>CM056994.1:11627862-12827862 GCA_029891345.1 Dryococelus australis | reverse complement strand
TTAAGATTACCATTCACGAGAGGTCAGTGTTGTAGTTTGCTGAGACTACTAGGTAATTAAGATTACCATTCACGAGAGGTGCCAGTGTGTAGTGTTGCTGAGACTACTAGGTAATTAAGATTACCATTCACGAGAGGTGCCAGTGTTGTAGCGTTTGCTGAGACTACTAGGTAATTAAGATTACCATTCACGAGAGGTGCTAGTGTTGTAGGTTGCTGAACTACTAGGTAATTAAGATTACCATTCACGAGAGGTGCCAGTGTTGTAGTGTTGCTGAGACTACTAGGTAATTAAGATTACCATTCACGAGAGGTGCCAGTGTTGTAGCTGTGAATACTATGATAGATACCATCACAAGTCAGTGTGTAGTTCTGAACTATATAATAAGATTACCATTCACGAGAGGTGCCAGTGTGTAGTGTTGCTGAGACTACTAGGTAATTAAGATTACCATTCACGAGAGGTGCCAGTGTTGTAGGTTGCTGAGACTACTAGGTAATTAAGATTACCATTCACGAGAGGTGCCAGTGTGTAGTGTTGCTGAGACTACTAGGTAATTAAGATTACCATTCACGAGAGGTGCTAGTGTGTAGTGTTGCTGAGACTACTAGGTAATTAAGATTACCATTCACGAGAGGTGCCAGTGTTGAAGCGTTTGCTGAGACTACTAGTAATTAAGATTACCATTCACGAGAGGTGCAGTGTTGTAGCGTTGCTGAGACTACTAGGTAATTAAGATTACCATTCACGAGAGGTGCTAGTGTGTAGTGTTGCTGAGACTAAAGGTAATTAAGATTACCATTCACGAGAGTGCCAGTGTTGTAGCGTTGCTGAGACTACTAGGTAATTAAATTACCTTCACGAGAGGTGCAGGTGTAGTTGCTGAGACTACTAGGTAATTAAGATTACCATTCACGAGAGGTGCCAGTGTTGTAGCGTTGCTGAGACTACTAGGTAATTAAGATTACCATTCACGAGAGGTGCTAGTGTTGTAGTGTTGCTGAGACTACTAGTAATTAAGTTACCATTCACGAGAGGTGCTAGTGTGTAGTGTTGCTGAGACTACTAGGTAATTAAGATTACCATTCACGAGAGGTGCTAGTGTTGTAGTTGCTGAGACTACTAGGTAATTAAGATTACCATTCACGAGAGGTGCCAGTGTTGTAGCGTTGCTGAGACTACTAGGTAATTAAGATTACCATTCACGAGAGGTGCAGTGTGTAGTGTTGCTGAGACTACTAGGTAATTAAGATTACATTCACGAGAGGTGCCAGTGTGTAGGTTGCTGAGACTACTAGGTAATTAAGATTACCATTCACGAGAGGTGCAGTGTTGTAGTGTTGCTGAACTACTAGGTAATTAAATTACCATTCACGAGAGGTGCCAGTTTGTAGGTTGCTGAGACTACTAGTAATTAAGATTACCATTCACGAGAGGTGCTAGTGTTGTAGTGTTGCTGAGACTACTAGGTAATTAAGATTACCATTCACGAGAGTGCCAGTGTGTAGTGTTGCTGAGACTACTAGGTAATTAAGATTACCATTCACGAGAGGTGCAGTGTTGTAGTGTTGCTGAGACTACTAGGTAATTAAGATTACCATTCACGAGAGGTGCCAGTGTGTAGTGTTGCTGAGACTACTAGGTAATTAAGATTACCATTCACGAGAGGTGCCAGTGTTGTAGTGTTGCTGAGACTACTAGGTAATTAAGATTACCATTCACGAGAGGTGCCAGTGTTGTAGCGTTGCTGAGACTACTAGGTAATTAAGATTACCATTCACGAGAGTGCAGTGTGTAGTGTTGCTGAGACTACTAGGTAATTAAATTACCATTCACGAGAGGTCTAGTTTGTAGTGTTGCTGAGACTACTATTAATTAAGATTACCATTCACAGAGGTGCAGGTTTATGTTGCTGAGACACTAGGTAATTAAGATTAACATTCACGAGGTGCCAGTGTTGTAGTTGCTGAGACAAGGTAATAAGATACCATTCACGAGAGGTGCTAGTGTTGTAGCGTGCTGAACTACTAGGTAATTAAGATTACCATTCACGAGAGGTGCCAGTGTGAGCGTTTGCTGAGACACTAGTAATAAATTACCATTCACGAGAGGTGCTAGTGAGTGTTGCTGAGACACTAGTAATTAAGATACCATTCACGAAGGTGCCTGTGGTAGTGTTGCTGAACTACTAGGTAATTAAGATACCATTCACGGAAGGTGCTAGTGTTGTAGCGTTGCTGAGACTACTAGGTAATTAAATTAATTCACGAGAGTGCCAGTGTTGTAGTGTGAGAGACTACTAGGTAATTAAGATTACCATTCAGAAGAGGTGCCAGTGTGTAGTGTTGCTGAGACTACAGGTAATTAAGATACCATTCACGAGAGTCCAGTTTGGTTGCTGAGACTACTAGTAATTAAGATTACCATTCACGAGAGGTCCATGTTGTAGCGTTGCTGAGACTACTAGGTAATTAAGATTACCATCACAGGTGCCAGTGTTGTATGTTGCTGAGACACTAGTAATTAAGATTACCATTCACGAAGGCTAGTGTGTAGTGTTGCTGAGACTACTAGGTAATTAAGATTACCATTCAGGAGAGTGCCAGTGTTGAGTGTTGCTGAGACTACAGGAATAAGATTACCATTCACGAGAGTGCAGTGTGTATGTTGCTGAGACTACTAGTAATTAAGATTACCATTCACGAGAGTGCAGTGTGTAGTTGCTGAGACACTAGGTAATTAAGATACCATTCACGAGAGGTGCCAGTGTTGTACGTTTGCTGAGATTACAGGTAATTAAGATTACCATTCACGAGAGGTGCCAGTGTTGTAGGTTTGCTGAGACTACTAGGTAATTAAGATTACCATTCACGAGAGGTGCCAGTGTTGTAGTGTTGCTGAACTACTAGGTAATTAAGATTACCATTCAGAGAGGTGCCAGTGTTAGCGTTGCTGAGACTACTATGTAATTAAATTACCATTCACGAGAGGTGCCAGTGTGTAGTGTTGCTGAGACTACTAGTTAAATAAGATTACCATTCCGAGAGGCTAGTGTGTAGTGTTGCTGAGACTACTAGGTAATTAAGATTACCATCACGAGAGGTGCCAGTGTTGTAGCGTTGCTGAGACTAATAGGTAATTAAGATTACCGTTCACGAGAGGTGCTAGTGTGTAGTGTTGCTGAGACTACTAGGTAATTAAGATTACCATTCACGAGAGGTGCTAGTGTTGTAGTGTTGCTGAGACTACTAGGTAATTAAGATTACCATTCACGAGAGGTGCAGTGTTGTAGCGTTGCTGAGACTACTAGGTAATTAAGATACCATTCACGAGAGGTGCAGTGTTGTAGCGTTGCTGAGACTACTAGGTAATTAAATTACCATTCACGAGAGGTGCAGTGTGTAGTGTTGCTGAGACTACTAGGTAATTAAGATTATCATTCACGAGAGGTGCCAGTGTGTAGTGTTGCTGAGCTACTAGGTAATTAAAATTACCATTCACGAGAGGTGCCAGTGTTGAGGTTGCTGAGACTACTAGGTAATTAAATTACCATTCACGAGAGGTGCAGTGTTGAAGCGTTGCTGAGACTACTAGTAATTAAGATTACCATTCACGAGAGGTGCCAGTGTTGTAGTGTTGCTGAGACTACTAGGTAATTAAGATTACCATTCACGAGAGGTGCCAGTGTGTAGTGTTGCTGAGACTACTAGGTAATTAAGATACCATTCACGAGAGGTGCCAGTGTGTTAGTGTTGCTGAGACTACTAGTAATTAAGATTACCATTCACGAGAGGTGCCAGTGTGTAGTGTTGCTGAGACTACTAGGTATTAAGATTACCATTCACGAGAGTGCCAGTGTGTAGTTTGCTGAGACTACTAGGTAATTAAGATTACCATTCACGAGAGGTGCCAGTGTTGTAGTTGCTGAGACTACTAGGTAATTAAATTACCATTCACGAGAGTGCCATGTTGTAGTGTTGCTGAGACTACTAGTAATTAAATTACCATTCACGAGAGGGGTAGTTGCTAGTTGTATGTTCTGAGACTATATAGGTTAATTAAGATTAACATTCACGAGAGGTGCCAGTGTTGTAGCGTTTGCTGAAACTACTAGGTAATTAAGATTACCATTCAGGAGAGGTGCCAGTGTTGTAGTGTTGCTGAGACTACAAGGTAATTAAGATTACCATTCACGAGAGGTGCCAGTGTTGTAGCGTTTGCTGAGTCTACTAGGTAATTAAGATTACCATTCAGGAGAGGTGCCAGTGGTGTAGTGTTGCTGAGACTACTAGGTAATTAAGATTACCATTCACGAGAGGTGCCAGTGTTGTAGTGTTGCTGAGACTACTAGGTAATTAAGATTACCATTCACGAGAGGTGCCAGTGTGTAGTGTTGCTGAGACTAATAGGTAATTAAGATTACCATTCACGAGAGGTTCTAGTGTTGTAGTGTTGCTGAGACTACTAGGTAATTAAGATTACCATTCAGGAGAGGTGCCAGTGGTGTAGTGTTGCTGAGACTACTAGGTAATTAAGATTACCATTCACGAGAGGTGCCAGTGTTGTAGTGTTGCTGAGACTACTAGGTAATTAAGATTACCATTCACGAGAGGTGCCAGTGTTGTAGTGTTGCTGAGACTACTAGGTAATTAAGATTACCATTCACGAGAGGTGCCAGTGTGTAGTGTTGCTGAGACTAATAGGTAATTAAGATTACCATTCACGAGAGGTTCTAGTGTTGTAGTGTTGCTGAGACTACTAGGTAATTAAGATTACCATTCAGGAGAGGTGCCAGTGGTGTAGTGTTGCTGAGACTACTAGGTAATTAAGATTACCATTCACGAGAGGTGCCAGTGTTGTAGTGTTGCTGAGACTACTAGGTAATTAAGATTACCATTCACGAGAGGTGCCAGTGTTGTAGTGTTGCTGAGACTACTAGGTAATTAAGATTACCATTCACGAGAGGTGCCAGTGTTGTAGTGTTGCTGAGACTACTAGGTAATTAAGATTACCATTCACGAGAGGTGCCAGTGTTGTAGTGTTGCTGAGACTACTAGGTAATTAAGATTACCATTCACGAGAGGTGCCAGTGTTGTAGTGTTGCTGAGACTACTAGGTAATTGAAATTTTGTTTTAAAACTGAGTCCACATATCATGTTAGAAATAATTCTTAACAGTTTTGTTTGCTAAAACCAAAAATAATTATACAGGATGAGTCGTTAATATATGCTTACCCGTCGTGAGAGGAATCCTCAAGGCAGGGAAACGTGAATACGACATTGAACCTGAAGTGATATCTGAGGGTGATAGGCACCCTGCAGTGTTGCCCCTGAAAATGTGTTAAGCTACGGTGAATTGGAAACCACTTGCGATTAAGCAACGATTCTAATGTACAAGAATTGGTAGCAAGGATATTAATTATATGTCACACTTTGCCTGATATGTCTCCGCCGAGTTATGTTTCCAGTAGAAAGTTATATTTTCCTAGTGCTGTTCCTCACTATAGCAGGCGAGTTCTGTAGTGTTTTTGCGAGTGTTAGTCTGCCAAACTGTCTGTACACCTCACATCACATTTACAAAGTGGGGATATTCTAATAATCATTACATAAATTCTCTTTGGGAAATTTTCAGTACGGTTTACATATTCACACAAATTTTAGCAAGCGCTACAGAATATGTCCGTGAAAGTCTGAAATGAATTCGGTTACACATTAGATTTAAGGACGGATATTTCAGTGTCGCTTTCGTGAGTAAAGTTATGTTGTATTGCCACTAGCTAGGAGTAAACAGAATTAAATAATACGACCGTAATACACGTAAACCAAGTAGAATGAAAAAGAAGCCTCTCACTGTGGTATGCCTTTTTTATTTGTTGGCCCACTTTGTTTCATAATAATGTTTTGTTTGGTAATTTTTATTCTTTCCTTTTAAAGCACAGCTGTTCGTTCCTGGTTTTCACTTCCATCTATCCGGCAAAGTTTGAATTCATTAAAATATCCTCAGTATGTTCTCTCCAATATCACAGTCTCTATTAAACAGATAAAATATGTCAAAATGAAAAATAAAATTTAAGAACAGGTGTCGTTTGAGTAAAATATACTACGGAAAATTATGTAAGTTGTGGAAAATTATTGTCTTTTGTTGGTTTAATTTCGTAAATATGAAGGGCGATTTTTCAGTTGGCACTTTATTTTGCACACATTGTCATAATTAATTATAAGGATAATATTATAAGTCCAGTTATTTCATCAACAATGCATATTTTCTTAATTCAATAGTAATATTTCTTATGAAATTATTTTTAATGGCTTACACTGAGAAAAAGGTTTTGTTGAATCAAACAAGATTTTTTTTGGTGCAACCAAATTATTTGTATTTGTATAAATTAAGTAGTTCCACTTCAAAAGAAAAACTCAGCCCTCAGAAATAGAATCATCACATAACATTGCATAAAAGTGGCTACAGTAACATAATAGAAGGACTGAGAAAGAAAACATATATAAAGAGAAGTGGCATAAGAAACACATTGGTCATGCTGGGAATCGTACATGGCACAAAATGGTGAAAATATCCTAAAAAAATGGGCAAGATAAAATACTTGCTTGTAAAATTGTAATAAATATTAGGTCCAGAGGTAAATGAATTAGATTATGAATTAAAAAAACACGTTAATTGTTGTGGTGTGCTGAAACCTCTTTTAGTATATTTATTGAATTTATTCTTGGTAAATTGGTTTTGTTATAACATAGTAGGACATGAGTATATGAATCAGAATAAATAGTATTATTAATATCACTGTTAACAGAATATCAGCACAGAAAACAATATAAAAAAATGAATATGAATGTTCTTATACTTCGGGGTAGCGATAATTTGAAATAAACATGATTAGAAATCCCAGAATAGTTCTAATATAAAATATATTTAGGTTTACCACAAGAATGAAATTTTTTTAACATTATTATGTTAGTAAAGAGGATCTTGAATGTCTGTACACAGACAAGAAAGTTCATATATATATATATACATACAACTGTTAAACATTGATATATATATATATATATATATTAGAGTGCCATATGGAGGCGTTTGTATAAAATACATATTTCACATTAATCAGTAGACTATTAAAATTTTAAAATATTAAGTGGATAATACTTAGCTTTCGGATACATCCAGGCTTTCGGATACATCCAGCCGGTAGATAGATAGTTACATATGACCGACAAAAATATCATTATGCTATAATACTTATAACAAGAATATAATTGTCTCGTACAACTTTGTCATAATTTAGGGAAGTTCATAATTTTTTTTGGTATGATACTAAAAATTTATTTAAATATTTTTTCCTGGCCTTAGCTGACAACGAAGAGTTGAGGAAAGTAAAACTCGCTGAAATAGGCGAGAGGCAGATGCTCTGCATGATGCGAGGAGTAGCGATCTGCATTACTTGATGAGTCATACTGGAGTACAGTCGTACTGTAGTACAGTCATACTGGAGTACAGGCATACTGGAGTACAGCCATACTGGCAGAATCTTAGCCGTAGAAAGACAATGCAGAACTGACATGCAGCATGTAAATAGCCATGATATGGCATGGGGTAGAATGAAATGGAACCTTGGAACGATGGGACCCTCTAAAAAAAAAAAAAAAAAAAAAAAAAACAAAGGAATATTTAATAAAGGGATTCTGGCTGAGGACACGTAGATTCAACGTAATTAAATTAGACCAGCACTCACCAACGAGGGTGACCAAAATATCCTTACATGGTGACAGAAGAAGTCAGAAACACAAGAATAAAATAAATAAAAAAATCACCACACCACAAAAACTACATTTTCGGCTCCACTACGTGATGTTAGGCGTGTATAGAACACACGGCTAAAGGACTTCAAGTCCCAGAAAATATGTTCACGGCCGCCGCATGGTGCAACCGAACCACGATGGCAGCGAGCCTGAAGTCAAATGCGTAGCGGGAAGGACGGTCGACTTGGAGGACACGAGAAAAGCGTAGTACTGCAATCGCCGATATGTGGCATGGGTTGTACAAAAGGAGGCAGAGCGCTGCGTCGATGTTCGAGAGCACGTGAAAATGCTGGGGTTTTTTTAAAAAAATGGGAAATCACGACCTAACTGCGTGATCACAGAAAGAAAATGCTGAAGGAGCTACGGCAGAAAAAAAAGCACGTTGAAGAGGACTACAGCCGGCGCGACACAGGAATTTGCTACGTTTCACAGCACTTCCGGTGAAAATGGAAAACAAAGACTGAAATACGGTTCTGGATGCCGCTAACCAGTTTGAAAACCAAGCTTTGGAAGTACGACTTGAACAGTATAGGAAAAAAAAAAAAAAAAAAAAAGGCTTTAAATATTAAAATATTAATACTCATATGAAGTAGGTTGAGATAGGAAAATTAATCGATTTATATCGCCAGATAAACCAATGTTAAAAATATATAAGTTACTTGACGTAAATTAAAATGGAGATAAATAAATATATAGGAAATCAACTTTACTGGCTAATCAGACAACAAGTATGTAGTTCAAAATGAGAATAAAACCATTGTTTACCATCAGAATAAAAGCAATAAAAGTAACGAGACATATGATAAAAAAAACTCAGAATATAGTTAACTAGAATACCAACAATAATTAAAATGAAGTTAATTAGCAGAGGGAGAGACAATGATGATACTCAGTAATGTATAATTGATAAAATGTATAATTGATAAAAGCATTTAAAATTATGTTTTCAAAAAAGTTCAAAAATGAGACATCAAAAATTGATACAGACGCATAAAAAAAAAAAAAAAAAAAAAAATCATAGATGCATACTCAAGGAACAAAAATTTGTAGCGACATAGTTTAAACCTTTAATGTCGTAATTAAAAATGCATGTAAAGAGTAGCGTCGTATTTGAGAGGGCACGAGGGGCAATGAAATATCTTGTCACTTAAAGCAAATTATTTTTTTGTTCTCATTTGGTGTCGCCAAACTGTAAGATTTGGTTGGTGCAGCTAAAGATTTCTTTGGCTGCACGCACACTAAACAGTTTGGGCCGATATAAGAAATTTTTACTAGTTCGACCGAGATTCGATCTTAGATTACTTGTGTCCCAGCGCTACGCCTTAGTAATCTCAGTGAATGTTACAACTGATGACACCGGAAAGCTTTTAAATAGATATACTGCAAATATTGGGCAACGTGTGCTAACAAATATTTCAAGTTTTACAGCTTTACTTGTCAGTTTCTTGTTGCATTGTTATATTAATGTTTTTATATTATTATTAGGCATAAATAGATGCACTAAAATACATGGTTACTATCATAATTGTCATGAAAAATACAAACAATCTCTCGAGTTGTATTTTCGAAAGAAGGCAGTCATATGAGTGGCCAAACAAATATACACAGTTGATTCAACAAAATACTTAGCTGACAGTCTATTTTTTAAAATCCAGAGATTTTGTTTATTCAAACATATGTTTCGTTAGACAAACAGAAGTATTATTATTTTTGCTTTTCAAATTTGGTTTGCTCAACAATATATTTTGTTAGGGCAACTAAATAATATTTGGCCCTATACGAACAAATATTTCATTAGATTTTCTCTCAGTGTATGTATGTTCTTTGCGCTGCACGAAGATCTTCCTGTCGATCTCTGCAGTGTTGCAAGTGACAAGAACATACCAGGTTATCTTCAGTGTTTGCGAATGTTTCGCTGAGGCGATTTTCGAAATTTGATGATTTCGTCTTTTTCTTTCTTCTTGGACATCTTCTCAGCCATGTAACATCGCGAATTTACTGCTGTTTGTAATTTCACCTTTTTTTTTTTTTCTACTATCCGATGGTTTGAAATTAGGTATCGCCGCCTTCGGTGGATGAAGACAAGTATCGCGTTATTGCTTATGTTTGAATGTATAACCCAATTCGCGTATTTTACATGAAATTTCTCCGAATTCTTAAAAGTGCATGAATTGAGGCGAATGCGGTTTTCGAGTTGATGAATGCAGGGTTGCTCGCCCTGGGACATCTGAAAATGGAATTCTGATCGAGTGCAATCTTTACATCCGAGGCAACTCTCCCTGCTGACGAGTTTGTCTCGACGTTCCTGCCAGTTTCGCCAGCGAAGCCCAACCAACAGACGTGAGTTGGGGCTTAAATCAATAACCACATATACACGTGCATGCTGCTACGTTCGGACTTTTATTGGCCGTTTAGAAATTCTGAAAAAAATTATGACATCTGGTATGTTGATTATGTGCACTCTAAATTCGAATCAGTGGGAAACCACTGATTCGGAGTGAAATTCAACTACTCTAATCAGTGAAAATGGCTCCACATAGAATCAGTGGAAAACCACTGATTGTTTCAGTGAAAAAAATTCTCTGATTAAATCAGTGACGAAACAATTTCACTGATTGGATGAGTGACGGCCGACTGCAGTAGCGAATTAAATATTGCTTTTATTGAACTTAGGGAAATAATTACGTGAAATAAACATATTTACGATAGTTTACTATTTATATTGTGCAATTTACCGTAATTTAAAAAAGGAAAATAGTATTGCAGGTGGCTGAGATTAAACTCGCACACCCTTCCACTCTAGGCCATTGCCTTGCAATCTGAGCTACCACGCCAAATTGAAATTACGGGAGGAAAATGTCTGTCTTATAGTTACGCTGTAAAATCTTGTAGTTTGAAGATGTATAAACGGAATGAAAGGCTGCGTGTTCATATTCCCTTATAAAATGGCGTTCTGAAAGACGAAACACATTTTAGAAAGCATTTTGTTTGACTTTTATTCGTTTATTCGTTGTTACTTCACTTGATACACGTTGTTTGACGGCCATTTTTATACGATGTTCGACGGCCATTTTTACACGCAGTTTCACTGATACATCAGTCAAACATAATTAGGGAAGGAGCAAAATGCTCAGATGTTTCACTGATACATCAGTCAAACATAATTAGGGAAGGAGCAAAATGCTCAGATGTTTCACTGATACATCAGTCAAACATAATTAGGGAAGGAGCAAAATGCTCAGATGTTTCACTGGTCCATCAGTCAAATAACAATCCGCTGAGAAAACAGTGGGAAAAATGACTGACGAATAAGTGGCAAATGTCATCGAATCAATCAGTGAAGGAAATATGCCATCTTTTCACTGGTTCATCAGTTAAATTGATTGAAGTGACTGTTGTATCAGATAGATACGTTTGACTGATTGAAACAGTCAAATTCTCATTGATTCATATTTAGAATATGTTGTTTATTGTACACGTAGTTTTAATTAGTGTTAATTATTTTACTTTCGTACTGGCCAACGTATTCATCTTATATTAATATGGCAGAGCATACGTTAGTAATGTGTATTCTAAAATTTGTTGCTTAGGTAAATTAGTTTATTTTGTTTATGTTTCTGTTCGGCAGTAAGACTGTATTTTTGCTTAATAATACCGACATGTTAAATATTTCCAACATTTTGTTTACTTCTAGGTACGACGGCACTACTCCTCGGAAATATGAGCAGTTGATTTGTTGTAATTAATATTTTGTTCTGTTAGGAGAATTTTGATATTATTTAACAATCACAGTTTTAAAGAAGAAAAAAAAATGGCTTTCGAACTAGGCTTGGAATAAGACCCTAGTCGTCTGATCCAGTAGGATTTTATTAGGTTTTGAATATTAACGAGTCCGAAAATGATACACCAGGCTATTACAGGAAGAACCAAGACGCGAAAGTAGTTCATTTATTAAAATACTCAATTATAAAAAAAAAAACTCATGAAATTTTTATGTTGGTATCATTGCCGTAGTTGGAAGAAATTCTTTATTTCCCTTACTCGTGTGTGATGTTCGTTTTTCATGTCCTACCAACGTATATGTAGGGACTATGTGTTTGAATCCATCAATATTGAAGGGTGTTTAAACCTTGATTTCCTGCTCCTAACTAAGCTGAGTGATAGCCGAGGCAAAATACTTGTATAACTCTACGAACTATTGCTTTAACATAGTAGCACTTCTCGTCTGCTACACTGTAAAAAAAGAGTGTAATTTTACACTAAAGTAAGTGGGAGCACAATCTCCACACATGTTCGTATATTTTTACATGCACATGTGTACGTGTACATTTACTGTGTGCCCCATGTATATTTACAAATACAATACCAGTGTAATTTTACTATACTTGTTATTCTTGTTACAAATCATTATATTCAATCACACGTATTCTGTATGTGTCATTTTACACTAATGTAAGTGGGAGCACAATCTCCACACATGTTCGTATATTTTTACATGCACATGTGTACGTGTACATTTACTGCGTGTCCCATGTATATTTACAAATACAATACCAGTGTACTTTTCTATACTTGTTATTCTTTTTACTAATCATTATATTCAATCACACGTATTCTGTATGTGTCATTTGACTTTTTTTTTGCTACCAGTACCAAGCCACATAATGTAAATTTACACAAATTTTCGTAGTGTCATTTTATCATACCTGCCAGTTTCTTTTACTATTCATCACGGTAAATCACATGTACTCTATACATGTTATTTGACCATACTTGCTACTGATTTTCTACCACACATTTTAAATTAACACAATCATTGTTATGGTAATTTTACTACACCAATCTGTTACTGTTAAATGTTCATCATACCTAATTAAATGTACACTGTAGGTATAATATTACCATACCAGTTTGAGATGTTTACGAATTATTATGTTATATAACATTTTGTATGTGTATTTTTATAATTTCTATGCAATCTTACTCCGTTTTGTAGCTCAGCGGTTTAACAGAGTTATAAAAAGTTATTTCCAAACTGTGGATAACGATTGACTTCATTTTTTCTAACTACCCTATAACTAAGTGTTAAGTGAAAGCCCGGTGGGTAGGGCGAGAATTTATTGCATCTCAGGGCTAACCCCTTACGCATAGAAGGATAGGAAATAATGCAAGGAGACATGCATCACGGCAGAGAGGGATTGGGCAGCCATGGCCTGAGATTGGGGTCATGACTACATCCCTAAGTGTACTTATAGCTAAGCTAATACTAGAAGAGACTGGGAAAAACCGGCATAGACAACACAAAAACCCAGTCGACAGAATAGAAATCAAAATATTCATGCATTATTCAGAAATGTTACGGGAGACAGTGTGTGTGTGTAACATGCTCGTGTTAGTAGAGATGAGAAGATAATAGAGAGAGGGGGTGGGAACTTTATTTCATATTGCCTTGGCAATTAGAGGGAGATACCGGCTTGGCTTGTAACCAGAGAGGTGCTTGTAAACCTCTCTGATGGGGGAAGTGGCGCTATTGGGTGGCTTCTCCACGATTCCCCACTAGAACCTGAACATTAAAGACAATAAGGTGAGTTTCCAGTAAGCATCAGCGACAGCTGGGTCAACACTAACTGTTTTTTTTATATCCGGGAAGAGACGGTACATCATGTGGAAAGAAGGGATTAAATTACTAATCTAAATTCAAATTAACCTAAATTTAATAGTAACATATGTCCTCGGGGACACATGTGTGTAAACCTAATGCTGTGCTACCTTGCAGCAGCCAATCCCTGTAGCCATAGGCTGTAATAGGGCTTATCTACAGTCATATGCTACGTACGAGAGCACGGAGCTTCGGACAAGGGAGGGTTGATTGGTCGAAGCAGTGGAGGTCTCTCACCAACTGCAGCAGAGAGCCACACGCCGCCACAACCCCTGCAGTTATTTGCGGGTATAACTGTCCAGTGGCTGCCTTGGAATCGGCAGTGGCGAACGGGCCGAACCTACAAGCAGCTGGCTGTGAGGAGAGGTGTATTATTCTAAATAAAAATTAAGTACTTATCATTTAATCTAAGCTGATCAGTCCTTTTAGGACTGCTCAGATTAGTCCTCTGCAATAGACTATTAAGGTTGCGCAGGCGCTATCAAAATGGGAAATGCAGTGTTTTACACGCAGGGCTAAGGGGGCCTATGCTCTAAGGGCGACTTTGGTCGTTTATAGCGCTGCGATTCATCTATGTCGTACTCCCCAAGGGCAGTAATCAATGGATTGGCATGGTCTTCATTTGATTGGTAAAAGTTTTGGGCCTTTTTCGAATTACGTCTTGCAGCAGTTCTTGTTTAAGCTCTACATGAAAGCACCTATTAGGGACATAGCGTGATGCATGTGCTGCCATCCTAAGGCATTTATTCTGCTTCACTTTGCAGTGAATTGAGATGGGTTTGTGCGCAGTAGGCCCAAGCAGGGGCGGCATAAGTAATAATGGGTCGAATTATCGTTTGATATAATTGAATACTATTTTTACGCGTCAAACCAGAATGGTAATTTAACAGTGGATATAAGGCTTTCATACGGGCATAAACAACATTTCGCTTAGACTCCACACTTTTCCAGCATGCCAGCCTTCTATCCATTGTGAGGCCTAGGTATTTTACCTCCTCTTTAAAAGGAATACTCTCCCCGAAGAGAGTAAGTTGGCGATTAAGGGGGATGTTGCGGCGTGTGAAGACTAGCGTCTCTCATTTACCCACGTTTATTTTGATTCTCCACAGGCGAAAATAAGTTTCTAGCTCATTGAGCTGTGCCTGGGTGCTCTGAATGGCAAGTTCAGCCCAGCGGGACCGAGTGCAGATGACAGTGTCATCTGCATAAATTCCTAAATTGATATACCAATTAGGGGGACGCAGAATATGTTGGGTGTATATATATATATATACACCCAACATATTCTGCGTCCCCCTAATTGGTATATCAATTTAGGAATTTATGCAGATGACATATATATATATATATATATATATATATATATATATATACTGTCCTGGGGCACTCGTGCTCTAATATTTTTCTTTTGAGATATTGCTCCTTCAATGGACACAGAGAAGGAAGATTTATCAAGATAGGATGCCATAAGCTTGATATAGCAATCTGGGCAATTATTTTGGTACAATTTATAAAGAAGCCCTGCATGAAAAATCCTGCCAAAAGCTTTTTCTGCGCCTAGGGACACTGTAACCGTATATTGGCGCCAATTGAAAGTATTAGTTACATGTTCAGACAAACGGACTAACTGATGTAAAGTATAATGACTTTCCCTAAAGCCAAATAGTTTATTAGAAAACAAATTAATATCGCGAATATGATTGTTTAGGTGGCACAATAAAACTCGTTCATGAATCTTAGAGAGTAAGCTAAGCAGACTGATTGGGCGGTAGTTTTGTAATTGGGTCGGCGTTTTTGCCCGGTTTGGGAAAAACTTGTACTGAGGCCCATTTCCAGGGAGTAGGGAAATGGGCAAAATTAAAACTTTCATTAATGCAGTCTGCTATAGCCTCGAACATGCTGTCAGGCAGCTTCTTGACCACTATAGCCTGCAGGGAGTCGAACCCAGGAGCTTTTCGGGGTTTCATATATTTAATAATACGCTTAACTTCCTCCGCATGCGTGGGGTCTGGTTCAGCCACTGTGGGCTGGCTCAGACGCACTCTGAGGTCCCTATAAATACGGGCCACAAAAGCTGGATCAGCTGGATGTATGTTGGTTTGGAAAACTTGCTCTAACTGATTGGCCACAGCCTTAGCCTTCTGCTGCGGCGTATAGGCCACTCCTGCATTGCCTTAAAGAGGCCGGAGTGGATCGCGCTTTTTTGTAAACGCTTTGGTCATGTGCCACAGACTATTATCCTGAGAACATAAAAGGGACAATTTATTATTCCAGATTTCAGACTGCCAAGCAGTGATTTCAATATCAATACGCTCTCTAATATTGTTTATCTGGGCTTTTAATTACCGAGATCTAGTGCGGGATAGAGCCTACGCAGCCTATCTTTGCGCGAGATAATCTCCCTGATACAAATTATTTAAGGGATGTCGAACACGTGAGCTTAGTACCTTTATACTTGACAATCAATTGGAAATTCTCCGAAAAACTTAAGTATTTACTGGTTTTATTGTCTTCAGTTTCAAGTGATACTGAGTATTTTTGGAATTATCTCCGGAATCCTATTTATTTAACCTAAACGCAGGGAACATTTCTTCTGGAATGGAACTATATCACGCACGGAATATTTTTTCCTTCGAAAACGAGGCTTCTGCAGCACAGAATGCTGTTTAAATACTTCACTCGTAGGAAGAGTATTTTTGGTGTGGGGATGGTGTTGAGGGGGAGAAAGAATGAACGTCAATATTTGCATGTTCACTTCCCCCAACTGCTGCTGATATTTATTTATTTGCGTGGCGACAAAACCCGAATTTCCCTCCCGCCCATTGCGAACGTTGGTTTGCTGTTTTGCCGTTGAAATAATTGTCGAGGCAGAAATTCATTCCCGTTATTTTACAATTATGTTAGAAGTTATTACTGGCCGGATACTCCTATAAAGAGCGGTTTATTAGACCTCGTGCGTGCATGTGCCACTTCGATGACTATGCTCGAGTCCAGCTCGCGTGGGGGCCGCGGGGCCGCAGCGGTTAGAGTACTCGCCTCACACTAAGGCAAACCACGTTGGAGTCCTTGCAGGGTAAGTCCTGGTTTTAACACGTGGGTATCGTGTCGGACGATGCCGCTGGACGGCGAGTTTTGACTCGGGGATCTCTCGTTTCCCCACGCCCTTGCATTCCGGCGCTGCTTCGCATGCAACTCGCTTCACCCTCATCGGCTCTCAAGATCTTATAAACAGAGACGAAATGGCATGAATTTTTCCTTTCCTGTGGCCGTATTCGCCCTCTCATTGGTTCTGCGAATGTTTGGGAACTGTCCTTACGCATGATAGGCTACCGCGTTCTGCGAGACGAACCCTATTGGCTGGAATACCCTGCTGGCTTGTAAGTTACCAGGCGTTGATCGTCGAATTACGTTACGGCACGTTATTGGCTAGTGACGCCATTTTTTTACGTCTGTGGTTAGACTACTCGCCTCCCATCTGGGCGAACCGGGTTCGATTCCCGTCTGAAGTCGCTCCAGGATTTTCGTATGTGGGAATAGCGTCAGTCGATGCCTCTGGTTTGCGGGTTTTCTCGGGATCTCCCGTTTCCCCCCCGCATCCTCATTCCAGCACTGCTCCATACTCACCTCGCCTCTCCCTCATCAGCTCTCAATACCTCGCTGTTAAGAACGGCCCAAAATCTCTTCACTCACTCAGCATCATCAGGCACAACAGTTCAATCCAATGCTATAGCTTTTGGTTTTACTTGGAGTTCATGTCACCTTAATAATTATCAATTGTTTGTAAGCAATGCATAACAAGCAGGTTAACCACCTTAATAATTATGAATTGTTTGTAAGCAATACATAATAAGCAGGTTAACCACCTGTGATGGAGTTAAGCTGGTTACCTGATTAAGATATTTTAGTTAGTTTCTATCCGAATACATAAAGTAATCGGTTTTTTTGGTTCGTAGCAGAGCACGCAGTCTGTATACAAGAGCAATGGAGAACTAAAGTGCGCAAATACAACTAAGAGAAGCCACGAGCAAATATTAGCGTAGAGGATCAAGGAACTATGATGCAGACGCGCAAGGAAATACACAGAACAATGAGAAGTAAGCAGTAATGACTTCACGCGAACTGTAATCTGGATTCTTTTTCTGGGCTTCTCCTTCTAGCAAAGAAATTCTCCACTGCACAAATATTGTTTGCTAACCTCTGTTTGCTTTTCCAAGTTTCAAGTTAAGGTCGTTCGACGCCATTATTTGGCAATAACGGAGCCGGATCGCATCCAGCTTCTCACAACCTGTCGACAGGCTACAATTTCATCGTTAAATCGATAGCGAAGAGTTAATAAGAATATACAGGGAAATAGCCGCTTATTCATCTAACTCCAGTCCACACAAAGGAAAAAAAAAAAAATTGGCGGCACCGTTCAGCAACATTCCAGCCGGAAGACCAGCCAATAAGGAATTTTTCCCAGCATGCAGTAGCCAATCAGGCACAAGGACGTCCCCAAAGTCTCGCCCAGCCAATCAGAGAACGGGTACTGCCACAGCAAACGAACCTTCACGCCATTTCGTCTCTGTATACACATCTACACTGTAAAAGACCAAGTGTAAGTTTACATATACAAATTTTTGGTAATTTTACATTTTGTATGTTTAATTTGTAAAACAACTAAAGTACGTGTAATTTAACACAGATGTTCTTAATAGCCCGAAAAGTACTACTCGTCTTTGGTGAAAGTACATGAGTGTACGGCTCAGAAACATAATGTTGGTGTTTATTTACATATTTTGATGTGTAAATAAACCCACTCACTGTATTAGGAGCTGAAATTATTTATTTTTACTGGTACATAGTCTTTGTATAAATACTCAATGTCAGTATAGTTGTGCATATTCAATAGTATAATTTTACAATGATCGTGTGTGTGTGTGCGTGTGTGTAAACTTGCATTACAATCTGGAGTATCTGTGAGCGGATATGTACACATTCAAATTTTTTGTGATTTTGCATTTTTATGTGGAATTTACTAAAACGACTACAGTAATTGTAATTTTAAACCTACTATTCGTGTAAATTCGAATATAACTGCAAATATTTGTTTACAACGTGCAATCTAGCGGTGGGGAGTTAAACTACTTCTAACACATTTTGTGTGTTATAAAATAAATCTTAACTCCTGCAGATGTAATACGCTGGCTTTTGTATATAACTACCTATTCTGTATCTGAAGTCACTTGATACCCATATTGAAATATATTTTTTTATAACTCTACTAAACTGCCAAGTTACGAAAGTGAGTAAAATAACTTGAAAATTGTAAAAATACACATACAAAGTAAGTGATTTAACATGACGCAGTTGTAAAAGAATACATGCTGACGGTTTACTTGCTTAATAAAAAATAAAATGAAATGTACAGAATTTGTGTAATTACAATTGCAGTGAATTTGCGACTTAATTTTTTCGTTAGTGAGAAAATGCACATACACACTGGTGAAATGACAATTGCGATGTCGATGTAAATTTACTTGCTGTGGGAGAGAAAGTACATGAATATTGCAGCTTATTTTCTGCTACATAGTAACAATAATTTTACACCATTGTATTTAGAGTAGTTGCACAGAGTAGATGATATTTTACTAATTTGTGGGATATATTTACTTGGACGTAGAGTAAAAAAAGAAAAAACATTGACATATGTAGGTGTAAAGTTTCATCGATTTCAGTGGAGGCACCGCTACTTCATTAATTCAATTCAAAATTCCATAATTTCATACAGTGTACTCTGTTATAATACTAATAGAAATAGCCAACTAGAATATTTCGAAGGAAAAAATTTTTGATTCAAAACCTTGTTGAAGTAAATCACTCTTCCAAGTTATAAAAACTCTTTAATCGCCTTTTCTAAATAACATTATTTTTAGTGAACTTTCTACTTGTTCACAACAAAGTATAAGAACAAAGGAATGAAATGCAGCACGCGTTTATTAAGGCCGCTATTCTCCGTAGTAATAAATAGCACACTAGAAATTGCTCATTAAATGGGTAACCTCTGCTACCACACAAGAGCTACGAACCACGGGATAATTAATTAATTAATTACAGGCAAACGTTTGGCCTCAGTTCTGCGGCATGAAAAAGAGGCATATTGATCACACGTCGATCAGCACATTGAATTTTTTTTTTTTTTTTTTTTTCGAGAGAGATAATTCCTAGTGTTAGCTTCGCCCGCGATGAGACAAATCTGTATAAAACATTGAACACGCGCGCGCAACTGAGGACGGGCGTTTGTGGACAGACTCTGCCGTCGTTATTGCAAATCAGCTCTAGAAATATAAAACAGGAATCGTATGTTTACTTTTTTAATCCGAAAAAAATATCTGCGTATTATCTTGGGGTAAATCAAGACATTTCAAATATTAAATATATTAATATTAATAGGTATATTAATAATATAATAATATAAACTCAATTTAAATAACGAAAAACACCTCTATATATATAACATTTTTCTAATGATATAAACATACATTAACTATAAATAAACTAAGTTTACCATAAGAAATAAATTTATTACAGAGTATTTTTAAAAAATGTAAGAACTTGCAATACGGTACTAAACATGACATTTGTTAATGATTATACATTAATGAAATTGCAAAGCTACGTCACTAGAGGAAACCAACAGTATGACAAGAAAAATTCTCTACAGGAAATAAATCAATAATAATTTTTGTAAAACGAACAACTTTAGACTCGCTCCGCTTTCACGATTGGATGATTTCAACTGCCATGCCGTGAGGCGTCTGCCTGCGAATTACAAACGTTCAGTATCATAGTAACGTGATTATGATTGGCTAATGATTCACTAAAATGTCTTCTCACAAAGGGACACTACCATAATCAAAGGAAAACTGCAGGATGCCGTATCATATAGCATATTTAAGTCTAACACGCGTGGAATTATTTTTGCAAAAATCCTGCGTCCCTCTCTCTCTTACTCACGATAATTATATATGTATATATGTATGTATGTATATATGTATATATATACATATATAGTAACAACTCAGTTTAGTTCATTTTTACACATCACGATATTTTTTTTTACGTAAGTTAGGGTTATTACATAAGTTGTTCATTTGCTTAATATTATTGGTGGCAGATGTATATATTAGACGCACACAAGGATTCCCGTCTCTATCTAGTACACTGTAATATGCACTGTCTCCATACAAACTGTCCCTATACATACACTCCCCTTCTCCATGTCAAGTGATTTGTGAGATAGTACGAAAAATATTTCGTTTTTGCATGTACTTTAAAGCCAAGTATATTCTATTATGCAAAATAAATCAACTACTCAACGTAAGAAATGTTAAATCTGTCAAACATTGTCTCTTGATCTCTTCCGAAGATTTCCAATTCACATAATTACTTTGTGAGTCCCATTAAAATATTAACCGATGAAAAATGTGCCAAGAATATTATTAATAGACGCTCAATAAAGACAGATCGCCATCTTCAATGATCACCCCTTCTTCATTTTCTCACACGCTGGTCACCGAAATTCTTTCTAAAATACATTTGTACATCACGAACCTTCTGAGGATTAAGTACTATGGAATATATTTCCTTACTTACTACTGGACTAATCTCAGCAAAACATTTTCAAAATGTCGGTCATACATATTTATATATGTTTTGGCATATCTATTTTACAATTTAATCAAATTCGACCAAGCTTTTTATGCTGGCAGTATCTATTAGACTGTAATTATTGAGCATACTTTCCTCTACATGGGTGCAAATAAATTTCCCCGAAGTTCTTAAAAGCTTAGGTGGTAGGTAGGCACTGACGTCTCATTGAAAACAATATCTTTAGAGGCGAAAACCAGAAACATGCGAAACAGTGCCAAGAAAAATTAAAAGAAAATACAGGATTGACTTACCCAGGATTAGAATTCAGAAAAAATCGTAAAATTAAGCTAGCTTGCAATCAACTGCATCATGCAGGTAGGACTCGGAGCGTCAACTTTTAATGTAATCAGTCTAATTTTGAATGATAGGGTTCACTATAACGTGAAATATTTACACCGCCATAATTTTGAATATAAGTGCCTGAGCCACCGAACACGCAAGTTTCGACGGCACACCATTACGCTACTGGTGCGAACAATTTGGTGGAAACCGGTTGATTGGTACCCGAGATAAGCCATTCGACCCTTCCTTTCTTCATAGGCGTTATCGCCTAAAAATGTTCCTCCACAGTTTCATGAGCCGAGATAAACCAGTAAGGAAAAGTACTTTATCTTCGATGACAAAAATAACCTGAAATATTCATTTTCAAGCAAATTCTTTCGCACGCGTGCAAAATTTTGTGGAAATTATTTGAATTATTGCGGAAATACTTTCGACAAAATCCGTCAAAATATTATGTCTGCATGCATACATTGTGCTTCTGATTAACGCTTTTTGCTTACAAAATCGTTGAATTCGTTTGAAAATATTTAGTAGTATCTGTGTCTGCCTTTTTCATGGGGTCTTGTTTTACTTTTGTCCTCTCACTTTAGAGTTATTTTCACATAGGCGTGTATATGTATACACTGATTAAGCTTTGTTTCGCTTTCGCTTCGGTTAGTTTGTGATAACTGCCGAAAGCCTAAATAATTTTGCGGAATTATCTTTGCAATGTGTTTGTGTAAAATATAGTTTGTTTCTTATTGATTTTTAGCCCTGCAATGGGGCATGTCTAAAATAATTATTTCACTTTGCTAAGGACTTATAAAGTCGCCAGTATTACACTTTAGACTTCATAGTCCAATGTACGCTGGGTGAGTGAAGAAATTCGGGCAGCTCTTAACAGCAAGGTCTTGAGATCCGATGGATGTGAAGTGAAGTGGTCAAGGAGCAGCGCTGAAATTCATTGCCGGGGGGAGGGGGGATGGGAGATCGCCGAGAAGACCCGCCGACCAGCGGCATAGTCCAGCACGATTCCCACCTGTGAAATTCCGGGAGTGGCCCGGCCGGGTATTGAACCCGGTTCGCCTTGGTGGCAGACGAACAGGCTAACCGCTCAGCCACCGTGGCCCTGACATTATGTATGATGGAGTCACTTTCAATTTCTCATTGGCTTCTGCGACATCGAGTGTCCATTTCCTCTCTTGGCTTGGTTGAATAGTAACTGGACTCCGTTTTAGTTTAGATGTTTCTTAACTAACTCTAAGTAATCGAGAGTGTACTGAGCAAACTGTGATCTAGTGCAAAAAGACAATTGAACTAGAATTTATATCCTCTATTTATATCGCAGGTTCTACAGGTATTTACTCATTTATTACCCAATTTGCAAGAATCATTCCGTACTCACATATATAACTCCAGTAGGCCAATACTTGGTCAGTTCAGGCTAGTTTAAATTTTAAAAATTCTTATTCACACACTGCCAAAGGTTATTACGCTATTTCTTGCTGGATAAATATATTGTTATTACGTTGCAAAATTATGGAAGAAATTGTCTCATATCTAATATTGTGCAAGCAATACTAAGTAGTTTCTGTGATAAGTTGATTATGGTATCACGTGGTTTTAAAAGTTCTAAGCACTATTTTATAGGGAAAGGTCTCAGCACTTTCATAAAATGGTAGCTGTCTATCATGTCTGATTATTTCAACAAATAACTATAGTGTCGAGAATGCACCACACTATTTTCGCTATGACATATAAAATAATTTTTAAACCTCCTGTACTGAGGGTGGGGAAACATTAATAACCAAACTTTAGCATCTATTTTTATAGTGTCCTAAATTTTATGTCCTCCAACAGCGCGTTATATTAAAATTAATATATTAATTAGGTATAGTGTAATTTTAATGGAGAAATGTACACATGACATATTTTATTTTCTCACAACATCCATTCAACGCAGTCTAGTGTGGAGAATATAATCATATAAAGCTAATAAATTGAAACATTTTATGATTAGTATCGTATAGGTAGCGAGACTCGAGAATTGGGCTGGTTCATTTCTAGACAAGTTGTAATTCACACACATGTACGTTCATGTTACTTTTGTAATTGGTCGACGTGTTATTTGACACGCCCTGGAGGTAAATGAGCCAATAACAAACATGTAATAAACTGTGCGCCCAACCACCGCCTTTTACTACCACAACAAAATATCAATAAACAGTTGGTATCTGTATGAGAGTATATAAGACTGTGAAGTCTAGCCTACAGGTCATTGAACTCGCGAATTTCTCAAGTCTCTACGTACAGGTAGGAAATAACATTGTGTTGATACATTTTTAGTCTCGGCATTGTATTGGCAGACAGCCGGCCAGTAACAGACGTTGTGCAGTATAGCAAGTTTTCGTGGTGCTGTGTAAACCAATAAGACGGTCCCCAATAGGAAAAGAGGGGCTAACAGAACTGATAGTCGTGCAATAGCGAATACAGGAGATTAACTAATAGCTTGTCGGGACCGCGCTATTACCCCACCTCCCCCCCCTAAGCGAACCGGTTTAGATTCCCGGTGAGGTTACCCTTGGATTTTCGCACGTGGGAATAGTGCCGGACAGTGCCTCTGGTCAACGTGATTTTCTCGGGGGTCTCCCGTTTTCCCCTCGGCCTTGAATTCCGGCTCTGCTCCATGCACACCTCACTTCACCCTCATCGGCCTTCAAGACATCGTTGTTAAGAGCCACCCAAATCTCTCCACTTGCTCTCTAGCATGTCTTAATTTGCGGTAAAGTTGTACTTCATCCAATGAGTTTAAAGTATGCATAATAGGACACAGTCACACGGCCGTCTCGTGAACTCAGTTATAGGTTGTTCACCGTAAAATGAGCACTTTTGAAAGCCCTGTTTGAGATATACTTGTATGTACGTTGTGTATTCTTCCGCCATATGTAACATAAACTTTGCCATGTGCCTCAACACTTTATTCACGCGTCGGTCATGCGAAACTGTGAAATTATTAGAAAAGTAATTATTCTACAAATCTGTTTGTTTTTACACTTTGATGCATTAAAAAAAAAGGAAAGTGAAAAAAAAAAAATTTGATCAACACGATTGGTTAACTGACACTTTTTATTCGACGTTAGGATATGGAAATACTTTCAGTCCATCGTTACCAACTTTACCAGGCGCATGTCTCTGAGGCAGGGGCAGAGGATTTTTTCTAAAGTTGATTTGAAAAGTGCACCCTTTATCGAGAACCGCCGCTAGTTAGCACGTCTGCTTCACTTGCTAGGAGATGATGAGGCGATTAACCTGACCTGTCCTTTCGAATGTTCTCCATGAACATGTGCTTCGCAGGCGCATGCGCGCAGCCACATCACAGAGCACTTGAGAATACAGAAGCGAAATTGCGGAACTCCATCAGCACGCGCCAACAAAATGGCATCGCTGGACAGCAACACGTTGAGATGCCGTCTGCCAATCGGCGTCATTTTTAACGTTCTTGCCGGCTGACAGCTACAGAACGCAGTATCCAACCGGACGCAAGGACATTTCCCAAGTTCCCTCGCAGCCGACTAGAGAACGGGTACGCCCAAACCAAACGAACCGACACGCAATTTCGCCTCTGTGCACTTCTCTGCTCTGTGCTCAGGTGTCTGTACCCGGCCACTCGTAAATCTGCATACTTTGTCTCTAAAATAAAACATCCCGGCTCGGATGGAAAGGAGTGGCGATGGAGGAGGTGGGGGGGAGGAGGGTAGTTTTTCAGCTGTTTAATCCCGGAGCGCGCTGATGTTTAGAGAAATGGAAGAAGTATGCGGGCTTTAAACTGTCACCAGCACGCGGATGGATTAAAAGGATAACGGTTTAATGCCGACACTACCCATGTTTCGGTTAAATTGGGTAGGATTATACAAATTGCTTCATGACGTGTGGTCAAATTAAATAAATAGCCTTTGTCGGAATGATACGTGGTTGATATTCTACAATCCCTGACAGAGAAAAATGTTTCTTTTTTCCTCTTTCGATGAAGGGAAAATGAAAACTTACTTACGGGAACATTTCAGTGTGTAGCTAGCAATAGAAAGCTCATGTGTGTGTATAATATATTTCGCTTCTGTTATAAATTCAGGATTACTTATTTTTGTTTCTATGGCGTCACATTCGAGTCGCAAGTTTGTGGGTGGGAATTTTGGGCCAACAATGAAATAAGGTAAGTCTATACTATCTCATTTGGAATTTACATTAACTAAGCCATCAAACAGCCCTAAGTAATATATCTGCAGAACCCCTACCATTTCGCATTTTAACATGGATCAAGCTAGACTCTACATTGCTGTACTGCATATAGTGTAGCGAAGGTCATTTGTTCGCTGAATTCTGCCACAGTCTCAACTCGTTATCATTTTACACTGGCCATAAATCTCACTACTGCTGCATGTTTGTAATCCATTCAAGGTTACCTCGCACTTTTCTGAAGCCCTGCTTAAGTTCTACTTCCAGGATATTCCTTCGCCTCGTGCAAACTTAGCTTAAATGAGTCTATAAAACTACACAAAAACACAACGCACCGAATTCGTGCGCACTCAGTGTAATAATATTAATTATTATATTATATAATTATATTTCTTACAGTTTCTTACCAACACACTTGTTTTCTCACTGTTTTTTATACATATTTATAAAAAATAACTCATAATTTATAAATGAATACGGGTAGCGAAATTTCGCGAAAAAAAATTCAAGGCATGTTATATTTCGAAACCATGTAGGGTCGTTTACCTAACTTGATCGGCTGATTTAATTTTTGACACGTGTTAACTGTCTGCACACGAATCGCGTAGAAGCCATGCCGATGTTGCCGAATTTTGAGTGTCCAGGTCAAATACGAAAATGCCTTATCAAGCGGACAGTGACCAATGGCAATAGACAATCTGCTGTTGGGTATTTACCCAAGTAGCAAAATACAGTTGGCCCACAAGTGGAGGTCTGATTGTGAACAAGCAGCCCACGTGAGGCATCCACAGGCATTCAAGGAGCGGAATGCACCCGCAGATGCATGTGGTACACATGTTGAATGATGACTATGGTATGGTGTGTTTACGAGTGGACTACATACGGAATATCTGAGAGAGCACTGGCTGCCAATTGTGGTTGGATTAGTGATTCAGATTTCGAGGATTGGCCGTCCAGTCGACTTTCAGGTGCTAGTCTTCACAAAAAGTAGTTTTATCCGCACTGTGGGATACGTTAAAATGGAAAGAGCTTGTGATTTTCGTAGGTTAGGTTAGAATATTTGTTGTTATATCTTTGCAGTCTTTTGTATTTAGGTTTGGATAATAATTAAAACACAATGTATATAATCGCTGGAATTATGTTGTTAAATATTTATTGAGAATCACCGAAAAAATTATAATCATCTCATAAATATTGCTTTTTGATTATTTTTGTTTCAAATGTCCCCACTCACACTTTGTTGAAAGATCGTTCATGAATATTTGTGCATGTAATGTGTAATTTTTTTCTAACGTAAGCTATGGTAACCCAACATAACCTAACCTAACCTAATTATCATAAATGAACCATTCTACCACGCGAGGACTTTATGTGCAAACATGATCTTATAATCATACTCTTTGGCATACATCAGCCACATGTTATTTACATATTCTAAGATGCCTGTGGGTGTTTCACTGATGTTTGCTTGTGGGCCACATATGAAATTCTGTCAGTTATTTTGTGATAAGTGGCCCGCAATTGGCCATATGATGATGTCCAACTAATAGAATCGAACCTGTCTGCCACTTGAGGGTTTTATATCGAAAAATTATCTTATTTTTGTACTCTTTGACATACATGAGCCACATGTTTTACACGTGTTCTAGGATGCCAGTGGGTGATTAACTGATGTTTGCTTGTGGGCCATACACTAAAATATGTCAATCGATTAGTGTTTAATGGCCCACATAAAAAATACTTCCCAAGCAAATACAGTCACTATTGTTCGCGTGGTCTTACTGTGTACCACATAAGAAAACACTTAGTCATGTGGGCGAACATGTACCACCTGTGCCAACAGGTGGACAACTGTTATCTGCTTATTGTTTGCTACCTGGGTATAATATTGAAGTATACCCTGTACTCATGATATTTTTTCGCGAAAAATCACTAGCTCTATAAATGAAATATTGGTCAAACTTCACTACATGGCATATTTAGAAAGTAACTAAACACGCCATACATGGGGTGATTTTTCGAATGTTTGATCAAAAAGTGTGAAGTAACCACGAATACATAGATACCTGAAGAATTCGCGAGTTCAGTGACCTGTAAGCTAGACTTCACAGTCGTATGTACAAACATGCTGGTATCGGCTGCACATTGGTTGTCTGCTGTTGATCACGATTGGGCCAACGTTCTACAGGAGGTGTCAAACACTGTGCGAACCAATTGCTGAAGTTATATAACCACGCACGTTTTGAAGCCTAGCTTGTGCCGATATGAATCCGCGAATATTTCAGGTCTCAACGAATACACTCTACTATGAACGAAGGTCCAGCAACATACAGCCGAAATTCGAATAAGTGGAATAGTGGAATATCAATGATTCGCAGTCAAATAAACATACTCGAATCAGGGAAAATGGCTCCACTTATAATCAGTTGAAAACCACTTGTTGTTTCAGTGGAACAATGTCACTGATTGAATAAGCGTCAGCCAACTAAATGCGGCAAATAAAAAGTAGTTTCTATTGAATTTATCAAATTTATTACGGTAAATAAACATATTTCCGGTAGTCACTGTTTATTTCGTGCAACTTAATGCAATTAAAAAAAGTGTTAAAAAACGTTGGAGAGGGGTGTACAGAATTTGAACTTATTTGTATCTCGCTTCCAGGCAGTTACCTTAACAACTGAACTACCAAGCCATTGATGACTTCTAGCGAGAAAATAAATGTATTGCATCTGTTATAAAAAAAAATACGTACCTTTAAATTGCAAAACCGTTTTATATCGCTTTAAGTTGAATTGGTAAGATAAGGACTGTTAATACAAATAATACGTATGAATGCACCCACTGCACATTTCATGC
Organism: Dryococelus australis; assembly: GCA_029891345.1. Taxonomy (NCBI): domain Eukaryota; kingdom Metazoa; phylum Arthropoda; class Insecta; order Phasmatodea; family Phasmatidae; genus Dryococelus; species Dryococelus australis. The sequence goes on along the minus strand of CM056994.1, from coordinate 12,799,350 downwards.
AGTTAAATCTTTAAACCGAGCGCATTTGTGATTGCGTGAAAACGAAATAAAAGACGCTGAATCGAAATGAAAGACAGAATGTGCATGCTACCTCGTAAAACCGTATTATAAAAAAGTAATCCACATTAATTTGATGAGTTTTAGTACTTTATGAGTTATTATTACTAGAGACCTGCAAAATTCGCATTATTATTTGGGGACCCTTTTAAATTCAAACACATGCACTTTTACAATAAGTTTGTCGTTGGACTATATTTTATTTGACACGCCCTGAGTAAATCTGCACCAATAAATGTACACTTCACAATCATGTGGTCCAATCACGTGCAGTTCAGTCAGAAAGGGAGTGACTTCACAACTGTACAGCAGCCAATGGAGAAATGCCGCCGGCTCAAGTATATACAGCATTTGAAGTTTAACTTAATATGAAATAATAACGCAAATTTTGCAGGTCTCTACTTATTACATTTGGCACAACTTGTTCAGCTAATCCACCAGTAAAAAAATTAATCACTTAAAAACCCCTAATGAAATGTTTTATGAATCAGTGGCAATTGTCACTATTTGAATAAGGAAGGACAGGTGTTTTTCGCGAAAGTGTTTATGCTCATGCTATACTTCAATATCCTACGTCCACAACCACGACATCCTTTGGTAATTTGCGGCGTTCCTATGTGAGAAGACACTTTATTTGAGTGGGCCAATCATAACAAAGTACACTGATACTGTACGTCCATGATTCGCGGACATACACTTGATACACGTGACATTTAAACTCATCCAAACACGAAAGTGCATATGGACAAAAGTGCTTTGGAGTACAACTTGTCTTGAAATATTTTCGCGAAAAACACCTGTCCCTATCTATAAGTGAAGGGAAACTAGTATTTTTTTTCACCGATTCATCAGTTAAATTGACCGAAATGACTGCTGAATACGTCAAGTGATCGAAAATGATTGAAACATTTAGATTCTCACGGATTCGTTTTAGAGTGTAGAAGGGACAAAATACTTCCAGCCCGTTACGGAACGATGACTATAGTTAGCGATTTTTCGCGAAGAAAATATGAGCCCAGGGTAGAATTCAATACTATAAGTACCAAACAGCAGTCTGTTTATTGTCATTGGTTGCTGTCCGCTTGAGAAGGCGTTTTCGGCAGCCTCGGCACAGTGTGCAGACAGTTAACTCGTGTCAAAAAGTATTTCAGCCAATCAAAACAAGTAAATGACCCTACATGGTCTCGAAATCATCTCGCGAAATTTTGCTACCCCTAACTGAAACGCGAAGGGTTGTTTCGTTCCAACACTGCGAAAGCTGTCTTGTTTCAACCCATTCAGGCCCAGTGTACACAATTTTGTACATTACGAGCGTGTGGGTAATTTTTTGGTTTTTACTGCACACTGCGAAGTTGAATGACCGATGTTATTATATGTGGGTGAATTATTCGCAAAACCGTCTTATTGATCTAGGTCGTAATTGGATCATATAACTGTAGCCGAACGTATAGCACTAGCTGTGATAACGACTGAAATGTTGTGTCAACTTAAGTACCGCGCGCTGTTATATTGCCATTAAGGGAAGTATAATTCAATAGGTTCAAGTGGGGCATATAAGAAAGAGGAGTCATGGGACCATTAACACTTTTACGACTACACTCGAGTGTGGCTAGAGTAAAACTTGTTTCAATATTTCATTCCACATAAAAAACAAAACTGGTCCGGGTATACTTACATAAATTCCGTATTTCATGAAGATTTTAAATATGAACCAATACAAAACCAACAGCGAAGTTCATAGATGAACGACATATATTGGTATAGTTACAAAAACCAACACGATGAGATGTATATCCTGTTACATACGACAGAACATAGAATGGAAAACGGTAAACTCGGCACACTATTGGTTGGCAGCTGGCCAATACGGATAGACTGGTTTTGTTTTGACCAGTAGAATGCCGTAAAGTGGCAATAGGGACCAGTAGAATACTGCGTCCCTGTAGCGGCATGGATGTAGGCGACTAACGTCTAGCTTCACTTTAAAAGCTGGCTGATAGTGTGCCGTGCTCAAGTGTTAAATAATCTTCACTTAACAAGTCTACAGGAACTTTACTGAGGCTAGTTAACATTATACACTGTGTGGTGTGGCTAGACGGGTTAGGGTTAGAGTCAGGGATATGGTCAAATACATAAGCGAGGACAAGTATATGATTCTCCGGACTTGCTCTCTCACCCTAGTGTGAAGGGAATTGACCCCAATCGCCGCTAGGTGACCGCTGTTCAGGGAGGTCCGACGCCGACTGCCCTTCGTGATCTTAGCTGTCGTGTCCATACCACATTTCTCGTTCACGCCCACCTTCACCGATATCCTCGAATCCCATTGGCTCTTCCTTGTATCCCGGGCGGAGAGTTACTGACGTCAGATATCGATGGAATTGCCGCAACCTCGCTGTGTCAGCCAGACCCAATTATTAGGGACATGCAAAATTCGCTTTATTATTTGTAACCAGGCTAAACTTCACAGTATTGTATACACTCGAGCCGACGTCGTTTCTTGGTTGGCTGCTGCGTAGCTGTGAAGCCACGCCCTTTCCGACTGAATTGCATGTGATTGGAGCACACAGTTGTGAAACGTTCGTTTATAGGCGTAGAGTTTCCCAGGGCGTGTCAAATAAATTATGGCCCAATGACAAACGTGGTGCAAAGGTACACGTGTATGAATTTTAATATGCCCTCAAGTAATAACGCGAATTTTGAAGGTCTCTACCAAATATTCTCCGAACTTCTGCTGATTCCTGCACTGCTCGTCGTTGCAGATCCGTCCCCGTTGTTTGTGAGTGTTGTTTTAATAACAGCCTTTGGTCGCATTCCAGTCTTGCCCGACCTCGCTTGCCGTGTCGTAGTCGCAACAAAGGGTCATAACTTTTTTTGTTTGCAACAATTGTAATCGTAAATAAAAGTGGGCCTGAAGGGGTTAACACTTTGCAGTCAGCAGACTTTTACTGGCACTTAAGACAAATTAGAATTGACTCACCTATATCCACTCCTGCAAGAACACCGACCCTGTTAGTGCATATGTTAAAACTCACCATCGTCCTATTGGTCCATACCACACCTGACACTACCCTGTATTTTACAGCGTACCTTATTGGCCGGTCATCGACCAATGGACAGCCGAGCTGATATTAACCCAATCAAACGTATTTTATAGTATAAAAAGGATTTACAATCAATCATGTCCCTTTGAGTGGCTACATAAAAAAAAAATTCTCTCGTTAGCAATATCATTGTTATTGAGCTGTGGTGTTCTTGTGAGGTCACGTTAAACACTATTCGAACAAAGACTGCACATCCATGCGAGTTTTGTTCTGAACAACAAAGAAATGTTCAAATTAGCTTTGCTCGAGCTACACTCGAGCATAGTCTACAAAGTGTTAAGCTGATACGACACGTCCAGTTACTGTGACCGTGTACGATCGTGATCATGTTGCACGTGAATTAAACTCATTGACCGGTACTATACATGGCAACGTATCATTGTTCACTCAGTCTTCCCTATGGGAAAGTTTAGGAATCGTGTTGTAGCCAGTAAGACAAAGTCCCGTTCCCAAAACCCTCTCACGACCAATCAGAAATTGAGTATTCCACATCAAAGAACCGCATCTCCATTCCACCCTTGTGTATTTAATTACTTTGCGGAAGTGTCCGGTGGGGTTCCGACCAATAGGAAGATGGTCGGTGCAAACACAAAAGACGAACAGTCTCTAAAGAGAGGGAGAATTATTTTGGCCTGCTATAAATTCCGCCTTGATAGTAGGAAACTTAACCATTTGAGGAGCATTCACGTACAAACACGGGGCTAAGTTTATATAGCAATTTCTTTGCTCTTCAAACAAAGTTCACTCTACTATTTCGCTTGACTTAATCAGAATCTAAGAAAAAACTTACAACTAGTCAACATTTCAATTCGTATAAAAGGACTCGTTCTTTTTAATATGTAGAGACCTGCAAAATTCGTGTTATTATTTGGGGATATGTTAAATTTGAAACACATGTGCCTTTGCAATACGTTTGTCATTGGGCCATTCTTTTTGTGACACACCCTGGGTGAATGCACCACTAGAGGAACATTTCAATATTGTGTGCCCCAATCACGTGTAGTTCAGTCATAAAGGGAGTGTCTCCACATCTATGCAGCAGCCAATGGAAAATACAACGCCGGCTATATGTTCAGCCTGATGCCAAATAATAACGCGAATTTTGCATGTCCCTACTAACACGTTATCAATTGAACACGAAGGATTGAAAAAAAACCTGTTATATCCGTCTCGACATATTAATTGGTACACAGTCAGCGCGTGATTCCATTGGCCGACCGCCAGCCAATAATAAACGTCGCAGTAAGCGTGTTCTGTGCAACCAGGACCTACATGACTACTTGTAAATATGTGCCATCCATCCTCAAAGGGTTAAAAGAAGAGACCTGAAATATTCGCGAGTTCAGTGACCTGGAGCCTAGAATCTTCAGTATTGCGTACACATATGCTGATATAAACTGCACATTCGTTGTCTGCTGTCACAGCGGAAGACGACGATTGGCTCACCGCTCTCCAGGAGGTGTCAAAAACCACGTGGACCAATGGCTAACGTTATGTAAACACACGTGTTTTGAATCCTAGCTTGCCCCAAAATGAATAATATACGCATGTCGGGTCGTTAATAGCCATACTCACTACGAAGCGACTTCAACCACACACGGCTGCCAGCGCAGTATTCAACACAACACACACCATTACTATAAATTATCCGAGCGCGGAGTTTGGGACCTTGTGTTTTCAAACACAACTCACCGTATTTAGCCTTCCTGAGTTTTCGTGAGCGTTAAATTTGAATGTTGACGTGTTCTTATCTTCCACAATCTATTCACGGTTAATTAAAAACTTTTCTGAAGCCCTGCCAAAGTTCTACTTCCAGGATATTCCTCCGCCCCGTTCAAACTAAGCTGAACTATTTCGTGAAAATTACACCAGAGGACAATGCACCGAATTCGTGCGCACTCAGTTGTAATAATATTTTGCATTAGAACTATTTCATACTAGACGCTACCGACACATATGTTTTCTCACTTTTTTATTCTTATTTATCGTAAATTAAATATTATAATTTATAAAGTGTGTATAATTGAAACATTAATTTAACGAATAATTAGATACTCTCACGTTAACTGAGGTATATAATAACAAGAGAACTGCAAAATTCGAGCTATTATTTGGGGACATGTTGAACTTGAAACAAATGTACCTTTGAAATGAGTTTGTCATTGGGCCATACCATATGTGACACCCTGGGTGACTCTGCACCAATAAAGGGACACTTCACAACTGTGTGCCTCAATCACGTGTAGTTCAGTCAGAGAGGGAGTGTCTTCACATCTATGTAGCAGCCAATGGAGACACGGCGCAGGCTCTAGTGCATACAGTACTGTGAAGTTCAGCATGATGCCGAATAATAACGCGAATTTTACATGTCCCTAGAAATAACTAAACGCGTCATACATGGGGTGATTTTCCAAAGTTTCGTTTCAAAAAGTGTCAAGAATCCGTGAGTAGATTATATTCTGCCAGTCGTTCATCAAAACCACAGAGTATTTAAGAATACAGATGTAAACAGCTTATTGTCCCTCGAAATCCAAACGTGACACGCCTGTAAAATGGCGTCACTGGACAGAAATATGTTGAGTTGCCGATCATCTTCGGCACCTGGCAAGCTGCTCGCTAGCCGGAAGCGCAGCCAATAGGGAACCTTTGGCAGCACGCGGTAGCCAACCAGACGAAAGGCCCTTCCCCAGATTCTGGCGCAGCCAATCAAAGAATCGGTTGGGCAGTCACCACTCCTTCACGTCCCTGCATACTTATCTAAAGGCTATTCGCGATAAAGTGGGCCCTTTTGAACTCAACCTTAGAAATGTGTTACTGCTCATAACCTGTGCATATCTTAACGGTCGAATTGAGTGACATGCGCTCAGTAAAGTTGGTAACGATAGATTGAAAGTAGTGCCACATCTTAACGTCGAATAAATCGCTTCATGTTACCATTTGTGATGACTATAGCCCCGAGTATTTCGCGAATTGAGTTGGCAGTAAGCTTGATTGGACAGCGCTCCAAAAACACTCGAGACACTATCGTCTGCTTATTGGTTTGCTATGATCAAGTGAGGCCTCTGTACAGGATGGTTAAACACTCGCTCACCCTACTGCTCCATGCTTGTAACTGGCTCACAGTTAAACGGGGAGTTTCTAAACAAATGTCGCGGAGTCACGACAGTAGTGTTTGAAGTCTAGCTCGCCTCAGAATGAATTCACGAAATACTCGTGTCTCTAGTGATAACTGAAATTATTCCTTTAACTTTTTATTTTCATTTTAATGCATGTAATGCATTAATGCATAATATTTGCTTTTGTAATATTTTCGAATTTTCACTTGGCAGAGACATGATTAAAGCGATGAAGTACGTGACAATACTACTTTTAAATAAGACGAAAGAAAACACAACCTGCATACAAGTAGATCTCAAGCAGGGCTTTCAAAAGTGCTCATTTTACCGTGAACAGCCTGTAATTTATGACTCAAAGCAAATATTCAGAAATGAAACATGCTCTCGCGGTTATTTTTCACGTAAGCGTACTCGCATGTTGATTGGCCCCGCTTGACTCCGAAAACGGGGCTCGTACCTGACTCGCTATCGAACGGCGCCACGACTCACAGCGACTGGAGTACACTCGCATCTCAGATATTCGGACCAGGCTGCGATTATCGTGCGGCGTCGCTCCAGGATTTTCGCAAGTGCGAGTCGTGGCGGACGCTGCCGCTGGTCGGCAGGTTTTGACACTTTGAGGACTGCACTCGAGTGTAGTTCAAGTAAACCTTGTTTCAATATTCCATTCCACATAAAAAACAAAACTGGTCCGGGTATACTTACATCAATTCCCTATTTCATGAAGATTTTAAATATGAACTAATAAAACACCAACAGCGAAGTTCATAGATGAACGACATATATTGGTATAGTTATGAAAACCAACACGATGGGATGTATATCCTGTTACATACGAAAGAACATAGAATGGAAAACGGTAAACTCGGCACACTATTGGTTGGCAGCCGGCCAATACGGAAAGACTGACGTCGTTTTGACCAGTAGAATGGCGTTAAGTGACAATAGGGACCAACAGAACACAGTGTCACTGTAGCGGCATGGATATAGGGGACTGACGTCTAGCTTGACTTTAAAGCTGGTAAAAGTGTGCCGACCTCTAAGTGTTAACGGGGATACCCCCGTGCCACCTTTGAAAAATTCCGGCGCTGGCACCTACTCACCTCGCTTCACACTTCATCGGCTCTCAAGACCCCACCCTGTTCAACGAATCGTGTTCCTCCATATTTCTGCCCAGGGAAACAATTTTCTAGCCAACGTTTCACCTGTGTGATATGAGAAATTATATTCTACATATGTGCACGTATGTTTATTTCCAGCCAGCGCGAAAAACGGGTGTCCATTATAATAGTGCAAAGAAAAATAATCCTAAAAGTTCCACTGGCAAAAAAATTACATTGCGAATACGCTGTTAAAACATAGAAATTATTTTCCATTGTTGTTAGCAACTGTTTGTACATTAAACGTATTTATTCGCCATTAAGAATTGTTTAGAAGTTCAAATTAATTTTTTTCCCTGAACAACAGTGAATGAGTGAAAAATAATATAGGAATCCAGGGAGGAAATTATTTGTGTTGATAAGAAAATAAATTCTGTGAAAGCAAGATTAAACATATTCATCACATCACTGAAGAACCGCATTTTGTGTATGGTATAAACCAATTTGTGAGTGCGTAAATCCACAGGATGTGTTATATCAGCCACATTTTCTTTTTCAGTGAATCAGCTGCAAGCTTTACTGCTTTACTGCTTACTGGTGTGATAGGTCAGTGTAATGACCATCTCGCAGTTTGCCAGGGGAATTTATGGCAAGACCGCGCCCCATTCGATCTGTGGGAGAAGCTGGATGAATCACGTGACAAGCGTCGTGTTTAGACGCCAAGAAACTGCGCTGGAGCTTGTCCAGCTAGTTTATTAATCTCGGGAAGGCTTTTTTTTCCCGTTATTAGCTCCTTCTCCGCAAGCAACTAAAGTGTTATGAATGTTGTCAATTAACTGATGAAATGTATGGTGGGTGATTTTTTCGGGACTGTATAACCCTCCCGGTCCCGACTTAATCTACGCGATAGTGTGTTGCAAGCGTGATATATTGTGGTTTGTACTGTACAATTAGTGAGCAACATACTTCTTGCATGTTGTCATGTGTCTCTCATGCTATATTCAAGAACGAAAGTTTGCGGCGTCAAATGCTTTACGGCCAAACGCCGTGGGGGGGGGGGGGGGGGGGAGACGAGAATATGCAGGATAGGGGTAGGGCGCTCTGTATCTTTACTTCCCCCCTCCCCCTTTTTTGAAGGTTTTTTTGTCCCCCAGGCCCTGGAAGGCACATTTATCAACCGATTTTCGTGAAATTTCTTATAATGGCGTATATCTTTGCCCCGCTTCCCAGGAAGTGGTTTTCAGCCTCCCTCTCCCCCTTTTTGGGGCTTATGCCGCCAATCCAATGGAAAGTGTATTTTTCGAACGATGTCCTTCAAATTTGGTCGAGTGGTATAGTTCTTTGCCCCGCATAACTTGATATGATTTTCGATTCCCCCTTCCCCCCCTTTTTTTGGGAGCTAAAACCCCTCAGGCTCTGGTATGCACATTTTTGGCCGATTTTCTTGAATTTTGGTTTTGTGCTGTATTTCAGTGGTTTTCGACCTCTCCCTCCCCCCTTCTTTTTGGGGCTCTAGACCCCTAGGCTCTGGAAGGCACATTTTTTGACCGAATGTCTTGAAATTTGCTTTTGTGGTGTATTTCGTTGCCCCGCATGGCCTAATATGTTTTTAGACCTCTCTCCCGTTTTTGGGGCTTTAGCCCCGTACGCTCTGGAAGGCGCATTTCTCGACAGATTTTCTTGAAATCTAATTCGTGGTGTATTTCATTGCTTAGACTTCGGATACATGGTTTGAATCCTTACGCCTAAGTCTTAAGTCTTAAATTTTGAGACTTGAATTTTAAATCTTACTTTCACCATAATTGCAACTGTATGTCGGGATGTGCGAGCGAGCACGTGCTGAAGTTACCAGACGACATTGCACCGTAAATACTAATTCGTACAGTTACCTGCTTCACCTATGGTGGCTCAGCCCGCGGTTTCCGCAGACCCGACCCCTGATATTAACTAATCATAAACGAGAGTTGCAGAAACTTTGGCCAACCAGATAACTCACAAGTAGAGATCTGCAAAATTCGCGTTATTATTTGGCATGAAGATAGAATTAACAGTGCTGTATATACCTCGAGTCGGCGTCTTTTCTCCATTGTGTTACGTTTGCGAGATCACAAGCGAGTCCAAGCTCGGCGGGAATGCGGCCAAAGCTTGATTTATAAACTATAACTTCAGATAACGAGGACAGAGGCGCAACTGCGGAGAGTGCAGTGGGCTACAAGAGTTAGCAGAAAATGTGGACCTGGCTGACTTAGAATATTGGGGCAATTCCATCGGCAGTCGTCTCAGTAACTCCGCCCAGGAGTCGTAGGAGAGCCAATGGGAACAGAGTATTTCGGCGAAGGTGGATGTGAACTAGAAGTGTTGAGGTGGGAACAGCAGTGGGCCAAGATGTCAGTCGGCGACGGTCCACAGAGATCTGCGGGTTCCAAGCGGCGATCTGGGATGAGTGCCTTTCAGCTAGAGTGAGAGAGCTTGGCCGTTCCATAGTCTTTATCCATCCAACCCTGTCCTTAACCTACCCTAAATCCACCTCTAATATATCACATCACATTTGTTTCTACAGTAAAAAGGCGCCATTAAAATTCATCTACATTTGTTATTTGGGAGATATTTCATAAACACATACATGCCTACCCTAATCAACATTAGTCATGCTCGTGAGTTGATATAAAACCTAAGGGGGTATATATAACAATTGGCTGCTGCATAGATGTGAAGTCACTCCCTTTCAGACTGGACTGAATATGATTGGACTACATAGTTGTTAAGTGTTCATTTACTAGCGCATATTACTCAGGGCGTGTCAAATAAAATATGGTCCATTGACAAACTTATTGCAAAGGTACATGTTTTTGAAGTTTAAATTCCTCCCCCCCCCCCCCCCACAAAAACAAAACGCGAATTTTGCATGTCTTTACTCATAAGGAACGATAGTGTTCAATATATCGAGCACTGATAGTTTTCTGTGTACAGTCGGATATAAATATTCAATTTTTCATTTACAATAAGTCCACGGGGCCTGCAATGGATTAACTTTATTTGCCTCTCATAACAAATGAAATATCAAGTGGCCCTAGAATAGTATTGACGGTAATCCGTAATGAAACTAACAGCTTCTGAGGCTTTTTTTTTTCTACATAACAGCACAAAATGATACTGTGTGAAGTGGAGAGATTCGGGCGGCTCTGAACATCGAGGTCTTCAGAGCCGATGAGGGTGAGTGAGCTGAGTATGGAGCAGCGCCGGAACGAAGGGGGCGGGGAAACGGGAGATACCCGAGAAAACCCGCCGACCAACGGCATCGTCAGGCACGATTCCCACATGCAAACATCCGAAGTGACACGTATCGCATTAGTGGTAGGTGAGAAGGCTAATCGCTCAGACACCGTGGTCCCCGGCTCAGCTTAGAATTAGTGGGAAACCACTGATGGTTTTAGTGAAAGACATTTAACTGATTCAATTAGTCACGTGAAACAATTTCACTGATTGATTAAGTGACGACCCACTACATTGACGAATTGGATAAAGTTTTATTGAATTTAGCCGAATGATCTCGTATAATAAACATTTATGATAGTTTTCTATGTAAATTGCGCAATTTACCGTAATTTAAAGAAGTTATAGAAGGTGGCCGGGACTGGAAACACACACCCTGTCCACCTCGCTGTTACCACCTGCACTACCAAGTCAAGTTGGGACAATAAGAGGAAAATATATCTTATACTTTTTATCGAAATCGTGAAGATCTAAATTGTGTGGCCTTACTTTTCGTTTTTAATTTAATTGGTACCTTAGGATTGTTAAAACGAATAATGCATATGAGCGCACTCTCTTCGCCACATGATGTGTAGTTTAAACCTTGAACCAGGGCGCTGTGATGATTACGTGGAAACGAAATGAAAGGACTTGGAAATATCACGAAAGACTGAATGTTCGTATTACCACGTTAAATGGGGATTTGAAATATGAAACGCATTTAAAAGTGTATTGTATTGGTTTTACTAGTTTATTCGTTATTTCACTAGCGTTGTTTGACGGTCATTTTTACACGCTGTATAACTGATATATCAGCCAAAAAACAAACCACTGAAAACAGTGTAAAAATAACTGATGAATCAATGGAAAATGTCGTTGAATCAATAAATGAAGGAAATATGGCATTTTTCACCGAGTCATAAGGTAAATTCACTGAAGAGATCGCTGAATCGCAGATTTAGAGTGTGGAGCGCTCTCAAGCGTCCTCGTGAAAGTGTTGATGGAAAAAGAGTTCATTTTCACACTTGGCGATAGGGAGCTCACTGGGAGAAATAAAAGTAACTTGGCTTTCGGATGGATTAAGTGAACCGGATGAGACAACTTCTACAAAACTACGTGTTTCGTTGACTCTCTTACCCCCCGGTCAACCCGATAACGTATGGAGTTACGTTCTCACGGAAAAATACTGGAAGTTCGTAGATATAGGTTGTTCACAGTAAAATTGGCACTTTTTAAGCCACCCCCCCCCCCCAATCCAAACGGCATGAACCCCGAATATAAATATATTTTATTGCACTCTCAGACGTTAACTTTTGAGAGTGAATGTAAGTATACACTGTGTTTATTAGTCATATTGCAATGTTTACATAAAAAGTGGCGAAAAAATTGAAATTAATTGAAAGTAAAAATTTAGCTGGGCCTTAAAAAGTGCACTTTACAGTGAATAGCCTATAGAAAAATATACCCGGGGCTTGTTTAAAACATCTAAAACTTACTTTTTATCATAACTCGTTGCTGCATGCTGAGTCTGGTGATGGTCCGGCAGTGTCTGAAGAACAGTTTTCGTCACTTTTATAAAATGGAGTCACGCACAACTCCCGCCCGACAGGTGTAGCACGAGGCTCGCCTATGTAGTGTGGGGGCTAGTTCCACCTGCCGCATACGAACGCCGAGGAACGCCACTGTTCCTTCCCGGCTGGCTGGCGGTTGTGATGTCACGCTGCGCTCTGATCGCCGCACAAATTGAATGTGTTCTGAGTGACATACTTTCCGCTGATGCGCGATGCAGTGGTCACCTTATTTGTACAAAAAGACAGACATAGGCTGGGGAATTGAAGACCTCTCTACAGCCTAAATTAACTTTTTCAACACCCCTCTACCAAGAAATGTGTGTCGTTGCCATATTAAATAATCAACACCCCGATTGGAGTGTTCATTGAGTGCAGGTCTCTAGGCAGAAATGATGATCGGCCTGGAGGGAGCATCCATCTAAAGTTATGTATTGGTAACAAACATTGCATTAAAAACATTAAAATAGCAGGCTCGTCAAGCAAAGAAAGGTTCATGACTCCACTTTGAAGTGAAATTAGAAGCCAAAAATGGCACATTTTTCAAATCATTAAATATTTTCAAATACTTCTTTCTTAGCGAATCTGACAGTGACTTAGGGCTTAAATGTTTTCTAGCAGTCGCTTTATTCAGGAAGATTTTTAAAACAATAATTTTCCTCGAAGGTTAAGGCTTGCTATTTGCGAGCAGTTGCCTCGTGTTAATTTGGACCCGAGTAAAATTTCGAAAAACTGTTATTTGTACAAAAGTTTTTGAGGCAGGCATATTAACTCAGACTGGGTTGACAATTTTAAATAACGGCCTTCTGCTCTGATTATGCACAGGTGATCTAAACGTAGTTTAAGTTGGAATTGGCTAACAAAATTTTAAAGAGGTTTTGTGAATGGCCTCTGTATGGTTTTTAAGTCAGAGTTTTTTCCTTCTTGTGTCAAAAGTATATCACATTTTTAAGTGTCAGTTTTTATTTAAGTTGCATGGTGTTAGCCAGAACCAATATGCTGTGTGTTAATACCGTCTCTAATATACCTGAAAATATTACAGTTTTCAAAGATGTGGTGGAAAACTAATGCCCAGTAATTTAGCTACTTTTCGCAGTAGATAATTGCGTGGAATATTTTACCTGGTTCGGGATTTTCTTGAAAAAATGTTGCTTACATGGAAAAATATATATGTAGTGTGTGTATTTTTTTTTTGGAAAAAGCAATATAACCTAAAAGCAAATGAAAATAAGAAAATAAATAAAAGGTATATTCATACTTAATGAGTCTTTGTTTTAGTTTGAACTTTCCCTTTTTAATCACCCTTAACTTGCTCGATGGATTTTCATACTGCTGGCACCTTGTGCCATTTTGCTGTTCAGGCGTTTTTGCTGGGATTTTGTATTAATTCCATCCTTGCTGCGTCCTTGTGCTCAAGGGAGAAGCAAGCTCCGACGGAAACCAAATGAAATATCGCTTACCGCTTTCCGCGTTGTATAGTGACATGCCAAAAGCCATGGTATACGGGTCACGCGTGTAGTGCAGGTCCTCATCTCGCCCGGCAAGGCACAGCAACTCCTCGTGGCATCGATTCCACATGTGGACGCTACACTTGTGGAGAGATGTTGACCCACGTGGTCTGGATAGCTACTCGCAGCTCCCTGATATTTACAGGTTCAAGATCTTGGGTGCGGATGGACATCCCCCACCATGTCACATGAATGATAGATGGGGTCCACATCGGGCGAAGGAGGTGACCAGAACAGTCAGTAAAACTCTCTAGAATGCCCCTCGAACCGTTTCTGCACAACGAATGCCCTATGGCACGGTGCACCATCCTGCTGGAATACGCCATATTTGTGGGGATACGCGAAATCTGTGAAGGGCTGTAGTGCGACGCCAATACCAGCACTCAGTCACGTGATGTCAGCTCGCAACTAATACAGCTGCTACAGGTTCTGGCACTTCCAGTCACATTGTTCTCGGTGAGGCGATGAACAGTAATTTCCTTGATACCACGGGCGGCGGTGTGGAGTAAAGGTGAAGAGAAGTGAAGTGAAGTGAAGAGATCTGGGAAGTCCTTAACATCGATGTCTTGAGAGTCTAGGTAAGTAAAGGTATTTTCCAACAACTTTACAGGAGGAAAATTCATGACTCAAATCTGGTGCAGCGGCCTGTTTAAGTTTTGCTTATGTATAGAGACCTGTAAAATTCGCGTTATTATTTGGGGACATGTTAAATTTGAAACACATGTGCCTTTGCAATACGTTTGTCATTGGCCCATACTTTTTGTGACACACCCTGGGCGACTGCACCAATAGAGGAACACGTCACAATTGTGTGCCCCAATCACGTGTAGTTCAGTCAGAAAGGGAGTGTCTCCATATCTATGCAGCAGCCAATAGAGATACGACGCCTGCTATATTGAATAAAGTACTGTGAAGTTCAATCTGATGCCAAATAATAACGCGAATTTTGCATGTCCCTACTTATGTAGGATAATTGCATCACTGTATAATAATTTGTGAAATAATATACATGTGTATTTTTTGGAGCTCTAAACTATTATTTGTTTTTCTCAAGCTCTCTTAAAATTGGTTTTTGAAAGTGATTTCTTTTGCAAGCTCTTTCAGCACGGGTAAAAAAATTTTGAAATTTTTCAAATAAAAGAAAAGTATATTTTAAATGGACCACGTTTTAGAAACGCTACCGCCATTTGCGGATGTGCTAATGGTGAAATGAGAAAGGGGTGGATTATATTATTAAGAAATTTAAATTTCGCATAAAAATAGGCATCCTCGGCCTGTCTAAAATTCAAACCTGCATCGTTGTTGTATAACATAGAGAGAAATTAAAGTCTTTAACTTGCCTCAAAACTTTGCTCTGAAAATTTCCACGGTGGTCTATTTTACTGGGAAATGACTTTACGTAAACGACTCTTTATGTTATGGTTGACGTGTCGCTCATCAGCTCACTTGAAAAGACATTTAGCTGACGCGAACCTAATTATGGAAGTTGGCGTAATGAAAATAGTTGGCAGTGGTTTGGCCGTCCAGAAAGCAGCTTGAGTGACGGGGAGGCCGTTTCCTCGCTGTAAATCAACCCTCTGCGCTGTCAGACCCAAGCCAACGAGGTGTCTTCGCTCCCTATTGGTCCATAGCCTACGTCACCGTTCCACGTGCTTGATTGAAGCGCCGCCTGGCCACCAGCGAGGGAACTCTGCGGGTAAAGACCCGAGTATTTCCAGAAATAATTTGGTAAACTTCTACATGTTCCAACTAGGAGGGAAGGAGGGCACATGATTTTGGCGAAAATATTTCAGGGCAAGTTGTGTTTGGCGATTGGATCCTTTGAATATTTGCGCGTAATAATTAGGGCCACGTATTTTTCGCGAAAAGATTTACGCGGAGGCTAGACTTCAATATCTAGGGACACCAGAATTTCGAGAAAATATTTCCACACATGCTAGATTTCAATAACCTACAGGCATACCAACTGTTTTCTTTTGCTAATTGGTGGCATGTATTTGCAAGAAGATCTTCTCCTACTTAACTGGCCAATCAGTATTAGGTAACTTCAAGACTGTGCGTCTTAGATTCGCGGGCAGACACCTAAATACGCGTAACACGAAAACCATCCAATCACGAAAGTGAATCTGAGCTAAAGTGTTATGAAATACAACTGGTCGCGAAATCTTTTCCCGAAATTCGGGTGTCCCTATCAATATCCCATGTGCACAATTTCAGTCTTCATTTCACTTTTGGCCGCTTGTCTTTGCGTGAAGACAGTCTCTTATATGAGTGAGCCACCGTGATTGGTGACCAGACAGATAAGACACATAACAATTGAAATGATCCAATCACGAAAGTGGTTCTGAACTAAAGTTTGTTGGAACACAACTTGTCCTGAAATATCTTCGCGAAAAACAGGTGCCCCTAGCAATAGTAAAATTAAGATTGCAAGTGTACACATAGGATGTTGGAGTCTAGCCTCCGGGAAAAACTTTTCGCGATGGACAGGTGTCCTAGTCGTAACGTCTAACGTTAGTTCTGTGTGTGTGTCGTAGCTCTGTTGATTCGACAAATCCTGCAGGACTGCAAACCAGTAGTAAACTTGCAGCATTAGGAAGTCTTAATTCCTCGTAGCCGAGTATAGCAAGATAACCTTTTGTGACTGTGGGAGCAGCCAATGGAGAAATGTGCTCTACTCAAGTTGTATTCATAAGTAAAGACCTGAGAAATTCGCGAGTTCAATGACCTGTAGACTATACTTCACAGACTTATATACTATCATACAGATATCAACTGTTTATTGGTTGATTGTTGTGGTTGTAAAAGGCGGCGGTTGGGGGGGGGGTTGGGGGGCAAGATTTATTGCATGTTTGTTATTGGCTCATTTATCTCATGGAGGTGTCAAACAACACGTCGACCAATTACAAAAGTAGCATGAACGTACAAGGGTGTGCATTCCAACTTGTCTAGAAATGAACCCGCGATATTCTCAGGTCTCTAACCATAAGAACAGGTGCTTTTCCTGAAAATATTTATGGTCATACTAGTCTTCAATATCTTACGTTCACAACCAAAACTTACTCTGGTTGGAGTGTCTACGTGAGAATACATGCTCTTATTTGACTGGGCCAATCGTAATAAAGATACTCCGATACTGAGCGTCCTTGATTCGCGGACAGACACTTGAGGCACGTGCCGTGTAAACTCATCCAACAACGAAAGTGCATATGAACAAAAGTATTTTGGAATAAAACTGGTCTTGTTATCTTTTCGCGAAAATTACCTGTCTCTAGTTATAGACAGCTGCGAAATATAGCGTGGTATGTTGTTAGGATATAAAACTGCAGTGTTTCTTGTCATAGACCTCTGAATAAACGATCAAACTAGTTTTAAACGTTTTAAATACCACCACATAATTTTTGTCGATAGTTACATGCACTATTAAAAATGAAAGTATGTTCGAATCGACAAGCTACCATTTTTTTTTTAAAAGCCCGAAATGTGCACAATAAACGCTGCATGCGTACAGAATACAGCATCGGTATAGCCAGCTTTTTGTGCACTTCAATATTTAATAACTGATTGCAGTTTGTTCAACAGACTAAGAGGATTTATTACGACACGTTCATTGGTGTAAGTTGCTGTAACAGAGACTTAAAAAATACGTGGATTTGTTTCGAAATTTCAAAAACTCTTATGTTTATGTTACTTCTTCAATAGGATAATGTGTAATACAGCACCTTCCAGAGAATCATTAGGCAGAAACATGCAGGTGACAAAATTCAGATGCATTTATCGACTTACACTGTGACAGCAAACAGCCAGTGGGCATTTGTTGTCCACATGATGATTTTACATGATGATTAGAATTTAATGCCCTGGAAAAATTGAATCACATCCTATTTATAGTTTAACTGTTAAGCTACCCGCAATCACAATTACGTACGTTTTAAAGTTCTGTTTGATGTTAACACGTACTTGTTAACACGTACTTGTTAACACGTACTTGTTAATTTTTGTTACATTTCAAAGTGTCTTACATTGTTAAATATTTAAGTAACATTTTGATGCAATCTGCATTTTTTTTTCTTTGTTTTTTCTTCACGTAACCAGATAAATACGTGTTGGTTTCACAGTGAGTTGAATACAATGCCGATTCTGGGACAAGGGGGTGGCATAATGGAGCTGGAGCCAACTGGCTGCCATCTTATGACTTCACTCGTCGGGCTTCTTGAATGTCGGTGACCTTGACCTGAAGACTTTAAAACCAAGATAACGTTAAAATAACCCCCCCCCCAAAAAAATTGTAAATAAAATTTTGAATTAATAAAATAAAACAAATAATTAAAACAAAATAGATGTATGTTAAATTTAAGATAGTTTAGGATATTTTCCGAAACACTTTTAAAGGCCTATAATTAGAAAGTATGTGGTTAAAAACAAATATGGCGAAGCACACATCCCCCCAGCACGAACACTAGCAGACTACTGCCCACCACCGAAGTCCTTCATTGGTATTTAATCAGTTTCCGTTTACCACCATCCCCACAAACCCTAAATTTTACTAGCCCCATTCCCCCACCACCACATCTTCCAATATATTTAATTACCAGCCCACAGCTAGATTTCGCCTAGCATTTTTACTAGCTGATTAAATGACCAATTACTCGTGTCCACACGCCCCCTCCAAATCCCATCTATTGCCGCATTCTCTGGGTCCCAAAATTACATTGGCGTACCATACCAGGCTCCCCTTCTATTACTCACTATCGTTCGACTCCACCACCACCCTAACACAATTTTATTTAATCTACGTCACACATGATCCCCTTCCCGTCACTACAGTCCCTCCATCACCTTACACGCCGTAAATATATTTTTTGTCCGATTAGTCAGCAAACTTTACCTCTAGACGATTACGTCCGCGTTCCTATTTCTCGACTCATCCTTCCTATTTTATTCCCGCGACTTTAAAATATGTAGGATGCTAGAGCAAGACTCAATTTTTATTCACGGCAATGTACAACTCTTCTAAGTGAGTCAAGTGAATAATTTGGGCGGCTCTTGACATCGAGGTCTTGAGAGCCGATGAGAGTGATAAAGGTGAGAACGGAGGAGTGCCGGAATAAGAGGGCGGGGGAAACAGGAGATCCCCAAGAAAACCCTCCGACTTGCGATATCGTCCGGTACGATTCCCAGATGCGAAAGATTCCCAAATTCCCGGCCGGAGATCGAACCCTGTTCGCGTAGGTGGGAGGCGAGCAGGCTAATCGCTCAGCCACCGTTACCTCAGCCCTTCTGAGACTTACGAGTGCGCACACGAGTGCACGGGATCGATTACAATATCGCAGCGGCCATTGATCGATAGCCCATAACATACGTTGGGGCGACACGAATTTTTATCTCCGGTGGGAAGATTACGTCGACCATATGCTTCCCAAATTAGAGCGAGTGCATGCCTGCAAAAACAACAAGTGCCACTGCATCTGTGTCATACGCTCGTTACTTTCCCCTGCTCGGAGGAGAAGTTAAAGCAGTGTTCGGTGTGGGACGCCTGCAGGATCCAAATGAACAGGGCGCCTCGATGGTGTAGTGGTTAGACTACCTACCCCCTCCCCCCATTCAGGCGAACCGGGTTCGATTCCCGATTTTCGCAAGGGGGTAATCGTGCCGGACGATGCCGCTGGTCGGCGGTTTTTCTAAGGTGAGTGAGTGAGTGAAGATATTTGGGCGGCTTTTTAACAGCCAGGTCTTGAGAGCCGAAGAGGATGATTGAAGTGAATATGGAGCGGTGCCGGAACGAAGGGGCGTAGGAAACGGGAGATCCCCGAGAAAACCCGCCGACCAGTGGCATCGTCGAGCACGACTCCCACTTGCGAAAATCCTGCGTGAACCGGCTGGGTGTTGAACCCGGTTTTCCATGGTGGGAGGCGAGCAGGCTCATACTAGACTGCAATTCATAGCCTACGCAATAATATACCTAGACCAGTCGACAAGACTAGTAGTCATTTATCGCTTATTAACGTATCACACACAGAAATACTGATTTGTCCCTGGAAAATCTGAATGCTTATAGTTACTGCCACCTGTTTTTCGCGAAAAGATTTACGCAGAGCCTAGATTTCTATATCCTATGTGCACAATTGCTGTCTTATTTTAACTATTGGCCGCTTGAAGACAGTTTTTGTATGTGTGAGCCAATCAGAATTAAGTTTCTCCATCGCTGACCGTCCGTGATTGGTGGCCAGACAGATAAGACACATAACAATTTAAATGATCCAATCACGAAAGTGGTTCTGAACTAAAGTTTGTTGGAACCCAACTAGGGATAGGAAAATTTCGCGAGTTCATTTCGGGACAAGAAAAACGTCAAACACATATACAGTGAAGTCACCTTCGGCACTGGATCAGAGTTTACTAGACCCGCCCTGCACGTCTCTGAGCCAATAGCAGACTTGTAAGGAAACACCTTGCGAATACCATAACCGCCAGGTGCGGGGCAACAGCCAATGAACACACAGCTGAGACTCCAGTATGCAGAGGACTGAGGAGTCTAGGCTACAGGTCATTGAACTCGCGAAATTTTCCTATCCCTTCTTGTAAGCTTGAACGATTGGAAGTTCAGTGCGTATTATTTCGCTTATCGGATTTCGTGTGCGAGCAAAGCACTTTTTTTTTTTTTTCAATATGATTCACCTACTGAGAATTCTGCTCTT
This sequence comes from Dryococelus australis, assembly GCA_029891345.1. Lineage (NCBI taxonomy): Eukaryota > Metazoa > Arthropoda > Insecta > Phasmatodea > Phasmatidae > Dryococelus > Dryococelus australis. The sequence goes on along the minus strand of CM056994.1, from coordinate 12,778,950 downwards.
ATAATTATGACAATCTGAGATTCGCATGCAGACACACAGCATGTGATATCCAATAGCATCGCATACGTAAAACTGCCTTAGAGGTTTTTTAAGAATGTGTTGCCGGGTAATATTTTCGCGATATATGTAACGTCACAGCACAGAGTAGATGAGTAGGCAGATATGAAATGGCACATCGGATCCTTTGATGTGGACGTCCTCATCTTATGATTGCCTGCGCATGGATATTGGGGCGGCCTCGTATCTGATTGGCTAATGCGTCATGCGAATGATTCCTTACACCATTCAGAACCAATGTAAATAGTTGTGTATATTACGCACGGGTAGGTAAATTTTCGTCTGTACTGCACACTGCGCAGCCCGATGACTAATGATCTTACGTGAGGGTAAATGATTCGCAAACCGTCTTACTGGTGTAAATCGTAAATGGACAAATGGTTCATAATCGTGGGTCCAATACTATAATAATAGGCAACTGAAAATCTTCTGCTTGGAGTTATGTGAGGTATTAGTCTTCGTGCGTAATTACATAACAGTAATGCATCGAACCTATAAAAAGTTTGTGCAGGCAACAGTAAGAGGTCACTCAACTCTCCAGATACAAATATAAGCCTATTATCTTCAATTATCTGTTAATAGCATTGGATGTAACCAAGTTTTCTTTCTCATATACCTTGAAAACTGGCCATCGGGGGTCTCAATTTTCGAGTAAATGTTACCTCCTTCGTACACACGAAACCTCGTTACTGGGACAATATGCTGGGGTAGATAACTCGGATTCCATAACTTTTATGTTATCTAGATATCGTATTAGACACACGTCGTAGCCGAACATAAAGCCTTCAGCTCATTGGCTGTGCCAACGAAACAAGTGCTGTGTCGACTTAAGTACAACACCCATCATAAAGTTTTATGTTTGCAAACCCTGGAATCGTAAATTAAAGTGGGTCTGAATTGGTTAATGGTTGGGCTTCGAGCTGGCGAGTAGGTTTACCAGGTGGTGATTAGTGAGCGATGTTCTCGGCTATGTTGTTATCTAGTGACGTCCTTCAGCTGGCCTGTGCGATTGCAGTTCGTGCTACAAGCGGACGCTCTGTATTATTCTGTACTGCTTCGTGTCGGCAATGGGAGAGTTAATTGCCTCTCATCCCCGAAACTTTTCACTGGCCACGAAGACGCGTGCAAGAAAATGCTCACAGGAAAGAAACGTCTGAAAGGAAAGTGGCTGGAGAAGAGGTATGGTGGAGGGTAAGGGGGGGGGGGGGGAGAGACCACGATCCCAAAAACAAACATGACCCTAGACTTCGGAACCTGTTAAAGGTGAAGGTTTCGTAATCCACTTTTAAGGGTTGGCCGCCCTTCGGAGCCGCTGATGATTGGGCTCAGTCCATCCCAGCGACGTGTTCCAGCGGCTGCGAGCGAACTCTAGTAGGGGAAGAAGTGTAGGTGGGGGCGACGTTCCAGCTCTCCAAGCTATTTACTGGAGGCAGGCCTCGAAAATTTCTCCGGAGAAAAGATCGACTTGAAGGAGAGAAGAAAATAACACCAAGTTCCTACAGACGGCAGGCGTCCATCAAAACTGAATAGGAGCTGTGAAGTTTGTTGAAATGGCACAGAGCACTTGGTAATACAGAAGTGAAACAGTGCTTTAGTACCGCGAAATGCAGCCGTACATGCTACCAAATGGAGGAACCTGCCAGCAACATGACGCAATGCCGTGCTTCAACCAACCCCTGGTAACCTACTCGCCAGCGGGAAGCCCCGTCAATAAGGAATCTCTCGCAGCACCCAGTAACAAATCACATTCAAGGCCGTACCCAGAACCACGCCCAGCCAATCCCTAAATGCGTGCGGTGCTGCGGTGTGGCTCAGCAGTTGTGCCGGCCAATGCTGCTGGCAGGCGGGTTTTCTCGGAGATCTGCCGTTTCCCCCCGCCCTTTCATTCCGGCGCTGTTCCATTCTTACCTAATTTCACAGTCATCGGCTCTCAATACTTCAGTGTTAGAGCCACTCATATTTCTCCACACACTCTAAAGAAATGTTACAGTGTTCTTCTGATATAGGCTGTTCATGGTAAACTGGGCATTTTTTAAAACCTTGCTTAAAATCTACTTGTATGCACGTTGTGTATTTTCCACCTTAGGTAAAATTAACATTGCCGAAGGCCTCATCACTTATACATGCTTCGGTCAAGTGAAATTGTGAAATTATTAGAAAAGTAAAAATTCTTATAAATCTGATAATTTTTACACACTGTGGCATTAAAAAATCCGAAAGCTTAAAAAATAATTTAAATGATCACAAATGGTTACCTAACACTTTTTATTCGACGTTAAAATATGGAACTACTATAAATCCACCGTCACCAATTTTACCGGGCGCATGTCACTCAGTGCGCCTGTTAAAATATGTGCAGGCAGAGACAGTGTAAGTTCAAAAGTGCTCACTTTCTCGTGAACCGCCTCTACTTATATCGATCGTTTTTGGGTTATAGTCAACATTTATATCAATCGCCTGTCTTATAATTAAATACTATTTTCTCACATTAATGAAGCCGCCGCGCTATTTCGGCTCTTGTGTACTTAGCTACTCTGAGAAGCAACTCTTTCTCAATTGGAGCAGCGGCCAATGAACAAATGTTTGTGGGTCCATTATACACAGGACCGCGGAGTCTAGCCTGTGTTGAAATTTTAAATACAATAGAAAAGTTAAGGAGAAATCAAAGTTGATCCAGAGAGGAGGGTATGTTTCCACTTATCGGATGTCGTATCTACGATCGTGGGCGTATTGCACATTCTGTACAGCGACTCTTTCCCCTGTCGCGTATATGATATGTTCACGTAAGATAAGATCTCTTACGTTTACGAGTGGTTCATATATCTGCTATACTCTATTCCCAAGTTTCTTCACACTTTTTGTATCGAACCTTTGGACAATCATTCTATGCGTGACGTATACGGTTGTTTCCTAAGTATGCCATGTATAGGGACCTGCAAAATTCGCGTTATTATCTTACATCAGGCTAAACTTCACACCACTATACGTAAAGGAGACAGCGTCGTTTCTCCATTGGCTGCTGCATAGATGTGAAATCACTCCCTGTTTGACTGGACTCCACGTGATTGGGGCACACAATTGTGAAGTATTCATTTATTGGTGTACAGTTACCCAGGGCGTGTCACGTTAAGTATGGTCCAATGGCAGACATATAGCAAAGATACGCGTGTTTCAAGTTTATTTTGTCCCCAAATAATAACGTGAATTTTATAGGTCCCTAGCCATGTGTCACAAAAGTCATATATGTCTGGTAATGCACAGAGACCAGCAAATTTCGCGTTATTACTCGAGGACATGTTAAACTTCATACACGTGTACCTTTGCAACATGTTTGTCATTGGAACATACTTTATTTGACACGCCCTGGGTAACTCTGGGCCTATGAATGAACGCTTCACAACTGTGTGCTCCAATCACATGCAGATCAGTCAGAACGGGGCGTGGCTTCACAGCTATGCAGCAGCCAACCAAGAAACGACGCCGTCTTGAGTGTATACAGTACTGTGGAGTTCAGTATGTTTTCAAACAATAACCTTGAGTGTATACAGTACTGTGGAGTTTAGCCTGGTTCCAAATAATAACGCGAATTTTGCATGTCCCTAATAATACCTAGTAAAAAGTAGTTCCCATGCAACATATAATTCAAGTGGTTGCGCTCGAATACGGTGCGTTGTCCCTTGGTGTAATATTCTACATTCCGTGAATCTTGGTTTTCATGAGGCGGAGGGGTATTCTCGAAGTAGAACTTCAGCAGGGCTTCAGAAATGTTTGGAGTACTCGTGACTGGAATATATAAGTTATTCACTGTAAACTAAAACTTGTTAAAACACCTGTTTAACACAAACTTGTATTCCCGTTGCGTATTCTTCCAACATTTGTAAAAATAACATTTCTGGGCCTAACCATTTTATGCATGCGCCGTCAAGTGAGGCTGTCATATTAACATTCTAATCATTTTAAATTTTTTACAAAATTTACACTTATATGCGTAAATCACAGATATTTTTCAGTTTTTCAAAAACTTTTACTTAAATCATTAAATTCATTGTTAAGAGACTGACCCAACTTTCCGTCTCTGTGTGACCCCTTTCAACTGAAAAAGAACCAAAATGGAAAAATTACTATTAATAAGGACCACACAATTTATTTTATTTTCATGCACTAGGGAATTCCTACGGAAATAGCACGCAAAGTTTGGTTCCGCCCACGATTATACCATACTCCATTAAATGTTAAAACTATTCTATTATTCTCATTAAAATTTATTATAGCAAAAACATACACCTAAGCAAAAAGAATAAAAGAACCTAAAACTAAATTTTACCAAACGAGGGCAGACATTCTTACGCGCATATCGCCATACATACTCCTTAATACTCATTGATAAAATATCCATACACATGTTTGTAATGGACTGGTTTTTATTCATTTACAACACCGGGCACAGGAACAAAATACGCCACTAAAATGCATGGAAATACATACAATATAATATTATATAAATAACTTAACGATGCATCCTCTGCCGTATTGCTTATGACTACAGATCCGAGAATTTCGCGGGTTCATTTCTAGACAAGTTGGAATTCACACACTTGTACGTTCATGTTACTTTTGTAATTGGTCGACGTGTTGGTTGACAACTCCTGGAGATAAATGAACCAATTAAAAACCTACAATAAATTATGGGCTCAACCATCGCCTTTTACAACCACAACAATCAACAAATAAACAGTTGATATCTATATGATAGTATATAAGACTGTGATGTCTCGCTTACAGGTCATTGAACTCGCGAATTTCTCAGGTCTCCGCTTATGACCAAACTCTAATGTCAGCACGTTCTGCAGTAACCAATGACATCCATGTTTGTTTACTTAATGTTTTACGTATCAACGAGCCAGAGAGTTCGATCCTCTTCAACCAATTTAAAAAAGATGAAAATCCGCCACCAAGAACTAGAAAGAAGACTAGAATTACAGTTTTAGCTGTGTAGAAAAATCAAATTTACTGGAACACTCAGCCCCCTTAATATAACGAGGCACTAATATGTTGCGTGGCTGCAAAACCTACTTAAGCCGGTGAAAATGTCCACCAATTTACGCTTAAAAAGTACGGCAAAGACATCACACATTATATATATATATATATATATAATGTGTGTTTACTTTGTTCAGTGCACAATCCTTTTACACTGTAATTTAACTTGTCCAATATCTTTACGTGTTCGGTTGTAAAATGTGTGATGTTATATATATATATATATATATATATATATATATATAAATTATACAGGTTATGTATAAACTCGACTGACAAACTCTTCGGCTACAGGCTGATTTCCTTTCTTTTTTCTTCAAAAATAGTTTATTTTCACACAAAATCGTACGTTTCAGCCCAAAAATTCTTAAAATTTTCCTTTTATTCCCAGAAAAATTTCCCTTTTTCCCCCAAAAAATTTCCCTTTTTTCCTTCAAGAAGCACTAATTCGCACTAAAGCTGCAGAAAGGCAAAAACGAGCGGTTTTTAGGGTTTTGGGTGGCTTCATATTCCTTTTAGATGAAACAATGAAGAATCAATAAAATAAAATAAATTTAATAAATAATTTTTATAGAATTAAATATATATTTTTATAACTAAAAAAAATTTAAGGCGTAAATATTATGTGGCTTATAGGCCATACAGAGGCCATTCACAATGCCTCTTTAGAATTATGTTTTGCAATTCCATCTTGAATATTTACCTTTAGGTAACCTGGACATGAACAGAGCAGAAAAGGCCAATATTAAACATTCTTACCCCAGGTTGAACTGACGTGCCTGCCTCCAAAACTTTCCTACAAAACATTGCTTTTAAAAATTATCCTCTAGTCCAAATAACACAAGACAAGCATTGCAAATAGTAAGCCTTAACCTCAGAGGAAAATTTACATTTAAAAAACCACTACATTCCTGCTCAAAGTGACTGCAAAAGGACATTCCATGCAGAACTTCGTAAAAATGGTGGAATTTTAATTCTTTAGAAATCAATTTAATCGATATTTTTTAAATAGTAACTTTATGCAATTTGATTCTACTTTTGCACGAAAATGAAGTCTTCTAGCCTTGTAACCACGCACACATTCATGTACCTGCAGGCCCCGCGAGCCAGCTGTGACAGGCAAAGAGTGACGTCATCAGCAGGCATCGCTCAGAGGGCGGAGGAGAAGGGAAGCAGGCCATTGACCGCGAGGCACTCGGCTAGCTGGCATTTCCGTTCAGTAATCTATGAAGCCATACATGTATAAATATGCGGAATTATTTAAATTTATTTTATTTATCATTTAAAAAATATTCCGAAAAAATAATCTTTGAAAACAGATTAAAATGAATTTTTAATGCATTTGTAATGCAAAATTGGTTAAAAAAAAACTGATTTTGGAAATTTCACACATTCCCATGACAGTTGGTAACATTAAGGAAAAAAAATAAAAAATCTCATGCTGAGATGAGACTCGATCAACAGTTTATATATATGACTTAATAAGACTATATTTTAGAGCAGTTTTTGTTTGTTTATTGGTAAGCGATGTACTGCATTACAAATCTTTCATTATTTTCAGTTGGAGTCTGAATACTTAAGCACACATCTAATTTTCTTTTATATATTCGCTTTCAAGTAATTATGTATGAAGTTGGGTTCGTAAGCATGTGAATATGTACAGACATTTAGGTAAGCAAATATAATTTGCGAACTCTGAAAACCAGGCTTGTGAAATCCAGTTTGCAAGTATCATTTATAGGTTCAGGAATGTATGTGTGCTTCTGGTTATTATATTACTTTTGTAGGCATTGGAATTGTCAAATAAGAAATTAATAGTTAAATAACAAATTTTGAAATATTGTTTTTTTTTAGTTATGCATACATTTTTTACGCAGAGTACATAAAAAGTTCTCTCAACTTCATTTCGGTCTCCTGTCTTCAAGGCTAAATATTATACAATGTTCATTAATCACTGCCTTGACTATTATTCATAAGCATTATTTTCCTACTAGAATTTTATTAAATGTGGGTATATTTAAATATACCAAGCACCACTATATTCTCTATATATCAGGCAGGATACAACAGCAGCGAGAAATTAAAAACATTTTTATTTATATTATATACTAGGAGGCCAGCGCTACTTCGTTAGCATGCTATGTAGGACTTTGAATCAATCTAGCAACTTATCTTGGGAAGGAAAGGATGACAGACACATATATTCTATTTACTAGTATAGAGTATAAATATACATAAATATGATTACAAAGAGAAACCTTAAATTTTTCCACACCATTCACATAGTATCTTTACATCAGCACATAGTGAACAGATTCTACTTATACAGAGCTCAAGACAGTCCATTCCAACAAAGTGTCCACCTAGAACCCTTTGCCATACGGTTACATCACACTTTTCTGAAGCCCTGCTTTAGTTCTATTTCCATGGTATTCCTCCGCCTCGTGTAAACAACTAGAAAATTACTCCAAAGGTGACAGCGTACCACATTCGTGCGCACTCAGTGTAATACAATTTTGCATAAGAACTATTTCTTACTAGACATTACCAACACACCTATCTTCTCCCTGGTTTTGTTAATTTTAATTACAATTTAATTATAAAATTTATAAGCTAAAAAAATTAAAGTTTCAATTTAAAATGATAAATAATGCCCTACTTTTATTTTAACACAAATACAGAAGCCTGAAGAATACGCGTGTTTTCCATAACGTTAGCCATTGGTCCACGTGGTTTGAGACACCTCCTGGGGAGCGGTAGCCCAATTGTCGCCTTCCACCGTGACAGCAGACAACCAATGTGCACTTGATATCGGAATATTTGTACATAAGACTGCAGAGTCTAGCCTGCATGTCATTGAAGTCGCGAATTTTTCAGGTCTATACACAAGTATAAAACTCTTGTGATACATTACTCATATAGGAAACAACCGAACACATCATACAAGGGGTGATTTTTCAAAGGTTTGATCAGAAAAATGTGAAGAAACTGCTAACATACTACAATTAATTATTTGTTCGGCTGCACATTTTTTGTTAAACTAAAGTTTACGTCTGATCATTGACAATGAATTAAGTGCGCCAATTCGCTGATTAGCTGATGACATGTTTGAAAATACATTCGGTAAGGCTCCATCTACAAAGTTCAAGTTTTAGCCTGAGTTACGAATCTCAAACTGGATGTACTTCTTGAAGTTCTGATGGTGCTGAACTTTCTCTCAGCCAGTGATGCAAGGACGGCCAACTTTATGGCTTGCAGTTATGTTGGCAATTTCAAAGACGGTGATAAGTCGGGAGTTGCCAGTTCGTGGTAGGAAGGTCATGCAGTAAAAGTTTCGTCATAATGAAAAGGCAGAGAGCTCGTCATTATAATTTTTTGGGCTAGCATTGTAAATTTTTTTTACTGGCGTATTTTATTTCGGCCCAGGTTGGTTTTTTGTTAGCTTATTGGCGCTTTATCATGAAAACAATTATTATAAATATTGCCATGTTGACTTTAATAATTAGAATTTTAATGTGTATTAAGGAGGAACTCGTTACGAATTATACGTAAAGAGTATAACCCGCAATTGACGCATTTTCATTTTAAGCTGCATAATTGGTACATAATAATACTGTGGAACAAGTTTAAATAACGATGGAAGGCCATGGGATTTTAACTATGAAAGGCGTGGCCAGATATCTAGTCAACCATTTGCAAGTGACTTCCCTAGGAATGTCCCAGCTTCTGAAAATAAAATATATCAAGTAATCCCTACTCCAATTAGCCACTCCTATTTTCTAAGTATCCAGTTAAAGGGGTTACCGCATGTATCAATCAATAAGAACATAACTAACAGGTTGTGATGATAAAGTGAGTATGTCTCATTAACAAAGGGTGTATCGAAGTTCATAGTGATGTGGTTCTGGAAGAGTTAGTAAGAGCGAACATTTTCCGATCCTTTATTTTTTCCAAGGAGTAACTGGATAACTGTTCGCTAAAAACTGGGGAAGACGAGATCGATAACTGTCGGGAAAAAAATTAAAGTCAGAGTCATTTACTGAATGTTACGAGAAGATCCATGTGAGCATCACTAAGAGAGAAAATCAATAGTTGAGCTGCTGAGTTCACGGTTTCACCAATATCGGCAACTCATGCCTCGCAGCATGTGCAGAAGTACGACATGTGACAAGAGTGCACCTAGAGGCTTGGTGTGTGGTCGTCCAGTTTTCTACCGCCCCGCGAAATTCAAAACCTAGCCTACGTGTTGGAATATTCTGCATGATGCAACAATTTATGTTTAGGTTATAACTACCGATGTCTGCACCAAATGAATAAAATTTGTATTTCGAGTAATCGCATAACGTTCACAGGAAAATAAATTATTATAATAGATATTGTATTTCAATTATCGAGAAATTCTGCTGTGTTTTACAGGAAACTTTTAGGTTGCTACATTACATGGAAGCATACTCTTAATAAAAGTGTAATCAACTAACGAAACTAAAGGGTTTGTGGCGCTATGTATAAATATCGTAACAAGACGCCTGAAGGGCGTATCTGAGTTCGTGGGAGATTGAGGTATTAATAACAATAAAATAAATAAATTGGATATGAGTTTATTAAAACAGCTATTATTTATAGCATTCTAAATTTTTGTGTTTAGTTATAGTCAATTAACTCATACTCAACATTAACATACTTTCAGTCTGTCTGTTGCTATCGTTTGTAATGCCTTCCACACACGCATCCAGTCCAATGGTCCAGCAAACCAGTCCCACTCTTCACTGCGGTGATGCTCGCAGTTACTGATTTTTTTTCTCCCGCTGGTCAATTCTCTCGCCGGTAGTTTTGGTCGTCCATCGTATATCTCCAATACTCCAACCACTCAGCCATTCGTCAAAAGTCTCGGCCCGGAAGCCTATCACACTATATATAATCTGCTGGCCTTGATCTGGAAAGTTCGATGCACTCCGAGTAATACTTATAGAAACTAGCAGCGCAACGCGCGCTGTTGACCTTGAATGTATTGTTTTCCTGTCTACATCCTCTTTTAGAGAGTCAATTTTCCTGTCTACATTCTTATTTACAGTGCAGGTGTTCCAGGTTATATTTTCGTTTACACTAGTTACAATCGTTCACACTACTAATTTGGGTACATATCCCCTCAATTAATGCTCGCAGTGTTTCCATTTCTGCAGACATTTTTTTAGTTAGCATTTACTGCGATGGTTGTACAAAACAGTCTTAATTAATTCTTTTATTTAATCACTTATTACTAGCCTATTACCTATATACTATTCACAGTAAAATGAGCACTTTTGAAAGCCCTGCTTAAGATCTACTTGTATACACGTTGTGAATTCTTCCGCCTTGTGTCAAATTAACATTACCATGGGTCTGATCACTTTATTCATGCTTTAGTCAAATGAAACTGTGAAATTATTAATAAATCAAATACTTTACAAATCTGCACATTTTTACACTTCGATGCATTAAAAAAAAACAGAAAGCGAAAGAAATAATTCTTATTTATCATAAATGGTTACCTAACACTTTTTTTATTCAATATTAAGACATGGAACTACTTTCCATCCAACATTACCAGTTTTAATCTGCGCGTGTCACTCAGTGTGCCCATTAATATATATGCATGCAGGGATAGTCACTTTTTTCTAAGTTTCATTTCTAAAGTGCTCACTTAATCGTGAATAGCCTTTAGATTGATATACAGTTAAATGCTTCCACCAGAGTTCTGACCCCAGTGTTACAAATCGCCTGAGGGACGTGAGGAATGGAGGTCGTAATGAAAATAAAGGGTCTAAATTGGATTTTAGTTTAATAACACAGCTAGGGCAATAATCTGTTTATCTCCAATATTAATTTTTAATTCCTCAATGAGTGCAATAGTAAATGTATATTTATACTCTAATTAACGTCCTTCTTAATGTCTCTGTATGGTTTTCGACAATTAACTAATACTCATCATTAACACGCATTCAGTCTGTGTATTGCCATAGTTTGTAATGTCCTCCAATCATCTAACCAGTTCAAAATTCCAGCCTGCCAGTCTCTCTTCACTGCGCCAATGCTCGCAGTCACAGATTTCCCTCCTGCTGGTATTTTCTTTCGCCTCTCGTTTCGCTCGTCCATCGTCAATCGCCAAAACTCCAGCCACTCAGCCAATTATCCAAAACTCCAGGCCCGGAGGCCCGTCGTACTATTTATACTCTACTCTGCTGGCCTTGATCTGGAAAGTTCGACGCACCCCGAGTCACTCTTAGAGAAACTAGAAAATTCTTCACATAAATACAGAAACGCGATACAGCGAGGGTCAGCAGCGCGTGTCGCAAAAGGATTATAGTGTCGGCTCGGTTTTTGTAACAGATAAGTAGTTCCTGGTTTATCGCTCGCCTGTCATTTAAATAATTTAATTGAAATGCGGCCGCCGCTATCGTATAACTGTTATGTTCTTCATTTCCACTCGCTCGAGCGGAACAAAGCAGCGAGCGTAACAAAATACATATTTCAGAGTCGACATTAACTTCTTCCACTTACACTTGTGATGCAAAATTTTAGTTGTGATAGTCTGAAATTTGAAAGTAATTCGAGCAAACGCGATAATTTGAGTTGTGATAGTCTGAAATTTGAAAGTAATTCGAGCAAACGCGATAATTTTAGTTGTGATAGTCTGAAGTTTGAAAGTAATTCGAGCAAACGCGATAATTTGAGTTGTGATAGTCTGAAATTTGAAAGTAATTCGAGCAAACGCGATAATTTTAGTTGTGATAGTCTGAAGTTTGAAAGTAATTCGAGCAAACGCGATAATTTTTTTGTACTTGTTCAAGACAATGTTTCTTAAAAATTTTGTACTGTCACACTTCTACATTCAATCATGTAGAAAATACGTTAATCTGGAGCATGACCTATCTTGAAAATCATTACATATATTAAATAATAGTTAGAGAACCTTAAATCTTACTGATTCATTGGGCAACTAGTTAGAATCCACAATCCTTTATGTACTCGAGCCTCAGTTATTATTTCTCTGACTGCTGGTCCACGCTAACCCCAAATGAGGTAGCACGGTATTCGGTGCCATGTTTTCTTGCAGGATATTCATTGGCTCAAATACACCAGGGGTGTGGCTTACAAGCTGCAAGCCAATTGAAAATGAAAGCCAAATGAAAGCATTTCATAAAATTACTAAAACTGTGTTTGCCAAAGTCATTTAGAAAGATACTCCAAAAATTCGCATAATAATGAGCAAATCAATTTGCCGTTTTTCTAGTGATAAAAAAAATGGATAATTTTTTTTGTAAATCGGAAAAATGATTTAATGGAATTTTTAAAATAATAATTTCAGAGGCCAAATACCTAATACAGGAGCATAGTAATTTACCTGCATTACTTTAAAATAGTAGCTAAACCAGGCCACTGAGTTTTGTAAAATGCACTCTTGTTATGTAAATAAATAGTTTTGTGTAGCGGGAATTTTTTTAAGTCGCTAGAAGCTCTTGTAGAACTATTTATAGTTATTTGCCAATATTCGTCTGGTAAGATATTTGGTTACAGGACAACTGATTCAAATATCTCCATTTGTTGCATTTGTTTACGGAGCGTAACTACATGATGTTGTACATGATGTTGTACTATTGATGTTGTAACTACAACTATGTTGATATTGTTACATTTTAACGTCCTACTATGCAAATAATATCAATTACAGGACAATTACGTATACTCACTTCACTTTATCATTTAGTAACTATCGCAGTTTAACAACACAATCACAGCAAATCATGCTGTGAAGAAATGCTATTCTGATACAACTAGTTTTAATATAACTGGAAGTATGAGAATATCTTCAGACGCCGTGTAATCATATTAAATGCTGAACATATTCAAAATGAATAACTTTGGAGAGCCGTAGCAGAGGTGTAATGCGGATCCAAGCGCAGATCAAATAAATTTCTCATTTTCAAGCAACTCTTTCAAAATATTCCAGGGACATCATTTAGCTCTTCAGTTTTATTCTCAAAACCAATCAAATCAAGGCCAAAATCAAGCTAATTTATTCCAAATCTACAATCTAAATCAAGTAAATTAAAAAAAACTCGCAGAGCAGGTTTTTTTCTAGTCAAATAAGCTCAATTTAAACTATTGTTATTTATTATTTTCACATAGCGATCTTGTAATGAAGTTTTATACTTACCATATAGAATAAAATTAATTTCTTTTTACCAAGATAAGATTCATAAATTTCAGAATCTGTGGCAGTAAACCATTTATTTTTGTCGAGATTTTGTAGTTTAGTAAATTCAAACGAATTATTCAACTTCTTGAGAAGAGATTACATTTTTATTTGCAAAGAAAAAAGTTTATTGAGAAGAAGGAAAAAATGGCGCTGAAATTTTATCAAAATAATATGATTTAGCTTGCAGATTTGGCTTAAAAAGACCCTGCTCAAGGAGCTTGAAATATGTTGAAATTTGTTTGATTTTAGTCTTAAATTTTCTCTATTTTGAGCAACAATTTGAATGATTTTACAGGAAAAGAGAAATTTATTAGATTTTCGCTTTAGTTTGCTTGAATTTGATCTAATTTAGTGCGCTGTGCTAATATCCGCACCATACATCTATTTGCCGTCAACCTACGGTCTAAAAAAAAGATTGGATAGAGAATTCCATAACGTAAGGTATGGAACATGAACAGTTGATCCGATACGTTGTATGGATTCTAAACGAAAATTGGTTCCTAGAAAACATTATCAACATGAGGAAAGAAGGAAACACGGAAAGGCTGATAAAGAAATGGACGTTAAAAAAATGTAGAAGCAGCAAACTCTGAAGATATAATCCGAACACTGAAGATATAATCAGAACAAAGAATCCACAATAAGCAACAGGAAATCGGAAATCGAACTACGTCAAAAGAAGTTTACGGCCGACGGAAGGGATAGGCTACTGTTCTTGAATACAACAAGCGTTGGTATTAACACAGATCGTCGCGCTTATAATCTTCCACATTCTGTGGCTTGCAAGAATCGAGCGTGTCGCGTCTCTCTCTCGAATCCTCAACCACGACGACGTCACAGAGTATTTATTAATACAGAGGCGAAACGCTCTGTTATGATTCCAGGGCCATTCTCGTACTTGAAAGGGGTAGGAGCGTAGCTGATTAATGAAAGATGATTTTGTATGTCACTATTGCGAATTACTGGGTTTATTAGACACGACGAACACTTTAATACCACGTCACGTTAAAGTTAATTACTCGGGGGGAGCTTATATGGAATTTATTATACAGTTAATCTGTTGTGAAAGAGTTACCACAGCCGCTACAATGTAAAATTATCTGGAATGTGTGGCGTGGCCGGAGGGTGGGGATGGAGGGGGGCGGCGTCCATCCCACTCTTTATCGTGGTTCCGGAGGTTGTTCTGACAGGCGGCTATTGGCAACCGGACATTCCCATCTCCGCATCATCTTCTCTTGTTGCTAGCCTGATGAGGCCAGAGCGACGCTGGCCAGTTTCGGCGTGTTGTCTGGCATACTCGCCCCCGATTGCTGGCCAGTGGAGGGGATTACTTCACGTGGCTTTTTCGCAATAAGTTGTTGCAATTCCCCTCGCGTCTTGGTTTCGTGCTTAAAGGTGTGATCAGACAGGCTGTCTGCTTAAGGCCTGATCACATCATGTAAACTCTAGCGAAATGTTGGGATGCCGCTCGCCAGCCAGCGTCTGGCAACCAAATCTCTGGCTGGCATCCGCGCCAATAAGAAAGGTTCGTAGCTTGCAGTAGCCAATCAGTGACTGGGTAGGCCCACATCAAAGTAAAGACAGCACCGTCTCGTCTCGGAGTACTCGTCTGGTCTGTGAACACGTGAACTTCAAGTATGAAGGATTTCAGTGGAGACAGCAGAGGATGATGTACTGAAACATTTCCTGTGAAATTGTTGTTTGCGCGAATACGCGTATCTCGGTAAATAAATGTTCTCCAAATACGCATTTCTGCCAGGAAAGATTTAAACCATTGTCTAGCACCTATTTTTTTTTTACTTTTGTCATATTAAGTGTATTCTTGGATTAAAAAATTCATGAAAATGATCAAATGTAGCATTTTTAAAGCTTGTGTAAGCAGTTTCCTTAAGTGGAAAGAGAAAAGTAATAAGATATGGACGTAGTTTAATCTGTGGTATTTCATCGCGTGTAATAAAACCCCACTGTTACAGATCTAATTTGCACAGTACAGCATCACGTCGGAAACACTGCACGCCTTGTGCGTAGGAGCGATGAGGCGCTGGGCGTGCGTGTTAGTGTCGCCCGTATCGCTCCCTCGCTTCTTGACCTTGGACTCGCAGCTCCATCCCACTCTTTAAAGAGGCACCACTTGTGTTTACGACAGTAGACAGTTTGTTTACGACAGCAGACAGTTGCAGAGGAGCAAGTTACACGACAGGAACTGCACACAGACAGAGTGGCAGTGCACAATACAGTCAGTTTCTTCTCGCATGGGTTTAGCTTTCTCTTGTTGCAAATAAGAAAATGTTTTGATGCATAGCTGAGTCGTTTATTTTTCCTTTTTTGGACGAGAAGTGCGGGAGCTATAAGGGTTACAATGGCACGCGCTAGCGCTACAGGAGCACTGAACTGACGTGCAGTGTTCTCGTAGTGCTGCGTGTACCTATGGCACTTTCAGCAGCGATATTACCATTATAGTTATGAAAAGTCTGCTGCAAAGTTCAAGACAGGCTCCCAGCGTTGTTTGACTCGTGTCCGGATAGTATATTTTCAGGTACAGCAGTCTCAAAAAGCCGCTTCTAAACTATATTGTAGTGCTCCAAAATAATATTGACAGTATGCGCGATAACATTAAAGTACCATGGCGTCCTCGCCTGGGGTATGATGTCGTTTCGTAGATAAACATACTGGGGGAACGTTTGATAGTTTCGTCAGAAAACCAGGATTTCAAACACTCTGCAACGTATAGTCCATTCACCGTTACTTCAGCCTTTTCTAAAGCCCTGCTAAAGTTATACTTCCAGGATATTCCTCCGCCTCGTGGAAACTAAGCTTAACTAATCCTCGAGAAGAACGCACCGGATTCGTGCGCACTAAGAGTAACAATATTTGGTATAAGGACTATTTCCAATTAGGCGCTACCAACATACCTATTTTACCCCTGATTTTTATTCAGATTATTTATAAATGAAGCATTATAATTTGTAGATAAAATATGAACAACATTTCAATTTAACAGAAAAGAAGTAACTTTTATGATAGCAAGTATAAAACGCTTGTGATACAGGGCGTATTTAGGAAATGACTAAACATGTCATGCATGGGGAGATTTTTCAAAGGTTTGATTTAAAAATGTCGAAGAAACCGTGAATGGACTATAGATGAATAGCCAGGCTGGCGGATCCCTTAAGCTGGTAAAGGACAATTTGTTTCGTCATCACAACCAATAATCTGTAGCCTCTGTGCTCGGCAATCAATGATATGAACCAGTCATAACGTAGAGTTCTATCACGGTGTACAGCAGTGGTGAAACATAATTTTTCTTTTGCAGCATGTGGACAATTGGCAACAATGGGCATTAAAGGTATCACTGAGTTGCGGACACAAACTGCAGCTCTGTACTAAACTGTTAGTTCTCAGATAGGAAGTATATCAGCAGAAATAACTGGTCAAAGTATATCGTTTGCTAAAATGCACAAATCAATTTGTGTTTGTAAAAATTACGTAAGCGAACTGTATTCCCCATCGTTTGATACACACCAGTTCGCCTTAGAACGTCAAGTATGTGATTCTACTCCTCGGACCGATCACGAACCACGCATGTTGGCGTTTCACGGATAACTGAACACATTAGAAATAAATCTTTGAGGAATGTCACTGCCCTTTACCTGCATGTATTTGACCCGGCACATAAACATGCTAGGCCCATGTGAAGTTGTTAACGACGGCAGTTAAGTAGATCCATGTCTCAACGTTGAATTGAAAGTGCCAGGTGGTAAAAAATTGTGAAAACTTAATTTTTCTATTTTTCTGTCCTCTGTAATGTGCAGGAGTGTAAAAATGAGAAGTTTTTCGGTTAATTTCGCAAATTTCACTTGACCGATGTATGCGTGAAGTGAGCGGGCCCATGGCAATGTTAATTTCGCATATGGCGGAAGAATATTCGATGTGCGTACAAGTAGCCCTATATCTTAGGCAGGGCTTTCAAAATTACACAGTTTGACGTGAATACAGTGAGCAGCCTTTAAGGATTGGCTACAATCAAATTTTAAAAAATGTTTAAACGCTAAACGTCACCATAATATAACTGGCATGTCTACAATCGACGTTAAGAGAAATGAAAATAAAAATAATGTAGGTGTGTATATAGAAACATTTCTTTTTGTTTGTAATTTAAGGAAACCCTTTTGTAAACAAAAAAAATTCGCAGACTTAATTGCCACACTCAATTATTTCTTAATGCGTTTTGCGTTATTTGTATATCGATTTCGTATTAGATTAACAAAATAAAACCGTATGGCGATAGTGTTGTCATCTGTTGCCAATCGTGTGTACCATTTGTTCTCACTTGTTTGTGACGTCTTAGATTCTGATTGGCTGGCGTCAAACGTTACACGCAAAGACTTGAATGTTGGCCAACTTTTAACGCGTTGCGTCTGACGTTTAGCGTCTCGGCAACGTTTTACGTCGATTGTAGCCAGTGCCATTACTCTCCGTCGATTCATGAGTTATTGCAGCGTCAACGCGACTGCAGCCAAGCCTTTAGCGACGAACAAGCGCGCACAGAGTCAACGTCAATGCAGTCAAGGTCGTAAATTAGTGCGGAAGTGAAAGGGCGGAATTTGCTGGCTGCATAGCGTGTAAACCCTCGGACGGCGGAGGCCAACTTCTGCCTAGCGGCGTTTTCACCCCGGTCGTAAAGGCGAGAGCTCTGTAGAACTCATGACTCAGTATTTCACTGTCGCACTTCTTTCGACTCTTCTCCACCCCTCCCTCACCCTCCTCGACTCTTCTCCATCCCTCCCTCACCCTCCCCGACTCTTCACCATCCCTCCCTCACCTTCCCCGACTCTTCTCAACCCCCCCCCCCCCCCCACCACCTCCTCGACGGAAGGAAGTTCGCGTTTCTCAGCTCTCATTTTATATGAAGAGTTATACGAGTTGTCGCTTTTACTCCACAGCTCCGAGCATTTAATTTTTTTCCCCCCCTCTGCGCTGAAGAAATATTACTCCTTTGTAATTCTACCATTTAACTAAATGCAGTGAATATTTCCCCACCGTACATACCAGTCGAGCGCAGAAACCTAGCAGAATCAACCTCGCCGTTAATTGCAATGTTACGGCTCGTTCTAAAATGTCACATTGGCCCGTTCACAGCTCACGTGCTTTACGAGCTTCGAGTCAACTTGAACTGTTTTCGAGAACTAATTCAACTAAACTGTAGCGGCCCTTGAGAACGTAGACGATTTAAAATTTGAGGGGACAGAACTAGCACTCTTCATATGAGCGTTTTTTTTTCTAACACGTTGGACCGCAGCCGATCATTGGGTAATTGGGGATTTTTCATTGGAATTAAATTTCCCACGTATGTATCAATTTTCCGCGGCGTGTGATTTTGTTTTTCTGCAACAGTTGATTAAAACAACGCGGGATATCGATAGCTAAACGAGGCGAAATTAATGTGAAACAAGATATTTTCCAATAGAGCATTTAACTTTTCCCATGCTTTTTTTTTTAATTTGCCTACATTCTTTGAAGGTTCGTGAAGAGTGAAAAAAAAAAAAAATTAACATGACAACACCAATAATCTAATAATTATTGGTAAACGGAAAATTTTTTCTCAGAAAATAAAATACAAATTCATATTTTTGTCGCATTTCTGCTAAGTTATTTATTCTTGTGTGATTTGGAACATGTTTTCACTTTTTTTGTCGCAATATACGATTTTAATTTCAGAGTCGCCATAGTTGAAAGTTTTAACCGTATAATGTAAACATTATTTTTCAATTCAGGCGTGGCAGAATCGAAAATTCGTGGTGTGAGATGTACATATAAATCTGTTATAACAAATGACATCGTGGAATATATGACAATTGTTTACATAGATCCGTCGCACAAAGCGCAAGCAATAACAAGATGGGTGGTTTAACATCAACAACGAATACCACTACCTAGGCAATGAACGAGATGGGTGGTTTACCATCAACAACGAATACCATTACCTAGGCAATGAACGAGATGGGTGGTTTACCATCAACAAAGAATACCACTACCTAGGCAATGAACGAGATGGGTGGTTTACCATCAACAACGAATACCATTACCTAGGCAATGAACGAGATGGGTGGTTTACCATCAACAACGAATACCATTACCTAGGCAATGAACGAGATGGGTGGTTTACCATCAACAAAGAATACCATTACCTAGGCAATGAACGAGATGGGTGGTTTACCATCAACAAAGAATACCACTACCTAGGCAATGAACGAGATGGGTGGTTTACCATCAACAACGAATACCATTACCTAGGCAATGAACGAGATGGGTGGTTTACCATCAACAACGAATACCATTACCTAGGCAATTAACGAGTGTCCCATGTCAAACTTTAAAGTGTTGTACCACTCTTGGTATTCACTTTATAGTATAGGTTGTTTATATTTTTTCAACTTATTATTGCGTGATAAACTTACAACCGAAGTTTGTCGGTCGAATTTAGATACAGCCTGTAGTTCTATTTCTTTATGTATTGCGAGTGTAATGTTTAAAGTAATGGCGTATTGATATATAAAAACTAGATTGCGATATACAAACTATATTGCGATATACAGACTAGATTGCGATATACAGACTAGATTGCGATATACAGACTAGATTGCGATATACAAACTATATTGCGATATACAAACTAGATTGCGATATACAAACTAGATTGCGATATACAGACTAGATTGCGATATACAGACTAGATTGCGATATACAGACTAGATTGCGATATACAAACTATATTGCGATATACAAACTAGATTGCGATATACAAACTATATTGCGATATACAAACTATATTGCGATATACAGACTAGATTGCGATATACAAACTAGATTGCGATGCGCGATACTCGTATCACGTTACTGTTACTAACGATTTAACGTTTTCACTTGAATGACACTGGAATAAATGATCAGACCCATGACAATGTAAATATTACAAGTGGAAGGAACTTAGAATAGAAGTAGAAAATTATATGTCGCCCAGGGCTTTTTAAAATGTTCAAATGCCTGCTGTGCATGGTTTGAAATCCTTGCTTAAGGTCTACTTTCGTTCGCAGTGTGTATTCATCAGCCATGTGTAAAATTAACATTGTAATAGGCCTACTCAATTCATACACGTGTCGGTCCAGTAAACAGTAAAATTATTATAGAAATAAATATTTCACACAGTTTATCATTAATACACGCATGTATTAAAAAAAAAAGATAGAATGTGATAGGAGTTTTTCAGTATATTCAAAAGTTTACCAAACACTTTTAATTCAATGCTAATGGATGGAATTACTTCACCTTTGTTGTTACCAAATTTATTGGACGTATATGCTGGTTATTGTGCGTTTGATATTGTTTGCAGGTTGGGCAATGACATGTTTCAAAAGTTGATTTAAAGAGTTCTCAATTATCCGTGGTCATCCTATACGTACATGACTGTGCAGCCTAGATTGTCATGAAATAATAAGTTACTAGAGGCATCCGAATTTCGCGAAAAGATTTCACGACCCGTGGTGTACTTCATGACACTTTAGCTCAGATACACGTCAGCGATTGGATTATATAGGTGTTACTCGTCTGCCCCCGGAATCACAGACGTACAGCAGAGCAGTAACCTAATTCTGATTGGCCAGTCAAGTAAGAAAATGTGTTCTTACAAAGACACGCCGCCAGTAAGCAAAATAATACTGCTGGTGTGTCCATATGGTATTGAAATCTAGCTTGGGCGGAAATCTTTTCGCGAAAATAGGGTGTCCCTGTAAATTAAATTTTGCCGTTTTTACCTGACAGTAACTTAGAAATCCAGGCAGAGTTTTATTTGATAGCAGGGAAGGCTCGTTGCTAAAAATGCCAAGTATATGGGTAAAGGTTTTTGGTTTACCACAGAAGGTCCAATGATCACTTTGATGTAGGTAGCAAATGCTGTTTTGATTTTGGAATTCCCGAGGATGCACGCAGAAAAAAATGTAGATATAATTCATAATTGCACGTAGACCCATACAAATATTAAGTTGCACTATCCACATCTCATAACTAGGGACACCTGTTTTTCCGCTAAAATATTACACGACTGGATGTACTGGAAAACATGTTAGTTTAGAAAGAATGTCGTAGTTTGATGATTTTAACTCTCACTCGCCTGAGGTCTCTGCCAGCCAATCACGGAAGTTCAATACCGGAGTAACTTAATTCTGATAGATCCAGTCCAATAGATTCTTGTATCCTCACACATACGTCCGGCCAATAGCCAGGGGACACCTGCTCGTGTGCATGTAGAGTGTCGATGTCTATCCTGCGCAAAAATATTTTTGCGAAAATACATGGCCCTATTTAAAAGGATGTCACTCTGACAATTATTTTTCGTAGTCGCCAAAAACCTTATTATAGTGGCCACAAAATATCTTTGTGGGAACCACTAAATACTTTTGTACTCTCCACAAAAATAATTCAGCAAGGTTTTACAAACGAAAAATTTTTCCCTTCCTAAACTGTAATGGTTACTTAAAACTCTTTCATGCCCATTATAGCAGACTGCCTACATGTCGCACAAGAAAGCTACATTTGACCTGGTACTGTACAGTACGCAGCTCAGTATCCAGCCATCTTCGCAGGCAGTAACTGATTGTTATAAAGCATGCTAATACTCTACTTTTTTATGGTTCATATGAATGATCACTTAACCCGAAGCCTTATTGGTAGAGACAATGGAAAATCGCGATGATTTTATTTTACTCAACATATCTTCTATAACAATGTAACTAGTTTATTCTTTCATGAATGGATGAGCAAGGTTCTGGCTCGGCTAAGTTGTTTGCAGACCAATCACGAACGTTCTGCCTTAGAGCATCAGAATCCTCGTTGGCCCAGTGAAATGGGATACATGCATGACAGCCAATAAGGAACTAAAACTCTCAGACACGTACACAGTACGTTGAATCCTAGCGAACAGTGAACTTCTCCCGAGATAAACCATCATCTCTACTTATTGGCTGTGATGATAAAACAAGTACGTTAACAGCTCAAGTACAGCACATATCGAAAATGTTTCTTATTTGCAACACCAAAAAAAATCCATAAACTTATGTGTAGTGCCAACCGGTTTTCGCGAAAACATTTACGTGTAGGCTAAACTTCGATACCCCATGTGCTCACATGCAGTCTCCTTTTGACCATCTGCCACTTGATTTTGCCTTTCGACAGTCTGTTACATGAATTAGAATGAAGTTTCTCAGATTACTTACCGCCCCTGGTACGCTGGCAGGCAGATACGACGCGTAACAATTCTAGTGATCTAATTGTGAAAGTGGTTGCGAAATAAAGTTACCAATATCATTGAGTTCCAAGCACATAGTTTACTGCTTACTATGTGCAAGGAAGCGTCGTACTTATACAATTACTGTTTCGAACAACTAAGTTTACGTGTAACGACAGAAACGATATATATATATATAGGGATAGCAAAAAATTGCGAATTAATTTCAGGACAAGATAGGTTTAAAACCCGTGTACACTGAACTCACCTCTGTAATTGGATCAGAGTTTATTATACACGCTCTTTTCGACTTTGGGCCAGTAGCAGACTTGCAAGGAAACAAGAAGCGAATCACGTTCTGCCATGTGTGAGGTAACACTTCATCTGAGGCTCGACTGTACATAAGATTGTGGAGTCTAGCATACACTGCATTGAATTCACGAAATTTTCCTATCCGTAGTTATATATATACATATATATTCCACGTTTTAACACTATTGCATTACAAAACAAAGCATGGTTATAAGACACAATTCACCGATGTAATGTTTATTGTTTCAAAATTCCCGGAAATGTCTTTGTAGGGCTAGAAATATTTTCGACAACTGTCTCAAAATATTTCTCACATTTAACCAAGGTCTTATATTTGTTGATATGGTCCACGAACACAGTCGAGCGACCCGCATCACACATTGTAAACGTTTCAACATCACCCTAAAAGGCAGTTGGGATAATTTTACGTCATTCACATATATATAGCTAGGGACCTGCAGAATTCGCGTTATTATTTTACATCAGGTTAAACTTCACAACACTATACGTAAAGGAGACAGCGTCGTTTCTACATTGGCTGCTGCATAGATGTGAAGTCACTACCTTTCTGACTGAACTCCACGTGATTGGGGCACACAATTGTAAAATGTTTATTTATTGGCGTACAGTAACCCAGGGCGTGACACGTGAAGTATGGTCCAATGACAAACGTATAACAAATATAAACGTGTTTCAAGTTTAACGTGTCCCCAATTAATAACGCGAATTTTGCAGGTCCCTATATATAACTAGCGATTTTCACAAAAAAAAAATGATTACAGTGTAGACTTCAATACTATAAGCACCCAACAGCACTTTGTCTACTGCCATTGGTTACTGTCTGCTTGAGAAGGCGTTTTCATATTTGGCCGAGCCACTCAGAATTCGGCAACATCGGCACGGCCCCTAGTGATTCGTGTGCAGACAGTTAGCACATGTCAAAAAGTAATTCAGCCAATCAAGATAGGTAATTGACTGACTGTATAGTGTTTTAAATATAACTTGTCTTGAAATCTTTTCGTGAAACCTTACTACCCCTGTTCATATATTCAGGACTATGTTGCAAATAGAGGCCTGAGAAATTCGCGATTTCAATGACCTTTAGGCTAGTCTTCATAGTCTTATATACTCGCACACAGATATCAACTGTTTATTGGTTGATTGTCGTGGTAGTAAAAGGCGTTGGTTGGACTCACAGTTTATCGCATGTTTGTTATTGGCTCATTTATCTCCAGGAGGTGTCAAAAAAACGTCGACCAATAACAAAAGTATCATGAACGTACAAGTGTGTGAATTCCAACTTGTCTAGAAATGAACCCGCGAAATTCTCGGTCTCCAGTTGCAGAACAAACTTTTTCGCATTTAAATAATTGTAAAGTTAGTGTTTCCTTGCATCTTGGTAGTCTTTTGTTAACTATTTTCTGTATTCGCGTTAACTGATTTTAAATATCCGTCGCGACTGTTTATTGAGCTACGTCGTAAGCCTTACATTTCATATTTCAATCGAAGTTCTAGTTTTAATCTCATTTGTGCGTCAGTGTGCATCTTTAAATAATACATTAAATAGTAAAAAAAATGCCAACCGAAAGGGAAATATATGATTTCATAATGTACCAAATTACGCGCGCTAATCGAGAAATGAAGTTGCCACTAACACAATAATTATGTAAGCCAAATTTGTGCAAAAACAGTTTGACGGCAGAATTTTAAACAACACGTGATCATATTACGTTAAATTTTTCTAAATAGATTCCTAATAACAACGTTTATTATTTACGTATGTTTCAACAAAAAAAAAAACAGGTTGGAAGTATATACAGAATTATATTTATTTTATGAATATTGCGATTATCCTATTTGCGATCATACGGAACTGTAAGATACGGTAGTCGTTCTACATCAGTGTTCGCTGGAGGCCTAAATGTTTAATTCCCATATTATAAACACTGAGCTTCCCAGCTTCAGTAGAAAAACCATCGCCCTAACTACTTCATGGCGCAGGCAAGAATGTTAAACTGAATAAAAAAATTAATTTCAATGACAGCTATATTTACTTTGCTCTTAACACTTTGAGGTCAGCAGACATTTACAAGACAATCAAGATAAGTTAGAAGTGAGTATCTTATATCCACCACAGCAGGAACACGGCTTCTATTGGTCTCTGTGTTCCCACTCACTACGGTTCTAGTACAGGCCAACATGATAATGGGCACTCTTAATGTGCTCTACAACGTTCATTATTGGCTGGTCATCAGTCACTAAGGCTCTGAGTTGGTTTTGTCCCAGTCAAATGTCTTTACTTGTGTAAGATGTTTTGCAATCACTAGAGATGATGGTTTATCGCGGAAAAAGTCCATGTTTGCTAGGATTCAACGTACTGTACACATGTCCGACAGTTTCCTTTCCTCATTGGCTGTCCTGCATGTATGAAGATACTACCCCTTTCCACTGGGCCAATCAGGATTCTGATACCATAAGGCAGAACGTCCGTGATTGGTCTGCAAACAACTTAGACTATTCAAAACCTTTTCCAACCAATCATGAAAGAATAAACTAGTAAGAGTGTTGTACAAGATATGTTAGCTCGAAAAATTCTCGCGATTTTCCATCATCTCTAACAATCACACCTGTCCTTTTGCCTAGATACAAAAAAGATTTCTGTATTTAAGGGAAGTTATGGTTACTCAGTCGTATAGTTCTTGTAAATCCTGTTGAACACGGACAGTACAACGACTGCATGAAAACTCTATTTATCTCCAGGAGATCTGCACACATTTACTGGCACTTTAGACAAATGAAAAGTGAGTCAACTTTATCCACTACTGCAAGAACACCGGTTATGTTGGTGTCGTAACATGCAATACATAACCTAGGCCACCACGTTGTGATATCAAGAATTTTATGTTATGCACCACACAACAAAATATTACACTTTGCTTGATGGTGGCAATATTTGTGATTCAGTTGGTGAGTAAAGATAAATGAATAGTGTCCCAAAGAAATATGTTTGCTCGGCTATACTCAGTTCAGGACCCAGTATGTAGAATGTGTAGGAACTGACCTTTGCCAACCTCACTCTCGGTACAGGCTAACAATTATTTGCCACACCACCTGTGAAACTTATTGTACATAACTACACACATACCAAGGTATTTGTTTAATCATTTTCAACTGGAAATATGTAGACGAGGGATAGGATAAAACGTGCTAAAAATTATGTATACAAAAAATATTTAAAAATGTTCCAATTCAAAATATCTGTTTGTTTTAAGCTGGAAAAATAATTCAAATACTTGAATATCCCTGAATGGCAATGAGCAAAGAAAATAAAATAGAGTCCAATCTAAGCTGCCGTTAGGAAGTGGTCGTAGTTAACGGACATTTTCAAATACCCTCATGTGACACGTATTAACGGTCTGACTTCAGCACTTTAAATATTCGCAGTACTCTCAAAAATAAAATGTCTTGATCTTAGTTGAGGAAAAGTAACTTGACTGTTTCAAACAGGTAAAACACTTGACTTCTCTGTCAGGTAAAATTGTGGTCAAGTGTGCGGAAGCCAATACAGGCGCCTTGACAACATGGCGTCGTGTAGAATGTTCTACGCCAACGGGGCGTAACGTAGCAAAGTCTAAATTAAAACAAATTTAAAAACTTGTTGAAAAATAGTTCTTGTCGTGAAATACCAGGTTGCAGGCGAATGCAGGACGACGAATGTTTTAGAAGGACGGGGGTAGGAACTTGCAGGTGAGGGTGCGGTGCTGCTTTAAGTGGCTCAAGGATCACGGACGGTACGAGTCTAGCTAGCTATATTAAACTCCTGAACAGCCGCTGAAATAAAACTACTCGGAGAGCTACTCTCTCAACTCGACGAAAAAATACACAAATAAACATCGAAGCACGCTGTTAGAACTGAAACACCCTAACTTCTAATGTAAATACCTCCGCCACGCCAGACTGTAGGACGAGCGTCCTAGCCTTACGAGTAACTCAGCTGAAGGTTGGTGGCAGAGAGAACGAACTTTCAAACGGCCCGCGTGACCTAACCATATGCTGAGCTGTCCAGCCAATTGGAGTGCAGGATTTGAACCTGTTAGCCAATCGCAAGGCTTCCTGACTAACGAACTAAAATGAGACACTCCAAATGGCCTAAATCCCTCTTCCATAGAGTTACTGGTATCGTAGATGTTTATCGAAAATACAAAAGAAATTCTCTGAAACATTCACAATAAAGGTGAGAGCAAAATACAAAATCAATTTATATTTATATTGAACATAAATTATTGTCATTTGTACATCTAAGTTTAAATATCCTAACCGTATGAAACATGGAAAATAATAATAATAAAAATCACGAAAAATAAAACATATGTGAAACAGATAAATTACAAGTATTATGCATGATAGTGTCCAATGTGTGAAACAAACATTAATTATGACAAATAGGTGCAGAATGTTATGTTACAGTGTGTGTGTTAGAACACACCTTCGTCCTATTGGTCCATATCACGCCGGACATTACCGTGTACTTTACAGCGTTCATTATTGGCTGGTCATCCACCAATGGAGAACTGAGCTGATATTGACCCACTCAATAGTCCCTTATCGTATAAAATGATTAACAATCAAACATGCCCCTTTAAGTGGCTATAAAAAATCTATCATTAGCAATATCATTGGTACTGTGCTGTCGTGTTTTTGTGATGTCGTGTTCAACACTAGCCGAACAAAGACTGCACAGCTATGCGAATTTTGTTCTAAACAACAAAGAAATTTTCAAATGATTTTTTCTCGAGTTACACTCGAGCATAGTCTACAAAGTGTTAACCAAAATAAGCAGGTTTAATAATTCCTAATACACGACAGTTTTACTGTTTGCTCTTGTGAATAAAGTTGGGGGGGGGGGGGGCTGAATTATAGTTGTATTATAAATTATATACTTAACGTTTTTTTTTTTTTTGGCTAAGGAAAGCTTAAATGGCAATCCGGGACAAACACAAACATTTACTCACAAATACATACAGTATCTCTATATGCTATCTGCTTAGAGGCGACTTCTTTGGAACAGCGGCGTACATTGCGGGTGAAATTTTCCTCATCTCTATGGGCACCTGTTTTCTCGCGAAAAGATTTCAGTACAAGTTTGTGTTCCAATGCACTTTAGTTCCGAACCACTTTCGTGATTGGAGCATTTGAATTGTCACGCGTTTGGCCTGTCTGCCCGCGAATCACGTACAGTCAGTATCGGAGAAACTTAATTCTGATTGGCTCACTCATGTAACAGACTGCCTTCACACAAAGACAAGCAGCCAATTGTGAAATGAAGACTGCAAGTGTGCACATAGGATATTGAAGTCTAGCTTCAGCGTAAGTATTTTCGTGAATAAATGTTTGGTTTAAAACTTTTTTTACAGTTAATTTATTTTTAAATTTTTAGGGTCAACAGTTATTCTCGTTCTTATAATATAGGGAGACTATTTATATATTCATAGACGGGTCTGTGAACGTATAAATAGTCTACCTATACATTAATAATAAAAACAATTACTAGAACTAAATATAACTAAAAATGTGCAGTTAAACACTGGGAGTCCCTGCCACACTTCGGGCTGCAACCTAACGAACAGTGATACGCTGCAGGCAGACTGCACACAAGTTCGGTGCGTAGAGGTAGGACACACACCTACCATTCATACAAACAAGGGAAGTTACATACAAGCCTGTAAAAACAGGTGGTCCTGCTCATGACTGACTCCCTCGCAAAGGACCTCGTTTTGTTCCCAATCTGAGCTTATTAAATCTTAGTTATGGCGACGTCATAAAGTGAAGTGGCGACACCTGCTAGTGAAATCTACAGCCCGATGCTTCTACTAATTACCGTTTCAGTCACCACAAGGAAACTCTCGCCTTAACGTGTCTTCCTGGCGGCAGGGACCGCAGGGTCGTTAAACCTATTTCCGACCTGTCGTCGCCATAGACACCCTTCGCCCTGCAGCTACGTTTAAGCTTCCGCTGACGACACAAGTAAACTCTACGCCTAGTTAGTTTTGTTCTTTGTGCACTAAGCCTGGTTGTCGTGCTGGGTATGCTGTAGCACGAACATCTGTCGCATCTCGAAGACAAATCCCTCATGGATTCAGTGATGGACCCTTTTCCGCTGTAACTTTAATCGCTCTTATACAACACCACAGTGTGTAAACAACAAATTTAACAAATCAAAACAAAAATATATAATAATAATTTTTTCTCTTCGCGCCTTTTTCTGAGTGTACTACACGTTTTTATCTTCTTATAGAATTAAATCCTAAACATAGTGAAATTAGTTTAAGGTTTATTTTTTAGGCGCTTGTATGGGGGACAATGAAAAGAAACAAAGAGTTAAAACTAAACCAAATTTTAGTGGGAGAGATAACTCTCAGCAAATACATTATATGACACTTGTTGGACAGTTCAGCTACAAATAATAATCTAAAATCAATTTTACTGTGAAACTTGTTTCCTAAAAACAAATATACCAGGGATTTTTTTTGGTCAGAATTTAACCACTAAGAGGGTGAAAAGGGAGAGAATGTATTGTTGAAGATTCCTTAATAGCTCATTAACCTCATTAGATAATGCTGTGCCTTTAGTTTCAAAGGTTTTATTTAGTTTAGTTTTCTTATCTGGCCAGGGAAAGACAAGACATGCTTTCTTATCACCATCCCCCAACCTGTACCCTCTCTGGGTACTGCAGGGTGTATGGATATTCCTTTATATTTCCCATCAATTTCCTCTTGTTTTCTTTTAGCCTTTGGATTGCAGCTAAGCCAATGAGCTGTAGCCTATAAGTTCGGCTACAGTAATATGAACCAATTGTAACCTAGACCAGTAAGGAGGTTTGCGAATCATTTGCCGACATGTAGGATCATTGGTTACTGAGCTTCGCAGTGTGCAGTACAGACCAAAATGTACCTACACGTGCGTAATTTACACAACTGTGTACACTAGGTCTAAATGTGTTAAAGTAGTTTTCTCTGTTTCCTCTCCTGGAGGATTCATAAAAAACCACGCATCAAATTCTACTCATATAGTTACAAAATTCTCTGAAAATTTGATTAAATATTCAGCTGTCTCTTTCAGCGATAGTATTGTTAAAATATGCCTAGATGGCATATCTGAGTTTTTGAGGGATGGAGGTCTTAATGAAAATTAAAGAAATAAATTTGTTTTATAATTTATTAACCCATCCATTATTTACAGCATTTAATTATCTATTTCCCTTTTACCCTTTTTATTTCATAGTGTAACATAAACTTTAGCAATATCTGCATTCATTATTATAATCTATGTATATTTTTACTCATTCTACACTGTCAATGTCAAATACTGTAATGTTCATACGTTTTTACACACGTTTAATTTTTATTTATTTATATTAACATTTGTATGTTTATGATTTTTGAATAATTAGATGTTTGAAATGCAATAATCTATGTGCAAATTCCTTAGATAGCTATATTTGATTTTTGTTTGTATTTTAATTAATAATTCATCATTTTATTTTATTTTATTGGTCTCACACCATTTTAATTGTTTCAGGGAATTTAGTGTGTTATTTTTACTACCTTCTACGAGACCCGCAACTCTTTGACATAGGGAATTAGGCCTTTAGGGGTGTGTCAGATTAGCTGTTTGACTAGGAAGCCGTCCGATTGGCTGACAGGTTTGAATCCGGCACCCCCATTGGCTAGCGGTATAGCGTAGGGCTAGGCCGGTAATTTCAGTTAGGAGATCGGTCTGTCTCTCTGCCACCATCTTTCAACAGGTTTAAGACCTACGTCAGGATGCACGTCCAGGTATTTTAGGTATTTAGGTATTTTAGTAGTTAGTAGTATTTAGGTATAGGTATTTTAAGTAGTATATTAAGTTATTTTCGTTTCTACTGCTTGCTTACTTAATATTGTTTTGATCCTTCGTAGAGAAGTGCGCTGTAAGCCTTTCCGTTTTGTAAGCAGCTGTTTAGGAGCTTAGGTCAGTTAGTTAGACGCTGTGACGTTCCGTGAGCTGCAAGCCACGTTAAGAAACACCTTAATTCTACGAAGTTTGAATACTACTCTACATTTTCCTGAGATCCCGTCCTGCTTTCTAGTATAAATGGTATCATCCTACAAGTAAACTAATTTTCTACACTACTGGTTTTTCTACGAGTTTAGTGTACACGTTGTATAGGCCTAAGAGAGCGGCCATTTGTAGTAGAATATTCTACACAACGCCATGTTGGCATGGCTTTTTTAACAGCTAAGAACCAGCATATTTTAACCATAATTTAATCTGAGAGACAGAGTTTTAATTAGTGTACCACTAAGCTGAGCCAAGTTTAATATTTACAAGTAATAGTTGCAGACGTTTTCATTCAGTGATGTTTTTATTGAAGTGACAGACTGACACGTCAGGCTAGTTTACGTTTTTGGATAAGGGTATTGTTAACGGCCGTTACGTCTGACCACTTCCTATCGGCAGTGCTGTTTTGAATGATTTTCATAAACACTTTGCTATTGCCATTCAGGATTTTTAATTAGTTTCATTTACAGCCATAACGCATATCAATTAAATCAAAGAAACCGAGTTTGAAATAAAATAATTTTGGCTGTAAATTTTATGTAGTCTAGCGTCTTTTCCAATTTGAATGAACAGTTGTTTTCACTTCCTCGCCTTCACTGATAACCCAGTTCTGCACAATTTCTGCATGTCCTTATGGAAAGTAAGTTGCATAATTATCAGAGTGTGACAAATGGCCACTGGTCTCAAGTAAGTGTGGTAAACTTAGGTGAGAGTTCTTCGCATCGAACGCCTGGTTCTCGACCCTGCAAGGGGCAGGCAGACGTTTTCCTCAGGGGAGAAATATTCTACTATCACACTGCTCAGTTGTAATAAATTTTGCCAACAATATATCTAACTTAAAAAACGATATCAACACATTTATTTCGCGTTGTTTTATAAGCCTACGGGATAGTATGGTTATGCAAACAGTTCAATAGTACACTACCGTTATTCCTCACGTTGTCACGTATTTTCCATTCAGTGCCACATGGTAATATCCTGTATGCTCATATTTTATGTTGATGCTACTGGAAAAGGCCTACAGCTTGATTAGCAGATTCATATGACAGGGCACTTGGCATTGTGTGACACATGTTTTGCAGGCAAGCTACGCGTACGTTTTTCAGTAAGCTGGTGTGCATAAACTACATTAATATTCTGGCAAAATTGACACAGGGAAATATGACGGCTTCGTGTTACCTTATTATGTGGATGTGGTGTTTACGTTTCATCAGTGAGCGCAATATTTAATTCCCATTTCTACTTTAATTAACGTTCTTCTCAATATCGCTGTTTCGTTATAGTCAATTAACTCATACTCATCATAACACACGTTCAGTCTATCTGTTCTATCTCTTGTCATTATTTGTAATGTCTTTCACCCACACAACTAATCTAATAGTCCAGCATGCCAGACGGACTCTTCACTGCTCGATGCTCGCAGTCGCAGATCTTCCTTCTGCTGGTCACTTATTCCACAGCTCGTCATCTGTCGCCGAAACTCAACCACTATTCCATTCAACAACAACAACCTGGAGGCCCCGTCGCATTATTTATGCTCTGCTGTCCTTGATCTGGAAAGTTCGACACTTACCGAGTCACGCTTAGAAAAACTAGCACTGCAAATCTCTAGAAAATTCTTCAGATAAATGCAGAAACTCAATACAACAAAGGGCAGTAAAACGCGCCGCGAAAATAATTATCGTGTCGGCTTGCTTTTTGTAACATATATGCGGTTCACTAGCCTGCCATTCAAAACATTCCATTGACTCGCCGCTGCCGCTATCATATAACTAATTGCTCCTTCACTTCCACTCGCTTGTCTGGGATGTAAAGCAGCGAGCACGTAATGGTATATTTATTATTTTTAGATGTTTTTATTATTTGCAATTTTCTACGGAACACTATTTTGAGGTCTTCAATCGTTGTGCATTCCAGAGTCACATGCGAGAATGTATCTTTAACTCCGTGGATCACAGACGAGAATCCTCTACATCAGATCTATAAAACATGGCTTCATATTTCATTATTATCCGACGAAGAATAATCAGTTGTTTTCGAATTGTGGTTCAAATTCTTTCTAAATATCTGGGAATGTGCAGTGGGTGACCCCCCCTCCCCTTCTTTGTTCTGGTTTATCTATTGCCAGATTTCTAGGTATTCTTCTCTCATCGACCCTTTTTTTTTTTTTTTTTTTTTTTGCCAAAGATGATAACTTGCCATTAAGTTCTTCCTGTATTGAATTTCTTTATTCTGCTAAGTTATCCAGTGGCATTGTTACTTGCCACGCCTCGGTAGATGTCATTCCATATGCCTTTTTTTGCTAGTAAGGCAGCTCTCCTTGACTTCAGTAAAAGTATCTTAGCATGCAGAAGTCTGACTTAGGAATAAAAGACAGATACGCCTATATATATATATAGTTATATATTCATTGTCTTGAATCCGAAGGCCCAATATGTTATAGATTCTTCTCTGATCTTGGTGCAACGTGGATTTTTAAATCTAAGCTTATTGTATATAATAACTATAAGATACATCAACTTTCTTTTCAAATTTAACTGTTGTTTCCTTAAATACCATCAGAAGGATTCTCTGATGACTACTTCTCGTAATAATAGCGTTTATTTTCTCCAAATGTATTCTCAGTTCCTTCTTCTTCTCTCGCCGCTGGCCTGTGCTGATGGACGTCTTGGGTTTAAATCCTAGGTAAGTCATGGGTGTTAGTTTCAGTTGGGTTGTAAGTTATTATATAAGCCCTTCCCCTTGATTAGCCTTCAGGCATAAACACCGGGGCACGATAACAAGCGCTTTACAATCCGCTCCCATGCCTCTACCTCCCAGGGTAGTTCTACCGTGATTGCCTTAAGTTCTCTTCCATTGGATGCTGGCCGTTACACTTAGTGCATCATATATGCACTGGAAAACATTTTTTCTCTTCATTTTACGGTAAAGTGCTGGTAAACATTTATCCAGAAGTGTCCGTAAACTCGCCGTAATACTACGGACACATCGATTTTTTCAGAAACGGACTTTCCGTAAATTTCACGGTAACTCTCCGTTAATTTCCAAGTTAGTTTTCTGTACTTTCCGTTTAGAATAAAAAGAGATAGTGAAAATGTCTTTAATTTTCGTTATGTGGATGTTCTACCGTGTATAAGAAATCGTATTCAAAACGTTAAAATATGTTGTACTTAATCGAGGTTTGAAAACGAGTCAAAAATTAACAGTCCACGACTCTAACCATTCACCTACAGCTGTCACTTAAATTACCGTATGACTTATAAATTTATATTCGAAAGACAAAAGCGAAAATTCAGTTTATATTAAATTTAGTGTGTTTTTAGTGTTGCCAAGTTCTACAGACGCCTGGTGCTATTTTCTAATGTTTGAAAGAATAGGCCATAGTCGCGTGGATAACCTTAAATGCCCCAGAAACGATAATTTTCTTGTTACAGAGGCGAAGAAAGCTTCGTGTAGAATCGGCATTGTTCGTCCCCGTAACTCGAAGCCAAAGGGAATACGGAGACTTTCCGTGTTTTGTATTTACGGACTTAACTCCGTTTATCGTCATTACGGATTGCCTTTCCGTATATACACTGTATATTTCCGTAAAACATTCCGTACACATACGGAGATTTTTAACAGTGTACATGCAAAGATTTCACAGTCTTCTGCAATATTTACTAGAAACATTACGTATTCCACAGGAGCAGTGAAATTTACTGATCCATGCGGACACCCCGTTGACTTTTGTTTCTCTGTGTAGATTCCAATAACTTCATATATGCTCACTTACTCTTAGAAAAAAAGACGTACCAAGCCATATAGATTTCTGGGAAATTTCTTCTGCAGTTCCCAGAGCACTATCAAGTGCTCCGCTTATATCCAACAATATGCCACGGAGATATGTTTATCTGGAAGTTATTTTCCCGATAGCATCTAGCACTGATCTTTCAGGCCCTCTTATTTCCCGGAAGCAATAATGTTCCTTACGTAATATTTGCATAGTTTCTAACAAGGTTAGCAGGGTATTTTTATCACCACGTTCCCTACTATTGGGAGAAGTGCTAGTGATTTGTAGAATTTTGTTTTTGTGGTGACTTTATCACCACATTTGTATATTATATTAAGAAGCTATTGTTTCCTTATCCTTGGAAAGCACCTTTGAGCATAGCATTGATTAACACTCTCAGGTAGGCACACTTTTACCAGCTTTAAAGTGAAGCTAGACGTTAGTCGCCTATATCCATGCCGCTACAGGGACACCGTATTCTACTGGCCCCTATTGCCACTTTACGCCATTCTACTGGCCAAACCGACACCAGTATATCCGTATTGGCCGGCTACCAGCCAATAGTGTGCCGAGTTTACCGTTTTCCATTCTATGTTCTGTCGTATGTAACATGATATACATCCCATCGTGTTGGTTTTCATAACTATACCAATATATGTCGTTCATCTACGAACTTCGCTGTTGGTGTTGTATTAGTTCATATTTAAAATCTTCATGAAATAGGGAATTGTAAGTATACCCGGACCAGTTTTGTTTTTTATGTGGAATGAAATATTGAAACAAGTTTTGCTCGAGCTACACTCTAGTGTAGTCCTCAAAGTGTTAATGATGGAAGATAATGACATATCTGCGGAAACCCTCCTTTAAAAATCAATTAAATGATTACATCGTGCCCTTGTGTGTTCGGGAACTAACTCATAAGATATCTCACATATTTATGAATCCGTGTTTCTCCGATATTAAAGTTAACGTACCGAAATGTACATAAACACATCCGTGAGTACAGCGAGGGCATAAAAAATATTATTTATTTTTACAAGTGAGCTTATAAAACGACGTTGTGAATCAATTCTCATATAATAAGTTACACAAATTTAAACAATAATATCATAAAAGTATATTTACACATTTGTTTTCACCTGCGTTTTGGATGTTTTTACCAAGTGACGTACTATTGCCGGATTAATATATAGCACACAGTAGATTATACATAAATTCTGTTGTTCCTTACTTATTCAATATTAAAACGGCTACTTAAAAGTCGTAATGGATTATTAACTTGTTTTGCTTCGTCCTGTGATGACGATTTTTCTCTGTAGGTTCTTCAAATCTTCGCTGTGCGTGAATTATATTTGAAATCAGTTTGCTACGTGTGGTACCCACATCTGGCACTGGCTAATCTGCAATTATGTTAGGCCAACGGAAATAATTTTAAAATAATATTCTTCAGTTAAGACTGATACATTACAAAGACACGAGTGTTGCTCCTGCCCTGTCCCAAATAAATTCTTGAATTCATCAACTATTTTGTAATTTGTCGTTTCCGAGCAGTTACGCGTTTGCACGAGTCCTCAGGCGGGAACGCTGGTCTGTTTATGCTAAGATATTCATGGCGAACCCCGCCATCCTGCGGGGAAGTATTCCCGGAAATCGTTCTGCCAGACGTTCTGAAAGTTGAGAAACACGTCTTCTGCTTGATGGTGGATGGAGATAGAAAGAGAGGGAGAGAGAGAGAGAGAGAGAGAGAAACCGGAAGTAAAAATAACCTCTCAGAGGAACATGTAATGACGAGTATTTAATATGGCGCTGGGGGAAGTTTAGGAGTGCTGCCTTGAAGTGTTCCGGGGGTGGAATGTCCCAAGTATTTCGCGGATCGTGACGTCACCACATACTTGGAGAGGTGGTCGTGGGGGAGGGGGCGTGGAGAAAGGGGAACATCACCCGCTTCCCCTCCAGCCAAGCGAAGCAAAGTTGATTCATTTCCGAGGAAAGAGGAAGCTCTAGAGATCTCGCTAATTTGACACCCCCCTCCACCCCTCGTGACTCCTCTCAGCCCGGTTGGCAGTTGCGTTAACTGTTCGAAGGGTTCGCGCTCTCCACATTAGAGACCTCGTATTTGGGGGGGGGGGGGGGGTTGCATATTCTCCCTCCCTCAACCCCCCCCCCTCCCCTCTTTACCATGTGCCCGCGCCGAACCCCCTGGAGTCTCTAACGGCTTCTTTACGAGCCCTGGAATTCATCTCCCCCCCTCTATCTCTCTCTCACTCACTCTCTCTCTCTCTCTCTCTCTCTCTCTCTCTCTCTCTCTCTCTCTCTCTCTCTTCACCCCAAAACCAGCCGCACCAGAGTTACGTGTAAAATGGCATCGTTCATTCTGGAATTTATTCTGGGCCGGCAGGCGATCCCCTCTACTTGAACAGCATTTCAAGTATTAATGCGCGAGTAGGAGGAAGAGTGGACTTATTTGCCGCGGATATTCTCGCGGGGCTGTTCTAACTACCAAGGACGCGTTGTGTCAAAAACTAATATACATCGTTTCCGAGGTAGCGCCGATCTAATACACCGCGAGTTCTCTAAATCAAAAGGAATAATTATGTGCCTTTTAAAAAGTTCGTTTCATGGCAAATGGATTTTTAAAAAATGCCTACTCCACAAATTGGTGATTGCGCACTAGCGCAACTAAGATTCCGATCACAAAAGTGTTTTCGCAGACACGCGAAATTTTAATGAACATGCTATAGAGGTTC
This sequence comes from Dryococelus australis, assembly GCA_029891345.1. Classification (NCBI taxonomy): domain Eukaryota; kingdom Metazoa; phylum Arthropoda; class Insecta; order Phasmatodea; family Phasmatidae; genus Dryococelus; species Dryococelus australis. The sequence goes on along the minus strand of CM056994.1, from coordinate 12,741,406 downwards.
TCTGTAATCATACTGCTGATTCAGCCATGATTTACGTTTTAATGAACATGCTATAGAGGTTCTCTGTAATCATACTGCTGATTCAGCCATGATTTACGTTTTTTTTTCCAGGAAATTTTGTCACCCGAAACAGGTTGATAGTTAGTCGGAGTATTTTGTAATCAATATTTGAAAAACAAAATACCCATACATGAATACTGATATATACACTGATCGTTGCGTCAATAGCAGTGGTTAAGGCGAATTATAAAATGTGGCTGTTCACCTTAATGTCTCATTTAAGGGGAATGGTGGACGAAAGCAGCATATTTACCCGATTTTCGATATAATTCGTTCTCAAAAGTGTTGATCGGGATTTTTGGCTCGACAGGACGTAAATAATGATTTTCAACATATTTTTAAGTTGTTGGATATTCACTACGTTCGTTATCCTGGGAACACTAACGGAAAAATAAAGAATTCCCCCCCCCCCCGCCTTTTATCAATAATCGGTGCTCCGAGAACAAGGAATGTAGTGAATTTGTAAGATTGTGAGAAGGTGTTCAAAAATGTTATTTATGTCTTGTCGAGCCAACAATTTCGAAAAATACCCTGTAAAAAAAGTTGCGAGAAAAATTATTTAAATATACGGTTTTCGTACGCCATTTACTTAAGTAATATTTTTTTACTTTTAGGGAGTTTTTATTTTATTTTATGGGCGTCAGACTAACAACTAATAGAAGCTTTAGTTGTGTTCTTTACTTTGTCAATATGAACATAGTTATTATGTTATCAATACCTCCATGTTATGCGTGGTAGAAGACTAACCGAATAATGTCTTACTAATAATATTTTGATCCTTGTGCTATACAGACGAAATCAGTTTGTTGACGTGAGGAAAGCTTATAATTCTAATGCTACTGAAATATGAGCAAAATTATTTTATTCTGACGCAGATAGGAGCGTTGCGTGCAAGCCAAATTAGTTTAACTGAATTTAATCTCATCAGAAAATAAAACAATTATTGCAATTATCAGTCGAGTAATATTCAGAGTTGCTATTCCACCTACTGAAATGAGAATATTATTTTTTTTGTGATAATTTTCTACAATCATCAGGTAATTATAAATGTCTACGAATCATTCTCGGTTGGTTTTATTTCGTTTGGCACTTACCGCTCATGTTCTTTTTGAATAATATTGGTTAGCGGGAAACGACAACAAATACGTCGTAGTAAATAGTACAGTGTTGTATGTATAGCATTACAGTCTCTTCTCAGTGTGAAGAGTTATGAGGTTATGTCGCCACTATTACATACGTAAAACACTACCCACCAATAAACGCGGGTAAACCATCAGGCACTTTGTATACTACGTATTACGTTTTGCCATTGCACACTTACAGTAGTTCCCAAGGCTCAGAGTCGAGAATCGAGCGTGTGTGTGTGTCACGTGGCTGGTAACATCGTTGCTACACTGTAAAAAAAATGAGGTGAAATTCCCTTACATGTAAGGCAAGGTAATTACCTCTGCATGTAAGGTAACATTACCTCTTAAATGTAGAGTAAATTTTCATGACAAGTAAGGTACTATTCCCTAATCGCACGGGAAAAGTATCTGGCATAAGTTGGGAAAAATCCCATACAAGTAAGGGAAAATGAACTACATTGTATAATAAAGTTTTAATTAAAGATACCCCCGAGTATTAGTACTGTTATTTTAATATTACCTACACCCATAACTAATAGTAACCGAAAGCTTAACTATATAATCCTCGACACTTGCTGTCGGGTGGGCGAAATCCATGGTCCTTACGCATGACAGGCAGATGTGCAAACCACAGCATGATAGCTTCGATGAATATTAGCATGTTACATAATTGTTTCTTCCTCCCGTCCTCCCACTTAGCTGTTGAGACGATGCTGAAGATATGCACCCGTCGTAAGGTAATTTTCCCATCCGTGTATGGGATTTTCCACTACCATGTACGTGAATTGTACTTCAGAGTGTGGTAGTTTTACCTTACCTGTAAGGAAAATTATGTTTCCCGCACAAGTTTACGAATATTACCTTACACTGGTTAGGTATTTTACCATTATTTATTACGGTGTAACTACTCCATGGAAGTACACATTCTACAACGTAATGTTAAAAATTGCAAACTCATTTCTCTGCGTGAATTCGCAGATAATATCAACCATCTCGGGGCAATTATTTTCTTTTATGCGAAGTGTCCCATTTCCAAGTTGATTTGGTTTCTGTTTATTGTCAGCGCCACGTGTTTTTCGCAAATAGATGTACCGCGTCTAGTTGTTCTCTAGAACACATTAGTTCAGAACCAGTATGGCGGTTGGGTAAATTTAACTGTAACGTGTGTGAGTTGTCTGCCAGCGAATCACAGACGTACAGTATCAGAGTAACGTAATTCTGATTGGCAGGTCAAGTGAGAAAAGGTCTTCTCACAGAAACACGCCACCATCAAACAAAATAATAATGCTAGCATGCCCGTAGGGTATTGGAGTATACAATGCGCAGAAATCTTTGTACAGAAAACAGGTGGGTGACGCTATTTGTCGCGAGTTACGAAAAGCATAAATACTGACTATTCAGTGCTTCATTATCTAAGAAATATTGATACCATTTTTTCTAAAAACCAAAATTCTTTACGCGGGGGCAACGTCTACAACTTAAGCAGTATTTTTCGCGTGTGTAAAATAATGAATATTTAAGGTCCAGTACTTTTAGCCGTTTATAGTAACTGCGAAACTTGTCCAAACGTGAGCTATACAGCTATTACCTAAGTGCGAATAAATCTCAACACATTGCGCTGTTAACCATACAGTCAAAGATGTATATATATTGCCGCTGTTTTAAAATACCATACACTTAACTATCAAAATACATTTCGTGGTTTGCTAAGTAATGAATATGATGTTAAATGTTCCTACACTGAAATATATAGTTCTGTAGAATAAACTTGCTCAGCTATGAAAAATGCAACAGAAAACTATGTACGTACAAAACACGTCAAGTAAGCAAAATGTGGTTGAAGTTCAAAGTGCTCCAAATAATAACGCGAATTTCGTATGTCTCTAGTGATAACATCATGCATTTGGGTGAACGTATATCCAAACGACTTGGATTACCAAGAGTCGTAACATCAATAAACCCAACGTACGTATGTTTGACGAACTGTGGCGTTATTTCAGGCGCCATTGTCGCCAGTTGACACTGGAGTGACGATAACTCGCCGAAAAGAACATAAAAGCTTCCACTGTGGCAGCTTTCCACTGCCGGAGGTCTCGATGGATTCCCCGAAAGAAACCAACTCGTTTTTATGTCGGCAGACATTACATTTCATTGTGTCACAGTCCTATATGGGCATTCGTCATAGTGAATGTGACATGTGCTACACCGATAAATGGAGGAACACTTCCTTTAGTGCTTTGTTACCCTTCTCCCCCCCCCACTCTACTTCGTCTATAAAAACCCCACACCAGGATCCAGCTGGACTAACCTATGACCATGTGACGCCTATAATACTTCGGCTGTAAATTTTGTGACCTACACAGAGGGAAGAAGATCATAAAAATTCGGCTCTTCCCGTGGACAAAAAAAGTGTGTATGCATGAGGGCCGTGAATAAGGGTTAGCGGAAGACTGAATGATACAGCGAAGACGCACTTATGTGTTCTTTCATCAGTTTAACTGTTTTTAAGGCCTTTTATTTGTGAATATATGCATGTCGGTATTAAGGTAATTTTGTAGAAAATTAGCTACTGGGTTACATTGTTACGGAACTACGCACACACGTGATCGTGTTGAAGTGTAAAGGTATTGGTTTAGTTGAAATACATTTTGAGATGTTAGCTGGCATTTCCTCGTCGTTACTGTGAGCATTCGTATTGGACCACGGCAAATTACAGAGCAGAAGTAGAAAATATTTTTACAAATGAGACCGTACAAAAAAATTATAAAAGCAAATTATGTAATTTAGAGATATAGAAAACAATAATCACCTGCCTGTAGGTAATATATTTAATAAGATTATTTATGTCAGTTTTTCGTAGTTCAGTTTGTGGAACCTGCTTCCTCCTTTTGCCGTGTATTTTTCCCATAACTCAAATTTGTATTTGACATCGGCACTGGAGCAAGTCTGGTGAACATATTTGTATTTGACATCGGCACTGGAGCAAGTCTGGTGAACATATTTGTATTTGACATCGGCACTGGAGCAAGTCTGGTGAACATATTTGTATTTGACATCGGCACTGGAGCAAGTCTGGTGAACATATTTGTATTTGACATCGGCACTGGAGCAAGTCTGGTGAACATATTTGTATTTGACATCGGCACTGGAGCAAGTCTGGTGAACATATTTGTATTTGACATCGGCACTGGAGCAAGTCTGGTGAACATATTTGTATTTGACATCGGCACTGGAGCAAGTCTGGTGAACATGATTTGTATTTGACATCGGCACTGGAGCAAGTCTGGTGAACATATTTGTATTTGACATCGGTCACTGGAGCAAGTCTGGTGAACATATTTGTATTTGACATCGGGGCAATCTGGAATGGCATAGAGCGTCTGGTGAACATTTTGTATTTGACATCGGCACTGGAGCAAGTCTGGTGAACATGTTTGTATTTGACATCGGCACTGGAGCAAGTCTGGTGAACATGTTTGTATTTGACATCGGCACTGGAGCAAGTCTGGTGAACATAGTTTGTATTTGACATCGGCACTGGAGCAAGTCTGGTGAACATATTTGTATTTGAATGCATGAAGTCTGGTAACTTTGTTTGAATCGCATGAGAGTCTGGTGAACATATTTGTATTTGACATCGGCACTGGAGCAAGTCTGGTGAACATATTTGTATTTGACATCGGCACTGGAGCAAGTCTGGTGAACATATTTGTATTTGACATCGGCACTGGAGCAAGTCTGGTGAACATATTTGTATTTGACATCGGCACTGGAGCAAGTCTGGTGAACATATTTGTATTTGACATCGGCACTGGAGCAAGTCTGGTGAACATATTTGTATTTGACATCGGCACTGGAGCAAGTCTGGTGAACATATTTACGTAATTAAATCTCATTTCATTATTTAACGTGCCATAAATGCGTTTAAATCGTTAAAACGAGAGCGATTCTTATTAAGCTGGCCTTCTATTATTACTAATATTAAAAAATCAGTGAAACCTAATTAAGAAAATGCCTTGCCACTATAGTTGTACTGTTAGTTTATTGATAATATCTTGCGCAGGAAAACAATAACAATGTTCCACATAAGTTGTAAAACTATTATTTAATTATACTCGGAATTAATACAGTTCTGAAAGTTTAGGTAAGGATATTTAAAAACTCGTAAATATCATTACACAACTTAATTTATGCAAGAAATCACTACATTAACTCTGTAATATTTATTTTATATTAAATTGAAATGTTGTTATCCTCAATATAAAAAGATAAAATATCAAGTTTATAATAATTGCGGAACATTTAATTTTCACTCGGAATCATCGAAACGTGCCCATGAAACTGCAATCAAGTTGAATAGCAATATGGACGTACAAGTGTTCAAGAACTAGGCGAATTTGGCTGGACCCTACTGACAGATCTGATTGGTGCTCACAACGAGCCTAACCACGTGTTATGTTGTTCAAAGGAAATGTATTAGAACTAAGTACTGACTTCACAAATGACATCTCAGGGCTTCATCTTAAAATCTGCAAGTAAATCCTGCTCTCAAAGCTTATCAAGGTTTGTCATCGATAAAATTAGTGAAAAATAATGCTTGTAACAAATTTGGAGCACAGAAATATTCAACAGTTACCTCTAAACTGTTGGTTTATGGGTAGAAACTAACAACATATTTCTATATTCACAAACGAAATAGTTAAAAGCTACTTTATAGTAATATTTCATACACACAAAATAATTGAAATCTTAATTTTTTCTATATTTTTGGAGGAAATCAATTTTTTTTTCATTGTAAACTATTCACCGCTTAACGTCCTGCCTTAATACAGTACACTGAATGGGTAAAGCCCACATGTACACCGTTGAAGATAGCTCAACCTTTAACGACTGCGTTCGAAATAGGAATGGCCAGTGCAGCGAGGCTATTACACAAAAAAAAAATACACTACATTTGAACTGGAAGCAGCAGAATCCCGAAGAGGGATCACGAGGTCGGCCGAGTTCATCGAAAGCTTGTAGTCGCTAACCATGCTCTTTAAGAATACGAAAAATACTTCCGTTGTGTTTACGTTGGTATAGACTAAAAAAAAAAAAAAAGCATAAATAATCTTGAGTTTGTTTATGTTAATATAATTTTCACCTAGTAGCATACGTATGATATTTAGTCACTTACTAGCCCAGACTTCCAAGTGGAAGATTTAATTTGGGTTACTAAGTCATAAAGTTATTGGAAGAGGAGATATATTATATTTCATTCTGTGTTTATTGATGCTCGGAGATGATTCACAAACCAAAGGGATATTTGGTCTCAGAAACTTCGGTCATGTTCGGTGGAGCTCGGCGTACGGGTTCGGCTGGCGGCACCAACTCCTATTAAATACAGCGGGCTAAACCACTGTGGACCAGCGGCTAGAGCACTCTCGCACTCACCAGGGCGAACCGGGTTCGCTACTCAGCGCGTTCGCCCACGAATTTCCGCACCTAGGAATCGTGCCGGACGATGCCCGTGGGTAGGAGGGTTTTTCCTCGGGATTTCCCGTCTCCTCCCGCGATTTGCATTCCGACCCGACTCGCTTCACCCACGTCGGCTCTCAAGACCTGATGTTAAGAGCCGCCCGAATTCTCCACACTCGTCGCTCCACTGAAACAGAGGGATTGTCACGCGAGTCAGTGCAGCGTCAAGCTGGATTCACAATGCCACGACGAGCTCGTCTCGGCAGTCCGACAAGACTTTTCAGTCCGACCATTCCCGCCACCAAGATTAGTTCAGTGTTTACAATACCTCGACAATTTCTATCCGACAAGTGTTGCGTGGATTTCGGGAAATAGTAGAATGGCCAGTAATGTGCTACGGAATGCCAAGAAATCACAAATCATTGTACACCATTTTGTTTTGATAGAATTTGTAAACAAAGTATTTTTGGATTTTGGAGCAGTTATTGTCCAAAAATATTTATGTACGTCAGTTTAACAGCTTTCTGTTACAAGATAACCAGGATGTACACATAAATAAATCATGTTTAGAGTGTTATTTACCACAGTAGTGAAATCCGCACGAAATCTTGTGTTGCAAGGTAATGTTTATTTTTTTTTCTGCTGACGCAAGTAAAAATAGAATCTACTTTTGTCGGGCTGTCAGGGCTGCGATTTTGTCGGGATGGCCGTACTTCTGATTGACTGATAAAAAATCCACGTCGGTGTCATTGTAAATCCAGCTTGAGTTGACCACACGAACAGCACACGCTTGCAAACGTCAGCGGCACACAAGGATGAAGGCGAAGTACTTATAAGACACAAGGCGACGATGGGGAGAGAGAGAGAGAGAGAGAGAGAGAGAGAGAGAGAGAGAGAGAGAGCGATTTCAAAATTCGGCTTACCTGATACCTGACCTGAAAAAGCCTGGAGTGTTTCGTAAAGTAAGGTTTCTTCTCTTAAAGGTTGGAAAGGTTAATCTTAAAAGTTTGGCAACCAGAAATTTTCGCCACGAGTGCCGCCAACGTGCTGGATTTTTTTAATACATTAAACAGGGTAATCTTAATAATCATAAATCAATATTAACTAAGTAGAATTCCTTTAGTTTATTATTCACACAGCTTCAAAAGTTTAATTAAAACTTACCTTTTAGAACAATGAGCGCTCAGCGGTGGAAAATTATCTTACACCAAACTCTGCCATGCATAAGATATCTCGTTTTGTTCTTCACCTGAGAATAATAAACCTTACCTTAAGTCATCGTTTAAGGGTGCAATCATGTTAAAGAATACGAAACATAGCAGAGAAATCAGACGTAAGAACGCACATGTTCGTATACAAAAAAACCGAAGTCATTGCGTGACAGATAATTGCGCAGTTCTATTTCATTTCTATCCTACTATCTGAACTATAAGTGTTGTCAGGGTTTAATTATCACATTTGATACATTTTACAGCTGAGTTTGTAGTGGCAGCCTACTGTAATTTTTTTTGGATTCCGTACGAGTATTTACTTTACCTGAACTTCGTTTTGGTGCGAATTAAAAAGAAAATTACATAACAGATTGCAAATATATTATGTATGGTAAAAGTACATCTGCTTTAAGAACTGCCTTAACTCATCGACGGTTAGCAATCCAATCATACATACTGGTCGTGACACGACGTAAATTATGCATGCTATAGTAAACTACAAATGTGGTATTTTGAATACATGTTAATACTACCTTACTCAATAAAACCTGACCATAAAGACATAATATGAGGAAAAAAATTGCCATTACATTAATATGATTATTGAACTGTTTTCTTCTTCTGCGCATGCAATCAAAGTATCACGGAATTATAGTTCCAGTACCAACAGCCCACAACACCTGGCTGGTTCAATTGTACTGTACAAATATCATTTCCAAAGTATAGAAATTAATGAGTATTTTGCAAGAGAATACTTACCTAATCGGCTAGAAGTAAACAGAAATATGCTCCATTATCAAATTCCACAGCGCGCAAGAAACACATGACAAACTGTTAACCTCAGAATCACGAAGTATTCCAAAGAGCTTAATGAGTTGCGAAAGAAACTGCAACAATAAGTCATATTGCGTATCCCCTAAAAGGCAGCACTTAAAAAGATAATTAAATTCAGCCTCAGGAATGCAGTGTCTAGAGTTGGTCTAATATTCACAACGAGGTCTTGAGAACCGATCAGGGTGAAGCGAGGTGGGCATGTAGCAGCGCCGGAATGCAAGGTTGATGGAAACGGGAGATCCCCGAGAAAACCAGCCGACCAGAGGCATCGTCGGTGCGATTCTCGCATGCGAATATCGGGGAGCGACCCCGCCGGGAACCGAACCTGATTCGCCTAGGTGAGTTGGTCGGAGGGGGGGGGGTAGCAGTCTGACCGCTCCACTACCGCGGCCTCATACTTTAAGTTGAGGAATAGAGCCGTATGTCGTGAATGAGAGATACACGACCCCTTTTTGGGTCCACTTTGGGGAAATGGGGTAGGGGGGCAATTTTGGACCACACAGTATTTTAAGCTGGGTATTGAAGGTTATTCCTAATAAATTTGGTCGAGCTACGTCACGAGGTTTAGAAGTGACTAGAGAACAAACATACTTGCAAACAAAGTTTACATCCACATATTAATAATACGGAAGAATAAATGTTTATATATTCTGCTCGTTATCACGTATTAATTAAATTTTATTAAACATCTTAATGCTATCAGAATTATTTACTCAGACGTGTGAGCTTTAACAGCCAGGGATGTGGCAACGATGTGGGAAGAATGTATTGGCCACATCACAGAGCAGATAACATACAGAGACGAAATTGCGTGTTGGTTCCTATGATGTTTACGTGCCCATTACCCGATCGGCTGTGACAGAGACTGATAACGGGCCTCGTGTCTGTTCGGCTGCTGCAGGCTTCGAGATGTTCTTCATCTTCTAGATTGCAGGCTCCGACATGCAGCTGGTCAGAGAAGCCATTTTCCTGGCTTGCGCGGCCTGCGTTCACCTGCATGTATACTTCAGCACTCTTTGGCGACAGCTCGACCTCACCGGAGAAAGGATGGCGTGTAGGTAAAAAGCGTGTAGCTGCACCTGGCGGGTCGTATACTTCAGAAAGCAGCAGGCGCTCGGAGAAAGGAAGGTGTGTAGGTAACACGAGTGTAGATACGCTTAGCTGGTTGCATACTTCATAAAGCGGCAGGCGCGTCGCTTTCGCGGCATGTTATGGCGGCGATCAACGCAGTGTATGCAGGCAGCGTTCGAGTGGTGTCGTGTAGGTTGCAGATCTCGGAAAAATGCAGGCGAATCAAGATTGATAGCGCACGTGCATGAAAAAAAGCGAGCTCAGTAGCTAAACGCCGACACTGCGAAACCTTACAACCTATGCAACTTCACTGACTCTATGCAACACAATCGCCGCGCGACATTGGTTTGGCATATGTAGCAGTGCGGGCAACTAAAATAGGATGACAAATTACTTGATTATACAATCTCGAAATACATCAACTCGTTTTAAATAGTTTCTTAATCTTCATTGCAATTAATCCGTTGCTGGGACGATGCTTAGGCGTAGTATTTAATGAGATACTCTCTGGATGTACCAAGACATATCGTAATTGATCTTAGTGCCACAGTAACGTCATAAATTAAATTTTGACTAATCATGAAAGTATTGCAAATATAATATTCTTGGATAGAAGCTTGATGCGTATGGGATTTCGTAAAATATGTACGTAAATACGTTGTTTGTAAAAACAAATATATCGTATAAAGTAACTAACGAAATATATTAAGTAAATTTGTTTAAGTTAACTGTAATATAATTTATTTTAACACAAAACTACTGCAAAAGCCACATTTAAGTAGATTGTAATAATTTATTATGACTATAGGCCTAAAACACCTATCCTTAACTGCTGTTCATACTTCAGTATTCTTAAATGTAATTTTTTGTACTGAAAGTGTACACAGTTTATTAATAAATATTGAAGTGTCTGTAACCTCCCCTTAAAATTACGGACGAATTGATATTTATAAAGTTGACTGCCGGAAAATTTCTCAGAAGGTTTCCGTGAATACACGGAACTCCTCCGTTTATTCCCGAGTTAGTTTCCTGTATTTCCAGCTTTTCAAAAAGAGATAATGACAAACATTTTTAACTATCGTTATATGGATGTTATACTGTGTATAAGTATAGTATTAAAAAAAAAACAATATTTTATAACTGAGCGAGATTTGAGCCCGAGTCATGAAATCGTATTTTCTCGGCTCAGACCTCTCATCCACAACATTCAGTTTCAAGCTTGAGTGTATACTAGACTGTATCTAGACTGTGTCTTCACACTTTTTCAATAAAACTTTTGAAAAATGACTCCACTAATGATATGTTTAGTGGTTACCTAGGTGCGTCATACAACACAACCGTTTCATACATCTTACTTTTTTTTTCGTTCCATTTTATTTTATAAATTTTAATATTTCATTTATAATAAATATGAATATAAACAGCGAGAAATCATGTGGGTTGGTAGCGCCAAGGAAAAATAGTTCTCATGCTGAAAATTATTATATCTGAGTGGGCACGAATTCGGTGCGATGTAATTTCCTAGACTTAGCTAAACTCTGTTTGCACAAGGCGGAGGAATATCTTGGAATAAGAACTTTAACAGGGCTTCGGAAAAGTGTGAAGTAACTGAATGGATTACAGCAGTTGTATTTCACTGATACACGAGATCAACTTTTTTCAGTTTCTATTAAAGTTAGCGTATTTTTGGTGTTTCTAAATGCTACTCTGTGATGTTTCAAATATTCGGTCTGAGTGGCGTAGCTATCCCATAACTGCGGTAGAAACACGACAGTGTTACAGCAGGGGCGAATTAAGCTTCGGGAATACTCGGCAATGTCCGTCCCCGAGACCCGAAGTTACAGGAAATCTGGAGACTCTCTTCTGCATTTTGTATTTACGGAGCTCAGATTAGTTAATCGTAAATATGCAGAAATGGTAAACATTGTAGATCAGTGGCTGACGAACGAAATTGTCCTGGGTGACGATTACAATCACTACTGTTCCAAGCGACGAGCGACCGTAAACTGTGTTCGTCGCAGAGAATGTAGTGAATGCGTTCAATGCACCATGTACTGTCGGTAACGGCCGTAGTTAAACGTTCCTCTTCGGTTACTAATGTCGCGTGTTAGATGTGATTACGTACGTCTGTTTTCCGCCTTCCACATCGCGTTTGCACTGCGACCCCATTTACGCGTCCCGAAAGCCTGCTGTTAACCGGAAAAAAAAAGCACTCGATTTATCGCGTGTCGGCTTAAAATAAACTCGACACTTACAACTACCAACAATCCACAACATGCGTAAATTAGATAATTTAATTCCTGTCTTCAGGCTGGATGGGAACATGTAGCAAGATCCGAAATGTCGCATATGTGTTCATTCTTAGAATTCCACTGTGTTCGTGTGTGTGTGCAGTCTTTGATGTTTCATTCAGTCTTTGTACACAGCTGTTAGATTTTCATGGTGAAGTGTTCCATACATCTGTCTTTATTGTGTTGACAATGCATTTTATTTTTGTTGTAAAATTTTGTGTTGTGTCTACTTGTTGCTATTTCTTGTTATTCTAACTTGATTTTTTTTTCTAAATTAACTGACGTAAGCCCTCCTTAGCTTCTATTGTGTTCCACTGTGTTGTTTTCTGTTTCCATTTGTCTCGTTTTGTACGAGGCCCTCTGCAATCGAGTATGGCGAAAGTTCTGTTTCATCCAATAGAGCTCTTTCACATCTTAAGCTCTATCGCGGCGAGATTGCATGTAAACTGAGAAGAGAAACTACATTTACAGATGTGTATGGAGTTTACTGTGACGTTACAACATCCCCACTCCTTTTAAACAATTGGAAAAAATAATACTACTGATCTAGCAGTTTTCATTATGTTCTCTGCGACACACTATTACGTAACTAACGCTCTAAGATTAAATTGCTGGAATAAATATTTTATGGTATATATAATTCTGCGTAGGAAAGATTGGGATATATTCAACTTGGCATTATAATGCAAGTTTTACAGTATAGAAAGCATGTCGTGTGTTGTGTAGGCTATTCATGGTAACTTGAGCCCTTTTTGAAGCCTCTTCAATTGGAATAATAGCCCATAAATATATTTTATTTTAGTCTTAGATGTTAACTTAACAGTTCGGTACGTATATACCCTGCGTTTATTACATACATGGCAGCATTTATTTTATAATCTAGCGGAAAATGTAACGTGTGTATGTAAGGAGATAAGAATGACGCCACTGGCGAACAACAGATTTTTATGAAAGACGTAAAGTTGTTTCGTAGCTAAGTTGTAAATGTGTTTTGAGGTAAGAGGTAGAGACAGTGTCGCACTCACTACAACACTGCAAAACTCAATTAGTGTAGAAATGAATCGCACTAAGAAAATATCTTCTTTCGTCTGGAAACATGACTCAGCAGAGACATTCCAACCAAACTGTAAAATTTGATTAATATCTTGTCACCATTATTTGCAGTAAAGAATTAAAAATTATTTATGGCGTAATGCGAAAACTCAGGTTTCAAACAAAATTAAATTAGTGGTCTCTGGAACGCTAGCTAGCTCCACTCGCGAAGGAAACCTTTAACTTTGAGCTCGACAAATAAAAATTGAACTTTAAAAAAAAAACTATTGAACATCGTCTTTTCTCCAGACTAGCTCAGGGTATTGCAAATAAACAATTACAGGATGTATGTAGTTCAAACTAGTAGGAGAAGTTTATGTGAGTTTCGTATCTTCTTTATTAAAATTAATCGATTACTTAGCTGAGTAAAATTTATCCCGAAGACATCTGTAAGGTCTTTAAGGTCTAGTTGATCTGGTCGTAGGCAGGAGCATTCCCCTGAATGCTGCAGGACATTTTCCCCTCAGGCATCCCCAAAAATGTAATGTGTCTTCTCTAATGACATGGAGTTAAGTGAATAAAACTGTACCCGACACCTTCTTACATACTAACGGAAAGCCTTACACGAACTGCTGTCGCAACACGAAAAAAGATCCGGATTTAAAACGCTCCCACGACTAAAAACTTATAAAATATTCGCGTCAAATTGAACATGGGGATGCCAATTCCGCGGCAAGCATTGCCGAGATGTATGGCGGCCTGTAAAAATAACGCTGGCGGCGAATGATACAGGCTTGCTTCTCACTATCCCAGCTCACGCATCTTCGTCTACGTTTAGGCGGCCGGTTTACAGTTACGAAGCCTCGAAATTAAATTAAAATTCCTTCTGGCGTAACCCGCGTGTGCCAGAGTACTGCTGTCGGAAACCAATACGGCGGGAAATCTCGTTCAAAAAGCTTCGTTAAAAACGAGTTCGAATATCAACCAATCATGAGAGTGTTAGACGCAAAAATTACTTATCTCGCCACTTATTTGTTGTGGCAACGGATAAAAAACTGCTCAGAAAATAGGGCCTTTTAAATACATCACAAATACAGCAAACTAGAGAAACCTGTGAATACGTTACAAAACAAGATAAACCAGAAAATTACATGAGCCATTAATTTACATACTAAATGATAGAAATTCTGTGCCGAGGAAAAATAACATGCATGAAACAAAATTACATAAATAAGCAAGTAATTTAAATTCGGCATATGGCACATATTAACGACGTTACAAAATATAAAAAATGGCTGATAAAAAATAACTAGGGCCTCAAAACTGATCACTTTAGCGTGAACCAAAAGGACGATTGTTAATAGAAATACCAAACATCAGCAAAACTGATAGTCATGCAGTAGTAAATAGGCTATAAGTGACTCACTTCTAGCTTGTCTAAATCATCAGTGAATTTCTGCCGCAACAGAAGTGTTAATATTCAAATTCCAATTTCTCACTAAATTGTATAAATCCTTTAAAAGCGCTTGGGCACGAACATATAGAAAACTATTTCCAATTGAGGACCCTGCCATTTCTGTTCATAACATAGTACCATAGATTTCATAGACATCTACATTCTGGTCCAGATTTCATTTGATCATTGGCTCTTGTAAATCACCACACATTCTCCTGTCACACTCGGCCACACATAATTAATTCAGCCGACTGCAAAGTCATTATTGTTGGTTCGCAGTATTACAGTGCGTATGGGACGGATGTAAAGTGTTGCACGTAAACTAATAGCGAGATCTTATGGCATTCAGCCTGCTACAAAATTACAAAGTGAACTGACGAATTTGGTGAATTTCAGCATTTAATTTGCCGTTGATCTTTCCTGAAGGGCTTGCGAGGATCACAGAAAATGAAGAATGAATAATTCAAAAGCATAACTATATAACATCACAGAGGGGATTTCGCTCACGAATGATACATCTAACTGAGAGTTCGCTGAACCTTTGAATGTTTGTTGGTTCAACATGCTACACAAAAATACATGATTCTGGTATGTGTTCATCAATATAATTTAACGGCAACAATACAGAGAAAGACTTTCCGTTGAGAATACGTTTTGCCGCGATTGGCAAACATGAATTTCCGTTGAGAATACGTTTTGCCGCGATTGGCAAACATGAACTTTAAAATTCGTTTGTTGCTTGTTCGTTGAACGAACATAAACTTTACTCATTAGTGTCTTTGCGTATTGTTATTAGATATTTATTAATTATGAGCAGAGAAACATGTCTTCTGTTATAGCACCTCCAATAAAAGACGTTCAGTAATTAAATTAATTCATGTGTGGCTATAAGATCGCGATTTTTGTTTCAAATTGTACCAAGTTGGAAGTTCACAAAAATGAGAGTTAATTTAGCTGGCATATAGTAGCTTTATGTAGATAGCTACTAGTTTTTTTGAGCAAAAGTTCGCTTTTCACGTTCCAAAAGCTTTCTTGGTTTCCTTATTCTGGCGGAACAACAGTCTACTTTAAACATACTACTTTTCTAAATGTAATTCAGATAATATAAAAACGGACGAAATACGCATATACATCAATGGGCATGAAAAGCGAAAATGAGATTTTGGCGAACACAGCAGAGAATGAATGTCTACAAAAAAACGTGGTCGGTAGGGATTGTTGGCATAAAACACGCAGCCATGCAACTCATAACATTCGCCAGTTGGATTGAGCTAATATGCTTTCATTCGTTCGGTGAAAGCCAATCATGATTTGCTGGGCGGACTGCTGCGGCCGAATCGCAGAACTCCACGCGATAAAAATTGCCGCTTTTTTTTTTTTTTTTTTTTTTTTTTTTTTTTTTTTTTTTTTTTTTTTTTTTTTTTTTTTTTTTTTTTTTGCCTCGGGCGACCGTCGTTACAAAAGCTGAAATCCGCACCAAATTGAAATTCCGAGGGGTGGGTAAAATTCCAATTAAATCGCTGAAAATGCACTAACAAGGACCCCGCACACGATTACTTCGCTTCCAAGCTGACCGACTGTGAAGTGAAACGGATGCAGGGTTCTACAAATTGTGCTCGAGCAACAACTGATCACTGGGCTTTTAGCTCTGATCACGCAGTGCTTAGGAATAAAGATGCAAAATAGTCGCTTATTCCGTGAACTTCAGACGCAGTGGGGGCCGAGGCGATGAAGTGCTTAGACTACTTGCCTCTGCACCGAGGCACCCAGCTTCAATTCCCGGCTGGGTCGCCCAGGATTTTTGCGTATGGGAATCGTGCCGTATGATGCCGCTGGTTGGCAGGTTTTTTTTCGGGGATCTCCCGTTACCCCACGACCTTGCATTCCGGCGCTGTTGCATTCTCACCTCGCTTCACCCGCGTCGGCTCTCAAGACCTCGATGTTAAGAGCCGCCCAGATCTCTTCACTCACTCTTCAGCAGCACACGCCAGCAAAATGACGTCACTCGTCAGCAACATGTCGGGTGGCCTTTCACCAGTCAGCGGATAGTAAATTACAAACCAGCCAGTAGCCCACCCAAAAGGGAACATTTTGCAGTGTACAGAAGCCAATCAGACACAAGGCCTGTTTCCAAACTCTCTTGCAGCCAATAAGAGATTGGATACGCCCACAACGATGGAACCACCATATTTAATCTCTAAGCACTTATCTTCTGTGCGATCTGGCTATGAATTTTTCGTAAGATACTTAACACTTTAGGTTTTACGAGATTGTATCAAAACATTTGGAACACTAGCTCTGTTTACAAGCGAGTACTTCATCTCAGTTTGGACACACACTATCTATCTACCTATCTATCTATCTCTCTCTCTCTTGGTTATCAATCCATGGATTAGTTTTTAGGAGTTTTTCATGCATGCCTCTTCTCAGCCTACCGTTTCATTTCAATATAGCTACTATATTTCATTTCACTGATAATTTGGCTCATCTAGCTCAGTCTTTCTTTTTCTCTGTGATTCTTCCCGTCTATCTTTCCTTTAATTACCACTTTAGATAGTTCACTGTGTCTCAGGAGGTGGCCCATCATCCTGTCTCTTATTCTCTCTAAGGTCTTCGAAAAGGTGCAATCCTCAACAGCTCGCCCAAACATCTCGTAATTAGTGAGGAGATAGATCCATTTGATCTTCAACAATCATCTGTAACATAATGACTCAAATGACTTTAGTCGTTTCCTTTCTCCCAGCCCTATAGTCCAGGTTTCACATCCATATAGGGCTATTCTCCAAACACACGTTTTTATAACAGGCTGATGTTGTTTGATGTGGAGAGTTTCTTGCGTTTGTTGAAAGAATATTAGAGATATTATTTCCTTCCTGCTTCTCCATCCTCTGTGACTATACTACCCAGGTAACTGAATTCCTTAACTTGCTCAAGGATTTCCAACTCTATGCGTACCTGTCCGTGTACATTTCTGTCGAAGAATAACACCTTAGTCTTCTACTGGTTTAAATACAGATCGTACTCTTCAATAGATATCTCTTCTATTTTTAACATTAGGTCTACCAGTTCACTTTAATTTTTTGCAACAATTGCAATGTCATATGCAAATCTCGACATGTCAACATTTTCATGAATATGTGTATGTTTACATACTATCGCCTGTAACATAGTTCCCTCGCACAGCAAGATAGCTCTCTCGGCGATCTTGCCACTTCTGGAATGTGTTCTTCTGGAATTCTTCTTCTCGAAGTGTGTCAAGAAACTTATGCGACCCACAGAAAGACTTAGAATTGGTGTACTTTAATATTCTATTACATAAGGAGACGGAGAGGATCTCTGTCTGTCCGAATGATTACTTCTAAGTCCCTTGAAACTCAACAGAAGTTCTTCAAATTTTGCAGAGCGAATCCCCAGGGTCTAATACAGGTCAAGTTCGAATTTCAGCAAGATCAGATTACGAAATCATGGCTTCCCCCCCCCAAAAAACGAATATTTTAATAACTTTTTCCTATGAAAGTTTTGTATTAATGCATAGTGACATGAAGGTAATGGAATTTAATTTTGGTTTACTTTAAATGTCTCGCTTCAATGTTGAGTTAATTTCACATTATTTTATAGAACTATATCAAGTCGGGCCTTAGTAGCCCAGTGGCTAGAGAGATCTCAAGTGGGGCCATAGTGGCTCAGTGGATAAAGTGATTCCTAGTGGGGCCGCAGTGACTTAGTGGATAGTGCGATTCCAAGTGAGGCCGCAGTGGTTCAGTGGGTAGAGATATATCAAATGGGGCCGCAGTGGCTCAATGGAGAGAGCGATTCCAAGTGGGGTTGTAGTAGCTTAGTGAGTAGAGCTATATCAATTGGGGCCGAAGTGGCCCAGTAGATAGATATAATTCAAATTGGGCCTCAGTGGCAAAGCGGCTAGAGCGATTCCAAGTGGGGCCTTGGTGGCTCAGTTGATAGAGCGATTCCAAGCGGGGCCTTGGAGGCTCAGTTGATAGAGCGATTCCAAGTGGGGCCGCAATTGTTGAGTGGATAGAACTGTAGCAAATGTTGAGTTAAATTCACATCATTTTATTTCAGTCTTTGTATGAAAACAAGATTTTGTAATATTGTAACTATTCTAGGCACGTGGCCCTACTGAAAACACGGTCACAGGCTAACCCCTAGTCTATAATACATTCGCGTCAAAACGCAGCGTGCGACACGCGGCGGGTTACAGACTAGAACGAACATACTCTTACGATGGCGTGAATGCGCCGTAAGTAATGTCCCCGCCTGAACACGCCCTCTCACTAGAGCAGAAACCAGGACAACAATAGCCCCAATCGGGGCCCGGTAATCGGGAACGCTCTCTGCCAGCCAGGGATAGAGGCCAGGTTGTGTTATGCGACGCCGATATGAGGGCAATGTGGAGTGGCGGAAGGCGTCTTTCTGCATGTGACGCCGGCCGAGATAGACGACCCCAGGAGCTTGCTGTACCGAGAGCCGTAACCCGACATTGTACATACAACAGTCTCCGGATACATCTCAAGGCGGGACAAACCCAACCATAAAGTCAATAGCTTTCATGTATGAAATGATTAAAAAGTAATTTTATATCATCACGAACACCAACGTAAACCACAAAAGAAGTAGTAAATATTGAGATTAAGAACTGTACTCGTGTCCGAGCGATGAGAGGAATGAGTGTAAACATTATTTTAGTTTGTTCACAGTAAAATGAGCACTTTTGAAAGGCCTGCTTAAGATCTACTTGCATGCACGTTGTGTATTCTTCCACCTTATGCAAGATAATCATTGAAATTGGCCTCAACACTTTATTCATGCGCCGATCAAGTGCAACTGTGTAATTTTTTCAATTGAAAATAATTTGCAAATCTCCTAATTTTTACACTTCGATGCATTTTAAAAAAATCTAAAAATGACACAAATAATTTAAGCTATCACAAATGGCTACCTGACATTTTTTATTCGACGTCAAGATACGCAACTACTTTCCACTCTTCGTTACCAACTTTACTGGGCGAATGTCACCCAGTTCGCCCGTCAATGTACATGCAGGTAGGGATAGTTACTTTTTTCTAAGGTTGAGTCGAAAAGTGCTCACTTGATCGTGAACAGTTTTTAGCTCGACGTTAGATCGTGTGAGTCGCCGCACAGTATCAACAAGATGCACTAGGAACACTATAAAAAACAATAAGCAATTACTTAATAAGATATGGAATTAACACTAACTCTGACAAAAACGCTGCGAACTGCAGCTGCAGGCGGCGGCGTTGGGTATCGGATCGGTCGTTCGGAACGCGGCATGTCGATTTGAAAACGCACACGTACCGACCCGAAGCCGGAATACACGAGCGGCTCACACGCCAGGGTGTTTCAAGTTCCGTGCTTTGTGGGCGAGTGCCACTCGGTCGCTGATCGTGTTTCAAGTTCCGTGCTTTGTGGGCGAGTGCCACTCGGTCGCTGATCGTGTTTCAAGTTCCGTGCTTTGTGGGCGAGTGCCACTCAGTCGCTGATCGTGTTTCAAGTTCCGTGCTTTGTGGGCGAGTGCCACTCGGTCGCTGATCGTGTTTCAAGTTCCGTGCTTTGTGGGCGAGTGCCACTCGGTCGCTGTTCGTGTTTCAAGTTCCGTGCTTTGTGGGCGAGTGCCACTCGGTCGCTGATCGTGTTTCAAGTTCCGTGCTTTGTGGGCGAGTGCCACTCAGTCGCTGATCGTGTTTCAAGTTCCGTGCTTTGTGGGCGAGTGCCACTCGGTCGCTGTTCGTGTTTCAAGTTCCGTGCTTTGTGGGCGAGTGCCACTCGGTCGCTGATCGTGTTTCAAGTACAGAACTCTGGGAAGTTGAAAAACTGCTCATCGATATACGTTTAACCGTATTACTTTTCCAAGCAAACATTTCTCTACATGACATTTCCTAAGGAATGCTTCTGCGTTAAGAAATCAATTTTTTTTTTGTGTCAAAATATATTTCCAAATATTCGTCAAAAAAATTTATGTGTTACAAAAAAAAATATTACGAATTAATTAAATACGAATATTTATAAATTCTCTGAGGAAATCGCGTTCATTAAACAGTTACTTTAAAAATTCAGCATTAGGAAGGATTTTTTAATATTGATTCTCTGTTTCAACTCCGTGGCAGACCCTTTAAGTCCGTGGTTGCGATGAAATATCCTGCATCTGACGTCCATTTGAAAGAAAAATCTAACCCTTTGAGGGCTAGTCATATTTATTGGTACTGAGGGCAAGATTGACTTGAGATACCTAGATCCTCCACTATAGTCACATGATCAGATATGTTGCTCTCTGTATTTCCACTTACAATCGTTTTATTGGTCCTAGCTACCGCGGGCACGCCTACTTCAGCGTACAACGTTTATAATTGGCTGGCCGTCGGCCAATGAACAGGTGTGTTGACTGAGTACCAACTGATGTGTCGCGACAGATGTAATAGGTTTTACAGTCCATCGTGTTCATTTACGAAGTATAAAAAGGATTATTTTTGTTTTTACAAACTGAAATGTTGACTAGTTGTAATTTCTCACCTGTATTTTGATCAAGACCAGCGAAATAGTAAAACTATAAAAGTGTTAGTTTTGTCTTCAAGAACCAAGACATTTTCATGTGAACGTAGCCCCGAGTATATACGTGTATACTCCTCAAAGGGTTAACACTTTGAGAACTATACTCGAGCGCAGTTATGGCAATACTTTTTTGAATATTTCATTCCACTTAAAAAAAAAAGTGGTCCGGGTATACTTATATCAATTATCTAGTCCATAAGGATTTTAAATACGAACTAATGAAACATCAACAACGAAATTCGTAAATGAACGAAGAATTTTGTGTAGTTACGGAAACCAAACCGATGCGATGTACATCTTGTTAAATACGAAGAAAAGATTTGGTTGGAAAACGGTAAACTCGGCGCACCATTGGTTGACAGCCGGCCAATACGGAAAGACTAGTGTCGTTTTGACCAGTTGAATGGCGTAAAGTGACAATAGGGACCAACAGAACACAGTGTCCCTGCAGCGGTACGGATATAGGTGACTAACGTCTTGCTTGGCTTTAAAGATGGTAAAAGTGTGCCGACTTCAAAGTGTTAAAAACCTTTAATTATCATTTCCGCCCGCCTGTTCAGATGAAACTTGCTATCGTGCCGGTGTTGCTTCACACCTGGCCTCTCTTCCCCTTCTGCGGCGGTGAGATCTCCCGGAAGAGAAGAATCACTCCCCAGCATCCCAGTTTCGCTTCTTAACTTCGTCCTCGATGTTTAGGATCGCCAAATAAGGGAAGTTTCTGGTTCTTCCGCCTCCAGTTATCTCGATCGATCTCCTCTCTCTCCCTAGTTGAAAAGTTCGGGAAGAAGTAAATCATGGGCCGGGGCCGTCCTTCACCACACCTTGAGTCCTTTTATCCGCCAGCCGCCCTTCGCCAATACCATCCGCCAACTTCCGCCAACTTCCTCCCAACAGATGTTACCTCCCGCCCATCAACAAGTGTCCCCTTAATGAAATTGTAGGTATCCGGGACGCCTTCGTGCTTCGCCTTGTAACCTGCCCGCTCCATCGCAGTCGCTCCGAACTGATTTTAAGGAAAGGAGTGGAGCGGAGATGTCTTAGAAGCCAACGGATGTAAGGCGAGGCCAGCATGGAATGACGCCGGAATGCAAGAGCAGGGGAAGCGGGAGATCCCCGAGGAAACCCGCCGAGCACCTGCATCACCCGGTGTAACCAGCGAATCTTACCCCCAGGAAGGTTTTACCCCCAGGGAGCATATGACAGACACTCTCGCGATCGAGACAGGAGAAGAACGTACTAAGTAGAATTATTACCATTGGTGAGATGTCGGCACATTGGGGTGCCATACGGAAATAAAAGGGATGTTCATAATAGAGGCTTTTCGGAAAAATAAAATTTTTTCTCGGAAAGTAGTCAAATTCCACTCTACTAATAACACAGATCACGAAATTACTACGCATTAAAATCATTTCTGGGGAAACTCCAAGCTTCGACAATGCCTTACCGCTTCGCAGCCACCAGCTACAAACAAACACCCGGCCTGCCTTGAATCACTGTTTTGGATATTAACTCCCCTGCTGGCGCTGAGGACTCTGGCTCGGCGCGTAATGACTGGCTAAGCTCGAACAGTAATTTTATTTGCAAGGAGGCTAAACTTGTTCCTTAAATTGTTTTTATACCAAGGGACACTCTCTGGCGAGAAAGTGACGAGGGTAATGCTCTCCTGGATTAATGTCAACGTAATGTATTGTGTTCAGTCGAGGGTTGTAAACAGTGTTATACTGCTGTTGTGGTTGTCAGCGGACCGCCAAGCTGCTTTGACACGTGCCGCCACTCAGGCATTCAGGGGTAAGAATCGCCTGCTACAACGGCACGATTCCCATGTGCGAAAATCATCGGTACCGACTCCCTCGGGAGTCGAAACCGGTTCGCCTCGGCAGGAAGCGGGCGCTCTGGCTGCTGTGCCACCGCGGGCGCAAAATAAATTAGGCTGTGTTCTGCCAGTGTCGGATCGAACTACGGATCAACTCTTTCCCCATTTAGTTACCGTGCAGATAACAGATGCTGAGCACGCGCTGCAGTGGGAAGTCATGCACGCACAGAGCAGTTAATAATACAGAGGTGAAACGGTGGGATGTATCGCCAAATCCACCTGCACACGCCACCGAAGCGGCGGCGCCGACTAGCAATTTTTCTGAACGTCATGCGTGCGCCAATAAGAAATCGTTTGTATCCCGCAGTGGCTTATCGGATTCAAGGCGCATCCCCAGAGCCTCGGACAGCCGATCAGAGGCATGGGCACGCCCACATTAAAGGAACCGTTGCGCCATGTACTTAATTACCCAGTGATGAATGACTGGTTCTGTATACGTCGAGGAGAGGGTTAGTTACCGGGACTGTCGGAGTAGTTCCTACAAGACGGAGTGATTTTTCGCGTGGAAAGTTAATTGCTTGTGAGGTTCCAGCGTATTGTTCGCGTGATTGAAGGCTTGTTTCCATTTCTGATTGTCGTCTGTGAGTGAAGCTCTTTATCTCATCTGACTGAGAATCCTGCTGGTCCAGCACTGAAAGTCTGCAGTTCGTATGTGACAACTAAGATATGTGTCACCCACTCATTAAAGGTTCGAGGATTTACAGTGTTTTCAAAATTCTGCTGGTACAAAAAAATGTTCGCGATAAAGTACTCTCTCATTCACCAACTTAACTAAAGGCTGTTCACGATAAAGTGAGCACTTTAGAAATGGACCTTAGGAAAAAGTCACTGTCCCTAAGTGCACATATTTTAAAGGGCGCACTGTGTGACATTCGCCCAGTAAAGTTAGTATTTATGGTTGGGAAGTAGTTCCATTTTTAACGTCAAATAAGAATTGTGTGATAACTTAAAATTATTTCTTTCACTTTCGGTTTATTTTAATGCACCGTAGTGCAAAAATAAACAGATTTGTTAAATATTTACTTTCTTAATAATTTCACAGTTTCACTTGACTGACACGCTAATAAAGTGACGAGGCCCATGGCAATGTTAATTTGGCACAAGGCGGAAGAACACGCAACGTGGATACAAGTAGATCTTAACCAGGAATTTTAAAAGTTCTCGTATTACCATGAACAGACTATACCTTAGACCGTAAGAATTTATGCGCGGTGGCACGTTTAAAAATCACGGTTTTAAAGTTTTTGGTATGTACAAATCATAAAAATAAAATCCCTTGTCGAAATGAGATCTATAACTTTGCAGAAAGATACTATTAGTTGCTTCAAGAAATTGCTCGAAATATCGACGTTTTCGCATATTTTGGATTTGTAAATGCCTGCATTTATTTGTAAAACTTATTTACTAAGCATTAAATAAAATCAGTGGGGGACATGATCTTTCAGTCACTCTGGTTAAAGTTTCATTCATTATTATTTATTTTATTTGTAAATTTCAAATCACTAAAACTATTATTTTGGCATGCCGTAGTTCAAAACCTATGCGATATAATTGATTTTTATTCGAGAGAGGAAAGAACGCCCACAGAAATGTCTACAATTTAGTGCAAATATGAAAAAATAAACTTGGAAGTCAGCGTCCTCATGTAGAATAAGTGAGTGAAGAGAGCTGGGCGGCTCTTTTAACAGTATGGTCTTCCTAAGAGCCGGCGAGAGTGATTGAAGTGAATATGGAGTGGCGTCGGAATGAAGGGCTGGGGGAAACGGGAGAACCCCCGAGAAGACCCGCCGACCAACGGCATCGTCCGGCACGATTCCCACTTGCGAAAATCCGGCGACCCGGCCGGGGATTGGACACTCGTCACCTTGGTGGAAGGCGAGTGTGCTAACCGCTCAGCCACCGCGGCCCCTTTATATAGGAGTTGCTAAATAAATGAGATGCATTCAGCTGCTTTACCAAACCGAGAATGAGTACCCTCACAGCAAAGAATACGCCACGCAATTTCCTCTCTGTGTATTTATTTACTAGATGATCAGCGAGCAAGCAGAACGTTGTTTATTTATCATCTGTACGTATGTAGTACCTACATAGGGCACCTTTTGCCCGCCATTTTGTAAGATAGCGCCACGTGAATAAAATAAAGTTTTTATGTCATATCTTGGGAAATAATCGATAGTTGTAAATATATACCACTAGCATACAAAGTTTAGTTGAAATTGATTGCTTTGTTTCAACGATATAACATTCTAAGCTAAAAGGGGCTATATGGCCACCATTTTGAAAATAAGTTTCTGGCATTCATAAATCATCTGCCTCGCTACTACTTGCTTGACAAATTTGTTAGGAATTGGTTATTCAGGTGCTGCGAGAAAAATGTTGATAAATAAGCACAAAGTACAGTGCATACCATAAACATACATATTTAGGTGCTACAATATGACACATTATTTGTTTGGAACATTATCTTGAACTCTATAAACACTTCACTTCTATTGCTGGATATTCTGCTGCGATTCCACAGTTTAAAATATGTTTGCAGAAATCTGTTTCCGTTGTAGTAATATCAGCGGATATAGTGTTGAGACTCTTCCCGTACAGCAATTAACATTTCTCCCCCCCCCCCCCCGGCCGAGAAAATCGTAGCTACAATGGAAGTGCGGTCCAAAACAAAGGAGAACCCAAATAAACCTCCGTAATAATGAAATAAGTTACGTATTCGTATTTTCTGTATTTTTCTGGTGTCTACTTTGGAGTGAGCCAATCTCACTAACCTGAATTCCGCAAACGTCTAGTGATGAGTTTTATAATTATTTGTACAATTTTTTCATTTACTGATTGATATATTGACAATAAAGTGTATATTGGCGAATAATCGTTTATGTTAAGAATCATACATCCGCGAACACACAACACCATTTAATTATGTATAGGCACTTAGCACACTGAAAAACGGAAATGAATATAAGCATTGTACCTTACCACGACAAAAAAAAAATGGCAAGTCTCTTAATACAGCTTATATTTTCAAGGAATATTCATCATTATAGTCTATTCACGTTCACTTCGAACTTTTCTGAGGCCCTGCTATAGTTCAGCTTTCCAGATTTTTCCTGCAAACAAAGCTTAGCCGAGTCTAGAAAATTACATCAAAGGGACAACGCACCGCATTCGTGGGCACTGAGTGTAATCATATTTTGCACAAGAACTGTTTACTACTAGACAGTACCAACATACATGTTTTACCACTGTTTTTATTCATATTAATAACATAGCGATTAACATAAATTATAGATAAAATATAATTATAAGTTGAATGTTATCAAAAATAAAGCACGTTTCGTTAGCAGAAGTTAAAAACGCTTGTGAAATTCTACAATAATTAGGAAACAAACAAACGTTCGTACATGGGGTTAGCTTTCAAAGGTTTCGTCTGATAAGTATGAAGATTCTGCGGACAGACTGTACGCATTCACGTTTGTGTCTCACATAAAGGTCATAATACATTTAAGACGAGACGTCACATAACCTACGTCGGTTCCTTGGTTTCGTTCTGATTTATGGGTTTGAGAAGTAAAATTATAAATACCCTTCCATAGAACTTTAGTTATTCTCTTTATTATGATATATATGATCTCTCAACGTAACATTTAGTCAGAAATAACATAATGCAATATTATCAATATTTTAATTTTTGTGCGAGATAACACAAAGTGAATGATAAATACAAATCATTAATCATATAAATTCTGATTTTATTTAGTTGTGAAAGTTTAATAGTTAACATGGAACAGAAACTGGGTTACCCAAAACGAAGCATTTTGTGCATAAGAGGTTTAGCCGAGCTTTGACATCTGCCGTAAAAAAAATTGCTGTTCGCTTTTTTTTGTTGTCACTCCGGAAACTTCCATATTACGAAGTTGGCGTCGACTAGTAGAAGCACTTCCCCATGTCTGCGGGGGGGGGGGGGGGGGGGGGCTGATAGGGGGCGGGGCGGAAGTGTTTATGAAGGATGGCGGCAGAAAGACAAATGCGAGTGTTGCTATGCGTCTGAAATATCTCTCTGGAAAGGTTTATGCGCTAAAGTGCTTTCGTTGACGTTCGCTGAACTTTGTGGTTTCGAATGCCATTCGTTTCATTACTTCACTCGCCCAAAAAAAAAAAAAAAAAAAAACATGTTAGCATTTATACTGCCATCAGAAAATGCGCTTTTCGCTCGAGCTGATGTGTTTCACAAATTATGTCACCATGCGTGAAGGATTTTTCTGAGCGTGATATCTCAGTATGACTGTTTGAAACACTCCGCTTGATTTTTGGCCCAGTCTGGGAAACGTGTTATCGCTTTGCGTGCGGTACAGATGTGTTGAGAATAGAGGCACGCTGGAAGTGCGGCACCTGTATTCACACGTGCTGGGCCACCAACTCTGTTTGACTGTGCATTCGTATTGTTACAGACGGCGCCGTCGTGCACCGCCTGTTCTAACCAATACCTGCGAAGGAGGCCAGGCCACAGGCGAGTTTTCTAAACTACAAAATCATAACATCGAGCCGAAGTGGAATGTATTAACTGTCGTAGAAATGCACTAAGAACAACAACAACAAATCAATTACAAATTTGACCAGAGCTCGGCTGCTGGCCATAATTGAACTCCATTATAAATAACTTAATTAAACTTAATTAATGCACATCCTATTCAACGTTATTCATTTCTCTTATCGGGTGGTAGAAGAAATTGGGATTGTTGGACATCTTTGTAATCCCCCGTTGTTCCCAATTGAAAGTGGCGAACTCTGTTACATAATCAGTTAAATTAAATTAAAATTTTGTTTTATTTGGGGAGAGGGGGTTTAATTTTGAATCAAGTTAGTTAAAATAATTTTTATTAAAAAATACATGAAAGAAAATTCAGTTTTGAAATAGTTAAAATGATTGAGAAACCTCTGTCAAGAGAAGACTACTAAAGAGGAGAGGGTATTGGAATGATGATGACGATGATGAGTAGAGATAATGGTTTATAGCGGGAAAATTTGACTGTTTGCTAGGATTCAACGCACTGTACACATGTCCGACAGTTTCTTTCCTTATTGGCTGTCCTGCATGTATGAAGATACTACCCCATTTCACTGGGCCAATGAGGATTCTGATACTATAAGGCAGAAAGTCCTTGATTGGTCTGCAAACAACTTAGACGATTCAAAACCTTGTTAGTCCAATCATGAAAGAATAAACTAGTTAGAGTGTTGTAGATGATATGTTGACTCAAAAAATTTTGGCGATTTTCCATCATCTCTATTGATGGGTTAACATATAAATGGGATACTAAGAGAAAATGTGGGTCCATCTTACCTCAAAAATTCGTGTATAATGACAACAAACGACGTGCGGACCTCGCTTCCAGTGCACAACGGGAACCAATCAGAATGGACTTGCGTCAATCCACACACGTGGAGGGGCGCGGAGAGTGCTGTCAGTGACACAGTGGACGATTGTCAAAGGGTTTGTCATCTGCGGGGGCTGGTTAGCTACGACGTCCGGCCGACGAGTCCATGGTGCGAGATTCGGCTGAAATTGCTTTCAGAAATGCTATCTCTATCTAACTAACTTAACCTTGTCCTTATTCCTTCCCTTTCCATTGACTACTTGTCTGTATACCGGTAATACTGCATGACTGTTTCAGATGCTCAGTAAAGATTTTAGTTACTCTTTAAATAATTAATCTTCTTATTAGTAGGGATAGGAAAATCTAGCGAGTTCAATGACCTGTATGCTAGACTCCACAATCCTTCGTACAGTCGAGCCTCAGATGTTTGTTAATTGGCTGCTGCCGCAGTGTTACCTCACACCTGGCAGTATGTGCTTCGCTTCTTGTTTCCTTTTACAAGTATGCTGTTGGTTCAAAGTCGAACAGGACGTGTCTAATAAACTGTGAACCAATTGCAAAGGTCAGTTCAGTGTGCACGCGTTTTAAACGTACCTTGTCCTGAATTGAATTGGCGAATTTTCCGATCCCTACTTATTAGCTCATCCTGCTTCCTACACCTATCCCTAGGGATAGGAAAATTTCGCGAGTTCAATGATCTGTAGGCTAGACTCCTAAGTCCTCTGCATACTGGAGCCTCAGCTGTGTGTTCATTTGCTGTTGCCCCACACCTGGCAGTTATGGGATTCACAAGGTGTTTCCTTACAAGTCTGCTATTGGCTCAGAGGTGTGCAGGGCGGGTCTAGTAAACTTTGATCCAATTCCGAATGTGACTTCATTGTATATGTGTTTGACTTCTATCTTGTCCTGAAATGAACTCGCGAAATTGTCCTAGCCCTACCTATCCCTCAGTAACCTGTTGGTCTATGAGCGGGCCTAGCTGATAACTAGACACCTCAGAATTTCGCGGGTTAGTTTCTAGACAAGTTGGAATTCACGCACTTGTACGTTCATCTTACTGTTGTAATTGGTCGACCTTTGTTTGACAGCTCGTGGAGATGAAATGAGCTAATACCAACCATGCAATAAATTGTGCTCCGGCCAAAGCGTTTCACTACCACAACAATCAACCAGTAAGCAGTTGATATCGATATGAGAGTATATCAGACTGTGAAGTCTATCCTACAGGTCATTGCAGTCGCCGGTTTCTCATATCTCTACTCTTCAGTCTAGGGCCACATGTTTTTAGCGAAAATATGTACGCGAAGGCTGAACTTCAATATCCTACGTGTACACTCGCAGTCATCCTCTGGCTATTGGCAGCTTGCTTTGTGTGAAAACTGACTGCTACGTGAGCGAACAAATCGGGTGTACTACAATTCAAATGGTTCAATAACGAAAGTGTTTTGGGACGCTCCTTCTCATTACGCCATAGACAACAATCCTAGTGGTGCACACAGCACCGGGGACATTTTCTACACCGAAGATTGTTCAACACTAGCTGGCTCTCTGTCAATATAACGCTGAGTTGCACGTATCCGAATTAAATGTTCTTTCCACATACAATATTATACAATCCATCTGGTTCATTTCAGTATATTACATTTTGAGTTTTGCTGACGTAGTATTGTGATAAAGTAAGGACACTTTATGAAAATTTCTGCCGAAGTAATGTTTATTCACCCGTACCTTCCTTCGAGTAATGGAGATGTTGTAATGTTACTGTTAACTCCAAACGAATCTGTTAACACTTTGAAGCCGGCACAATTTCACCAGTTTTAAAGTCAAGGTAGACGTTTATCACGTATACCCATGTCACTGCAGGGACACCGTGTTCTCTTGGTCCCTATTGTCATTTAACGATATTCTACTGGTCAAAACGACACCAGTCTTTCCATATTGGCCGGCTGCCAACCAATGGTGGGCCGAGTTTACTGTTTTCCAGGCAAAAAAAACTGTTATTTCGTATATAACAAGACGTACATCCCATCGTGTTCATTTCCTTAACTATACAAAAATCTAATTGTTCATTTACGAAGATCGTTGTTGAAGTAGTATTTGTTCCTATTTAAAATCCTTATGAAATGTGGAACTGATGCAAGTAAACCCGGACCAGTTTTGATTTTTATGTGGAACGAAATGTTCGAACTAGTCAAGCCCGAACTACACTCAAGTATAGTCCACAGAGTCTTAAATTCAGAAAACGCAATACTACGTCAGCAGCATCCAAATTGTTAAACTCTAACTTAAGTCACAGAGTCTCCAAAAATACAAAGATACGAAATAGCTTGATGGTGTCTTTGATGCGTACATTCTAATTACCTGATCAGCTCTGACAGGCTCTTGGGAACGGTCCTTGCGTGTGATTAGCTGCTGCGTACTGGCGGGTTGCAGGCTGGCATGTAAGTTGCCAGACCCTCATTGGACACCGAAGTCCCTCTTTGTTGTTAGTCAACGACGCCATTTTCTTGGAGCGTGCGGCTGGAGTTTGTGGAACAAGCAGATATTTCACTTCTTTATACATAATTACCCCGTGCAGAAGTCACGCTGTCATTGTCTACTTGCTGCAGCAGGGCTTCCAAAAGTGCTCAGTTTATCGTGAAAATCTTTTGCAGCCGAGTAGGGAGCATGTAGTGAGTGAGTGAAGAGATTTGAATGGCTCAACATCGAGGTCTTGAGAGCCGATGAGGGTGATTGAGGCGAGTATGGAGTAGCGCCGGAAGATCCCCGAGAAAACCCGCCAACCAACGGCATCGTCTGGCACGATTCCCTTATGCAAAAAATCTGAGTGACCCGCCCAGTAATTGAACCCGGATCGCCTTGGTGGGAGGCGAGCGGGCTAACCGCTCAGCCGCCGTGGCCCCGAAGCCTGGAGTGCATTTGTTGTGACGACGAAGCAAATCTTGTGTAGACTTTGGTACAGCGTACACCAAAAATTTATTACTTGTTACGCTTAAGACCGGTTTGGATACATAAGACATAGGAAGCTTTTCCTTGGCCAATGCTGTACACTGCGAGACTTATACATTTACGGCTACTTCATATTTTTCTGAAGTCCTGCTCAAGTTTCTACTTCCAGATCATTTCCTTCGCCTCGTACAAACTAACCTTAAATAAGTCTAGAAAATTACACAAAAAGACAACACACCGAATCCGTACGTACTCAGTTGTAATCAAATTTTCCATGAGAACTATTTCTTAAAAGGCGTTACCAACACACATGTTTTGTCACTGTTTTTATACATATTTATTAAATAAATGAACCACTATAATGTGTAAATTAAATACTGGTCAAACTTAAATTTAACGAAAAATAAGGTAATTCTATGTTCACAGAGGTATAAAACGCTTGTGATACATGGCGTGTTTAGAAAGTTACTAAACACGGTATATATGGGGTGATTTTTCCAAGGTTTGATTCAAAATGTTTGAAGACACCGCGAATATACTATACATAATTATCTTCCATGCGAACTTAGTTTCCATTTAAGGGAGGGTATTGAAGATCCCCCACCCCCCATCAACGTAATTCAGTTAGCAGAGGAGTCCCATTACCTGGGTTGATAAACCGTGTTTGACAACCTCTTCAGTGTTTAATAAGTACTTATAATTTCCTGTACACTGCTTACCTTATTCTTTTCAATATTTATGTTATTTATACATAATTACGTAAAAAAAAAGGAATAGTGCAGTAGAAATTAGTTTAATATCTAAAACCTTGGCCCACATGAAATAAGTGTTACATATGTATGTACGTACATGCATTATCCCCTGCACGAATGCTTAACGTACAGTATGAGAGGGGAGAGGAGAGAGATGACATAAAATAAACATGGGTGCTATCGTAGGAAGTTAGAGACATGTCTTCCTTCTGCAAACCAGATATCAGCGCCTATGAATGTGAATAACTGATCTGCAAATCGTACTATTGCCCTAGGTCGTGAACAGCCCATGTTACTATAGTTGAACACAAACCTGCGCCTTATTGGCTGTAATAACGAAACTGTTGCTGTTCACAGCTTGCATGAAAATATTATTAGCAGCACCTGACACCGTAAATTAATTTATATCTGAAAGGGCTAAATTAAAGTTATGCTTATAACTACAGAGAGTGTGGCAATTTAGCCAGTCGCTGCCAAATCGTCACTCGACTGCTCGTTCTGCAAAGTCATTATAAAAATATCATCGAAATTTCTCCACTGCTCCTACACATCGTGGGGATTCCTATGGTATGATCATATTTCACCCACGCGTTTCGGTTGACCTGTAAAAAATTAAGATCTCACAACTAATTTTGACCGAAAAACCTGCTGGAACATTGAGTGTTAAAAGTACCCTGAAATCGTTAGTTTGCGCAAAAAGTTCGATATTCAAACTACCGAAGCCTAAATAAAATAATGAACTTTAATGTCCTGCAAACAAACCTTTGGGAAGTTCAATAGTTTTCACGAGGCGGGGTGAAATGTTTTACATATCACTACGCATTATCGGTACAGAAAAATTTAGTTTTTACATACGTACTACATTCTCAGCTAGCGGCTGACAAAGTAACGAAAATTATATTCTCTTGTCTAATAATGTTTTTTTTTTTACAATTATTAAAAATAAATAATTCAAGAACCAATTTAAATGTTCTAGCAATGTTGAATTATTCTATAGTAAATTTTGACGTAATTATGTTGAATATCAGTATTAATTGGAACAAATTTTCACAATTCTAAGTATTTTTTCTGGCCTGGATGAAATGCAAAGCCATCAATCTGCGACGAACAAGACAGCTTTAAACTGCCACTGTAATTATGCAATCCAAGTTTTGTTTGCAACATGACGCGACGACAAAATTATTCGGCGACGTGTAAAATACAGAGAAGAAATGAGAGCTCTTCGATGAACGATCAAACAAATGTTAAATTTATTTTGCATGCTATACACAATCATTTCCATTTTACCCTAGTAACATGCCAGTAGGTTCATAATGAGAGTTCGGGCTCACCTCTCGTTTTCATCGAAAAATCAAGCAATTTTGCCCCAAAATCCAGTTTTTTTGGCTCCAAAATCATGGTTTGAAATTTAAGATCTCACGCTTTCAAAAGACAAGCGATTTTTATCTTAAATCAAGCAAAAACAAACAAAATTTTTCAAAATCACCGCGCAGTATTTGGCACAAGGTAAAAACATTCAAAAATCAAGTAAATTCCTCACTTTTCTCAAGCAATTTTCTCGTTTTCGAGGAACGTAAAAAATTTTTTCTTTATAAAATTTATACCTTATAAATAGTCATATTAAAAAAATTCAAAATGAACTTTCCAACTGTAGATTGCGATTCTGATTACGAAACCGATTTCAGCGAGGGATTTGATGTAGATTACTACGTGATATTTGATGATATATACGACTATATTCTCATTCTGATTACGAAACCGATTTCAGCGAGGGATTTGATGTAGATTACTACGTGATATTTGATGATATATACGACTATATTCTCATTCTGATTACGAAACCGATTTCAGCGAGGGATTTGATGTAGATTACTACGTGATATTTGATGATATACACGACTATATTCTCATTCTGATTACGAAACCGATTTCAGCGAGGGATTTGATGTAGATTACTACGTGATATTTGATGATATATACGACTATATTCTCATTCTGATTACGAAACCGATTTCAGCGAGGGATTTGATGTAGATTACTACGTGATATTTGATGATATATACGACTATATTCTCATTCTGATTACGAAACCGATTTCAGCGAGGGATTTGATGTAGATTACTACGTGATATTTGATGATATACACGACTATATTCTCATTCTGATTACGAAACCGATTTCAGCGAGGGATTTGATGTAGATTACTACGTGATATTTGATGATATATACGACTATATTCTCATTCTGATTACGAAACCGATTTCAGCGAGGGATTTGATGTAGATTACTACGTGATATTTGATGATATATACGACTATATTCTCATTCTGATTACGAAACTGATTTCAGCGAGGGATTTGATGTAGATTACTACGTGATATTTGATGATATATACGACTATATTCTCATCGTGATTACGAAACCGATTTCAGCGAGGGATTTGATGTAGATTACTACGTGATATTTGATGGTATATACGACGATATTCTCATCGTGATTACAAAGATGAATACGAAGCTTTTTACAACGCGGACGATTCTCATTATTATTCATTTTTTTCAGATCATTTAGAAAATCCAGATGTTTTAGATGATTTAGAAAATTCAGTTGTTTTAGACGATATAGAAAATTAAGATTCAAATGTTTTAGATGATTTATAAAATTCAGATTATAAATCTGGTTACAATGCAGATTATAAATCTGATTGAGAAACGAAATAAATTCAATGAAATCATTATTATCGAAGTTATAATAATTTTTTCAAAACTTGTTCAAATTACTCTTGATTTTCGACTTTTTCTCGAAGGTCATATTTATCGCCAGTGATTTCTAAAATGGTTAATTGTAAGTTTTATAAATTTGAATGAAATTTGTAAACTATATAATTTTTTAAGATCTTCAGATGTATTATTTAATCTATAGCAAGGAATTTTTCACCCGCTACCACCTTTTAAAATGTTTTCCAAACGGCAAGGTAACACAGGTTTTTTTAGTTTTTTTATAACGAAAATAAATTTATATAGAATTATGAAAATTATCTTTTATTTGATCAAAAAATCTTAAAAGTTATAAACGCAACCACTCTATCATAAGTCCAAGGCATTGTTTAGAACTGTCAGAACAATGTTGATTCCTCCATTTAATAAAATCACATATTTATAAATCTTCAGTAATTATTTATTTTGAAAATAATCGTAAGTAAGATTTCATTTAGTAATTAAAACAACATTACAAATGGTACCTACTTCTTCAAATTATTTATAAAAATCAACACAAATTTTTATATTGGTCTTTTCTTTAACTGCGGTTGTTTTTCTATATGAACAATCAATAACAAATAAATAAAGGCCTTCGCCACCAAAATGAATAGTACGTAATATCACCTAGAAAGTTTACAGTTGGTTTATAATAAAATTCATTATTTCTTTGGATGGCATCTAGTTTGGTTTATGAATTTCTAAAATCATTTTAAGCGAGATATTGTTTAAGACAAACACCGTTTTCAATGTCTGGATTCCAGTTTTCTTTATGAATAATTTCATTTACATCGTTTTTAACATGAATGTTGCTCACATTACAATGATCAAACATAGCAGCGTGTTTATGCTGTTCAGCACGATTTTTTTCTATTCAATTGAAAGCCTACAGTTACAAAATCAGGCATATCAAATTGTAAATTATTGAAATGATCTTTTATATCAAAGATAAAAAATTTATTCCTTTAGGAACTTCTTTTTTCTTAAAATTGCCAATAATCAAAACTAATAGGTATTTCAGGTTTTTATATATATTTTTTTAATGGTAGGCCACATACATTCTAATTTTTCAATAACAATTTTACCATGATAAGGACGATGTTCCGTAAATTTATCATCTTTATCAAAATATTCGTAAAGAAATAAACATTTGTTATCAGATGAATTACGAAAAAAAGTAATTTTATATCCACCTTTCCAATAAACTTCATTGTCATCACGAATAAGACCAAACAGATATCTCAGAGGAGAGATTATTTCATTTGGTTTATTACTAGAAAGAGTTTTAACCTCTTTTGTTATTTTTTTTTACTAGAAACAGATTTATGTCGATATAGATTATAAACACCAGGAAATTCTAAATAATTTTGTTCACTTGGTGATGTTAATAAAGCAGTCATCATTGTTGATGTTATGCCTGGATTATGAACAGCTTCAGTAATATTTCCATGTTTTGAGATTTCCACTCTAGAAAATTGAAAAGGAAGAAGTTAGAACAAACATCAATATTATCTTGTCAACATATTTTGCTTCAACTCCAACCTTATCTCTCTTTAGTATACCAAATTGCTCATAAATATAAGCATCATTACGAAAAGAAAAGCCTTCTCCTATAGGAATATCAAATTCAAATCTATTATTCTAAATATTTAAATTTCCCCTAGTTTCATCAGTTAGACAAAAAGTCTGCCTCTCAAAACTCTCAGTAATTTTATAACTCAGTTATAAGTTAACTATATATATATATATATATAATATATATATATTATATATATATATATATATATATAATTGGCAGAATCGAAGGGAGTTTCTCTAGTTAAATTACTCATCGAAAACTATAAAAAATATAGTAACCATCATGAAACAGAATATGAAAAATAATAAGAAAGAGCAACACTTAACCGACGAATTACGAAATATTGGTAAAAAAAAGTAGAAAAAGTAAGTGAAGAAAATAAAAATTTAATAACAACACTTGTTCCTGTTGCAGTAAAAAACTAGACTATCCACCAACAACAGAAGAAACATCGTTTGAAAGAGAATTATTCACAGAACAAGAATCTCCTGATTTGGAAGAGCAAATGAGAATTATACCATTGCAAAATTTACCACCTATAACAGGTGTTTCTACTATAAATCTCGGAATAGAAATTGAAAAAAAGATAAATGTAATTAATGAAAAATGTGGTTTATGTGGAGTTGGAGAAAATTGTTACAAAGGTGATAAAAATTTAACGATGAATAATGATACACCCTGTGTTAAGGATAATAAATATTTTTTAACACCAGGACTTTGTAATTTGTTTACAAAAGATCAGATCTTGAGGATAAATACACTACTAATAATCTAAAAAATTATACAGAACGTGTTTTATTAACCAATGCTGTATTTGAAAATAATATTCATAATGAGGATAGGAATAATCCAACTTCAAGCCGTGGTTGGAAGTGGATTAATATAATTGGACCAATTTATCATAACTATATAAGAAAAACAGATCCAAATACAACCGTAAGTGAAATTTTCACTTTGATGATTTTAAATTTGGAGATAGCATTAAAAAATACAATAGTTTGCAAAGAATAATATGTTTGGATAGATGATGTTAGAAAACTGGTTAATAGATTATTAGTTGTACATGGTGAAGATACTGCTGGACATAAAGATTATTATAACGAATAAGTTAACATTATGAATATGCTATATAATAAATTTTCTGGTTTTGTTGTTAATGATCCGAAAGGAATTCCATATCTAATGTGAGTTTTAAATGTAATTCCACACTAATTTTGAAACTCTGAACATCATGGCAAAGGTATAATAAATTGGTCATTAAACAATTTAAATTTGCCTGAAATGCATTTGCCTGGTTATAGTTATTGTGGATCATTTACAAAATTAAATGAAAGATTGGAAAGAGAAGATAGAGGAATAAATAAATTAGATGAAGCATACAAACATCAGGATACTACTTACAGAGGTCATAAAGATTTAGAGTCGAGACATGATGCTGATAAAATTTTACAAAAAGAAGCTAAAGAAATTATGTTAGATAAAAAATACTCAAATTGGAGAAAAAATTGTTTCTGCTGCTGTTGCCTCAACTTTTTACAAAAACCAAGATACGTTAAGGAGGAATTAAAATGTTTTATTAAATATATATATATTTTTTACTTATAAATGAAGATTAATATACCTCCGATATTCCTTTTGAGGAATACAAATATTTAGGCATAGATCAATTTTTAACGAAAGATCAAATTGAGAGAAAAAATAAAAATTTGAAAGAAGGTAAAACTTTCAAATTAACTTTAGCATTTCCAAACAGTCAAAAAGATGGCCAAAAAGAAACTGGCACTGGTTTACATCATTGAGGAATTATTCCCCTCGTACTTGCTGCTCACTCAATGGTTTACTGCAATTTACAATTCTGTTGAACAAACTAGAAAAAATAAAAAAGAATCAGAGGACAAACAAAGACATAATTTAGCAATGTAAAATATATCTGGAATTAGAGAGGAGGCCAAAAAAATTGTGAATATATACCCACTATCTAATATCGATATTGAAACATTCGCAAAAAATATTACATATAAATTTTTTTAGAAAAATTTATATAATTGGTGAAATACTAAAAATTATGCACAAAAATGAATGTACAGTGGATAATTTTGACATTTCAACAAATCCTGCTACTCACTGGGTTTGCTATTCAAAAAATAATATTTATGTTTATTATATCGATTCATTTGAAGGTAATATTCCTAGAAGGAATATGAAGGAGTGTTATGATATTCTAAAAAATATTCTCAAAGGACTTTCATGTTTTTCTTTGTTAATTTTTGAAAGCGAATTTGAATTACCATCTAATATCCATATTTATTTTAAAAATTGATAACACATTCTGTCTGATTCTCTTTTTGGACACTGCAAAAATTTTTATGGTGATAGCAAGAATAATTATTTGTTTTCATTTATAAACAAAAAGTTTTAAGAAATAATAGAATCCTTAATTTTAATTCTATGCTTTCCTTCTTTTATTTTTGTAGTCGAATATATTGCAATGAAGCCATAATCTTTGGCCCAACATGTTGAACAAATTTCTTTAAATTTTTCATAAAATATTGCCACCAGCAAAATCATTATAAATGTGCTTCAAATTAGTATCATATTGTCTATATATCTATTACGAACTGTTTTGGTATGTTTGAATAAGTTTGAGCTAAAAAATACATCTAAATTTTTATGTTTTCCACTAGCAAAATAATCTCAAACTATATTTTGATTGTTTAAAATAACACCATAAAATACAATTACAAAATCATTTTCACATTGATCTATAGTGACCATTTCCTCAACATTATTTAAAAAAGTATAACATTTTTCTTTAACTTTAAGCTTTTTTGGATTACATATTAATATCAATTTGTCACAGAATATATTTTGGTTGATTTAAACTTTTTAAACAAAAATACAATTTATTAAAATTTATACATCCTACATTATAAATAACATTTTTCATCAAATTAGTTTTTTTCACAGTTGCTTTGACCTTATATTATAGCCCTCATATTATGAGGCAATAATACACCATTCTTTTCAATTTCAGAATTACCTTCATGTATTAAAACACCCCATTTCACTTACTTCATTGAATAAGATTTTTTTGGAATAAATCGATAATAAACTATTTAAATTTACAAATAACAGTTCTATTTTAAGAAAAACTTCATTATGTTACCATCCATAGTGAAAACTCGATTGCATTAGTTAGTTTGCATACAAAATTTGAACACCAAATATAGACACTAATACTATAACAACCATTGAAAAAATGAGTGCTGTCATTGATAACAATGAAATTACAACTATTCCTAGAGAAGAATACAATATTGAATCATTAAAGGAAACTATAAATTCCATTGATACATTTGGAACAAA
Source organism: Dryococelus australis (assembly GCA_029891345.1). Taxonomy (NCBI): domain Eukaryota; kingdom Metazoa; phylum Arthropoda; class Insecta; order Phasmatodea; family Phasmatidae; genus Dryococelus; species Dryococelus australis. Next base: position 12,701,629 of record CM056994.1, on the reverse strand, counting down.
TAATGTTGAATTAACAGCAGATAATGTAAAAAATACAATATCTATAAAATCTAAGTTCGATACAAAATTTGATGATGGATTATATTGTAGTCTTGGCTTTGAAAGAAATATTAAAATGTATTGAAACAGATAAAGTTGTTATATGTGCTAAATAAACTAATTTAAACCCATTTATAACAATAAATGTTCATGGTAACTTAGCATTTGGCATGTTTATCAAATGGGATTAATCAAAACATTTAGAAACAAATATAATAACCAGTTTTCCACCAAAAAAGATGTTTGGTTTTAGAGATCTGTTATTTATGAGCCTGCATGTCTAATTTTTTATAAAATGAATAATGAACTTTTTAATCATATTGTCTTGGAAATTAGAGACAAATATGGTAAACTTATTGATTTTGTTGGTGCTGTTATTTCTATTGTTTTGGAGGTTAAGTTTAAAATATTATACTATTTTAGAAAACATGTAGGGGGACTGCTGGTCCCCCCTTAACAGGTATATAAAATAAAATAATTCATTTTGATACCCATATAGTCACGCATGTATTTTATTTTCTTGTATATTCCTTTTGTTATCGAATGGGTTTAATGCTATTTTATTAAGTTCTACTGTATATACATCATGTTTCTCATTCCTCATTAAATTCATTGTTCTATATTGCACTTTCTTTTTAAACAAACAGTTCTTATAGTCCTCAAATGTAATTCTCTTATTAACTACACATTTCTTTACAACCTTCGATTTTATTTTCTTTATTATCAACCTTGTGTGCATACATTTTTGGTCGTAAACCAACAAATTCTTTCATTATTTTGCCATTACATTTTTTTTTTCATTTTGCCTCTAACCTTCGTGTTTATTTGAGGTATGTTATAAATATTCTCACTTGGACAATCATGTTAAACTTTTTTATCATTGTTTTCATATCTTCATAAAAATCTTATGTTTTGTGTTATATATAGCTATTGGTATCTTGATAACGTAATTCAATTTTATTGCCATATTGTGGCTTCATAACTTTAAAATGATAATTATACATTAATTATTTTGACATATTTAAAATTGACATATCAACATAAATTGGCTTATTAAATTCTACATGTTTTATTCATATGTAGGGCTGCACAATTCTTATTAAATATCATACTTCTTTTGAAATTTGTTATTGAGAGTAATTTTTCACGCTGTTCTTCATCTGATGCTACTATTATATAAACTATGTTACAAATATTTTCAATAGTTTTACCAAACACAGAATTATTCATGAGCTTATAAAATATTTTCGATGTCATATTTTGCATTAGTTCTCATCTCTGTATTCAGATCTATATATTTCTTCAGCCAATCAGACTGATTAAACTTTAATATTCTATGTATTTTAGTAAGTTTTAATCCGTTCTTTAGACACTGCTTCAAATTACGATTGTGTATTACATACTTTTATTTTTTATGTAAAGTTGTTAAAAATTTAGACTGATTTGTTCCTGGAACTACATTATATTCTGGAAAAAATGGTCGATCTTTATGTAAATTATGCAGGTCTTGTGGATATTCCAAATTAACTTTTAAAATGTAACCATGTGGTGAATCATCCTCCAAATTTAATATATATCCATTGTAAAAATGACGTGCTGTATAATTATCCCATATGAAACCACCATATGGTAAATATTGAGACATCGCTAATCCATATAAATTATTAGCATCAACAAATGAATAATAGTTGTAGTCTTGATCAAAGTCAAAATCATCTAAATATTTATTATTTGCATTAACACATTGTTTGGAACATTGCGATATTCCACCTCGAATTTCTCTTTCTATCATTAAAATCATATTGCAATCGTGTAATATATATAGTGGTTGTTTGGTAATTTTTAACATTGCATTACGAGATAATCCCTGTGCTGTTAAATACCATGATGAATCTAAATCGTATGTATTTATAGATGTATTTCTAAAATTTTCAAATACATCTGCTAATATGATGTCACTTTTTAAATATGAATCGTGAGATTCTCAAAGATTTTCAAATTAAATTGGTTCCATACAAGATTTGCATGTTCATATTCATCATCACTTTGATTAGATTCGTTTAGTTTATTATAAAATTCGCTTCTTTGTGGAAGATTGGTTTCGTTAAAAATTTCCCAACTGTCCATATAATCGAATGGATAAGCACCCTTTCCTATAACTATGTCTACTTTATCTTTTGGAAAATGATTTTGTGTGTTTTTCATTTTCCCTTTACTTTTATTCGATGATAGTTTAGTAAACTACGGGTCATAAATTAAAAGTGTCTATAAATTAAATTTTTAAATTTTCTAATTTTTCCCTAAAGTAATCAACTTTTCTTCTTTATTCGCTACTAAATCTATATTTTTTCATCATAGCCTAACTCTTTGATAAATAACTGTGAATAATATCCAGCTAAATTATGAAAATAAATTTGTACAAAGTTAGGCAATTTTAATTGTAATTACAATTATTATATACAGGATTAATAATTTTTCCACTTATGTGATCATGATGACATACATTTTAATTATCGTCTGTATATACACATTCGAATACAGTACATTTTTTTTTATTTCCTGTGTAACAATTTTTCTTCCTTTGTTAGTGGATGCATTGGTTCAATTTGCGAATATATTTCACCAATTTCTTCTATCTTCCTTTTAATATATTTTATAAAAACTTTATGAGCATTTGGTATTCGTTTAACTTCTGGTGGTTTATAATCACTATAAGCAGATACAATTTAATAGCAAAAACCAGATGCTTCATGATATTGATATTTCACAGTATATGATTCGTCATTCAACTTTAAATAAATGTCATTTATTTGTTCATTAGTATGATTATATCTTTCTTTAAGTACCTCCTTATAAAGGCCATTGTCAATATCATCTTCGGTCAAAATTGAGTATTTTTTGATAAGGTTAAATTTACTTAATTTTCTTTGATTTTACTTAACTGTTGATATTTTATTCAATGCTTATTCAAAATCGGCAATATATTGCAAATGGAAAATTCATTGTATGTTTATAACTTTTGAAAAATATTTTCTCTCATTTCACTGGTATATTGACTTCTACTGCTTCATTTTTAGAGCAGTTTCCTGCCAGTTTACTTAATTTATCTTAAGAATAAACGAATCGAGGACAAATACCACATTTATAAGCTTTACATTTATGATTATCTTTTTGCATTGAAAGCAGTTTTCGATAAACTTTTTATCCAACAATAATGCGAATTTTGTGCATCTGTGTCTGCTTTATCATCATTGAAAGAAAGGAAATTTATGTGCTTATCCTTTTTACTTTTGGTAAGCTTAAGTGGATAAACTGTGGCGTTCTTACCTTCAACAGAGTAAACATTTATATATACATATATTTACTGTTTGATTTTTGGTATATTGTCAATCTTAATAGGGTATTCATATTTATCTGTTATTTTGCCAATAGTTAACCCCACATTTTTATATTTAGTTGTTCTGTCTGAATTATTCTCTACTGGGAACAGTGCAGATTTTATTGCCCAAAGAAAGAATTTTCGATCATCGTTTTAACATTAATGAATGTTTTCTTATTCTTAATAACTCCTGGTAATTCTATATTTAATGGACCATTTAGTGGAGCATACTTATTTATAGACGACTGCATTCCAGCCTAAACCTCCTCTTTGAAATTCAGATGATTTTTTAGTTTTTATTGTATTATGAATTTATAAATTCATTTAATATCTCATTCATTCAATAATGTATGATTCGGTAATTGAAATGTAAATAATTCTACTTGATTATTATCTTGCATCTGGCAATTGGTACATAATTAAATATGAGTTTTCAGCACATTAAGTTGCTAAGATTAGTGCATAACATTTCAAATACCTTATTTTTTACTGAATTCATAAAATGAATAGACTGTACTAAATTAAAGGTATTTTCAATGCTATCTGTTGATATCCTACTATTAAAGGCTTCATTATCTATATCATTTCTATTGTTTTTTCTTGAATTTCATTTGCTATCAATAATTTATTACAGAATATGAATATTTCTTTCATTTCCTTTCTATCTTCGTGATATAATTATTTGATATCGACATCGGCTAAAGTTAAATTTGTAAAAAATATTCTTTGTCACCCCTTCTTTAACCCACTGGCTTTTATTTCTATGTTTTCAAAATACATTATTAGAAAATGGGAATAGTTATTTTTATTACTTTATATCTTGTTTATAAAATAGATTATTAGAGAACGGAAATTTTTTTTTCAATTTCTTTCTATCTTTCGTATATAATTAATTGATATTGGCATAAGGAAATGGAACATTTGCGAAGTTTCTTATTCTTTGACCATCAATAATTAATGTCATAATAGCTGTAATCAAATCTTCTTTCCTTATATGATGCAAATATTCAATTTCAAATCTTCTACCTATAATTATGGACTCCTGTACTGTCTTCTCGTCCAGCTTAACTGCTACATCGTTTGTCGCCATAATTCTCTATTTATAGGAAATAAAATTGATAAATAAAATGTAAAAACAGGTATACTGAATTTAAAAAAAGTGCTTAAATTACTGGGAAATCATATTTAACGTCTTGTTATTATGATAATTCTTCATATAATCACTAAAACATTTTTTACATGTGATTACATATTTGTCCTTGCTATCTTTATTAAGAGAAAATAATTTTATAGATGTATTCTCATTACGCACTATACATGTTTTTGTCGAATAATTATCATGTGGATTTTCCTTTAGAATATCTAATACTGTATTGTGTAATTTACTATCTTTATACTTTTTGAGAGATGTCTCATAAGCATATTTTCCACATTCGCACATTACTCGCTCTTTTTTAAATTCAGAACGACTACTAGCATATTCACTATAACATTTTTTACAGATGTTAAAATGTTTATCTTTTATGTGTTTATGTGGTGCAAAATTTTCTAAGTTTAATACTTTACCACGCTTTTTACTTTACATGTGTAATTTTTTCTCCATTTCGAGCATATTATCCATTTTATTTATTAGAAAACGAGAAAAATGCTTGAAAAAAGTGAGGAATTTACTTGCTTTTTTTTTTTTGCATGTTTTTACCTTGTGCCAAATCCTGCGCTGTGATTTTGAAAAATTTACTTATTTTTTCTTGTTTTAAACTTAAAATTGCTCGCTTTTTATAAGTGTAAGTTCTTAAATTTCAACCATGATTTTGGGGCAATAATCCTTGATTTTGGGGAAAATTGCTTTATTTTTCGATGAAAACGAGAAGTGAGCCAGAACTCTCATTATACACCTACTAATTCCCTTACTCATGGTATAAGCATTATATCCGCAAGACTTCCGTATCAAAAATACCAAAATATTTTAGGCCTTCTGTATACGATTACTTTAATAAAAATGCTTTGTCTGCAACACACGAGCCTTTAATATTATGGTTATAGGCAAAACGCAGCTTTGATAGAGAAACTATACTTACATAGCTTAAAATGAAAAGGAAAAGCCTACGCACATTGATATACAAAATGCAAAGAGATGATGGTTTATTGCGGGAAAAGTTTGGTGTTTGCTAGAATTCAATGTACTGTACACATGTCCGACAGTTTACTTTCCTTATTGGCTGCCATTCATGTATTAAGCTACTGCCTCATTTCACTGGGTCAGTTAGGATTCTGATACAATAAGGCTGAATGTGATTGATCTGTGAACCACTTTGCTGAGTCATGACCTTTTTCATAGACTCATGGAAGAATACAGTGTACTAGAAGAAATCTCTAAATATGCACTAGGATCTTAGAAAAAATAGTGCACGAAACGCCGACTACATTTCAAACATAGACGAAGGCGGTGGCAATTCAAGCAAAACAAGGTTTACACAATCAGAAAATTTTACAAGAAACTTACGTTCTCAAAAATATGTCATCTCTTTTTTTAAATGTCTGTGTAATCCACGGCAACCGGCCGAAAATACGTTCACACGCATGCTGACATTAAGAAAGCGAGACTAAAATATGTATGACTACTTCACACGCACGTTAGCCAATAGCAGAACTCTTCGAGTGTTTACAAAAGAGTTCAAAAATTTTACATTTCGAAAGCGCGATAATTTGAAAAATAAAGTGCGCACAGGGATAATATTTCGATTGATAGTGCTCTATGCGGTATTTATTTTAATGGCGTGATAAAAGTGTAATTGATTTTCCAGGTAAAATCCTAATTCTAACTGATTGGTAGATGATTATGTCACACTAGTTTTTTCCCGAGACTATTTCCGCGGGAATATGTGTTTTCGTTACAATATTTTTTTAATAGTTTGTATGATTATAAAATTGAATAAATATTTAAAAATGGAAAATAGATTAAAATTAATGTCCAAAAATAAGATAATTATGGCTGTTATGTTTGGAGTTGCTAGTAATCGGCCGTGTCAACATGTAACTTAGGCTTTTTACGAATATAATTTTTTTGTAAGCAATGTTCTGTGCCTTTTTAGTCAATATAACCGTTTTACTATTGACTTATTTTTAAGAAACCATTAAATATATGTTTAACAATTTTTATTAATAGTTATTTCACCAAGTTGAGAGTTAATAGAATGAACTAATATTTTTTATCCAAATAAGCTCTAAACCCCCGTCTCACCTCTTTAGGTGTTGAATTTTGAAAAATCCCTCCTTAGTGGCAGCTTACATTACACAATGAATGTTTCCTCCAAATTTTTACTAGGACTAATGGTTGAGGCTGGGCGTTGATACCTTAGTCAATCAGCCAGCCAGTCAGTCAATTTGTCCATGCTTGCGATTTGTTAATGATGTTCGAATAAACAGTTGTAGGGGCTCCTTGAGCTTTGGACCTCTGATCGTAGGGAGGAGGAGGCAGGGGGACGAGAGACTATCTTGCACTTCGCTATATGTATATAATGGGAGTTCATTGCGAGCGAGACACTACTAAATTTAAAGTATGTGTTGTGCTTGTAATCATTTCTGGGAGAGAAGGAAATACTTTAACGTATTCGGAGAAGAGTTGGGTCTTAAGGTCAGGCTTCTCCATACATGGGTATATGGGCTGTTCACGGTAAAGTGAGCACTTTCTAAGGGCCTTTCAACAGGCATTAACCACTAATAAATATACCTTATTGCAGCCACTGGTATTGAATTTTTAGGGCGGTGAAACGTATACACTGTGTTTATTGGTCACATTGCAATGTTTGTATTAAAAATAAGCATGAACATGGAAATAATACGAAAGAAAAAAATTTAGAAGGGCCTTAAAAAATGCTCAATTTACCGTGTGAACAGCCTATATAGGGAATTAAATGCTAAATTTGAACAAATACCTCTCAGTCATTTTTCGTGGTAGTATTTTCAAATAAATAATTTTTCTAAGAGTAGTATAAAAATACCGATTCGAGCGCAGCCCCCAGTTATCAGAAAAACAAAGGTAAATTAAATGCTCGAGCCATCAGAAAACCATCAGAAAAAAATCCTCTTAATTTTCTGAGCCAAAACATCAAATGACGATTCGAGCGCAACCACAAAAAAGTGGCTCAAAAAGTTACGTTTGGGAGCAGTTGCAAAAAAGAGTGGCTCAAAAAATTTGATTTGATTATTATATACATAAAAATAAAATGTATATAATAAATGAGTGCAAATAAAAATCAACTGATGTCTAATATGATGATGACCATGGCAATGAAAAAGGCTAACACAACTGGTAATGTTTGGAAAGAATATAAATTTAAGAAAGATATTTTTGTGAAAAGAAAGAAGAAGAAATCTCAAGAGATGTATGTCAAGAGTGAAACTTGTAATCAATATTACAAACCATCTCTCATAAGAAGTCACTTGAGAAGTAAAATTCATAACTACACACTCAGACTCAGTGTAGAAGAAATCGAAACAGGATTTCAAAGTAGGGAACAAGACTTATGGTGTAAAGAATGTGAATGCATACAAAGACACAAATCATTTCCTTAACGATGTAAAAGAAATTGTCACGGGACTAATTAATAAACATTTAAAATCACTCAAAGTGAACATGAAACTCTTCACTGAGTACAAAAGGGGAATTGGCGGGAATATTGAATATGTATAAAGCTCCTTTAAAACAAAGAACGAAATTATACTGAAATCAACTAATCTGGAAGAATATTATACCAACAGTATATCGAAAATCATAGCTGAGATGGGGGCTTTCGAAGCAAAGGGATCTCAGTGGGTACTCAACAGAATATTTAAACTAGAAGTGCGAATAAATAAATATGTACCATTCAAAGGCAGTTCTTATGTTGATCTCCCAGAAAAAATCAAAGCTAAGCAGGCGGTAATTAATGTTAAGAACATTACAACGCTCGAATCGGCATTTTTATACTACTTTTAAGATATTGAACGCATCTAGATTTGTAAACCGTTTAAATTTTAATTTTTTAATTTTCGATGCACTTTTACATTATTTGTAAAATTGTTATATTTTATAAAAAAAACGGTGTATTTAAATTTAAAAAATATAATAAAATTTGGACGATGTACAAATATAGATGCTTCCAATCTGTATTAAAAAATCTTTAGTGTAAAATACTTCCACAAAAAGTGATTGACAGGTCTTTGGCCAAATGTAGCATTTCATTCCCTATACGCCCATGCATGGCAAAGCTTGGTCTTAAACTTTTCCCGATAAGAGTTTGGACTTAGTCGTCCAACGAGGAGTTGCCTTAAGGCACGGGGCTGAAGAGTTGTGGGAAAAATACTCGTATGGGAACGTTATGTGGGAAATGTTATGTGGGATAGTTATGTGGAAAAACACTCTTAAGCTGCTGTGAAGCAAGGGATTTGTGAGCGCGTTCTGAAATGAGACCTCTAGGCAGAGAAGTATAGTCACTGCGGTCCAGGGATTGCAAGGAAGCTGTAAGCAGTAGTCTGCACTGGACGATTGGCATTTGGAACTTGGAGGTGTGTGAGAGCAAGTAATCCGGCGGGCACTGCCAGAATCGCAAGGTGTCATGGTGATGAAAATATCCCCAGCTCTGCCTTTATCTGTGAATGTGTACGTGTGGAGATGAGCTACCGACTTCTCCAGGTGTTGGATGAGGAAGGAGGGGAACACTCGGCTTCAGTACGTGGTTTGACATAATCATCTACCAATCAGTTACTAATTCACAAGGACTCTCTGAGGTGCACAAGATAAAACGCCTTAGCTGGTTCAGATTGCAACCCACAAAATACAGTAACGATTGGCACGCAGAAGCGCTTCCAGATTACTCGCTTCTAATAGGGCAATCTTCAATCGACACTACTGGAATCAGAAGTAATTACGTCCCTCGCAAGACCGCTCACTGGCTGTTAATGAAAGAAAAATGCTTTACGAAAATGCATACCCAAAGATATTTATGCCCTAAACATTGCGAAATCTGAATTTTGGTGACAGGCGGAGGGAATGAACATGTGACGAGAAAACTCCGTTACTAAATATTTTGCTGTCGGGTGAAGCCATTTTTGTGGCTTGCGCGTCTGAAGTTCGCGGTATAAGCCAGGGTTTCTCTTCTGTACTAGGCGATGTCATAGTGTACAATTCTTTGAGAAAACTGTCTTACTTCTCACGGTAGAAGAAACTATAATTTTGTATTTGCAATTTGTATTTAACTTCCACCAACTTGGGAAAACCAATCACGATGTCAAATGTAATTTTTTTAGTTTTGAGCTATGTTTTCGAATTAATTCTTCCCCTCTCTTCCTCATCGCAGTTGCTGCTGTGGGCAGGATCGGCGGAGGTTGGATTGTGTTGTTGTGGTGGATGGTGAAGATAGCGAGCAATCCTCTACAATTGAAACGCCAGCTTTCGCCAATCTGCGCCTGCTAACTCACTTGTCAGGGGGCAGCCGAACGAATAGCGAATGTTTCACAGCACGCATTAGCAAATAAGGCACAACCCAGTTCGCAGAGACTAGCCCAGCCAATCAGTGAACGAGTATGCCCACATTGCACGAACTAGCAAATCTTCTTGTCTCTATGTTGCGTGGCGTAGTGAGATAATTATAAAATTGTGTTTCCTTCATTCGTCGCAGTGACCACGGTGGCTGAGCTGTTAGAATGCTCGCCTCCCACAAAGGCGAACTGGGTTCAATCTCCGGCAGGGTCACTCACGGATCTTCGCAATTGGGAATCGCGCCGGACGATGCCGCTGGTCACCTGGTTTTCTCGTGGATATCTCGTTTCTCCCGCCCTTGCATTCCAGCGCCGCTCAATCCTAGGGTCTCATTTCATGTCGTGTGCAGGGATGACGGGCACCTACGGGTCCCAGCTGGAAAGCCTGTCACTCGGAGGGTTTTGCCTCTCCATGGGTCCACCCCCGTACGCATTTATATATATATATACATATATATATATATATATATATATATATATATATATATATATATATATATATATATATATATGGAAAATCGCGAAAAATTTTTGAGCCAACATATCGTCTATAACACTGTAACTAATATGTTATTTCATGACTGGATAAACAAAGTTTTGACTCGGCTAAGTTGTTGCATGTTGCAAACTAATCACGAACATTCTGCCTTATAGTATCAGAATCCTCATTCGGCCAGTGAAATGGAGTAGTAGCTTCATACACGCATGATATCCAATAAAAAATAAAACAACGGGGAATGTGTACAGTGTGTTGAATCCCAGCAAACAGACAACTTTTCCCGCGATAAACCATCATCTCTAATCATCATCTACAAAAAAAAATCACCAGGTGCCGACTCTTCCAATAAATCTGTCATAATCATGGACAAATTCTAACTGTCAGAAAATATACTAATTATTTGCTGTTCTTCAAAACTCCCACTCTTTTTGGTAGGCGATCTCTCACATTCCCAAAAAAATGGACGATTCGCTTGAACGAATGTAACTCTATTTAAAAACTAATCCTTATTAGGTGGAGGGTCATTTGAAATGAACGAATTATTTATTATTTATTTATTTTTCAAGAAACGACACCACCAAAACCACCCTTTACTGGAAACCTCACAGATACATCTTCACACAAACGCTACATTCTTCAGAAACAATAACATCATAATACCTTTCGTCTAGATCCTGGGAAGCGGATTTCCCAAAGTCGGGATAAAACATTCGTGCCAAATAAGGGAGGGGGTAAGAGGAAATTGAGCTAAGTGGTATCGGTTGGGTTGGTGAAGGGGGGAGGGGTGAAGTTGCTAGCGCAAGCACAGGCAAAGCTAGCAGGGAGCGGTAGACAACTTAATACCGACGCCGGCATATCTCGCCGCTGTAATCTACACTACTAGCTTGTTCGCTTCATTAAGCCAGCGCGCACGTAAAGTTTAACCGCGCGCCTCCGCCGTCCTTCCGGCGCAGAAACCTACCCCACGAGAGATAAAGTGGCGCGATAAAAACTTTGTTATTATTTCGCTTCTCCGTTGCTTCATCCATCAAATAAGGCCCTCCCGCGCCCTTTCGTCTTCCGTGGAGGCCGCAGAGCGAAGACATCCTCCCCGGATTACCGTAGCTAGAAGCTGGTAAGAGCGTTCCAGTACAGATCACCTCCTTTACCACCGAGGGTGTCAGGCGATTGTCGACCCTGTGCACGTTCAGCACTTGTTGCCGATTGTAATCAACCAAACGGCGAAAAAGTTGTGTTTTGTGCCCTCTAGCAAATCTTCTCCGCTCTCATCGGTCATAACTAGAAGAAAAATTATTTGGTGAATAGCAATAAGACATAATACCGAGTTAAGAAAGAAAATAAAACTAAATTAACAAAAATTTTCCCTTTTATCAGCAAAACTGTAATTATTTCTTCTTACAAATTATATTCCGAATATTTATGTAAGATAATGTCCAAAGAGCATACAAATTTTCCAGAAATTTGTACCAAAAATAGGTGAAATCCTGTGATACGAATATATATCTTCATTAATTTATATCAAATAAAGTGCGTAATCTTGATTACAGTGAAAGTATTTAAAAAAGTTTTCCTGCTTAGTAAGTTCACTTAATTTGGAATCTGGTCTGTAACCACTTAGCGTATTGGCCCATCTTAAGAAATTTTACTAGTTGTAAACAAAAATTTTCATGGGTAATAAGCCTAAAATATTTTAGCCCCTTTAGAAACCTTATAGTCCTATTACATCTTTAAACGCTACGTAATTGAAATTTTAAGTAAATACGTTTCTAAATATGTATTTTTGTTAACTTTATAGGATGTATAGAAAATTAAAACATAACAGCAAAATGTTAACTTTTATAAAAAGAAACCGAGCTAAGAATAATATTTTATTAGGCGGCTCCAGCACCGACCGATAATTTCGAAATTCAATCTAGCTTATTCAGCAGAAACGCTAAGAGTCGAGTTCGATAAAAATCAAGGATTTTAACGACCTTACGTATTATGTGGTTGAAAACTTTTAGCATTATAATAATAGAATCTGCAATGGCCTGTAAACGAATACAACTAGAAAAATGAGTGAATGAAGGGTAAGTTATTGATAAGTGTTTGCTTACTGTAGCCATCGCCCATGCAAACTTTAAACTGCGGTATTCAGAAAGAAGCTGTCGGATACTCGGTACTGATGATACACCACGTGTAGTCTACATGATGCCGTGTCATATCGTGTACGATGCTTGCATCACAAGGCGGAGATTCAATATTAAATACTCGGCAAGTTTACCCTTGAGAGTAGAACCGTTCATTGATGGACGATGATTAACCGAATCTTGTTACTGGCAGTCTTGTTCTTAGATGTCTGTATTAGCTAAGTCTCTATCTATATAAAGGTGACATCACTAGTGTATAGGTAACTACTTACCTCACAACACTGCAGTGTGGTCGTTGTTTAGTAGTCAGAATTTTAAACAGTAAATGAATTATGTTAGTTCGTAACTGCCAGTGTGTGGCAACTGTATAAATGCAAGCAGCCGCTAATAAAGATACAATGCAAATTACATATTAAAAAGCTTACGTTTTTTTCTTTGATACTTATTTGACATGGTCAGTTCCCGTTAATAAGCTCGGTCTAGAATTATTCTGTTATAGAAGAAAAAGTTAACCGAATTGAGTAGGAAGCGAGTTATTACGTACCCTGTTGTTACAATTGATGGTTTATAAATGGTCGGCCTGCAAACTAACTTATGACCTAACTTGAGCTAACATCCCTGCTTTGCCAAAGATTCGAACCCGGGACCTCCCGAGCCGCAGGCCTGCAGCGCACCAACCGACTGCGCCACCGGGGTTCGGCTGTAAAAGACAACATATCGTGCACTTTAAAAATAATGGGAAAATTACCTGACAAGTGTAAGGTAATATTCCCAAACTTTTGGGGGAAGCATAGTTTGCCTTACGGATAAGGTAAAATTACCGCACTCTGAATAATAATTCACGTACATAGCTGTGGAAAATCCCATGCATGGATGGGGAAATTACCTTACGACGCGTGCATCTCTTCAGTATTGTCTCAACAGTTAAGCGGGAAGACGGGCGGAAGAAACAATCCTTTAACAACGTTAATATTCACAAATGCTACCATGTTGTCGTCGTGGTGTAACGGTTAGCGCATCTGCCTATCGTGATAGAATTCCGTGGTTTACGCCCACCCACCAGCAAGTGTCGAGGATTTCAGAGTTGAGGTTTCGGTTGCTGCTCGTTAGAGGATAAAGGTAAATAAGTAAATAAACGGTAGTAATAAACCACGATGTTTCTTTAATATATAAATATATTTTACAATATAGTTAATTTTCCCTTACATGTAAGGGATCCCCCCCCCCCCTCACTCTTGTCAGGTATTTTTTTCCCGTACGATTAGTGAGTAGTAGTTTACTTGCTATGTAAATTTACTTTATTTTAAGGGGTAATTTAACCTTAAATATAGAGGTAATTAGCTTCCCTTACACGTAAGGGAATTTTACCTCATATTTATTTTAAAGTGTGTGCACACCATTCCATTAACAACACTGTAGATGTTATTTTATAGTGAAATTATATGAGGTAATTTAAGAATCCTCCTAATTTTTATAATGAAATGCATACAATTCATACGCCGTAAATAATGTTACCTGACGTGCATATAGTAATGCAGTTGTTAGTATTATATTTTTAACTAAATGAGCATTAGAAGTTCACACATTTTCCAATAGTGTCTACACCTATCCCTGTAAGATTATGCTGGCTGTGTTACCTAGATAAATAGAAGTTGTTCATTTACACTGCAGTAAAGTTAGCTTATGCCATTCGAAATAGAGCACGAACCACGCATCTTTAACAAACTGCGGCATACGTGACATTCTTCGTGGTGGTAGAGCAACGATCAATGGCTTTGCACTGTTGACGTGCAGTATATCATCGGAGTCGAAGTCGTTGTAGAAGAACTTCCCAGTAATGAAGCTATTGCCACAATTAAAATAATTGCCTCTTGGCTAACCGATCCATATTAACGAGATCTGTGATTCGACTAGGAGCATCGAGCAGTTGTAAGTTATTTTTTTTTTACGCCAAGTGCAGATGTCTCAAATTACCTCGAACGCCGTATATAAGTCTGAGGTGGGGAGGTCCATCGATCAAGAAGACTTCACGGCACGGAACTGGAGAGAGGCTTTCACGAGGCTGACGATATTTGACGAGTTCAGGAGAAATGAAGGGGAGGCGGGTAGGAGAGAAAATGGGATAGATCATTACTCATCATGTAAGTTATCATACTTTAGAATAATAAACGTCAACCTGACTGATGTTGTGAATACGCAAGCGAGATATATATTTTTTACCTCGCGCTTCTGGTAGTGCGTCCACAGCCTGAGCTCTGATGATGCCAGTGTGTACTACAGCAAGCCTGAGTCCTTATCGACGCTTTCAAAGTACCATGTAACGGGAACTTGTTATGGCTTAAGTTTTTCTTCGATAATCCGAGAGGCAGAGGTGGTGGTATAGTCAAAGTATTTACCTCCCGCCAAGGCGAAACAAACTTCGGATCTTGGCTCCTGTATGATGTGGTG
Source organism: Dryococelus australis (assembly GCA_029891345.1). Classification (NCBI taxonomy): domain Eukaryota; kingdom Metazoa; phylum Arthropoda; class Insecta; order Phasmatodea; family Phasmatidae; genus Dryococelus; species Dryococelus australis. The sequence goes on along the minus strand of CM056994.1, from coordinate 12,686,616 downwards.
GACGCTGCCACCGGGTGCCGTGTTTTCTCACACTTGCAGTTACGAACTAACCAAAATGCATTTACTGTTTAAAATTCTGACTACTAAACAACGACCATACTGCAGTGTTGTGAGGTAAGTAGTTACCTATACACTAGTGATGTCACCTTTATATAGATAGAGACTTAGCAAATACAGACGTCTAAGAACAAGACTGCCAGTAACAAGATTCGGTTAATCATCGTCCATCAATGAACGGTTCTACTCTCAAGGGCAAACTTGCCGAGTATTTAATATTGAATCTCCGCCTTGTGATGCAAGCATCGCACACGATATGACACGGCAACATGTAGACTACACGTGGTGTATCATCAGTACCGAGTATCCGACAGCTTCTTTCTGAATACCGCAGTTTAACGTTAGCATGGGCGATGGCTACAGTAAGCAAACACTTATCAATAACTTACCCTTCATTCACTCATTTTTCTAGTTGTATTCGTTTACAGGCCATTGCAGATTCTATTATTATAATGCTAAAAGTTTTCAACCACATAATACGTAAGGTCGTTAAAATCCTTGATTTTTATCGAACTCGACTCTTAGCGATTCTGCTGAATAAGCTAGATTGAATTTCGAAATTATCGGTAGGTGCTGGAGCCCCCTAATAATAAGGCTAATGATAGTCTTTGTAGCTTTCAAATTGTTTGACATCTTCAGGCATAAATTAATTTGTGTTTTCATGTGTTACAACCAATTTTAATTTGGACCTGTACTGTATTTGTAGTGAGACTTCGCTTGATTAGATATCAGATTCAGTGAACTACGTGAGTGGTATTCGAAGAAAATTGCATGAGATACTCGCAGAGCAGTGCTGTAGATAACGCTGACAAATATTCAAACCAGAGTGAAAATAAAACTGATTTCATTGGGCACTGATGTGTGTTTACAGTGTCTGCCACGCATCTCTTTATTAGGCAACCCGCCAACTGTCGTGAAATAGCAACTAATCGAGTTCATGCAAATTACTTCATTCCCGTAATTTAATTATTTTTCATCAACACGAGGGCACCGCGGTGGCGTAGCGGCCAGACTACTTGCCTCCCACCTAGGCGAGGTAGATTCTATTTCCCGACGGGTTCGCTCCCCGGAATAGTGTCGGACGATGCCTCTGTTCAACGGATTTTCTCGGGGATCTCCCATTTTCAGAGCCCTTGCATTCCGGCGCTGCTCCACGCTCACCTCACTTCACTCATCGGCTCTCAAGACCTCGATGTTACGAGCCGACCAGATCTCTCCACCCGACTTCAACACCATCTTCAATGTATTTCACTCTTTAGTATTGTGACGTAAAGGCTGTTCGCGATAAAGTGAGCACTTTAGAAATAAACCGTAAAGACACGTCACTGACCCTGAATTCATGCATTTTAATGGGCGCACTGAGTGATATTCGTCGAGTAAAGTTGGCAACGATAGATAGAAAGTAGTTCCATATTTTTACGTCGAATAAAATGTGTAAGGTAATCATTTGTGATAACTTAAAATTATTTATTTCACTATTTATTGCATCGAAATGAAAAAAAAATAGCTTGTTTGTTAAGTATTTACTTTATTAATAATTCCACAGTTTCATTTCACCGACGCATGGATAAAGTGATGAGGCCGATGGCAAATGTTAAGTTTACGTAGGGTGGAGGAATACACAACGTGTTTAAAAGTAGACCTTAAGCAGGGCTTGCACACGCGGTCGACTTACAGCTGCGCCACAAAGGAGACGTCTGTACATTAGCGAAGTAACATGTCGGTTCATTGGATGGATACCTACTCTCTCACTCATTGGCTGCACGAAGCTCTGAAAGCGGGCCTTGTTTCTGATTGGCAACCGCGCGATTTGAACGCTTTTCATTTGGTTGCGTTTCCCCCTAGCAAGTTCTCGTCGAGACTTACGTTGGCGAAAGATTAATATATGCTGTTCACGGTAAAGTGAGCACTTTTGAAAGCCCTCTCATTTGGAATAATGGTCAAAAATGCATTTTATTTTAGCCTCAGACGTTTCATTCCAAGTGTCGTGGAATATATACACACTGTTTATTACTTACAAGGCAGTATTTATTTAGAAATGTGGTTAAAAGATAAGATATGGCTGAAAGAGAAGAGTTACTAGGGTCTCAAAAGTGGTCACTTTACAGTGAACGGCATATACCAATGAATTTTTGCTTAAAGGTCTGCATGCTCTGTAGATTTCAATAGAAATATGCATAAGGCGCCACTTTTTTGTGGCATTTGGCTCGGGTTTTTGTGCAAAGCGATTGGCTTATCTGACAGGACCTCTCAGAATCTGGAAACTTAGGCAGTGCCAAGTGTCGTTAGGATGACAGCGTTTATAGCGTACCGAAACACAAAGAGAAACTACTTTTCTAGAGGGGCCGCGGTGGATGAGCGATAAGCACGCTCGCCTACCACCCAGGCGAACCGGGCTCAATCCCCGGCCGGGGCACCGGATTTTCGCAAGTGGGAATAGCGCCGGACGATACCGTTAGTCGGAGGGCTTTCTCGGGGATCTCCCGTCTTCCCCATCTCCTCATTCCGGCGCCGCTCCATACTCACCCCAATCACCCTCATCGGCTCTCAAGACCTCGCTGTTAAGAGCCGCCCAAATCTCTTCACTTCACTTCACGTCTTTCCTACATCCTTTTCGTATGTACCTTGCATAGCCTTTTATCCCTCGAAATTTTACTGACGTTACGGTTTACGTCCAGCTTAATGCTTGATATTAAGTTAAGTTTTGTTGGCACGTGTCGCTATATTTCAGCACAGAGAACTGCAGTGGTGCACGCCACCAATATGACGTCACTACCCGGCAACATGTCGCCAATCAGCGTCTGGTAACTTACTCGCCAGCGAACAACCCAGCCAATAAGGGTATCTCTTGCAGCACGTAGTAGTCAGTCGGACACAAGGCCAGTTCCCAGAACTTCGCCGCACAGCCAATCAGCGAATGGGCACCCCAAAATCAAAGTAACCGCAACGCCAATTCGTCTCTGTGTTATTATCTATTCTGTGATCTCGGTCTTACATGCCCTGATTTTGATTCTGTATTTCTACGTCTCCCGTGGCTGCGCTTTGGGTCTCAATTCCACATTTCATACCAGGTAGTACTGAATAGGGTCAGCCGGGGGAAAAAAAAGGGGGGGGGGGGGGGTAGGAACTCCTTAGAATCTCAATTTCCGTGCACTCCATTCAAGGTTACTTCCAACTTTCCGAAAGCCCTGCTTAGGTTCTACTACCGGGATACACAAACAAAGCTTAGCTAAGCCTAGACCATTACGCCAAAGAGATAACGCACCGCGCGCTCAGCTTAATATTATTCTGCACAAGAACTACTTCCTACTAGGGATTACCAACACAACTACCTTCTGACAGTTTTTATTTATATTAACACTTTCAAGACTATACTCGAGATCAGTTCGGGTAAAAACATGTTTGAATATTTCATTCCACATAAAAAAAAAAAGCTGATGCGGGTATACTTACATTAATTCCTTATTTCATAATAAGGATTTTAAATAGGAACTAATACAATACCAACAACGATCTTCGTAAATGAACGACCAATTTTTGGATAGTTACGGAAGTCAATACGATGGCATGTACATACATCGTGTTACATACGAAGGAACACTTGGTTGGGAAAACGGCAAACTCGGCAAACTATTGGTTGGCAGCCGGCCAATACGGAAAGACTGTTGTCGTTTCGACCAGTAGAATGGCGTTAAGTGACAATAGGGACTAACATAACACGTTGTCCCTACAGCGGTATGGATATAGGGGACTGACGTCTAGCTTGACTTTAAAGCTGGTGAAAGTGTGTCGACCTGAGAGTGTTAGTTATAAATGAAATATTAGGCTACAATTTAGATGTAACGTATAAACAAACTTATAATTTTATGAAAAACGAGGATTTTTAAGTTATATAGATTGTGATACACGGCATGTTTTGGAGACCATAAAATACGTCATAAATGGGGTGATTTTTCAAAGGTTCATTCAAAAAGTGTGAAGAAACGGCGAATATACTATAGTTATCGCATAATTGTACTACCGGATTAGAAAGTAACTTCGTGTCTCGCTAGAAAATCTGTACTTATTTGATTTAAATTGCAATAATGTAAACTTTGTGCCAGTCAGAAGAATACACGTGGTTATGTCATAAAATATGATTTACTCCTGATAAATCGTGAACTTGAAAATCGAAAATTTCTCTGGGGGAAAAATCCAAAGGACCCTTATTTTATAGGTGGACATTAGGAAGTCCCTCATTTTGATGGCATTGCCCTCCTGCCAAAAAAAAAATCACGGTGTTTGAAATCGCCCCCTCCGAATTGTGGGTCTGTGTGTACAATTGTTCCACACTTAAACTACAGATGAGGTGGTCATATTTTCGTCTCCCGTGCATGTATCCAGCATCCACCTATCCAGCAGCAACACAAGTGTCAAAACCACGTTGTAAATCGCAACGAAATCGTTTGTTATTTTTCATTATTTAAAGGTTAATGTTTTATTTTATTAAACTATTAAACGGACCCCCAGTAAGTATCCCTACGGAAATAAACCATATCCATAATGTTACCTCGCTTGCTGTTAATATTATTTTGGAGCCCGCAAATATATATCACTTAAAATAAACTACCAGCACACGAGCCAAACTACAATAGGAGTCTGTATTAAACTTTGCTGGATAGTTTTCACAAATAAAATTACACAGTCACCGTTGAAAGTACCATAGGTACACGGAGCACTACGAGAACACTGCAGGCCCGTTCAGAGCCCTGCGTGTAGAGGCGATGGCGTGCTTGTAGCGCGTGCCAGTGTGATCCTTATAGCTTCCGCACTTCTGGGTCAAAAAAGGAGCAAAACGATGCAGGCATGTGGGGTTCCTTAACAGACCAACACATTTATATGAATAAAATATTTTGTTTAATTTTTGTAGTTACATTACAGTTTCATTAAAACTATGCAAGGGGAATAATAACAATTATCTGGGAGCACCAGTCATTTTAACAGTGTTGTAACATATATTGCCATTAATTTTACTCCAATTATGAAACACGTGCTTATTTAATTCGCCATTGGCGTGCGTATTTTAAAACAGGTTGTCTTTACCCATCATGCCAAATCAACATTTGACCCGCGCCGCCTTTTCCAAGGAAAAAAAAAGTGAAATTCCTGTCATTTTAAACTACTTTCTCAATGCCCTCTCCACCAGGTTCTATTGGGGAATCGGAGGGAAGCCGCCTAATAGCGCCACTTCCCCCACCAGAGAGGTGTGCAAGAACCTCTCTGGTTACAAGCCAAGCCAGTGTCTCCCTCCAATTGCCAAGGCAATAGGAAATAAAGTTCCCGTCCCCTCGCTACTAGCTGTTTCATCTCTACTAACACGAGCATGGTCCATGCACACTCTGTCTCCCGTAGCTTTTCTGATTAATGCATGACTAATTTTGAATTCTATCCTGTCGACTGGGTTTTTGCGGTGTCTATGACGGTTTTTCCCAGTCTCTTCTAGTGTTAGCTTAGCTGTAAGTACACTTAGGGAGGTAATCATGGCCCCAATTGCAGGCCATGGCGGCGCAATCCCTCTCTACCGCGATGCATGTCTCCTTGCATGATTCCCTATCCTTGTAGGCATAAGGGGCTTAGCCCTGAGATGCAATAAAATCCCGCCCTACCCACCGCGCTTTCACTTAACACTTAGTTATAGGGTTGTTAGAAAAAAAATTACTTCTCCGTTATAGGCGGAATTTTTTTCTACCCGAATCCCAATGACGTTATTAATGAAAGAAATAACAGGCTTTTACTTTGAAGGAAATAATAATGGACTTTTTTTATGGTCTTTGGCACTTTAACGGCGGAAGCGTTTTGTTTCCAATGTAATAAACTATTTTTGAAAGTTTATATTGCGAGACTCGATTGCTTTTTCACACGCGACAAATGATGCCGGCTGATTGGGTAATAAATATAAAGCGGTACGAAGTGTGTATAGGCATCATGTAATCGTAAAACTATAGAGGAATTATAGTACTTCAGAAATATATACACACGAAAGATACTATGTTTAAAATGTTCCACCTCTATTCATGTTCCTGAATACAATTAACCATGAAATTTTTGCCGTGAATTATGAGAGACATAATGTTAAGTTACGGTGATTTTATTGAACGTTTTGCAATAACTTGGTGAACAGTAATGATCAATATACCATATTTCATCATTGCAGTTGTAGAGCCAACAGTAAAGTAAAATATGCAGGTATTTTATTTAAGAACAGCATATACTTCAAACATTTCCACGTTTATATTTATTATGCAACTGGATGATTAATTATTGGACAAGCTTAGGTGGAATCTGTGGAATAGTACCTATTCTATGACAGATTTACGAGTCCGTAGAAAACCGGTTTGCACTATATCTGACGTCTTAAATTGATTGGAGAGGACTGGCAGGCCCTTAACAATGAGTAGGGACATGTAAAATTCGCATTATTATTTGTAACCATGCTGAACAGTATACACTCGAGCCGGCATCGTTTCTTGGTTGGCTGCTGTATAGCTGCGAAGCCACGCCCTTTCTGACTGAACTGCTTGTGATTGGAGCAGACAGTTATGAAGCGTTCATTTACGTGAGCAGTTTTCCAGGGCGTGTCAAATAAAGTATGGTCCAATGACAAACATGTTGCAAAGGTACAGGCGTATGAAGTTTAACTAGTCCTCAAATAATAACGCGAATTTTACAGGTCTAACAATGAGGTCTCGAGAGACCAAGGGTGTGAAACTAGATGAGTTTGGAGCGACGCCGGAATGGAAAGGGGGCCGGGGGGGGGGGGAGATCCTGAGAAAACCCGCTGACCAGAGACATCGTCCGGCATGATCCCCACATGCAAAAATCCGGGAACGACTTCGCTGAGAGTCGAACCCGGTTCGCCTAGGTAGGAGGTGAGTAGTCTGACCCCTACATCACTGCGGCCCCTCCTCTTCTGTAGTAAATATTTGTACGGTAGCAATACAATCATAGAAAGGAATACAACAAACAGTTCTAAATGTGTTACTATTTGTGGCAACAATATTTAGATAGTACCTGCAACTAGAGGTACTTTTTTCTGCAAAGAGATTCCAGGATAAGTTGTGTTCCAAAACACTTTAGTTCAGTAGCACTTTCATGATTGGATCGTTTGTATTGCTGCACCATTAGACGGCATCACCACCAGCGTGGATTTCAGCAGCAGTTCAGCATGCTAGCGGAGCTCCGACGAACTACAGCTGCTGTCGTCACGTTGAGCTGGCCAATCAGCTGGGTTCGTAAGGTTTCGCACGCTTGCGACATCACTTCCTACAGCCTGCTTGAATGCCGGGAGTTTTGTGACGTGTGAGCACGTGTACGACCCATATTTGGATATGTTGCGGTCCGACGAGACCAGATTGGACAGCAATTAATCAACTCCCATAAGGAGTAATGCTTACTTTCAGCTAACTTTTTCCCTAAATGGACACCTGCATTTCTATTGGTTGTGGTATCAGCACACTCTGCTAGGGGATATTGCTTTGTGATTTGTGTAAATGGCGGACACACCTCTGGCTTGGGGTCGGATTCTGCCACTGCTCCAGAAGGAGTCACCTTGCTACCACTTAAGTAATTTTCAGTAAATAAATTTATCTTCATAGCCCTTATGGCACCTGAAACAGGCACGCTTGGTGTCCTAAGTAGGAGACATGCACCACGCTGGCGAGAAAACTCTAAAACTTGCTCAGGTTGAGAATATTAACACCATGCAGTATTTACCTGGCCGCAATTTTAAAATCAATAATTTAGCTGTTGCTAGTCATGTGCCAAGATTCACCCGGTTATAGGATGGGAATTTTCTTGATGTTTTCCCACAAGTTTAAGATGGTAGGTTGTATTTAAAAAAATTTAATCCAGCTAAAATTTGTAAAGGAAATGGTGTTTTTTTGCTGGAGTTGGCAAGGATAAATTAATAACCATCAGATTTGTTGGCTTCATAAATAGTATATAAAGCCATGATTAACTACTTGAAAAATTTTGGAAAGATAACTGAAAACATAAACTTTCCCACCTAAATTGTCGTTTTTTTAATGTTAGCCAAAAGAAAATAGTAACATCTTGTTATCAGTAAAGAATCAAAATATTAACTTCCGTATATTTGGTCATTAGTTAATATGGCAGCCTATAAGATTATGTATATATAATTTTGGTTTGTAATCTCTGTTCATTGTGGATACAGAAAACTATCTATATTATATATACCTTAATGGATAGTAAAGAGTTAGCTGTCTACCTTTTCCAATGTTTGGAAGAATTTTAAGCTAGGATAGCAGTATAAACAAAACTATTTCATAAAAATATACGATATTTTGCCAATATAGTGTGAACTGCTGTAGATATAGAGAATCGCCTTTAACTGGCGAGTTGCTTTTACATTTGCTTGAAATATTTCCCTCCAATTATATAGCATGGAGGCTTATAGGCCCATATTTTGTTTATATATATATATATATATATATATATATTGTAGTTAGAGAAGTACTACAATCTAGATTACACTATTGAATTATATACACTATTTGGCTAAACGTTTAATTATTTTCCATATATTTTTCAATATCAGTACTTTGGTGTTTAGGAATAATAGTATTCCAAAATAAATATGGCAAGATGTGTGAATTTCAATATTAATGAAAAAAAAAGAAAAGAATAGAGTGACAGAAAAGAATCAAATAAATTCTCTTGAATCACTCATGAATTTTACCAATTTTTAAGCATCATGTTTATTTAAGGTTTCCAACTTTGGTCTGCTTTACGACGGCCTTGTTTCCGTTGGGAGTTTTTTTTTTATCTGTGGACTTTTTATCCACCTTGCCACGTCCTTGGAGGCAAGAGCGTTCCAACCTCCTGGAGATAAATGATCCACTAACAAACATGGAGTAAATTGTGCAGCCAACCACCTTCTTTTACTGCCACAACAATCAACCAATAAACAGTTGATATCTATATGAGAGTATATAAGACTGTGAAGTCTAGGCTACAGGTCATTGAACTCGCGAATTTCTCAGGCACCACCTATACCCCATTTGAGAGTGGTCTGTCCCTATTTTGGCAGTCCAGATTGTTCGTACAACCATATAACCATATGTGTATTCAGTGTGGTCAATAATTGAACTTGCCTCTTGTGACATATGTTTATATCGACATATCTCAAGATGTATATTATTTCTAATGCATTTTTGTTTGGAATGGTTTGTTTGAAAAGTACTTTTTGATCACGTTTATTAGTACATCGTAGATTGTGCAAAATATCATCCCATATTTACAGCCTCCATTAAAAACCTTTCAAGTAACACACTGGATTATTTCCTATGTCTAGACCCACACTTTAATTGTGATGAAATGTTGTTAACGCCAACAACTGGTAAGCCACGGCGAATAAACTAATTATATCTGATGTTCCTGCTATTTACGTGCAAAGCTGGGACGGAAAGGCGCTCATCCTGTTGAACTCGCTGACACAGGTATGGAATGTGTAGAGATGGTGGGTAGTCGCAAAAAATTTTTCACCCAACACATATTCTTCAACACTCTAACTAGCTTATTATTTCATGATTGCATGAGCAATGTTTTTACTCGGCTAAGTTGTTCGCAGAACAATCGCGGATGATCTGTGTTATAGAATCAGAATCCTCACTGGTCCAGTGAAAAGGTGCAGTATCTCCATCCATGAATGGCAGCCAATAAGGAAAGAAAACTGTCGGACATGTGTACAGTAATTTGAACCCTAGCGAGCAGCCAAGTTTTCCAGCGATAAGTCACCATCTTTAGGAACGTGTTAAGGGGTGTGGGACATAAATTAACACCGAATACGTGAATTGTTGTTTACTGGTTTTTGAAAGCCAACATAGAGAAAAAGTAAAAAATGGCAATCATAGATAATAGGTTTTGCCAACTTAACAACCAAGTATTTTGCAGTATTGCTGTATCAGCATACTGTATCAGCACACACAAAAATTGACGGCGTCAGAAATATCTCGGCAGAATGACGTCACTCAGGTAAAATGTTTGCTCTCGTAGTTAGTAAAAACTATTCTGCATGGTTACCCTTTCTTAGTTTTCTCTATTGTCTCCCATAGGAATTTGTAAAACGCGATAAACCTCAATAGCATTGACTTTTGTCCCGAGCCCTCTCAAAATATAGCTCGTCTGACCCTACGCTCCGCTATTTACGTCATAGCGGACGGGAACGTTTCGTACAAAAATACTCGCGTCGCTAATTGTGGACGCAGTATTTTCCCCTCACAGCGACCCGTGACGCAATTCAAATCAATCGCCGGACACGCGAGGAGGGTTGGAGGGGGGGGGGTGGAGGGATTCATAGCTGAGCTGCGGTCTTTGTTGCGACTCGTTTCACCGCGGCGCCACAACGTAAACAAAACACGGCAACATTGCGTCGCGCAGGTGGAGGATATATATCGCTGCCGACCGCGAGCTCGCAGCACACACACACACACACGTTTGTGCGGGAGACAATGTGACGGGATCTGTGGATCAACGTTCTGTGGCACGCCATTATGCGTTCCACATTTCATTTGTGATACGCGCTAGTTCTGATCTCTTCTGGCGCAGTGCGGACGATACCATTTCACGTTGCCTGACACAAAAAAAAAAAAAAAGCATAAGTTTCTACACGCAGATATGTATCGTTTGATCCAGAGCGAAACACCAAATGCAATTGCAATATACGTAATGAAAACTTGCACGTGCATATCCATAACACGAAACCTTTCGGTAATTTTTAAGTAATTCGACGATAATGCAGAACGTCTTTTGGCTTGATGACGTAGGCAGATGAGTGGATGATGTGGAGGGAGGGGGGAGGGGGGGAGGGGAGGAAAGACACAAACGGAAATGAAACATATTAATCTGCCTTTATCAAGCTGTAATGAAAACTGTGTATGAAATGAAAGTATGTATGTAGCTAATAATTGAACATGCATAGACTTATGCTTGAAAATACTTAACGAGAAACGTTTATTCTAACAAAAAAAAAAAACATCTGTAGAGATAAAGACGAAACCATGTGCACTCTAAAAGTGGGACAGTCACTAGACAGTGAAATTTAATTGTACTGCCGTGAATTTATTGTGACTGGAATCACTGAACCGTTAACGATTATAACAGTGACTGAATTGCACCGTTTAACGGGGATAGTGCAATTCATTCTCTTGCCAGTTTTTAGCCACGAAATGACTGTAGTTATAATCGTTGCCTGGTATTTTACTGGTTTAAATATTTGAGAACAAAAACTAATTTCTCCGGAAAGTAAGGTTTTGCTGATATCATGAGTGTGTTTTTCTTATTTCTTCCATATTACGGAACCTTTTTTTCTTGCCTGTGTGGACAAGAGTTTGTGTGAAAACCCGTCTTTCTAATAAGAATCACAATAACATGTTTACCAACTTACTGAGACGTTCTTAAAGCGAGGTCGCGACTAAGTAATATTTTGGATCTTGCTGTACTTTAACGCACTCAATAACAGCTTTTTTTTTTTCCCCCTAGAAACCATATACATTGGTGGGCAATTTTTTTAATAGGATGAATTGGACGGTCTTGTAAACACTCGGATAACTTATTTTAATGTCTGATTGCTGCCACGGTGAGAAAGCCTGATATCTATGTTGGCTAGGCTAACCATGTTACCGTTATGATACGTGTTTAACCGACTGTAGCTAGATACTACAGTGAGCGTTATACTGCAGTTAAATGGTTATGGCATAGTGTGGTTACTTTGACAGGTCCAATTAACTGTTTAGTTTGCCAAATTAAAGTAGACGTATATAATTTAACGAAAATGAAGCATCATAATAAGTGTAGAATAAGACAACAAGGAACTAGTGGGCAGCAGAGATCTTAGGAATTGCGAATTCATTATGCGCTGTTCACGGTAAAGTGAGCATTTTTGAGGTCCTAGAAACTTTTTTTCGGCCATTATTTTATCCTTCCGTCATTTTTTAAAATTAACATTGCCACGCAAGTGATAAACACAGCGTATTTATTTCACCGGACTCGAAAGATAAAGTCTAAGGATGCAAAAATATATATTTGTTGACAATTATCCCAATTGAGAGAGCTTCAAAAAGTGCTCACTTTACCGTGAATAACCTATAAAAGAAAACACACAAACGTAGACGACACAAAAACACAACAGAAATAACAACACAGGACTTGACGTTTCGTGGCTTAGAATTGGTTTCCTTCTTCAGATGAGACACTGGATATTACGAACTAAATATTTGTGGTCGTGTTATGTGGTTATTCATTTGTGCTGTCATATTTAAGCTCGGTTTTTTTTTTTTTAGTTATATTCGAAAGTTCCTAAGTAAAACAGATAACAATCGCGAATAAAGTTTTTGAGTAAATGGAAAAATGAAGCTTTGAGTTTTTTTGTACAATAAACAGACAAGAGTACTATTTACGAAAATTAAAATTACAAAAAATGTACGGATATTGTTTCATTGTGAAGTAATCACACATCTCGTGTCAAGTTCCGCTCCATAATTTCCGCGTAAGATCACGACTCCAAAAGTAAAAGGAAATATTTTTGAACAAAATTCTATTCAGTTAAGAGTAATAAAAAAAAAAAAAAAAAAAAAATCAAAAAGATTGTGAAAAGGTGATGTTAAATTTTAACACTTAAAAAATATTAAAGTAAATGTCAAGAGTACTAAAAAATTAAGTTACGCGACTCACTTTCACCATACATGCCATTGAAAAAAATCACATGACTAAATGATTACATGATTTTTTAAAACAGTACATACTTAACGGCCCTGCCAACCAAGCTGACAGCCACAAATTTCAAATAGGGAATCAATGTTAAACAAAATTCCTTCTCATTGCTCCATTTTCAAAGATAGCTATTTAAACAAAAAGTATTCTAAGTGAAATTTCTTAAGGAATAATGCTACGTTAAAATATCTTACCGATTTTTTTACTTAATATGTTTTTTATAAAATATAAATATTTAAATTTTCATGTAATAAAACAGATGATTAAATAATTGTTAAAAAAAAAAATTTGTCGGAATACTCTCTGAGAAAATCGCGTCAACGTGTTTTTCGTTTGAAATAGCTATCCTTAAAAGCGATGCAATGAGAAGGAATTTCGCTTAACATTGATTTCCCATTTGAAGTTCGCGACTGCCGGCTTGGCAGACAGACCCGTTAATTCTGGATTTAAAATGTTCAGCTTGCAACATGTTTGAAACCAGAAGAACTTTATCCGAGTAAACATGGAGGAGCTGCCCGAAGTTGCAGTGTTTAGGAGTCACGCGGGGGGGGGGGGGGGCAACCAGGCCAGCTGCGTTATATATAAGGCACGGGACCATAAGGTCGCAATACCCCCCCCCCCTCCAAAATACCAACCCGTCCAGGGTCGTCGGAGACAGCGAACCAGCTGCTGCCGAGGATGACGTCAGCGGAGCTCTCGTACCACAGTACTTCGAAACTCGATCCGAGATCGGACCTAAGTTCGACACAAAAACCCGTTGCACCCTTCGAGTTCAGAGACGGACTGGAGATCGAGATGAAGTTCATTTCGAAACCGCTGAAATTGGCGGTTTGAAATCTCGATCCGAGATCAGCAGCCATCATCGATAAATGTAGTTTGAAAATACGCCAACAGATATAACTACGTTCGACTGTTTTCTTGGGAAATCAAAACAACATTATACGCACTTCAATATTATTCAATAAAATTCGTACAGCAATATTTCACTTAAAACAGATAAAATATCGCACATTTAGTTCTATCTATAGTGAAAAATACGTTTACTTCCATAGCGTCATATATTACGAACCAATAGCAGAATTTATCTTATGCTTAATCTTGAGCTCTCAATTTGAAACCAAGATCGATGAATCGGAGATCCAGAATCATGAAATTTCGTTGGTGCAATACTTTTATATTGGAACCGAGATCAAACTGGATCCTGATTCGGAATTGGGATCATTCGAAGCTCCCTCCCAGAAGTTAATGACTTCTGGCAATTATCTATCAAACTATCCCAAAATGGAGAACACACTTCCGGTTAAATAAGAAATAAAAGGGCAAAAATATTAAATACAATTAAAATAATAATGGGAATATTGAATTACACCGAAAAATTTGAAAAATTAATATTGGAAGACAAAAACAATCTATAAATTTATTATTTAAGATATTAAAGTTAGAACTCTTCATATCTCAGAATACTTACTAGTGAAACGTAGCATACAACTTAATAAAATGAAATGGATGGATGGTTCACAAAAAAAAAATTACTTGGTTGTAGCTATACTGGAAAATAAATGGTAGGGCTAAAATTAATATCCACTGAAAAATGTAAACAAATAAAAATATGATTAAGTTCAAACATATATGACATTTTAATAGTCATAAAAATAAAATATTGAATTTTTATAGCGAACTGCTATAAATACGCGAAAACCAAGTGAAATCTTGTTTTAACTTCAACTTGCTGTCATTGTGTCAGAAGCGAAGAACCTCAATTAAACAACCACGTTGCAATTTTGCTCGTAGTGCATTTTGCGTGTGGCCTCTGGTAATTCATGGCAGAAAAAACGTTTCGCTAAATTGCTTTGTAGTATAATGGTGAATACAATATTGCTGGAAGCGCATTTCGTCCCCGACTATAGTAGCAAGAGAGCGGTCTACCACTTTGCACAGTAGCAAGAGAGCGGTCTACCACTTTGCACAGTAGCAAGAGAGCGGTCTACCACTTTGCACAGTAGCAAGAGAGCGGTCTACCACTTTGCACAGTAGCAAGAGAGCGGTCTACCACTTTGCACAGTAGCAGGAGAGCGGTCTACCACTTTGCACAGTAGCAAGAGAGCGGTCTACCACTTTGCACAGTAGCAAGAGAGCGGTCTACCACTTTGCACAGTAGCAAGAGAGCGGTCTACCACTTTGCACAGTAGCAAGAGAGCGGTCTACCACTTTGCACAGTAGTAAGCCTTGCGTCTATGTGATTATTAGGGATAGGAAAAATTAGCAAGATAGCAGACAAACACGTGTACACTGATGATGCCTTTGTAACTGGATGACAGTTAATTATACAGACCATGGACGGCTCTGAGCCAATAGCAAACTTGAAAGGAGTATAGTAACGAATCCCATACTGCCACGTGTATGATAACGCTGGTTACTCTCTGGGTCAGCAACCAATAAACAAACATCTGATGCTCGACTATACACACTATTGTATAGTCCATCCTACAGGTCATTGAACTGGAGAAACGTTCCTATCACTAGTGATTATGCGTGAAAGTGGAGACGCCAGCTTTGCATAGGCTGTTCACGGTAAAATGAGCACTTTTGAAAGCACTGCTAAAGATCTACTTGTATGTACGTTGTGTATTACTCCGCCTTATGTAAAACTAACATCGCCATGGGCCTCTTCACTTTACTCCTGCGTCGGTCAAGTGGAACTGTGGAATTATTAAGAAAGTAAATACTTTACAATTTTTTTTTTTTTTAATATTACGATGTATTAAAAAATTATAAAGCGAAATAAATAATTTTTAGTTTTCAAAAATGGTTACCTTACCCTTTTTATTCGACGTTAAAATATGGAACTACTTTCCAGCCATAGTTATAGGCCGTTCACGGTAAAGTGAGCACTTTTAGAAGCTGTTTCATCAGACATAATAACCAATAAATACATTTCATTGTGGCCTCGGACTTTTGGTTTTGGGTATAGTGAATGTATACACTGTGTTTATTTCTCACATGGGAGGGTTTACATTAACAAGTGGTAGAAGGATATCAATTGGTTGAAAGAAAAAAGTAACTAGGGCTTCAAAAGTGTTCACTTTACCACGAACGGCATATGCCAACTTTACCGGGCGCATGTCACTCAGTACGCACGTTAAAGTATTTGCAGGCAGGGGTAGTGACTATTTCTAAGATTCATTTCTAAAGTGCTGACTTTATCGTGAACAGCCTTTAGTGTTTTGTGTAGTGTTTAAATTAAATAACGAAGTGTCAGCAAAGTATAGTTCGCGGCCAACCACAATACACGGTTTTCCTATATCATGTTCATGTGACCATATCACAAATAGCCTTCATATTCTCAGAACAGGTTACGTGAAGCTGCGATGAGTTCCGAACACAAGATACCAATTAAAGTATAGTTCAAAATACAGTACATTACTGTTATAAAACGTTATGCGTTCCGAGAACAGTAAACCTTTGTTATCATTAGCCAAAAAATTATTCAAAACGCCTTTATATACTTATCCGAAGCTAGGCGTGGTAACCCGAAGCTGGGCAGGTAACAATACATTTCGAATAGATCTACTAATTATCACTGCTATTTATTTCAGATTCTATTTCTTCCTCAGTGATTTATACATAGAAACCTGAAAAATTCGCGAGTTCAGTAACCTGCAGGCTAGACTCTGCAGTCTTATGTACAAATATACTGATACCAACTACACATTGGTTGTCTGCTGTCATAGTGGAAGGTGACTATTGGGCCACTGCTCTCCAGGAAGTGTCAGAAACCATGTGGACCAATGGATACACATATGTAAACACAAGTGTTTTGAATCCTAGCTTGTCCCTAAATGAATACGCGAATTTTTCAGGTCTCCATTTATAAAACATAAAATAAACCTCCATCAGGCCTACTTAGTGGTATAGTGACACACCTTCTAGTCTGACAGCTGATCGTTCGTTGTTGGCTGGATTGTAATCAGGGTCGTGCCTCACACATTGTTAGCCAACAGCTAAATCATCTCAACATATAACTTAGAATTTAGTTTACTGGCAGGAAATAACACGAAAGTTGCATGTCCCCACTCATAAGTAGGGTATGGAGTATTTGGGAAGGATTCATTTCTCAGCAGGCTATCCCACAAAGTCCTCTACACACTCAAGCAGCTAGAGACTTGAACAATTCTCATGTTCAATGACCTGCAGGCTAGACTCTACAGTCTCATGTACGAACATGCTGATATCAACTGTACATTGGTTGTCTGCAAAGATAAAGGCGGTGATTGGGCCAGAGTTCTCCAGAAGGTGTCAAACACCGTGTGGACCTATGGCTGGAATTTTAATAAACACACTTGTTTTGAATTATAGCTTGTCCGGAAATTAATGAGCAAATTATTTTTCAGATCTATAACTATTGCTCGTGTATTGGTTATTAGCCCTCATTGAGAAAAGGTTTCGTTGAATCAAACAATATTTGTTTGTTGCAACAAAATTATTTGTTTATACACGGGCAATGAAATATTTTGGTGCTGAAACCAAATTATTTTGTTGTTCTAATTTGTTGTTTTATTGGTGCAACTAAATATTTGTTTGGCTACATGTACGTTCATTAAACAGTTTGGGCCGATGTAAAAAAATACAAGTTCGATCGAGTTTCGAACCTAGATCAATTCCATCCGAGCGCTACGGGAAAGTAATATCTGCTAATGTGACAACCGATGACGCCGAAAAGCTTTTAATCAGATATACTCAAAATATTGGCAACGTGTGCAAACAAATATTTCAAATTTTTCAGCTTTACTTGTCAGTTTCGTGTTGCATTGTTTTATTAATGTGTTTATACGATTGTCAAGCATCAATAGATGCTCTAACAAACACGGTCACTATCCTAATTGTCACAAAAAATACAAACGAACACTCGAGCTGTATTTTCGAACGAAGGACGTCAAATGGATGGCCAAACAAATATATACAGTTGACTCCAAAAAAATTAGTTGACTATCTAATTTTTTTTTTTTTTTTTTTTGCCCAGCACACAGATTTTGTTTATTCGAACACATATTGTGTTAGGCGAACAATAGCAATTTTGTCGCTTTTCAAATTTTGTTTGCTCAACAATATATTTTGTTAGGTTACTAAATATATGTTTGACCCTATACAAACAATAATTTTGTTCGATTTGATCTCAGTGTGTGGGAACCGTTACCGCAACGAAGGCACTGACAGCAGTGAATGACAGCCTTACTGTGTCTACCACTGTTCATTCATGACAGCCTTACTGAGTGTACTACTGTTCATTCATGACCTTACTGAGTGTACTACTGTTAATTCATTACAGCCTTACTGAGTGTACTACTGTTCATTCATGACCTTACTGTGTGTACTACTATTCATTCATTACAGCCTTACTGTGTGTACTACTGTTCATTCATGACCTTACTGTGTGTACTACTGTTAATTCATGACATTACTGTGTGTACTGCTGTTCCTTCTAGACCTTACTGTGTTTACTACTGTTCATTCCTGACCTTACTGTGTGTACTACTGTTCATTCATGACCTTACTGAGTGTACTACTGTTCATTCATTACAGCCTTACTGAGTGTACTACTGTTCATTCATGACCTTACTGAGTGTACTACTGTTCATTCATGACAGCCTTACTGTGTGTACTACTGTTCATTCATGACCTTACTGAGTGTACTACTGTTCATTCATGACCTTACTGAGTGTACTACTGTTCATTCATGACCTTACTGAGTGTACTACTGTTCATTCATGACCTTACTGTGTATACTACTGTTCATTCATGACCTTACTGTGTGTACTACTGTTCATTCATGACCTTACTGAGTGTACTACTGTTCATTCATGACCTTACTGAGTGTACTACTGTTCATTCATGACCTTTCTGTTAAGAATGCCCACACAATCGTGAACACAGCACTGAACGAAACCAAACAATACTGCACTTGGACTAATAGAAATAACTGCTTGTCTATCATCAATACTACATGAAAGTAGCTGTAGTTTGGCTGACTAGTTACGTAGATTACATGAAAGTAGCTGTAGTTTGGCAGACTAGTTACGTAGATTACATGAAAATAAAAAGAATGGGCATTTTTGAACCTTCACACATACTTGCTTACAAGTGTTTTAATGTTGGAATCTTGGCTGATGATGGACAAGCAGTTATTTATATTATTCTATGTGCAGTATTGTTTGGTCAAAAAAGTATTCGTATGGAGGAAGGAGATAAGATTATCATGGTTGTAAAGTCTAATAATTTGAAACCCCTGACTATTAGAAGTGTATGTCAAATGACTTTGTTGCATAAATATATAACAAATTATTAGTATAAATGGCAAATATATTTGTTTTTCCGGAATAAATCTACATTGTAAAAAATTGAGGTACCATTCCCTTACATGTAAGGTAAAATGACATCTTTAATGTAGAGTGAATTTACATAACAAGTAAAGTACTTTTCGCTAACCGTACTGAAAAAATACATGACAAAAGTGGGGAGAAAATACCATACAAAGAAGGGAACATTAAATATATTGTATAATAAATATTTAAAAATATCCCCGAATACCAGTATTGTTAATTTTTTATTGCCTATATCCTCAACACCAAAATGCCCGACAATTGCTGGTGGGCGGGCGCGAACCACGGTCCATTATCAAAATAGGCCGTCGCGCTATTCATTACACCACGACGACAGCGTGACAGCATTAATGAATATTAGTGTATCAATGGTTTATTTCTTCTGCCCTTCGCCCCGCTTACCTATTGAGAATGCTGAAGGGATGCACGCGTCGTAAGGAAATTTTTCCATCCATGTATGGGATTTTCCATTACTATATATGTGAATTTTACTTTTAGAGTGCGGTAATTTTAACTTTCACGTAAGGAAAACTATTTTTCCCCCACAAGTTTGTGAATATTTCCTTACACTTGTAATTTTCCCATTATTTTTACAGTGTAACACATGGACCTAGTTTATAGACGATGTTAGTGGGTTTTAAAAAATTACCATACAACATTAGGCAAATAATATTTCGTGGTAAAATTAGTCATTCGAGAGAATGGTTTTGGTTACCATTTTTTTTTTTTGATGGGAAATGGATTCGGCTCACAGCGGCTGCTCGCTCGAGGAGTGGAATCACTGACTCAGATTTGGAAATCGCTGCTGTAGGCAAGAGGTTTTGCATGTATTAGCACACTGCAAAAAATATATATATATTTTCTGGCGGCTACAGCGTTACTCTGGTATTCACATGGGACAAATTTATATTTGGTGATAGCAAAAGCCACGAAACTTCTGTGACTATAAAATTTATTTTGAGGTGACTACGAAAAATGTTGTGTTATATTTTGCAGGCTGAACGCCAATAAAACACTTTGTGGCCACCAACGAAATATTGTTTTATTTCCAGTGCATGTCTTCCTGGACCTGCACTGAACAACAGAAGATCGCAGGTTAGTATGCATTATCACATCACTGTCAGGTTGCACTTTGCTGATATTATGTCTGTCCATCGTTACTACCCACACGGCTCTGTGGAGAATGGACTGTGTCATATATGTTATCATTGGTTTTATGTTCAGTTCTTGTTGCGTTTGAGTGTGTTCTGCTATTAAAACTAAAACAGCTCAGTTGGAATTTTGAATTATTGAAGATATTATCCTTTTTGATTTCTCATTAATCATGAAGAGAAGCAATTTTGGCAACAAGTATTTATAATTTCTATCAAAGCGTTTCAAGACGTTTTGTTTTAATAACCCATGATATTACTGACATAAAGTAGGACCTATTTTAAATTTAAGAAGCGTCCTGTATATATTTATAAGAGAGTATATATTGAACGACCAATCAAAATTTTACTCCCATTTAAAAAATTACGATTGAACTAATTTAATTAAAGTGAACAGTTTTACTTTAATGCATAGAGGGCGGTGATAGTTTTTTTTTTGTTTCATATTCGTATCATCACATCATATTACCTATAAATGTGTCACCCACTCGTATTCGCAGGTTCGTGTCGGAACGAGTTAAATCAAATGCACAAAAGTTAAAACATTCCGTGTACACCTAGAACATGAGACTACTTATAATCGCTGTTTATAATTATCGTTTTGTATTCTAGAAAAAATATCCGCAAAGGGCTTTGTGCATAAACCAGACATACACAACTGAGCTCGCCATTATTATGATTAAAACTCCAGTTTGGATTCAATATTATGTTCCCACTATAATTGCTAAAGATATTTTTACAGCGGAATTATTTACGTGGTGTAACTAGACATTGTACGATTTCATGCAATTGGCTAATGGCAGATTAATTAACGTCTCTTTCATTTGTAGGATTTCGCCATATTAATGGTACAAGCTGAATATGATTAACAACTCAGAGGAAACAAAATATGTTGCTCAAATGCAAAATTATCGAAAGACTGAATGAAACAAAATCTGTATAAACGACCCACCAAAATAGCATTGAGTTTCGTCTCGTTATCTTACTTGCTTTGTGGTATTTTCCATAGACCAGGTGACTACGCAGGGCGGCGTTTCAAAACGTTACTCTAAGAGTAGAGTAAAGTAACAGCGAGTAAAAGCTGAGGAAAGTAAAAGTAAACGTGGTTTTGAAACGAGCAAGATGTAAATTGCATACTGTGTTTACAAATTATAACCAATGTAGTTTCAAAATATTGTTTAAACGAGTCTGATACTTCATTGTGGAAGTAGTCATTATCTTGGGCGCTCCCGCCAAGGCCACCCGGGTTCGACTACCGCCGACGTCATCCCAATTCTCTCACGTAGGGAACGAGGCGGACGTTGCCAGTTGGCTGGGGATTTTCTCGGGGTACTCCTGTTTCTCCAGTATCCGCGCTCAAGACCTCACTTTTTTTTCTCTAAAGGTCGACTTCAGATGAGCTGAACTAACTGATAAACCGTAGTAGTTTTGTTAAATTAGTTTGTATAAAGTACTCGCTTAGCGAAACGAATAGAAAACATTTGCTATAACTGAGTCTAAGAGAAGGCGATAGTAATTATTTTAAATATACAAAAAGTATACGCTTATTATCATTGTTTTTATGTATTCTCAGCTGTCCCACGTGGTGTTGCATTATCACCACCCGTCTGTTGTGTATAAATGGTGTAGTCGTAACTTTATGCCGCTTAATTTCGAGAAAATAGTTTAATTTTAATTAAAAAGGAATCTAATCAGAGTGTATACAAATATATTGTTAAGACCCATGTCAACAACATAATTTAGTATATTCGTGATATTGAAGTGATTCTTGATTCTAAGCTATTATTTCACTAACATGTAGACATTTAATAAATAACATCACAGGAACGTTTGGTTTAATTATATTTATCTCTCTCTCTCTCTCTCTCTCTGCGACTACACATGACTCGTCATTGTACTTAACCACCTCAAGAATGTTTTGCACCTCCTGTAATACGTTGGGTATGTGGGATATATATTAGACGCTTTGAAAAAGAGATATTCGTCAAGTATGGCACAGTATTCTGTATCGACAGCGTGTATTTTCTTCCCATCCTTTCTCTTGGGCCGTGAGTAACCTATAGAAACTCAAAACTCCCGATCGTATAGAAACTCAAAACTCCCGATCGTATAGAAACTCAAAACTCCCGATCGTATAGAAACTCAAAACTCCCGATCGTATAGAAACTCAAAACTCCCGATCGTATAGAAACTCAAAACTCCCGATCGTGCCAAACGTCTATTGAGGTTTACAGTATATTACTATTTAGTACAATACAAATTGGAAGAACTAACATATATTTGAAATTTTATCATTGCCACCGATTCAAGGTGATTGTCAAACATGCAACCCAATATTTTTAAAACTAATATTACAGATTTTCACGAAACAGCTTAAGTTTTGATTCTAATACGGAGCGAATCACATACAGAACACTTTAAATATATTTATTTCTTATGCTTTTTGTCCTGTTGTTAATAACTTGGTGTTTCTTAGGATAATAAAGTGCAACCATAGGAATTCCACAACTTTTCGTAAATTAAAATATTAAATATAATTAGTGAAATGTGTACTGAAAATTACGACAACTGGGCTAATGTGTTTAATCCCTTTGAGGAGAAGTAACATCGGAACAGTTATTTAAACACTGCAGTAGGTAAAGCTCCAATCGTAGTAATTTTTCAACACACTTTATTTGCTTGATCGTTATTATGGTTTAAACTGAAGTGGTGTTGTTTGTTTATTTTAAATTTTAACTATTCTTTGGTGTGTTCGTGCGTGGCTTCACTGCAGATATGTGTAACTGTATCCGTACATATGTATATTTGTGTTAAGAAACTTGTATGTGTTTTATGTGTTGAGTGTAATTGTTGTATGTATAGGCTATGTATTGTTTTTATGTTCATATATTATAATTTGTTCCATGTATGAATGCGTGAACCTGTTAACAGCTTCTACTGTTAGCTGGAACAATAAATTGCTTCAACGAAAATAAACAAATAAATTACGCAGGTCTGCTCGCTTCGGTTAGCTCGTCGTAAGTTGGAGCCTCGGTGGCTGAGCGGTTAGCCTGCTCGCCTCCCACCAAGGTGAACCGGGTTCAATCCCCGGCCGGGTCACTCTGGATTTTCGTACGTGGGAATCGTGCCGGAAGAGGCCGTTGGTCGGAGCGTTTTTCTCGGGGATCTCCCGTTCCCCCTCGCCCTTTCATTCCACCGCTGCTAGATACCTCAGTCACCCTCATCGGTTCTCAAGTTCTCGATGTTAAGAGCCGCCCATACCTGTTCACTAACTCACTCGCCATTAGGTAATAATGCGACGAGACGAGTGATCTTGGTGGCAGACTCGATTCTCGAAAATTCTCGGTTGACTCGAGTAGTAGGAGTATTAGGTGAAGCAGGTTTTAGTTATAGGTTTTAGGTTTTAGATTGTTATTGCGATTATGACTAGTGAAACAATGAATAAATACTATTTGATGCTAAAAATGCATAACAATGTACTTAGTTTTGGTGAGCTCACAAGTTGTATTTTTGCTAAACATTAAGATCCTTTATATTGATTTTAATATCAGAGAAAATGAAAACCGCAAACTATATCGTGCACTGAGAAAGAGAGATTGGTTCAAGACCAAAAATATTTTTTTTTCTATATGGCCAAAAATATATTTAGTTGCCCCAACAAATTATTTTGTTAGGTAAACATAACTTGAAAAGCAACAAAATGAATCAATTTTGTTCATCAAACAAAACACTTGCTTGAATGAACAAACCGTCCCTTGTTGGGCCAAACGAAATTGAACTGTCAACAAAATATTTATTTTGAGTCGAATGTAGATGTTTGTATGGTAATTAATTTGATTGCCTTGGTTCGAAAATGCAGTTCGGCAGTTAGTTTGTAATTTTTTTTGGGGAATTGGGATAGCAACAGTGTTAAATAGTGCGTGCATTGTCGCTTAGTAATGGTATAATACCATTGTAAAACAATTTCAACAGTAAACTAAAAGGAAATGCTTGGAAAAATCGAAATATTATTTACTCACGTTGGCCATTATTTGAAATGTAGGAACGTATTTAATACCATTTTTGTCTGAGCGCTAATTACTTCAGCTAAAGTTGAGACACACACACGGGCGTAGAACTCGTGCGCAAATCACCTAGCTTCGAATATTGGTCGGGAATCCAATAATTTTTATATCAACGAAAACTACTTTATAGGAGTTTGCGTTCAAACATGTGTAATCGTTGTTTGCACGTATTCGCATTTTTCGGTAAATGTATGTTCTGTAAATATGACTTTTTTGATAGAAAAGTAAAAAAAAAAAAAAAAAAAAATGTATGACTCTATGTTTTTACTTTTAACATATTAAGTATATTCATGGGGAAAAAAATTCGTGAAAATAGTCAACTATCGCATCTTTAAAGCTTGCCTATGCTGTTTCCTTAAGCTGCAAGAGAATCGTACTAACATAAGGACGTGGTTTAATCTATGGGCTTTAATTGCACGTAATGAAACCACAGTATTACATGTCTGATTTTCACGGTACACGACCACGACGGAAACACGGCATTCCTTACGCGTAGGGGCGATGAGGCACAAGGACTGCGTGTAAGGGTCGCCCGTATCGCGCTCCCTCGCTTCTTGACCTTGGACTCGTAGGTACATGCTACTCTTATTGTACGCAGAACCGATCCCAATATTAAGTTAAATCTTGCAGTGTTGGGGCAACCAGATAAAAACGTCATTTGTTTTCAACTACAAAACATCTCGTTTGCTTATAGACAAACAATTAATTTAGTTGTGACCGTAAAACTTTGCTTGATTCAACAAGAACATTTTCTCCGTGTGGCGTTAAAAACAACAAGCACGTATAGGCCGTTCACGGTAAAGTGAGCACTTTTGAAAGCCATGCTTAAGATCTACTTGGTTGCACGTTGTCTATTCTTCCGTCACATGTAAAATTAACATTGCCATGGGCCTCAACACTTTATTCATGCGTTGGTCAAATGAAACTCTGAAATTATTAGGAAAGTAAACATGTTACAAATAAGCTCATTTTTACACTTCGAGGCATTAAGAAAACAGAAAGCTAAATAAATAATTTAAGTTATCACATATAGTTACCTAACACTATTTATTCGACGTTAAGATACGGAACTACTTTCTTTGCATCGTTACCAACTTTACTGGCTGAATGTCACTCAGTGCTCCCATTTAAATATATGCATGTAGGGGCAGTGACCTTTTTCTAAATTTAATTTCAAAAGTGTTCACTTTATCGTGAACAGCCTTTACTTGAACTCGACTTAGAACTTCGAGTCTTTTATTACGTAACTCGAGTGTAATCGATTCACGTCACTACAGATTAGTGTATTCACAGTGTCATTACACTTTCTGAAACTAACCTTTGAAAAATTGTCCTATATATCACGTGTTTGGTTATTTCATAAACTTGTTATGTATTACAAGCGTTTTAAATCCTCTTAACACAAAAGTTACATTAAACTTTTACTATGTCTATAAACTATAGTATTTCAATAGTTAATATGAATAAAAACGGTGAGAATGCAGGTGTGTTTGTAATGCCTAGTAAGAAATAGTGCTTATACAAAATTTAATTACGCTGAGTGCGCATGAATGCGGTCTTTAATCCTTCTGGTATACTATTCTACCCTTGGTTAACCGTTGATTGCATGAGGCGGAGGAATAACCTGGAAGTATAACTCGAGCAGGGCTTCATGAAAATGATAAGAGTCACCTTGGATGGACTAAATAAACCTTTCCCTCGAGCAGAGCGCAAGTTGCAGTCACGCTGGGTCTGCCGCGGTCGGCGGTGATCTCGATAAAGGGAGGGAGCCCTGCCCTCTGCGTGGCGGGGACAGCGCAGTGAATCACAGGACAGCTGCAGTGGGGCGCGGACCCTCGAAAACCCTCCCCTGGTCACCGCGGAGGGAAACACCTATCTGGCCAAGATAAATACCCGGAGCGAGCTGGCTGATCCGAGCAAGGGGCCTCCTCCGCTGTCCGCGGGGGCTGCCCGTGCAGTTATTATTCCGACCGCCAAATTATCGGCAGCGGGGGGGTTTTCGGTAAATATCGTCTTCCTGCCCGGGAGATTCGTTCCTCGTAACGAGTTTCGGGACGTCTGGGAG
Organism: Dryococelus australis; assembly: GCA_029891345.1. NCBI lineage: Eukaryota > Metazoa > Arthropoda > Insecta > Phasmatodea > Phasmatidae > Dryococelus > Dryococelus australis. The sequence continues at coordinate 12,660,134 of CM056994.1, read as the reverse complement.
GACTGGGTTTTGTGGGGTGGGGGTGGGGGAAAGTCGATTTCTTCAAGTGTTCTACAGGCAGGAGAGCATTTTCAGGATTTTATCTCCCGCAAGACCGAACTTTTGAACCACTGCCGAGCGCTGCAGTCTTCTCTAGGTGTTCGAAGATCTATCGGGATTTCGTGGGCCACTAAATTATTAGGTAGAATGACTTCGCCAACTGTTCAAAAAACAAATGCTCTCTAATAAAGAGAGCTGTATATTTTATAAACGGTATAATTTTATTCTTTAAATATACTTATGTCACAAGTAAATTACGTTTAATTATTCTCACCATCATTCACAAAATATATAAATTTTATGTAGGCATGAACTGTCAGCGCCTGAGCGTAGAGTTGTATTGTTTCTGTTGTTATGTTCGTTGCAGGAGAAGGTGGAGGTGTTGTTTGCAACCAATTGCAGGAATTGGAATAATTGAGCTTCATTGCATTTTCAAATGCTGATTGCCTAAGAATAAATGGTACAAGAGTTGTTGGTATCAGCGATAATGCCTTTTTTAAAAGAAAGACAAATATTTACAATTAGCATCTTAATAAACGATTATTCATTTAACAGAGTAACCATCCTATGAATTCTCTACCGTCAGTTGTTAAACACACATTTAGTTCCATCTTACCGTTTGTAAATACAGCATTTAATTATAACATTTTTAGCAAATTATTATTAGCAGTAACTAAAACGGCTCTGCGAAAATTAAAAATAATTATTTTTAAGAGTTTTACGGTTGGCAATAAATTCTACCTAATAGCCGAAACATACAGTGGAAATAACGACCCACCAAAATAGCATTGAGTTTCGTCTCATTATCTTACTTGCTTTGTGGTATTTTCCATAGACCAGGTGACTACGCAGGGCGGCGTTTCAAAACGTTACTCTAAGAGTAGAGTAAAGTAACAGCGAGTAAAAGCTGAGGAAAGTAAAAGTAAACGTGGTTTTGAAACGAGCAAGATGTAAATTGCATACTGTGTTTACAAATTATAACCAATGTAGTTTCGAAATATTTTGTCCCTTTCCCCATCAAATTTTTTTCTTTTTTCAAAATATTAGTTATATACAATAACAACTTTACATGCTATAAATTTATCATAAACAATAAATTAAAAAATGTAACCTTAACTTTTAATTTAAAATACGAAATTTAACACTCGTCATTTGTAATTTTTCCGTATGTGTGTCTGTAAACAGAATGCCCAATTTCCTTTCAATTTGTTTAGTTGTTCTAATATAGCCGCCGTTTTCAGTTTACCCTTTGTTACTTGCTGGAATAGTGCTTGTGAAAGTTTTACTCTGGTAAGATGCTCTTAGTACATATTATGACATTTTGGAACACTGCCAAGAGCGAGTAAAATATTTACTCAAAGTGCTTCGGGACAGCCAAAAAGAAAATTGTACTCCCAGAGTAGGACTGACGTTATCGAAAAACTCCCAGTAGAACAGTAACATTGTGGTCGTGTCGATGTGAGTATACCAATGGCGTACGCATGAGGAAGGAGAAACGATATTCATGTATTTGATTCTGCCAATCACATTAAAGTAACTCCGGTAGCGAACGTCTGTGATTCGTTGGCAGGCGCCCATCACGCGTAGCAGTCTAAACCGTCCAATCGGAACAATTCTATCTGAGCTAACGTGTTTCGAAATATAATTAGATTGGGACGCGGTGGCTGGGCGGTTAGACCGCTCGCCTCCCACCAAGGGACGAATCGGGTTCAATCCCCGGCCGGGCTACTCCCGAATTTTCGCAAGTGGGAAACGTGCCGGACGATGTCGCTGCTCAGTGGGTTTTCTCGGGGATCTCCCGTTTCCCAAGCCCTTGCATTCCGGCGCTGTTACAACCTCACCTCACTTCACTCGCATCGGGTCTCAAGATCTCGTTAAGAGCTATCCAAATCTTGCAAATCAACTCAAATACAAATACATTATAGCACTTTTCCCGAGTAAACCTCGAGTTTCCATTTACATTGCCCAATTCGACGATAAAATAGGCGGAACTTGAGTATAAATCAGTGGTGAACTAAGCACGGCAAACGTTTTTTTTCTTTTTTAATGAGATTAAAAATATTTAACTCCTACACTTTGAAGACTACGCACGAGTGTAGCGCGGGCTAAACTACCACGAATATTTCTCTATGCATGAAACACAATACTGCCTTGGATGTAATTACTCTGTTTCCTCATTGCTATCAAGATTTTATTAGGAAACAACACAACATTTAAAATAATTATCTCATACAAATAGAACAATGTTGTACCATTTCTGAAATCAACACGCTGCACTGTAAATACTGTTCATTACGAAATACAATTGGGTTGGCAGACTGTCAACTCCAAATGCAGTTTGCTAACATACAGCTGGTACAGAAAGCCTGGTGCAGTTCTGACCAGTAGGATGACGTCAACACAGAATGGAGCCCAAATAAATTATGGTGTCCTTGCAATGGTGCAATTAAGTGACTCACTAATAACTTGTCTTTAACGCTGATAAAAGTTTGCCGACTTCAAATGGGTAAATTGCTCAAAATTGTGTTAAGAACTTAATACAAATATATAAATAAGGTTTTAGTCATTTGGTAATTTTAAAAGAAATTGCCATCGAAATCAGGGCATGGAACTGTTAAACGTATCGAAAAGGTCGAAGAAAATTTATCCGCTTGAAATTCCTTTGGGGGCCGGGAAGGAGGGGGTTGTTCCGCCTTATTCAAGATGCGTATGTAAGATGAGATCACAGAATGCGTACGAATATAGAGTTTAAACAGCCTATTATATCCGTACACACAATCAAAATGGCGTCATTGCTCATCAACATTCTGTAACGCCAGTAGGATGATTTTGGATGACTTTGACACAAGGGCGTGGGGAGTCATAGCCAGAGCCAACCGCCATCTCGTTACGTCACCGTCCGCCATATTTGATGTAATTGACCTTGATATTTGGCCTGTGACCTTGACCTTGGCCCCGGTGACCTCTGATCCCAAAACGAAGAAAATGCAAAAAAAATTCTAAAAAAAAAAAACTCCAAAAAAATTTATGATTAAAAATTATTTAAAGTTATTAAAATCTTTTGTTCATAAATGCTGGCAGGAATCAGCGACTCTGGTGACTGGGATCAGGACCACTGGCCTTGACCTCTGACCTTGAAAATGCAAAAATAAATAAATTCCACAAAAAATTTAAAAATTAATTTTAAAATATATGAAAATATTATTAAAATTTTAATTGAAAAATAGTTTTAAAAATTAATAATATAGTTTAAAAATTCATTTTTATAATATTTTATTAAAAACATTTTTTTATTAAAAAGTCTTTAACTCCGGTGACCATTTCCCCCTTTTTGCCTCGAAATTTCCTTTTCCCCAAAAAAATTTCCCTTCAAAAATTAATTAAAAATTAATTTAAAAACTTACATTTCCCGAGGTCTACCACCCCCCCCCTCCCACCTCAGCCCTCCAACCAGCAATTACTCACCTTTGTTCGAATCCAGCAAACGACTAACTCGCTCATATCCACTCCCCTGACCAAAATTCATTCCGCCATCTTATTTTTTTCGTGCGCCATTTGTTTACATGCTACTGGAAGTGGCAATTTTTATTTGTTTATGTGTTACTAGATGCCGCCATATTTGTTTTTAGTTTGTCATTTGTTCATACATTGCTGGAGGCTAACATCTGGGTAGGCGACCACCAACATGGTAGGCATCTCCCATCCGCCATAATGGAAGCCAATGACCATAACCTTGACCCCATAACCTTTGTGCCAATTGCATCTGCACAGCATTAATTTTTTTGGTTACTATTAATTTAATAAGTTCTTAATTAATTACTTCTTCACCAAAAATGATTGGTTTCATTAAAACGTGCTCCAGTTATATTTATTTGATTTGTTTATGCTATTCAAAATGTAAAACATTGAGAATCTATTTAAATTGTTTTACTGTTTCCCTGGTCTTGTTAACTTGAAGAGACAAATTATTTGATGTAAATTTTAATAATTTACTGTGTGATATGTGTCATGTTGTGTCCAAAACTAAATTTTTCTTAATAATTTAATGAGTATTCAGTATTTGGAAGGCCAAATATAATTTAAAGTAACAGAATGAAATAATTTTCAGCTATCTCGGTTTTACACATCTTTCTTAATATTGTATAACGTATCGATTAGTCACACCAGACTGGAGTTCTGAGCACTATCAATTGCATATATATTCCTGCTCGCGAGGTTATTGCCTCCTTGATGAACTTGACCATACAGCATGCAGTTGTTCTACGAATATTTATCTACTTTTTTACTTTCTTCTTTCCATGTAATTAGTAATTTCACCTGCCGATAAGGGTAAGTTAAACTATTTGTGTGTATTTTTTTTTTTTTTTTTTTTGCCGTTCGTGTTATTGTTTAGTGTGTGCTGAGCCACATTATATTTTTTCTTTGGTGTATCTTGTAGTGGTGCACGTGTTGGAGTTTCGTTTTACGATGCAGTAGATCGTGGGCCAACATCCCTCCTGGGATTATTTCTTCACAGCCTTTCTTGGTTTCTTCTTGCGTGCTGCTTCTTGGCCTACGCAGCAGACGAAATTTTGATTCTCTTCAGCACCAAGTAAAATCTAACAATTTTGTTCGCATGCCACATGCTCCGAGCTTACAGCTCTCATTAACATGAACTGTTCATAAACTGGTTGAACAAGATTTTTCTTCACGTTGGCAACTAATTAACATGATTGTGTTTTTTTTTGGGACGATAAAATATGTAACCTAAAAAATTAAGAGAAGTTCATGTGCCCTTACGGCTAATGCATGCAAACGGGTACCCGAAGGTGATTTCACTTGCTCTCTTGCTGAAAATAGCATATTTTGTTTTAAAGTAACTTGATTTGAAAAGAAAAGGCTTTAGTTGCGAAAGGTATTGTAAACTTAAGATACTTTGACATTTAAATTAATTAGGAACATATTAATTTTACTCATATAAAATGCTCGTGTATATATGCTTATGTTGTATGCCAGACGATTTATATATATATATATATATATATATATATATATATATACTGAGATTTTGTCACTGTACCATTTTTTTTTACTGAATTTTTCTCTTCTTAAATATAAGTACACGGGTGTCGTTAATATGTATTTAACTGTTGTTCTATGTGGATAACAAAAGAAATGACAACCAACCACTTTATTGATAAAATAATATATTTCTACAAAACAGTTTTCTGTAAAGAAGTCCGGAGCACGTCTTTAACATAAGATCTGCAAACGCTACAAAAACCGGAATCTGTATGCACCCTTCCACATGTATCATTCTTGTGTCGTGATGAGAGTACCTCTTGGTGCTGGAATCAAGTACACGAGGGTGTTACATAACACCTTGAATGACCTTGATAACCAAAACTAGGGAAAAAATACATAAGGTCAGCAAGCATAATACATTACAGTCTACCACCACCACATTAGATGAAGACTACCTCAACATTAACCACGTGACTTTGAATGACCTTGAAAAAAAAACCTTGAGAAAAAATGCATAAAAGTGAGCACGCATAATACATTACGACACACAAAACAATTAAGGAAAAAACATTTAATTTATAATAAAAAAATTTATTATTATTTTGTAATTACATTTCCAGAAGAAAGTAGTTCATCACATCATCTGATATAACCCCGATCCTTAAGTTCTCTTATGATCGAAACCACCTCTTTCATGGTCGAGTAATCCCCACGTTGTTGCCTATCAAACTAATATTTAAGTCTGTCTACAAGTTTGTTGGTATCTTAGGTAACCATATCGTCAGTATACTCGATGTCTTCTGCCTTCTTCACGCCACTTGTCGGAGGGAACTCGTTGGGGAAATGTGTGGGACCGTCGAGGGAATAATCATCGTCTTCAACACTATCATTGTCGCCATAGTCATCATCAATGCTATCTTCATGATCGTCTTCATTTCCTGCTGCATCCTCAGTATGAAGTTTACTTCTCTGTGTAGCAGGAGTTGTATGTTCATCAGTATTTAGAGCTGATGGTCGTTTATTTTGAAGTTCGTCGACTTCACGCGGACATATTGCAAGTCTACGTTCCGTACAAACCGACTGTACTGTACTCATTCCGACTTCAGCATTAGATGATGGTGCTATTATCGTCTTCGGGAAGGGTTCCCATCGATGTAGGAGATGGTATTGATGGCATCACTTGCTGGCTCCCAGTAAACACGAACCATTGCAGATCTGACTATCTTCCTTCATTGTATTACCTCGCACAAGCTGTATGTGGCCATTGTCGTAATGCTTCATCGCGCGAAATGGTCTCTTCGTACAGGCCATTCTCTCATATCGTTGAGCATTTTGCCCGTAGACGAATACTCGATCGCAGAATCGACACTGGAGACAGCAAGTTAGCGATGGTATAGGTCGTGGTTCTATGTTAGTCGAGGTCAAAGGCAGACCTTCGTTTTCGCAATTCATCTTTGTGGTATAGCGAGAGAGCGCTTCCAAATGTATGTTTATTTCGCGGGGTCAGAACATTACCTGACATTTTTTATGTGGTGATTTAAGAAGTAAATTTAGATATAAATTAATGTTTTGGAATTTTCTTTGGATTAAAATTAATTTCTTGGGATTATTTTTGGGATTAAAATTAATTTCTTGGAGTTATCTTTGGGATTAATGAAACTTCATTTTAACTCCAGGGAAATAATTTTATCGGCGGGACTTGGGGAAAAATTTTATTTCGCTGGAAGCAAACCGTTTGGCGAACAGGTCAGTGCTTCGGGTAGAGTTCACAATCCACTGTTCGAGGGGGAGTCAGGCAGGTGAACAGTCCCCGACGAGGTGGACAAAGATGCGTTCTGGGCTAGGGATAGAGAAGGGGGGGGGGGCGGGTCGCCTAGAGGGTGCAGGCAGCCCTCGAGCTAGCCGAAGACGCGTTACTGTAAAGGGGCTGAATGGAGGGGGGCCTGGGGAGTGTGTGCATTGCAGGAGCTTCCAACCGCTTTTCGCTGCCCAGCGCCATCTTAGTTTGTGATTGAACCTCGCACTGGATACAATGCTCTCTGTACACACACACGCCACTGGCCATCCCCCTTCACCGGCCGGGTCGACGGCTACTGGCCGCCTGTGGCACGACCTAGGGGTAGGATACATGCAAACCCAGGGTTTCGATCCAGCCTACAGCGGACTTCAACACTCGTTACGTGCTTTTACATAATAATATTCGCTCCAGGGTTCAGATATCATTCACAGTCTTCGTAAACTACAGTGCAAAATTATTTTATACTTTTTAATATAGTAATTATTAATTTATCGGGAAAATTTATTCGTGTGTTAAGTTTTTTTTCGGATCTATATAATGTTTCCGTTATTATAAATTATTTAATAGTTTTTCTATGACCAAATCTTTGGACGTGCTGTTATTATGAATAGCTGCCTGTGTATTGTGAAATCATTATTCCTCCGTGTTAGACTGGAAGTGGTTAACTTCCATTTGGAATAATTCAACGAAACTTGGGTTAAAAATCTGGGTAAGTTTTTCACAAAACTAACTTGTCCGCGCTATTGCGAAATTTTTATTTTACCGTGCTGTCGTTACTTGAAATAAGTTTTTATCGATTCGTAAGCCACTTACCTGTCCATTTCGCATTGCGATGTCCCGCTCCTAGGATAATTATTTGATTGGTTTTGCCTTCGGGTTAATAAATGTGCTAACATCTACGTAGGATTGATGGGGGTGGTAAATGAGTTTTTATTTTGATGTGGAAATTTTAATTCGTTTGAAAATTAAAGTATGTGAATCGTATTAAGAGTTTTTCAATATCTATAACCTCAGTCGACTAGCGGCCGCGATGCACGTATCTAGTCATAGTCGCGAAACACAGCTTATAAGCCATTCCTTCGCTTACCTCGCAGCCGACTATACGTCTTTCTTCTGCTTATACTATTTCATTACGTGTTTTTAAATTCGTTGTTAATTCAAATAGTGTAATCTATATATTGATGCGTGTTTTCACTTATTTTGTCACGTAAATCGTATTCACCTCTTTTTTTTTCGTTCATTTCCGATTTTTTCGCGTAATTTCAAGGCATTGCTTCACCGACCTCACAGTCGCACGGACGCGTTTTTTGGGAGAGATGCTTCTTCTGTTCCCAACGCGTTTTCGAACCCGTTTTTATTCTGTCGTTTAATTAAAGTAATGCAATTTATATATTGCTACCGATATTTTATTAACTAGTTGCGTTCTTAGTAACGCAATGATAGCTTGGTTCTGTAGGGAATAGTCCGTTACTTAATTCCTTTATTTATTTATTTATTAAAAAAAAAAAAATAGGGTAGCTGGGGTCCGTTTGAAATTTCCCATTCGATGAGTCCTTCGTGTCATTTAGTCAGTAGTAAATCATATTGCTATCATTCAGGACTTAGTAAAATCACGCTGTAGACGTACTCATCTCTCTTTTCGTTTAATTGATTTTCATTACATAATAATTTCATTAAATACGCCTTTCTGAACTCCGCCATTACGTCAGTCCCTACCAGACGCCGATCACGCTGCACGTCTCTTAGTCACCTGTCAGACGAAACACTCTAAAATAATATAATTAATATATTACACAATACCTATATATATATATATATATATACACACACACACCCTTCCTCAACACAGCCACACCTCAGTACAACGCCAGAGCTCAGAAGGTCAACATCTACCAGAGCTGCTCCCCCCCCCCCCCCGCCCCGGCCAAAAGAAAGTAAATAAAGTGCCTTAGCACATCTTTGCACAAAAATATACACATCAATTCACACAAAAAAAAAAGATTGGTTTAAGGATTAGAGACTAACGAAAAAATTCCACCGGATTAAAAAAATTGATAGGATTAATCCTTTCATTAATCATTCGACTACAGTGTTTATTTGATACGCCCTGGGCGACCTTGAGCAAATCAGAACCACGTAAGTAACGAGATAGCCCAATCACGTAGCGCCTAGTCAAAAGGGGCCATGGTTCCTCACATTTGCAGAAGCCAATAAACAATTTACACAGACTCTTAATGTATCCGGGATGGTGAATTCTAGCAAGTAAGATATAATAACGCGAATTATGCAGGTCTCTACCAATACGATACAAGGTCCATGTTATAGCCCAGGGCAGCCAATCAAAGGAACCGCCAAAAAATTTCGTCTCTGTTTACTTATCTAAAGGCTGTTCACGACACAGTGAGCACTTTGGAAATGTACCTTAGAAAAAGTCACTGCCCCTGAAAGTATATGTGTTAATGGGCGCACTGAGTGACATTCGCCCAGTAAAGTTGGTAACGATGAATGCAAAGTTGTTCCGTATCTTAACGTAGAATAAAAAGTGTCATATAACCATTTGTCGTAACTTAAAATTATTTCTTTCACTTTATGTTTTTTTTTTTTTTTTTTTTTTTTTTTTCAAATTCATCTAAGTGTAAAAACTAACATATTTTAAAGTTTTCACTTTATTAATAATTTCACAGTTTCATTTGACCGACGCATGAATAAACGGACGAGGCCCATGGCAATTCTAATTTTACATAAGGCGATGGAATACGCAACGTGTGTACAAGTAGTTCTTTAGCAGGGCTTTCGAAAATGATCATTTTACCCTGAACAACCTATACTCTGTGGTATTGTAGAACAACAGGACTGTCTGTTGTGGTATAGTTCGTTCTCGGGCTCTTCCGAATATTATGAATCCCTGAAGTTCTACTTCTGCGATAACACAAAGCTTTAGTGAGTCTAGAAAATTCTAGCACGTTCAACTGACCGCATTCTTGCGCACTCAATCAAATAACATTTTGCGTGGGAACTATTTCTTGCTAGGCATTACCATCGCACCTACATTATCACTATTTTTATTTACACTAATGGTAGATGAAATATAATAATCCATCGATATAATTACGAGTCCAATGTAATCAAAAATAATGCACTTTTATGTTAACACGAATACGAAACGCTTGTGATACATGACATAATTAGGAAACAAACACATTATACATAGAGTGGTTTTTCAAAGGTTTTGTTTCAAAAAGTGTGAATAAACCGCGGATATAGTACAAGTAGGAATGCTGAGACAACAGAACTGGCGTTCCTGCAATTTTGAATACACACCCCTCAAGAACGTTTTTCGCCGCAGCGGTTACTAACTGAATAGGTTGTACACGGTCCAAGAGAATGTATGGCGTGGTAATACACAGTGTCTGTACGGAATACCTTGCCTGTTGTTCCGATGTATCTTTGTAATGAGACTACTGTTTCAGCAAACACCCTTCACGAACAACCCCATTGCAGGCGATACAAAAATTGTTTATAGTCATGTATTGTTACGCGCTCGCTGCTTCGCCTCCCGCGCGAGCGAGAGAAGAGGACAGAGAGTCGTTATATGATAGCGGCGGCAGCGTGAGAAATTGCGGCCTCGTATCAGTCACAGAAAGCGCGCCGAAACGAAAATCTCTTTAGCGGCACATTATGATGTACCTGGTGGTATTGCTTTCTGCATTTATCTGATGAATGATCTGGATTATTAACCTTGGTCTCTCGGCCCAATTCGAGGTACCTTGAACCTTCGAGATGGCCAAAACCAAGCTATGAATATTGCGACAGGCCTCCGGGCCACGAGTGGAGTTGAGTTGGAGGTGATGAGTGAATGAGTGGCTGAGTTCCGAGCGATAGAAGAACGAGTGGCGAGTGAAGGACGCGGCTGGCAGGCTGGACTATTGGACTAGGCGCGTGAGTGAAAGACATTATAAATGATGACAACCAATAGACTGAACACGTGGTAATAATGAGTACGAGTTAATTGACTGTAACCAAGAGAGACAATTAAGGACGTTAATTAGAGTTGTAATAGACATGAAATATTTCCCTCACTGTTAAAAATAAAAATAGTAAATGTGTTCACTTTACCGTGAACAGCATGTAGAATGAATGCTGACGAAACAGTAATTTTTCTTAATTAATGCATTTAAAGTACTGTACAGTGTGCGTAAATAAATATTTCCCGTTTTAAAGATTTCCTTTTTATTTTCCCGTCGAACTTGTTTTGTTATAATTTTTATACCATTTTTAAGCATCCATAAATGCGCTTACCAACACTTTACTATCCCAAATGTCTCAAGAAATTAGAAACAAACTCTCCCGCTGTATTTTCTAACGAAGGCAAACAAACGAGTGGCCAAGTAGAAATATAGAGTTGACTGAACTAAACATTTTGTCAGTCTACGTTTTTGTTCTAGCGCAGATGATTTGTTTATTCTGCGAGAATTTTGACAAAATTAATTTCGCTACGTTTCAAGTTGTATTTACATAACCTAATATTTTGTTGAGTGAACTAAATATATTATTGTGGCCCTATTCAATCAAGTATATTGCGAGAAAAAAAAACAGTGATTCACATATACGCGTGTGACAGTTGACAGTGATATGACAATTCGTGAAGGGAATTCATTGGGAAGATTACACTCTTGTGGTGTTATGGTTGTAATCGTCAGTACGATTTAAGATCCAATACATGTGATGTGTCATGCAGTATTTGGTTGTTATTTGAGGTTGTTATAACAATTTTTCATACAAATTTTAATTTTATTTGTCATTATTGTGCTTCTGAAAAGGTTTGTACGCATTCACAAAAATAGATAAAAAGCATGTCGTGAAACACATGTTTTAACCGACAAAAACTAAATTATTGATACAAGCCCATTGGCGATGTAGAAATCACACATTTGAGGACGTTTACAGAACAGCGGACATCATAGCAAAAATGGCATGCGGAACATGATCCTGTAATCTGCAGAATATTCAGCTCGTTTCTTGGCTGACTCTTAACCTTAACATACTGTATAATAGCCTCTGAAAGAACGCAGATATTTCAGAAATATGTTCAACTTTTCCAGTTCACCTATTGTATCCATGGATGCTCTTAACACCGAGCTGTAGCCTTCCTTACATTGCTTCCTTAAAGACACGGTCTGGTTTATCTAGCTGGGATTACGCGACAGAATGCTACATATTGTAAATATAATATGTTTCATCAAACTTGGTTTTCGGCGTATGTGGGCAGACAACAGACTTAGTCAAGTTTATATACCTAAGTAAAAGAACCTTCAAAAATACACGACAATTTCATTTTCGGAAATTGATTTTTCCTTCTGCGAAACTGTCTAGTCGGTTTATTTTCTAGTCTCTTATTCGATGTCGTTTAATTTTTTGGCAGTTCTGATTTTGCAGTAGTCTTATATTCAGGTTAAAAAACAGCTTTACATTCGGATGAAAGAAGCCCTATATTCGAGTAAGTGTATCCTATATTCTAAGGGGTAGGGGACCCTGTATTTGAGGAAACGATTTGCGTTTTAAAGGAAAAAGCTTGTTTTCCGCATGAACAAGTATTTTTCTCATTTGCCTCCGAACAAGACGCGAAACAGTCGCTTATATCGAGAACTCCAACTCCGCACGCCAGAAAAAATTCCGTCACTTGCCAGCAAAAATTTCGGAACGCCGTTTACCAATCAGCGCCTGGTAAACTACTCGCCACCCGGCAGCTCAGCGCATAGGGAACGTTTCGCGAAATGCAGTAGCCAATTAGACACAAGGCCCGTTCCCAGAGTGTCGTGCAGCCAATCAGAGAAGGCGCACGCACACATCAGTGGAACCGCCTCGTCGTTTCGCCTCTCTGTCCTTATCTGCTCTGCGACTATGCCCGCGGAGTGCCGTAGAGACGAATATGTTCAGGAGGCTGGCGTGGAGGTGGGACTTATCTCATCTCGCCCATCCCACAGGCCAGCCAATGGGATTGCCTTCTCCAGCTGGAGAACTGACTGGAGCCAGGGACGCCGACGCTGCCGCAGCTAATCTAACTTCTGTGAAACCGAGCAAAGTTTCAGCGCCAGAGAGGGAGATATGAGGCGTGAGCCTGGGTTAGAAATGCGGACTTCCGCATTCTCGAGCCCGTGTTGCGCGAATTAAGAGCCTTATCTTTGCCCCCCCCCCCCCCAGGAAAAAATGTGATAAAAACACTGTCGTTTCCTAGCGGTAATCTCTCAACTACTAAAACTGTTACGAAATTAAATATCTCTGGTATTAAAGTTACCACATCTAACACACTGGCCATGTGCCATACTGGCATTGGTTAATTAAAACTGTCTGCGTTGCTATTTAGAAACCAGCAGAAGCCATCTATTGGACGGTATTATTTTGTTCGACGAGCAAATTAAATACGATGAAAAATATAACCAAAATCTTGTATACAGCTGAAAGAAATCTAGGTCTTACAATTTCTAGGTTAAGATGATGAAATGATACACACTAACCTTGGAACAGTTTTGGAATCAATTTTTGAAGAACGCTGCACTGCCCCTGTGTACATTTGAACAGGAACACTGTCTGGCATACGTCCAGTTAAATTGTCATTGGCGGAATGAACATTGTTCTACATTGTGGTGCCCTTTGTATACTGAGGACACAACAAGGCGGCCGGCCAAAGACCCTAAGCAATCCTGGATTGAGTGGTGAGGAGAAATAACAAGGATGCACCAAGTCAAAGCTGAACTACCTTCCAAGGTTCTGTATTTTCCAAATATAGATTTATAAGAAAACCGTTTACTTGGAAAATGTCTAACAATATTGTTATTAGGTAACTCCTTTTAATTGGGTTTTCATAAAGAAAATTCTCAGAAAATAGCCTGAATCCGGCTACTCTACAAAGCCAGTCACCCAAAACATCATAAGCAATACAAAATATCTCTGAGTGCCAGTTCTGACTTCAGTATACCCTTCATAACATGCTGAAAAACCGCTCTCTCAGACCAATGTATATTGCAGTGAATAACAGTAAGCAGAAACAAGGTTAAATATGAATTTATTTTTAAGTTCTGCAGACTGGCAATAGCAACATTCTCAAATAACAGTAAATGCCAATAAAAATATGTGAAATACTGAACAATAATTTAGATGTTTATTCCTTACGTCAATTTCCTTCAATGAATCTTTTAAAAGTTCTGCACAATGGCAATAGAAACATAACAGTATATGCCAATAAATATTTTATACGTGTATCTTTATCCCAAGTGGCAATTTCCTTTCATAAAGCTTTTCCTGTCTATGAAAAAGACACTACAACTTTCAATACCAAATTTATAATTTAAAATTGTGAAAAGTATTATAAATAACACTTAGCCATAGCCATATACTGAAGGCAAAATTTATTCCATTAAATAGCATATCTTTAAATTAACCCACAAAGGGTTTTGATTGCACTACCTTAAAACCCATTTTAAAAGGCGTATATTTATGCTTACTGCCACTTTAACATTATGCTCCTGAACATTATGATAATCTGGCATTTATGGCGTGCTCTGAAATGGTGTTTCTAATTAACGCGAGGTCTTGAAAACACTTAACAGCACTCGTATGAAAGGTGTGTTATTTTCGTAGGTCAGTACACTGGACGCACGTTTACTACTTTCGTAGAAAAACGTGCATTTCGAACACTCCGAAACGCACATCAAGGGCTAGGTAGACGGGCGCCTTACGAGCCGTCCAAATATATTCACTCACTCATTCTTGTGCAACACTTGTACGATTGTCGCCAGAGTGATTGACTGGTTTAAAGTAAAATTGCTGTGTGTTGGACACTTTAAGTTTTTTTTTGTGGCCCTGTGTTAGTAGACCAACTACTGAAGTTAGAAAGTGGGGAGAATTGTCTAGGTGCATCATGTCAGGCCCTAGGCTTGGCATGATGCACCTAATGCACCATGATGCACGAAATTTGAGGGTAAGAGGAAGATGCATCAATCTCCCAAGTGAGGTTAAGGAGCGCCAAGCCAGCGTTTGTGGCCTGGCCTTCCCCTCCAATTAAACTAGGACTAAGACCTTGGAAGGTTCATGGCAAACCGGCCAGGCCGCCGAAGGAAACCCATGACGATAGACGGACTGGGTAGTTTCTCCATGCCAGGGAGGAAAATATATAATTCGCGCAGTGTTTAACATGCAGTGTTAGCAAGTGTACGAAGGCGATAGATAAAGACGAAAAGGGGAGGCTGGTAATCCCATTGTAAGAGAATCTTGTCCCACATGTGGGTCCCCGAGGGCGCACGAGGTATTCTTCAGCCCGCTTCCCCTTGCTGCCGTCTGTTAGGCAGCTTGGTGTAGGTGTGGTCGTCTTGCTGTTTCTGGATTTATTGATGTTCGAGCGACGCGATCAGCCAACTGATAGGTTCGTCTGTGAGGCACAGAGCACGCAGCCATCGGGGCAGGGCCGCAACATACAAGCACAGGTTTCCCGTCAGCACAACATAAATCGGCGCGATCGCGGCAGCCTGCTGTAGGAACCAGTGTTGAGCGGCGCACCAGAGACCACGTTACCAGTCGTCATGGATGGGCTGTCTGTCCTAGGTTGGGCATACGTCACAGTAAAAAAATTTTTTTTGGGAAAATTACCTGACAAGTGTAAGGAAATATTCGCAAACTTGTGTGGTAACATAGTTTTCCTTATGTGTAAATCAAAATTACCACACTCTGGAGTCAAATTCACGTACGTGGTAGTGGAAAATCCCATGCATTGATAGGAAACTTACCTTATGACATGTGGATCTCCTCGTCCATTTGTAACTATTAGATAATTGTATTATATATAATTTTAACCTTAAAATTAATTTTTATTGTCTACTCATACAAGCTGTCCAACATGGCTCTTATCGTGTAAGGTATAATTACTGTACCTGGAGTAAAATTCCCGTACATAGCGGTGGGCAATTCCATAAATGGATGTGAAAATTACCTTACGACGAGTGCATCTCTTCAGCATTGTGTCAACAGCTAAGTGGGAGGAAGGGTGGAAGAAACAATTATTTAACATGCTAATCTTCACTAATGCTGTTACACTGTCTTCGAGGTGTAATGGATAGCGCACCGGCCTATCGTGATAGAAGACCGTGATTTGCGTCCACCTACCAGCAAGCGTCGAGGATTTTAGAGTTGAGGTTTCCGTTACTATTCGTCAGAGTATATAAGGACTAAAGAAGTTAACAATAATAATACTCGATGGTATTATTTAATATAATTTTGTAATTATAATAGTTAATATTCCCTTACTTTTATGGGGGTTTCCCTCGACTTTTGTCACATACTTTTTCCTATGATTAGGGAATAGTACTTTACTTACCATGTAAATTTACTCTACATTTAAGACGTATTTTGCCTTACATGCAGAGGTAATAATTTGCTTCCCTTACTTGTAAGGGAATTTTGCCTTATTTTTTGTACAATGTAGTGCATTACACTGTCCCACAGCGCAACTGTTTCCGATGCGCGAATATCTTGTCTATTTCTTGCGATTACTTCAGTCTAGACGGTCTTGTGGTATTCCGGTTCCAGTTTGGTTCGGCTCGCAGTTAATTCGGGTGTAGTGTACAGCCTCGCGATTTGGTACACTTATTAATTAAGGTGGCTTTTTACACCTGAGTTGTTTCGGCCTTAGGTATTTTCCAGCGAACCTCGTCATCGTAGTTCCCTAGGGCAGGCACCAGTGGGCTTGTATTTGTGGCAGCAGATTTGTATAATTGTTCTGCCGGACGTTTTATGTGTTCGCGGAGAATGGGCAGTTGGTATCCAACGAAGTACCCAAACAGCTCACTTGAGTTCCTAGTTTTGTAGTACCTGTAGGATGTGGCCCTTTGTCGTGTCCTACGCTGTAGGACAACACAAGGTCAGCCACTTCAAACAATATCAAAGCACGATACCATCTAGCAGAGAAGAAAACATGTAGCAACAGAAAACTTGGCTCAGAATCACAGTGACACTCGCGAGATCTCTTTGAAATATAAATACATATCGTACGTTCTAAAATATACACTACCAGATACAGAAACACAAAGTTACTACCATCTACCAACCAACTGGTAAACAATTTAAACATTATCACTTCCAAAATACAACATTTCACCTGGATTACAGTGATATTACATTATAATTGGGTGACTAGCAGAAAAAACAATTATTTTTACAATCATTAAACACTAAAGTAACTTTGAAAACAATTTTACTTTTCTCTGTCCACACTGACATTTTTGACTTTTATTATGTCCGCTACGACCGATTCGAATTTTACCATTCTCATTTACTGTGGTTTCCAAAATTTTACAATACAGGAAAAATTATTAAAATCCACGTATTACAATTAACTATGCTCAGCATTTCTTTACATTACTATCCGCATACTGTTTTTGGTTACTCTCCTCATTTATTTATAAGGTTGAAAATTACTTCTAAAATATTTTGCCAAAAATCCTCAAAAGGAACCAACATTCTAATATTAGCAACCATTTTTAAAAGTGGAAAATTTTACCACTAATGCCAGGACCAGCAAAACGTGAATTTTCTCTCTTTCATCATAAGGATCATATCTACACATGGCCTAGTACTTAGATTATTCGTCAGACCCCAGCAACCATCTCTGCCACGAGACAAAACTGCTAGGGGTATAAACATTGACAAAACTAGGGGAGTGACCCCACCCTGGCAGGGAGTAACGAAACACTTTCAAAACTAGCCTATTAAAATTAAATCCCCCATAGGAGGTTCTGGATTAATAGAGCACTCTTGTGCGGACAGTACACTCTTTATAGTTCATATCACGCCCTGCACATGCTAGCCGCGCTACACGAGCGCCGTATGGCGGAGCGGCACGTAACTTCACCAGCTAACCGTCTGCTCGCGGAGACCACAGACATGGCACACGTCGCCGCGCCGTGGGCTGCTTGTTATTATTCATATTACGTGTGATAATACCCGTGAAATTTCACGTGTGTGATACTGCACTAAGACCAGGTTCCAACATAAGTTAAGAAGATGCCTTCTATTTTTGCATGAAAAGTTTTGCTAATCAATCCCTCGTTGAGCAACAGACAGATGATATAGGAGACGTTGCGACATAGTTGTAGCCTCGTGAATCAAAGTTTGATTGTGCATGGGGTGGAAAATTCCACGTGATGAGACAAGGTGTTACAGCTGCCACCCCTTATGGAGCGCTCCTCGATGTCGTTCCAGCAGTCGACCCAGCCAGGAATTATTCACGATGGCCAATCATGGATGACCACTGACCATAATCTTCTCTCAGGTATACCTCCCATCCAATGGACCTCCTCGTCCGCCATGATTGGAAAAAACCAAACACAACACTGAAGATATATCTGGAAACCAACAAAATGATTCAGTCATCTCGAAACTTCTAACTCCTCAAGAAGAAAAATATTGAGATAAACTTTTGGGGCCAGACCCTACCAAGTCCCAATACTATATGTCTCTCCTTTGAATTTTTTGTCCTTATTGGTATATTGATGAACTTTTCAGTAAACACAAGGAGAGTTTAAATAAAAAACATAACATATTAATACACAATCACATTTTATCCCTAAATAAGCATGAAACCCTAAAGAAATTAACGATATTTGTGTGTGTGTGTGTTCGTGGGGGGGGGGGGGGGGTGGAGGGGGAGGGAGGAGTGTGGCAAGACTACTGAGATCTGAAGACGAGGATTCAAAACCTTCCTAAAAACACATACCCTGAATTACAAATAATACACGATGGTGAGCATTAAAGACAATACAAAAACCCAGAAAAATAAAATATCAATAAAAAATTTTTTACAATATCAACAACATAAACACTATAATCTCCTTAACTCATTAGGAAAATCCATGTCCAACTCACTGAGTATATCACAGTAACTTAAGTTGAGAGAGATGGGTCTTCAATACTACCCCGGAGTGATGCACATTCTCTAGCATAACAGTAACCGTTTTCAAAAACTTACGAATCTCATATGGACCCACATATTTCAGAGCTAGCTTGCCGGCAACTTGCGCCGCCTTCTTGCTAAGAAACTGAGTCTCCAACATAACCTTATCCTCCACCTTAAAATACATTTTCCCCTTATTCTGATTGTACCTGGAGGCAAGCTTTGTATGATACCTTTTCAAGTTCTGGATAGCATCATCCCACATTACTTACAGATCTTGGTTCTGCTTTACGGGATCACAATATAAATTATGCAGTCCCCAATCATTAATAAGGGTATGAAATAGTTTACGGCCAAAAAATATCTCGGCTGGGACCGTCTTAGTCGCATCATTTGCAACATTGTTGAAAGCCAAGTTAAGTTGGTATATCACAACATCCCATTCTTTGTATGTACCCGTTTGGAATGCCCTCAGTGCAATTTTCAGATTCCTATTGTATATTTCGACAAGATTTGCTTGGGGTAGTAGGGTTTGGTTTGCACAAGCCTTATACATAGAGGTCTGCAAAATTCGCATTCTTATTTGGGTGCACTTTAAACTACAATCACACGCACCTTTGCAATAAGTTTGTCATTGAACCGTATTTTATTTGACACGGCCCTGAGTAATCTGCGCCAGTAAATGAACACTTGACAATTATGTAGTCCAGTCACGAGCAGTCTAGTCCGAAAGGAAGTGACTTCACATATATGCAGCAGCCAATGCAGAAAAGACACTGGTACGAGTATATACAGCATTGTGAAATTTTGCTTAATGCCAAATAATAATAGTAAATTTTGCAGGGAAGTTTTTCATCTCTAGAGATACATAATAACTAGCATTGTCAGTTACCAAATACACGGGCGACCTAAACACAGGGAAAATCCTATGATATAAAACTTGACAAATTTCTGCTGATTTCATTGATCTAAGAGGGAAGAAAAATACAAACTTACTAAAATTATACATGGTAACCAAGACAGAAGTGAAACCTGAAGCTGTTCTGGGTAAGGTACCAAACACGTCAAGGTATATTCTTTCCCAAGGGAATTTTGCCACGGTGGCTCTCTAGGGACTACAAACATTAATATTCCGAGACTTGGAGCGCTGGCAAGACTCACACTGACGAACTAGTTCTTCAACTTCTTTTGCCAGGCCTGACCAACAAAACATGATCTGTATTCGGGACGATGTTTTTTCCTGCCCCAAGTGTCCCCAAAAAGGGGCATTTAAAGGTTCGGTAAGTTAAGCAAAGTCGAGAATACATTTTGCATAGAAACCAACCATGCCAAGGAATCGGCGCACACCTGGAACATTCTTAGAAGCTGTAAAATTTACAATGGGCCGAATATTTTACAAGATTCAATAAAAGCTGTCCTTCACCAATCACAAAACCAAAGTACTTCACATACTTCTTAGCCAATGTTACCTTCTCTAGATTTATGGTTAAATCGGCATCGCACAGAACAGACAGAAAAAGCTTTAAATGTGTAAAATATTCTTCAAAGATCTTATGATATATACATGCATCGTCAATATAGGTGAACAAAAAATTGGTACTCATATTAACCTAGCACCTGAAAGAGAATTCTAGACATGGACTGAAGCCCACAGATTACTCCCATTGGTAGGCATTTCCATTGAAATTGCCCCCACGGGGTCACAAATGCCAAAAGCTCGCGCGATTTAGAATGGAGATCACATTGTACGAAAGTCATGTTTAAGACGAATATTGAGAAATATTTCGCCTGACCAACATGCTGAAAAACTGACTCGATGGTAGGTAATGGGTATGGATCCACAACAATGTTATTTACCTTATGGTAATCGCAAAAAATCCTGAATTGCCCTGGCACCGTTTTTGGTAATAAGAAAGCAGGACTAAAGCATAGACTACTCGTCCACGATTTTTGATCATGCAACTCAGCAACTGAAGCCTTAAACTCTTTCATTTTTGGAGATGCACACCCTATAAGGTACAGACGATACAGACTCGTGATCTTCTAAATATAAAACTATTGGCTGCTTTATTGCGTGACCAAGTTTAGAAGTAATTACACCTGCAAAATCTTGACATAATTCATTTATTTGTTTCTCCTGTATTTCTGTATTGTCTGTAGTCGAAACACCTTGAAGTAACTTTTTTTTTGAAGTAACTTTAACCAGACAGGTTTTACAAAAGTCAAATACAAGCTCCTGCGTATACACATTAAGACTAACTTTAATCTTACCCAAAGAATCCACACCAAGCAACAAATCATGGCTAAGCCCTGGCAATACCCTTAATTCCAGTTTCCAGGAGAAATTATCTAATTTAATGTTAAATTTAGCGACATACAGGGAATTAATCACTCCTCCATTTTACTATGAAAATCCATTAGTTTCCCGCTCGAATACCTTAATTGCCTCCTTAGGTTAATGCTGCAATACATAGTTGCAAATAACTATGACTAATTAGAGAACTGGTCGTCCCTGAATCCACCAGCGCAGAAGTTTAAATTTTAGCGGCAATTACTATATATACATATTGTAACCCATGCCTAATGCTCATAAGTCAAATTATTAATACTGTTGTTATCCATAACCTTTTCCCGATGAGGGTACTCAGCCTTAACATGGCCTTTATCTATACAATAAAAACACACAGTGTCCTTATATCGATCACCCAAATTACTACATGTTCTGTTTTCCCCATCAGTTTGAGATCCGATGTCTTACCACTACACCCCTTTACTATCTGTTAGTCCTGAGAAACCACATGTACAGATTTTTTATAGAAAAAATCACTAGCAAGGTGATTCGTTCGTCCACAAATAAAACACGAACGAGGTACTCCTTCTTTCACACCCTCCATATTCCCTTTTACAACCTTAGCTGATTCCCCCCTCCTAACAATTCCACAATGTTATCTCTACTTCAGAAACTAAGGCTAGAAGTTGTGGTAAAGTAGTTGGCCTGGTAGAAAAAGCAAAAAATCTACTATTCTGAGCCAACGGAATAAGGATCATTACTTGGGTAAAGTATTCTTCCGCACATGGGAACCCAATAACACCTACAATATTCCCATAACATCAGAAACGGACTCCCTCATTGTCTGGTTGGGCAACTGGTATCTCTTCATTAATTTTAATCTAAATTTAGAAATCGCAAAGTCAACTGCTTCAAGTTTAAAAACAGTACTACAGAAACTGATAGTGTCCTAATTTTCTTCACGGGCTAAGCTGAAAATCGGCTCAAACTCATCGGATACCTTAAAAGTTGTGGCTGCATAGAATAACTGGCGTGAACATATGTTTAAAGTTAATATGGCTTTAAGGGCAACAAAGAACGCCACAATAGAGGGTAGGTTGGTATCCCGCAAATCTAGGAACTTAGCCATAAAACTAGAAGGGAAATACTTTAGGGCCTTTATTACTGGTCTGCACTCACCCCGCCCGCCAAATCCTTCAGCGCCATCATCTCCCCCTTCTCCTCGTTTAATGAGCGCATGGGTCTTGACGCGGAGTTCAGCTATCCCGTCGGTGTCAAGTAATTCCACCCCTGCCTCCGTCAGAAGTTGGGTTACCGCGGCTTTTGACAGATGTTGAATCCAACCTGTAGACATTTTCCGTGTTACTTTCTTTAACAAACAGTAACAACGTTCCTTGAACCTCCCCTCCTCAAAAAAAAATACCATCTACACAATTTTTCAAATATCTCATGCGCAAAGTGTACGAAACACACAATTTTGACGCGATCCCGGGCACAACTCATGCTGCAAAAGAGCACAGTGTGCAGTTTGTGGCCCTTTGTTATTTCCTACGCTGTAGGACAACAATAGGTCAGCCACTTTAAACAATATCAGTGTACGATACAATCTAGCAGACACTATCAGACACAGAAAAACAAAGTAAAAACCACCTACCAACCAACCGTTAAACAATTAAAAAAATATCACTACCAAAATACTACATTTCCCCTTCCTTGTTACATCATGAGGACCATATAAATTTTGGCAATACGAAAGATCCAGACACTTAATAATATTTCTTTTGAAATAATATGCCTCACTACTGGCACAATCGATGAGCCTGAATAAATACTTAGCAGTATTTGACATTGATTTTAAACTCTCACACTGTTTCAATCACTAGAAATTATTATAAACATAGATTTCGTCCACATGGATATTCTGGTCACACTTGCCTGGATTAAAAAGATATTACATTATTATTGGGTGACTATAAGAAAAAACTATTATTTTCACAATCATTAAATACTGAAGTAACTTTGAAAACAACTTTACTTGTCTCTGTCCACACGGACATTTTTGACTTTTATTATGTCCTTTAGGAACCTTTCAAAATTTAACATTCTCATTTACTGTGGTTTCCAAAATTTTACAATATAGGAAAAACTATTAAAAACCGCATATTAAAATTAATCATGCTCAGCATTTCTTTACGTTACTGTACTCATATTATCTTTGGTTACTCTAGTCAATAAGGCTGAAAAATACTTTTAAAATCTTTTGCAATAAATCCTGAAAAGGATTCAACATTCCAATATCAGCAATCAATTTAAAAGTGGAAAATTTTACGACTACTATAAGAACTAGCAAAACGTCCATTCTCTATCTTTGTTCGTAAGAATCCTATATACACATCATGTAATACTTAGCTTACTAGTCAGACCCCAGCAACCATCTCTGCCACAAGACAAAACTGCTAGGGGCATAAATACTGACTAAACCTAGGGGAGTGACACCCACCATGGCAGGGCGTAACAAGACACTTTCAAAACCAACCAATGAAAATTAAACCCCCCCCCCCCCATAGGAGATTCTGAATTCACATAACTCGCTGCGCAAGCCAGCCGCGCTACACGATCACCATACGGCGGAGCGGCACGTAACTTCACCAGCTGACAGTCTGCTCGCGAAGGCCAGGGACAAGACACGCGTCGCGCTGGGCTGCTTGTTTTTATTTATATTACGTGTGATAATGTCCGTGAAACTTCACGTGTACGTTTCTGCAGTGACACCTGTGTCCAACATAAGGTAAGAAGACTTCGTCTTTATTTATGGGAATTTTTGCATGAAAAATTTTGTCGATCCATCCCTCGTTGAAGAGCAGGCAGGCCATACCGCATGTGACACTGCCACATAGTTGTGGCTGCGTGGAGTAAAGTTCGGTGAGGCATACGGGTGGAAACTCGATCCGAGATCGGATCTATGATCGACACAGAAAACTGTGGCTCCATTCGAGTTCAGAGCTGGACTGGAGATCGAGAAGAAGAACAAAACTTTAAAGCTCACGGACCCTTCTTAGCCATAGGTAGGAGCACCTGTTTTTCGCGAAAAGATTTCAGGACAAGTAGCGTACCGAAACACTTTCGCTCGGAACCACTTTCGCAATTGGACCATTTGAATTGTTATTATCCTGATCTGTCAGTCCGCTGATCACAGACAGTCAATGATGGAGAAACTTAATTCTGATTGGTTCACTCACGTAGCAGTCAGTTTTTACACAACGGCAAGCTACCAATAGCCAAAGGATAACTGAAAGTGTGCTCTTAGGGCATTGAAGTTTAGGCTTCGCGTAAATATTTTCGCGAAAAATAGGTAACCCTAGCCATAAGCCATCCAGATTGTTGAATTCGAATTAATTAACAAAATAAGATTATACTGCACATACATGAACTAATTTCTAATTTCACTTAGTCGAAAGAGAACAACAACAAACCCGGCAAGGTGGATAGATGAGAGGAGTTTCTCAAGGTGAACACACCTGCAGCGCCAAGCGTCACGTGGCTGGGCCTCGTCACGGCTCCCATCCGTACCCAAATGCGGCTCCTACAATTCCCACTCCAACTGAACCAACATCTGGAGCTTCAATCTGGGCTCACATCCGCCAAGCAGGTCACGCTGAAACCCGAGACACATCCATGCTACGCACAGCCATGTCCTCCTAGGATTCTCCGCCCCCGCCCCACCTCACCAGACCCATCCTCCCCCTCCCGACTAGTATTTTAATTATATTTACTATTTTAGGATTGAAACCGCTGTTAAGGAAACATTCCACAGGTTCTACAATTTCAAGAAAGGTCATGAAAGGTTATCATTTTTATTTGGATATTCTATGGTGGGCTTGGAAATTTCTCTTGGGGGTCCCACACTCCGATCTTATGAGTGTTGGAAGGCGGCTGTTATTCTGCCCGCCCGTAATTTACCTACAATCATTATTCTAACTATATCGTAAGCATCGAGCAAACTTCTCGAAAAGCTGGTGAGCTATACCCCGCCAATCGTAGAGGTCTCGCAGTCGACAGCCTATCCCACCGCCTTCCGTTCCTCCTCCGCGACTAGTGAGGTCCAGGAGCCGGGATTTCCCAGAGAACCCCCGCGAGACCACATCCCGACGGGCCGCACACATTCGTCTAGCCTATTCGGCCGGATTTCGGTGGCACCCATCGTACATGCACCCCCCGCGAAGTCTTCCCCGGGGGCCCCTAACCCCCTCCATAATTTTCTATTATATTTTTATCACTTTGAGGACTATACTCTAGTGTAGTTCGGGCAAAACTTGTTTGAATATTTAATTCCACATAAAAAACAAAATGGGTCATTTTATACTCACATCAATTCCCTATTTCGTACGGATTTCAAATATACAACATCAACAACGTACTTCGTAAATGAAAGACCAATTTTTTTATAGTTGGAATTTGGTTGGAAAACGGTAAACTCGGCACACCATTGGTTGGCAGCCGGTCAATACGGAAAGACAGGTGCAGTTTTGACCAGTAGAATGGCGTTAAGTGGCAATAGGGACCAATAGAACACAGAGACCCTGCATCAGTATGGATATAGTTGACTAACGTGTAGCTTGAGCTGGAGAAAGTGTGCCGACCTCAAAGTGTTAACTATTTCTATATTTTTTCCCCTTGCACTGCCTTCCATTCCAGTTCGAGCATCGTCCAGGTCCAATAACCCTTCAGGACACCCGACCTTTGTTTACCGCAATGCACGGGGATTGAGCTCTTCTCCTACCGGCAACCAGTCCACGGGGAACCACCAGGGGGTTGCAACCCGGCTCCCAACCTCCTTTTATTTCTACTTTTTCTTTTTTCTAATTTTTATTTATATTTTTTTAAATTTTTTACATACAATATATCACAAACAAATATCAACACTGCATCACAACTAACACACACTCATTATTTTCTTCTCTATTTTATTACTATCGCAATGCAGCCGGTTTCTAACTTCTGACTAATTTGTGGTCCCACTTTGTTTTAGTCGGGTCAAAATTGTACTCTATTCTACCAAAAATATTTAGATAATGCCAATAGATCCCAGACCAGTCTACATCTTCTATTCCTCTCTCCTGTCCCGAATCCTCCACCAACTTGCGCAGCTCTTCTCGGTTAGCTATTATGTTCTCTCGTGCCAATATTATCTTCATAATGTATTCGGGATTCGGGAAACACACATTATGTCCTCCAACTACTCTATTTCTCACCACCAGCTGGATTGCGGTTGTCAAAATTTCGGTCTGTTCTAATTTTGAGTACAAAATTCTCTTCTCTAATTACCAATAGTTTAACTCCTCTTGGTTCTTTTTAATTTTGACATCCAAATTGACTTCACCCGTTTCTTGAAATTTCTCCACCTTCTCCAAAAATGTTTGATCTGACTCCCGCTTCCTCCTTCTTCTATTCTATCTCATTCCTTTTCTATTCGCTAGCCATTCGTTCTTCCTCCCTCTTCTGTTCTCTTCGTTCTCTAGCTGGTTTCTTCTTCTTCTCCATGCCCGTTGTATCTTCTTTCTCCTCTCCCCTTCTTCTACTTGCTTGTTACTTTCTTCTTCGTTCTTCATTTCTTCCTCTTCTTTTTATTATTTTCATGAACTTTTTCCTCTATTACTTGTACTTTT
Source organism: Dryococelus australis (assembly GCA_029891345.1). Lineage (NCBI taxonomy): Eukaryota > Metazoa > Arthropoda > Insecta > Phasmatodea > Phasmatidae > Dryococelus > Dryococelus australis. The sequence continues at coordinate 12,633,396 of CM056994.1, read as the reverse complement.
GGTCCGTCGTCTTCTTCCGGTTCTTCTATCTTGTCCGTTCCTACTTCTTCTTCGCTTTCCTCTTCTTCTTCATTCCACCAAATACCTCCTTCTTCCTTTAGTTGTTCAGCTCCACATCGAAGTTCTTTTTCCTTTTCCTTCCCTTTTCGCCTCTTTTTTTCTCCTTCTTCCCATTTTGCTATTTATTCCCTTTTCTTTACTGGAAATTCTGTTTCCTTTATATCCTCTTCCTCCATTTCGAAAGCCAAATTATGTTGTCCCAATTAAATTTGTTCCTATTCCCCCTTTTTCTTTATTCGTATTCTGATTACCAATACGACCACTCTTAGGATGTCCATATTCCCTATAAATGGAATTTTGAATTTACTCAACAATTACTTTCTTTACATTAACACTTCTCAACACCTATATAACTACTAGCAACCCCATTTTTTCTCAACTACTATTTTGTTTCTTTCCTTTTAGTCCCTCCACGCATCCACCAAAACCTACTATTAATCTTCTAGATCAACGTTCAAAACTTTTACAATATCATATATTTTACCTAAACTTTCATTTATTATTGTTACAATTTCATTATCATATATATTATATGTATGCAAAGGCCAACTTTCATTATAATTTTGCAATTTCTGTTTTAGTTCCTCCCTTTCCTATTCAAACAATTCACACATGTAAAATATGGTATATGGTTTCTTCTCCCTTTCACACTGACAACTATCCTGTTCTGTTTTGTTAATTCTAAATAAATATTCCCTTGCTTGACAATGCCCCGTTATGATCTTTAAATCTTTATTGTTCATTTTATTTTTATTCATATAGCAATAATTTAAATCTTAAATAGAGTTTTTTTTTCTGTTTAATACAGTTTCTACTTTATCATATTCATCTTGCCACTTGAAAATGTTAATTTCATAAACTTCCTTTTTAATTTTTTTTACTCTTGTTGGTTGATTATCCGCACTTTTTTCAATCCACATTCTTACATCTTCTATTATCTTGTTGTACGAATCTCCATTATATCTTATTTCATCTACTTCAGGTGCATTCTGGTAGAGCATATTTCTTCCTTTTATTCGATAGTCTATTAGTATTTCTTTGCATATTGTTATAGTTTATGTATATGATGTTTTAATAAAATTCATTAAATTTAATAATACATATATTTTTAATGCCCTTAAAATTATTTTAGTATGTGCAACATCTATATTATATCTATAACTTGTGCTGTCATATTGTATAACATTTAAATATAAAGCTTGATATACTGTTATTTTATTTTTATAACTATAACTTTTTATCTTCCATATTGTTTGATTCAACATTAAAAACATATTTTAAACTTTTTCTGTTATTCATCGAATATATGGAATAAAACTTCACCTGTTATCTAACACTATCCCCAGGTATACTATTTCTTTTTTCACTTTTATTGTCGCTCCATCATATTTAATTGTTGGTGGTCTTTTATCTAGATTTCCTTTCAATATTGTAGCCACTTTTTTCTCCATTGAAAATGTTAATTTTTTTCCTCTTCATCCATTTTGACGTTTTATCCATTATTTTCTTTGGTTGTTATTCAATTTCTCTTCTTGTATTTCCTTATATTAAAACTATACAATCGTCCGCGAATGCTACTGTTGTTGTTTCTTCATTATTATTATGTTTTAAAGAACCACTAATACCTATATTCCATAAACTTGGTCCCAATACTAAACCCTGGGGATAGCCACCATTTATTTATCTTTGTAAATTTATCTGGTTCTCTTTTATTATTATTTTTTATATTGTCCATATAATTCCATATTATCTCCTTCCATATTCTCCCAATCGGTATCTTATTAGTTTCTGCCTTTATATCCTCCCAATTCACTGTTGAAAATGCCTTACGTATGTCCATTGAAATACCAACTATGTATTTATTTGTGCTTGTGTGTATTATTCTAATAACTTAATTTATTGCCATTTCTGTAGATTTAGATTCTCAAAACCCAAATTGATTTTCATGAAGTATTTTTCCTATTTCTGTTTTTAAATTTTTTATATATAATCGTTTCATATATCTTCCCTGTTGTTGACAAGAGGCAAATTGGTCTGTATGAAAAAATATTAGTTTTTAATTTCGAACCACCGAAATTGGTGTTTCGAAATCTCGATCCGAGATCAGCAGCTATCATCGACAAATGTAGTTTGAAAATACGCAAACAGATGGAACTACGTTCGGTAGTTTTCTTGGGAAATTAAAACAACATTATACGCACTTGAATATTATTCAGTCAAATTCGTACAACAATAATTCACTTAAAACAGATTAAACATCGCACGTCCAGTTGTCTCTATAGTGAAAAATACGGTTAGTTTCATGACGTCATATATTACGAACCAATAGCAAAATTTGCCTCACACTTAATCTCGATCTCTCACTTTGCAACCAAGATCGACGAATCGAAGATACAAGATTATGAAATTTCGTAGGTGCAACACTTTTGCATTGGAACTAAGATCAAACTGGATCCTGGTTCGGAACTAGGATCTTTCGATCTCGGATCGGGGAAGATTTTGGTGCAACCGGGCAAAATTCTAACAAGAACTTGGCGTGGCACAGGCACAGAATATAAAAAAAAAAAAATACAGAGGTGGAATCGTCTCTTATATCGCGAACTCCTACCGCACATGCCATTAACCTGGCGACGCTTGTTAACAGACTTGTTCCTCGCCAGACAGCAGGGAACATTTCGCAGCCTGCAGTGACCTATAAGTCGCAAGGCCCATTATCAGATCTTCGAGCGTCCAACCAGAGGATGGGTACGCCCATATCATATAACCCTCCACGCCATTTCGCCTCTGTACTTTTATCTACTCTGTGACGCGGGTGTGTGCGCAGGATGGATGGCCACTAAACTTTAGTTAGTCACATTTTCGGCGCCGCGGTGAATATTAAATGTGTAAACTCACGGAATGTAGAAACAAAAAAAAAAAAGTATTCTCAATCTCATTCATAATTTTTCCTTTAGAGGACGGCGGGACGGGTGAAACGCATAATACAATTGAAACTGTGCACTTGTTTCAAATCACCAACACCTCGAAAGTAAACTGTGGAAGCTTTGCCACAGGAATAACTGCAATGTCTGTGATTTAACAGTTGTTGCTTGTGATTAATAGCAACTTCCGACAAAGCAAGCAATGGGTTTATTTTGTAGTTTCTTCTGTTTCGCCACTTAACTAGCAGCGCACTAACGGAATTTTCAGCGGTAAACCATCAATTATTGAAACCGCTTATTCAGGTTGTATGCATACGTAATTGAAGGTGGACATAGTAAAACCAACTATTGTTATTTATTGACAAAAATCATGCCAAAAATTGACGTGGGTATCAGAACTTCCTAGTCGGTAGTCTGGCCATCTTTTGTTAAAAATCTTGTGCAGGCTAGACGCAATATAATTTTGTTTTCGCTTCACTAGTATAATTAATAAAATGCCAATTTGTGGAGACTGGAGTAGTGCAATTTGTTCAGCACACGCGCGGAGCCATATCCCAACAAGACAACGTCCGTCCAAATGTTGCCAGAAATTTCCGAGCCGTCTTCATAGTAAGGCAGCTATCATATCCTTCGCTGGTCTTTACGCTCGCCTGATACGTCATCTACAGAATATGTCTGGGCTATGTTCACTCGGCAACTAAGCCTGTCGTTATCATCGAGCAGCCAATAACGATTTACTGTTGACTCTTGCAGAAGCAACTCGGTGGACGATTCCCAGGACTATGTCCAAGGACTATTTATTCCCAGGACTATGTCAAAGGACTATTTATTCCTAGGACTATGTCCAAGGACTATTTATTCCCAGGACTATGTCCAATAACTATTTATTCCCAGGACTATGTCAAAGGACTATTTATTCCTAGGACTATGTCCAAGGACTATTTATTCCCAGGACTATGTCAAAGGACTATTTATTCCTAGGACTATGTCCAAGGACTATTTATTCCCAGGACTATGTCAAAGGACTATTTATTCGATGTCACGGCGTGAAGAAGCTCTTATTGCAGATCGTGGAGGTTTTACAACATACTGACTTTTTCCAAGGAATTTTGTGTCATTACTCTTAAACTGTAATGGTTTGTGGTGATACTATTCGTAATCTGTGTTATCAATTTCCATTATGATGGCGAATTTCCCACAAACAAGTGCGTGTCTGTAATTATTGCAAAAAAATATATTTTTTTTTCAAAATAAAAATTGTTAAAGATATTACATAAACCTAAATTCGTCACAGATTAGCTTCTTTAGTCCATTCACAGGTAACCAGAGGTTTGTGGATTGAATCACAATCAAATCATTTATTCTATAGTAATGGGTTCTATTTGTTTTTAAACATCCTGTGCGTTAAAACGAAAATCGTATGTCTAGGGAACTTGTTATGTGAAGAATGAAGATCATCCTTTATTTCAATTATCTCTTACCTTTCCCTTAGACAGAACACGGCCTAAAAAATAAACAGCACATAAATTTCCGTCTAAAGAACATTCGTACTATATGAGCAAAATAGTAATTGAGTTTGAATTTTTTGTTCTAAATACCCCAGAATTATTCCAGGAAAGGTAAACTACATCTTTCTAGGGTTACCACTTTTTTTGGCTTTTGCAAAGTAAGGGAAAATAAAAAGAAAAAACGGTACATAGTTAAAGTGGAGTATCAAGTTACCAATTTAAAAGTTTGATTGCGTAGTTTGCTGAAGGAGAATAAGCGAAAACCTCGCAATTTATATGTAGTTTGAAACGATAACATCCATCCCGTAAGATTTATATGCATTCTGAAAAATTCCGAGTACATCACTGTTCATTCGAGGTATCATGACATGCTACTTCCGATATAGCCTAGTCTAATGGGAAATTTACTATAAAATTTAACTCGAAGAAAACGCCAAAAAAAAAAAAAAACTTTGAGTGGGTTCCTGAATACACTCCAAGGCGAACACAGTAAAACTTCGTTACAACCTGCCATGGCCGATTCCTTCCTTGTTCCGTTTCTAATGGCATCGCAAGTTGTGATGGGTCTCATTGTAAGAGAAATCGTGTATATTGAAACCTTTGAATATCTACTGAATAATACAACGCAATATTTTTTTTTCAGAACAGAAATGAAGTTCAGTATTTTGTTGCATATTCATAAAAATTAGGATATTAAAACATGAATTAGGATATTGAAACGCCAATTAGGATATTGAAACATACATTAGGATACTTAAACGTCAATTAGGATATTGAAATATACATCAGGATATTGAAACATAAATTAGGATATTTAATCATAAATTAGGCATTTGAAACATAAATTAGGCATTTATATTCGCCCTGTATGGTTTCATGAATCGCTATATATGTGTGTGTATATATATATATATATATATATATATATATATATATATATATATATATAAAGTTACATCTAAATATCCTCACATGCGAATATACACATTTTACTCATGATGATTGGTAACGTGTGTACTCAACTCTCCCAATGTAATTCTAAGCTATCATGAGCTATAAAAATGTTTAGTTTCTCGAAATGTTAAGCTGTATAGATAACAAATAAACATGGTGTTCTTCGGAAGTTTGCGAGAATTTGTTCTCCTTTCAGAAACAGACTTCCTAGAATAATTAAAAATATTTAAATGTTTTTGGAGATAATAGGGTATGTTAGGTAACGCATCGAGTTGAACTATGTAAAATTGATGTTTGTTGTGTGATGTGTACTCAGAATTGTATTCAATTAAAACGCCTTGCTACAGATGACAAAACGATAATTTTAAAGGATTATTTAATATGTAATGTTTAAGATGAGTGCGTTTAAACAAATATCGCATATAGTAATTCATATATACGTATTTACCTCGTTGGGATTTGAAACAAAGAATATGCTAGTATAACTGTCCATGCCTGCAGTTAGGCTGAAGTTTTGACTAAATCAGTATGTATGCTTGAATTGTGACTTTTTCGAAGTAGTTTAATATAATTACATTTAAACAACATTTAAGCCTCTTGTGCGATGAAAAAAGGTTTAATTGTGTAAATACTTGTAATGCAGATAAGACCTAAGCATCCTAGAAGGATCGAATCAAGTGTTAAACGATCAGATCTTAACAAACATTCTTTCATTAGGGTGTTTTTCTGATATAAACTAGTTTTTATTTCTATGTGTAGTATGGGATAACACGATTTGAGTGAGACGAGTGCTTTATTTTGGATCTTAATTTGGTTTAATATTATGTTATATAGTAAATTAGAAAAATGGAATCTTAGTAAGGTTTTTTTCTTTTGTTTGTATATCATTATACTTCAGACTAAATATGCGTGGTAATGTGTATTGGAAGACAGATGATGGAGATTTGTTCATTTGTGTTGTATGATATGTTGATATTGTTGTCAAGTAGTTAGTTTTGCTTGTAAAGTTTGATTTGAGGGGTTTTGCAAGAGGTTGTTATGTTGTTGGTGATATAGTTTGAAGTGGTTTCATAATATGATTGTGTCGGTTTTTGTATGATTTTTTATTTCAGTTGTATGATATGTTGATATAGTTGTAAATTATTTAGTTTTACTTGTAAAGTTTGATGGTATGGGTTTTTGCAGTTTCCTGGTATTATATGTGCAAATGAGATGTGTGTGTGTGTGTTTTTTGGAGTAGATTTTGGTGGTTTTGGGTGAAATCTGGGTTGCTCTGGGTTAATTTGTTTCATTAGGAGCAATTATTGTGCGGAGTGGGTTAGCCAATTGGAATATTTTAGGTTTTTTATGTATGTGCGTGAGTTTGTGTTATTCTGTGTATGTGTGTTTTTCTATTACATGATGCTATGGTTTATCAGAGTAATTAATTGGAAATATTCTGTATGTGGATGTTGGTATATGATGAAATCATATACATATTTTTTCCCTGTTAGGGTACGTTGACCTGACCGGAGTAAATCATGAAGTGTTCTCGTTTGAAAATAACCCATAGCAATATGTTTATGGTAAGGTTTTAGTCTTGAGATGTCGTTGCTTGGGAGCAGACAAATATATATATATATATTGTATAGTGAATGCTAGCATATTGTAAGTACAATATCTTTCACCCCAAAATAATAATAATAATCATAATTTAAAATTCAGAAACAAATGAAAAGGTAATTGACTGTTGAAGATTGGCTGTTTTTCTGAGATGATATATTACTTTGGTGAATGTTTAGTTGTTAATTATTCAAGTGTGTATGTGCATCCCGATTAAATATTAATTGCATGTTTATGCAAGTATGGATTTTTCCTATAATGTTGATTAAACGATCACCTCATATAACTGCAATCCTCTCCTACATTATCGACCTTCAGTAGTTGACTTTGAACATGTAATACATTAGTTTAGCTGTATACACCGATCAGGTAATAGACATCGAGCATAAGTGAATGTCTAAGATCACATTTCCCAGAATTTTTTTATAGCTATTAAGTTAGTTGCTCGGGAATCGATCCCGGTAATCCAAAAATAGCATTGGATTAATTACTATAAGCAGGAATACAACTCATAAATACACTATCTTTAAATCGTATGCATTTTATAAGTTTGTGCTTAACTGTGCTTAAAAAGGTTTTAAGTTTTGACATTGTAGTCTTCTTTGCTGTTGGGCTGATTACTATGTTATGAATTTTATGTTTGTAGCTTTGGTAGGTGAGAAGTTATGAGTTACTATGCTTATAAAACGGGCTACATGTGTGTTTGAACTTGTAGTCTTGTTTGTTGTTGATTTTGATGTGTATGTTATGAATTTAATTATTGTAGCTTTGATGTATTGAAAATATGAGTTTGCATGCTTATAAAGGCGCTTTAGGCGTGTGTGACCTTGTAGTCGGGTTTGTTGTTGGGGTTGTGTGTGTTATGAATTTGATGCTTGTAGCTTTGGTATATGGGAAATTATAAGTAACTGTTCATGTAAAAGGGGTTTAAGTGTAGTTGCCCTTGCATTTTTTTGTTGGGCTTTGTGTGTATGTTATGATTTGGTATATGGGAAATTATGAGTTACCATGCTTATAAACATCTTTAGGTGTGTTTGACCTTGTAGTATAATTAGTTGCTGGGGTTGATGTGTATGTTATGAATTTGATGACTGTAACATAAAATGTTCGGAAATTATAAGTAACTATGCTTATAAAAGGATTAAAATACATAACTGACTTTGTCAGAAAAGTGTCAAGTCTTAAATGACCTAAGTATCTTGATGTATGTCGGGTATACTGTCTATGTTATGAATTTGATGAACATAACATTAATGGTTCAGAAATTATTTGTAACTATGCTTATAAAAGGACTTAATTCAAAATTGCCCTTTTAAGAAAGGTCTTATTGCTTAAATGACCTTAACACCGTAATACATGTCGGATCATATGTCTATGTTATGAACTTGGTGAGTGTAGCATCAATAGTTGGAAACTATGAGTACATTTATAAAAGGGCTTAAATACATAATTGGCTTTTTCAGAAAGGGTGTATGGCTTAAATGACCTCACCACCATAATGGATGTTGGGTCTGGTGTCTATGTTATGAATTTGGTGAGCATAGCATCAATAGTATGGCAATTATGAATACATTTATAAAAAGGGCTTAAATGCATAATTAACTCTGTCAGAAAGGTTTAGGGCTGTAATGGATGTCTGGTATGGTGTCTATGTTATGAATTTTATCACTATATAATCCATAGTTAGGAAATTATGAGTAACTATGTTTATAAAAGTGTTTAACTCAAATTAAACTTTTGTCAGAAAGGGTTTAGGGTTTAATTGAGCTTAGCAAGTCTTTTTATACTGTACTAATTCATTACATATATTATGGAGAGATTTGTTTTAAGCTTCCAGACGATCTCAGAGTTCATAATAACATTTTATAGTATTACCAAGATTGGCCCTTATAGTGCGAGTGACTCGCCCGCTCTCTGGCAGGCATTGCGAGAACTTGAGCGCTAACTACCGGCCGATGACGACATCAAGAGACATCAACGGTCCTAGAGGTCAACTCTACAACTAATATGGCGGCATATGATGACGACAGCAGTGCTGCCTATATGTCAAGTTTGGAACTGAAGACATCCTAGCTCTCTGGGAAAGGAGCATATGGGGGAGGTGTGGGGAGGATGTTAACCATATCTGGTGAGAGAAGGTGATGAGGGGGAGGGGTTAGGGGTGTAGGTAGGTGAAAGGGTTAGAGCATGCAGAGCAGGTTGTGGTGCTATGTGGGGTGTTGTGTTCATTGCAATATTAGGTGCTAAATGAGGTGCTACTTGGGGTGATAGTTGAGGTGCTAGGTGTGGACCAATCACAGCACAGGATTAGCACCTCATTCGAGATGCTAAGTGAGGTGCTAATGTGGAGCAGATTGTTGATGTGGATGTGGATATGGATGGGGATGTGGATGTGGAGCAAGGTGGCCTTGTATGCGCAGCGATTTCGGCCCTAGGTTAATCTTATGGGACTACGTCTGAAAGGTAAAAAATGGTGGCCTAGAAATAACAACCCCCTACTACTTATTGAAACATAAATTATGATATTGAAAGATTAAACGATAGCGAAACTGAAATTAGGATATTGAAACATAAATTAGGATTTTGAAACATAAATGCGGTCTTCGAAAAGTGTCGATGTTAACAAAAAAAAATCACTGTAAGAAGCCCTCTTCTGTAAACCAGGGTTTTTTTTACTATATAGGCTGTTCGCGGTAAAATGAACACTTCTGAAAGCCCTGCACAAGGCCTAGTTGTATTCACGTTGTGTATTGCTCCGCCGTATGAAAAATTGACATTGCCATGAGCCTCATCACTTTATTCATGCGTCGGTTAAGTGAACCTGTGAAATTATTGGAAAAGTAAACATTTCACATATCTGCAAATTTTTTAACAGTGAGGCATTAACAAAAACAGAAATCGTAATTAATAATTGAAATTAACTCATATAGTTACCTAACACTTTTTATTCGACGTTAATATATGGAACTACTTGCCATCCAACATTATCAACTTTACTGGGCGGATGTCACTCAGTGCGCCCGGCAAAATATACGCTGGCAGCCCCTGCGTCGATTTCAAAAGTGCCCACTTTATCGTGAACAGCCTTTAGCAACAAATGCTGTATCTCTTCTCAAACAAATTGCAGTTTTACAATTCGATAGTTGCCGCTCGAAATTCTCGGGGAACAGAATAGACATGAAGTTTATTTATGCTATTTGTCCATCGCCGTCGTAATGCTAAATCATGGCCGCACGTGATATTGAGATGTTTTATTATTGTATACTAGTGATTCCTCTTTATCCCCGCAACCTACCATCATACTAAAATTGACATTCGGTGTGGCAGAAGCCTGTTAGCAAGAGGCATCGCCTTGAAAGTACAGTACACAGGACTATAAATTTCAGCGTACTGTGTAACCAATACATTAATTTCGCATTTCTCTAGTCTCTACTCGAGGCATGAACTTGTTGCAACCATCGACTGGTTTTTTTTTTTGTTTGGGTTATAGCAGACGTGTTTGTGTCGTAAGTGTTGTTCTCGTTTTCAGCCGTCTTCTGTGAATTAAGCTTTTTCCTTTTTTTTTTTCTTTTTTTTTTTTTGTCAAAGCCGATGAAACATAAGTTTTTTTTTTTTACTTTAACAGTAATTAACGTCTTTGATTAGTCCGCGCACACAACCAGGGGCTGAAAAAAAAAACACAACATTCAAGAAAGACACGGAGGTGTTCAAATATAGTTTAAACAATTGTTTTCTCGGAGCAATGCGAACACACATTGCATTTCAATATTGTATGCAAAAAAAAAAAAGTCGGTTTCGGGCGTTATTAAAATTCATATCTCCATTTTTCAAGGGCACTCGGGACTAAAATTCCACACTGTACTTCCATGAACCGCGTGCACTCAGTTAACATATGTAGAAACTGTTCAACAAGTGGGGCCGCAGTGGCCGAGGGTTTCAATCCCCTGTCCGTTCACTCCGGGTTTTCTCGGGGATCTCCCGTTTCCCCCACCCTTACATTCCGTAGTTGCTCCATACCTCATTTCACCCACATCGGCTGTCGAGACCTCGTTGTTAAGCATCGCCCAAATATCTCAACTCAACCTTACTATTCAACACGTCATTGCAGATAAACCACGATACAGGCTCCAATAATATATGCTTCATCGTAACTTTTGTGCGGAGTACATGATGGCAAGCGGTTTGCCAGCTTCTGTAGCAATAATTTCATCATGCAGTCCTTTATACCCGCTATAACATAGGTCGTTCCTTCATTGGCAGGTTCCACCCATGCCACACACTCAGTTATACGGGGACTTCGCCGCTAAAGTGCTGAATGTTTACCTCTGTTAAGGAGTTAACCAGAGCGCGTCCGTTGAGAGGTAATTCAATGACAGAACAAGCAGACGCTCAGAGGCGAAACTGAGCGGAGTTCCCTTTGACGCTGCCGTTCCTTGCTCGCTGAATAGCTACGTGATGCCCTGGAAACAGGCACCACGTCTACTGCGTATGATGCCTGCTCACATTTCGAGGTATAACTGCAGAGTAGAATCAGGCATCACTGGAGTCTGTATATTAACGCATTGAGGTTTGCACACATTTACTGGCACTTAACAGATATGAGAAGTGTGTCAACTTATCACCTACTGCAAGAACACCGGTTCTGTTGGTGTTAGAACTCACCATCGTCCTGTTGGTCCATACCACACCAGGCACTTCCTGTACATTGCAGCGTTCATTATTGGCAGGTCACCAACCAATGGAGAGCCGATCTGATACTGATCCACTCAAATTTCCTTTATCGTATAAAATAATTTACAATCAATTTCATCCCTTTGAGTGGCTATATACAAAGAAATTCTATAATTAGCAATAGGCATCATTGTTACTGCGCTGTCATATTCTTGTGAGGTCGTTCTAAACACTAGTCGAACAAAGACTAAAAAGCCATGCGGGTTTTGTTCTAAACAACAAAGAAATTTTCAAACTAGATTTGCTCGAGCTACACTCGTGCATAGTCTATAAAGTGTTTATTGAACATGTCATTTGAAGCCAGTCCACCCGATTTGGGTTATGGGCAGGGACACCTGTTTTTCGCGAAAAGATTTACGCGGATGCTGGACCTTAGTATCCTATGTTCACACCTGCAGTCTTCAATTCTTGACTATTGGCCGCTTGTCTTTGTGTGAAGACCGTCTGTTACTTTAGTGAGCCAGTCAGAAATAAGATTCTCCGATACTGACCGCCCGTGATTCGCGGGCAGGCAGATAAGACTCGTAACGTACTAAGTGTCATTATAATATGGCATGCAACAATAGTTCTCTCAAGGTCATTTGGCTCACAGGAGAAAGCATCCCTGTTTTACTGTAGTTATTCTGCTGTTTTAGTGTAGTAATTCTGAGACAGAGTTCTCTTATCGCCAGTTGAGGTTTCCACTTGTTCGTGTTAGCAGCTCCCCCAGAGCAATTGGCAGGGGACATTCTGTATTTTGTAGCATCGAGGCCTCAGGATCATTAGCATGTAATTAAAGGCTGTTAACGATAAAGTGAGCACTTTTGAAATCAACCTTAAAAAAGTCACTGTGCCTACCTGCATACATTTTAACGCGTACCCCACCGATCTGGGGTGCGCGAGGCTCTGGGTTCGAATCCCGGGTATGGGATGAGTGTTAATTTAAGTTAGGTTATAAGTCAGTCTGTAAACCCTCCCCTGCTAAGTCTTCACGCATAAAACCAGGGGAAGTTAGAAAACCCTTTACAATACAACAAATATGCAATAATTCGTGCGCGCAACTAACGCCCTTTGCTTCCAGAACAAGCAACCAATAAACAGTTGGCATGCCTAGGAGTGAAAATAAGACTGCGAAGTCTAGCCTAGAGGTCATTGAACTCGTGAGTTTCTCAGGTCTCTAAGTAATTACACGTAGTCTATTCACGGTTTCTTCCCACATTTTGAATCAAAGCTGTGAAACATCACCCCGTGTATAACGTGTTTAATTATTTCCTAAATATGCTATGAAAAAATCAGCGTTTTATACTTCTGTTCATATCAAAATTAGCTTATTTTTCGTTAGATTTATGTTGCAATGTTTAGTTTGTAATAAATATGAATAAAAACACTGAGAAAACATGTGTGTTGGTAGCGCCCAGTATGAAATAGTTCTCCTGCAAAACATTATTACAGCTGAGTGCGCGCGAATTCGGTTCATTGTCCTTTGGTATAATTAGTTAAGCTTAGAAGTAGAACTTTAGCAGGGCTTCAGATAGCGATAAGTAACCATGAATGGCCTATAGCTAGTGACATGCGAAATTCGCGGTATTATTTGTAACCAGGCTAAACTCCACATCACTGTATACACTCGAGTCGGCGTCGTTTCTCCGTTGGTTGCCGCATAGCTGTGAAGCCACGCCCTTTCTGACTGAACTACATGTGATTGGAGCACACGGTTTTGAAGAGTTCATTAATATGCGCAGTTACCCAGGGCGAGTCAAATACATAGGGCCAGTGATTTTTCGCTTAAAAATCGGAGCACACTGTATACTTCAAATACTATACATGCAACTCAGCTGTTGTCGTACCTCTACTCGCTGCTGGTGTCGTTTCCGCATTCGATCAAGCCACTCAAAGTTCTGTAACTCCCGACACTGAACCATCGTGATTCGTGCGCAAACAGTTGGACACTGCCCAGTATATGTTTCAGCCAATACCCTACAGTCCTTTGAACTGTACCTTGTCTCGAAATCATTTCGCGAAATATGATTGCCCCTACAAATGAAGTGTGTCGCGATGACAAACATGTCGCAAAGATACACATGTTTGAAGTTTAACTTGTCCTCAAATAATAAACGCGAATTTTGCAGGTCTATAACTAGGGATAGGAAAATTTCGCGAGTTCATTTCGGGACTAGATAGACGTCAAACACATATACAGTGAAGTCACATTCGGAATAGGATCAAAGTTTACTAGAACCACCCTGCACGCCTCTGAGCCAATAGCAGACTTGTAAGGAAACACGTTGCGAATCCCATAACAGCCAGGTGCGGGACAACAGCCAATGAACACACAGCTGAGGCTCCAGTATGCAGAGGACTGAGGAGTCTGGCCTACAGGTCATTGAACTCCCGAAATCTTCCGATCCCTATCTATAACTATAGAACGTAATTTCTTCGAGGGTTGTTTTCAGAGACTTCAGTGAACCGCACGCCAGTAATGCGAGCTTCATCACGTGCAAAAAAGAGCGCTTACTTTTTCTCGAGGTAAACAGCAGCAGATGTTGACGACGTGTTGTGTAGCTTCTCAGCTGTGCTGGGGGGGGGGGGGGGGGGGGGGGGGCCTCAGGCTGGAGCTCGTCGTGTTTCAGAGAGTGTGAGAAAGAGTGTGTGTGTGAGAGGGAGAGAGAGATGGTATACTGGGGGGAGAGGGGGGGGGTGCTATATTCCCTCAGCCACATTCGTTACTGGAGCCAGCGGAACTGCCGAGCGGCGCGTCAAATGGGGGAGTCGGGAGGCTTCTAACGCAGGTTTGCCACAAGCTCGAGTAACAATCGCCTTTCCTTACGGGTTCCCACTTGCGTAAAACTAGAAGACAGCCTCGTACCAGTTAAAGGGATATTTCCCCTTGCCTTAATGAATTCTGAGTTTTCTAACTTCATGTTTTAATAAATCTGGAAATACCACTCATAAGGGAGAAGGGCAATAGTGGAGACATAATCGATAAACATTTTTTAATGAGGGATACACAATAAACTATATAGTTTATTACAGTTAATATCCTAATTTTTATCATAACTGAACGTATATAAAAATCAGTTAAACATCGCTTAGTTATAATTTTCACAAAGTTTTATTCTGAAGTAGTAACAGATTGCAATCTCCCCATAAATTAAAATTGAATGGAAAAATAATAAAACTAGGATGAACGCGTCTGGTACAATTGTAACAGTATCAATGAGAATAAATATTTTTACAAATGCTAACAATATTGGGATCACAGTTTAATGTGCGATAGGTAGCGACACGCGAATTTCACGAAAGTATTTCACGACCAGATGTATTTCATAGCACTTTAGCTCAGATACCCTTCCTTGATTGGACGATCTGAATATTATTTGTCTTATATCTGCACGCGAATCACAGTTCGGCAGTATCGGCGTAAAATAATTCTGATTGGCACTACAAGTAAGATGTCTTCTCACAAAGATACGCCACCAATAAGCAAAAAGAGAAAATCTTGTTTGCCCGTAGCATACTGAAATCTAGCACGTGCGAAAATATTTTCGCGAAATCCATGTGTCGCTAGTTATAGGCTGTTCAAGGTTACCCCACTCAAACCCAGTGTTCAAAATCGTGTACATTACGCACGTGTAGGTAATTTTTGGTCTTTGCTGCACGCTGCGAATCCCAATGACCAATGATCTTACAGTACCCGTGGGCAAATTATTCGGACACCGGTCATCTAGTCTTATACAAACAATGCTTGGTTCATAAAATTGTTTATTTTTTATCCACAGTCCTTCCCCAACCACGTGTGGTCATCTCGCACTTACCTCGCAGGTCTGGATGCGGCATGTCGCCGTCCTCCTCAACAAATGGTACAATGTCGGCGTTCGTAACCTGTGCGTCTCGCCGAAGCGAGGCTCTATTTCCAGACCCCTCGTCGTGTTCCTTAATCTCTATGTTGGCTGATGTGGCTTCACCCTCGTTCATTTTCAAAAGTTCCGAGAGGACTATGTCAAACGTGACATTGAACACCTCAGGACTGCCCGTCGCACTGGATTTGGTCCAGGAAGTAAACCTTGAGGTTTCCTTCAACATTAACGATGCATGAATTGTAAACAGGCGTGGTGCATAGATGATGCAATCACCTGCCTGCCTCTATAATTTCTTACAGCATCTTTCGTAGTGGGGTTGTCCAGTCGTTACCCCTTCTACCTGAACCCTCGGACGGCCTTCGAATAGCACATGGCCATGCCTAAATCGGAGGAGCTGCGGTAGATGACTACTAACTAGTGCTAATATAGCAGCGCCGCTGTAACTTACGAGTTGGGAACTCTGCCAATGGTGGGCCACTTCTACCCGGGAAAGGAAACAATTGGACGACGATGGTATGGCAGATGGGAGGGAGTGTGGTTGGTGCTTTACAAGTCGATCTGCCTCTCTCTTTCACTTGGCTACGTGGGGCCAAGTCCGTTCTTAGGCCGGGGATACTATAGTGCTGGTGATGGTGGCCTGTGCGCTGTCTGCATGTGTTCCAAAGGTCAAACACCAGGTGTATAGAAGGTGAGCTGGTACACGGTGATGCTCGTGGTGAACCGGAGGCTGGATTTGATCAGCCGCATTAGGTCAGTGATTGTATGGCCCGTGGCGATATTCATGTTATTCATAATGCGAGGCCTTCTCCAGAGATGGGACCCCCGTTTATAATGGTGGAGTCGAGAGTAGAGCATAATATGCTTGTGAACGAAGACTTTATGTCGATGATGGTGGCATTTGTGGCAGGTGCTATAGCTAGGGATATGAAAATCTCGGGAGTTCATTTCGGGACAAGATAGACGTCGAAAACATATACAGTGAAGTCACCTTCGCAAATGGATCACAGTTTATTAGACCCGCCCAGCACGTCTCTGATCCAATAGCAGACTTGCAAGGAAACACCTCGAGAATCCCATAACCGCCAGATGCGGTGCAACAGCCAATGAACACACAGCTGAGGCTCCAGTATGGAGAGGACTGAGGAGTCTAGGCTACAGGTAATTTTACTGGCAAATATTTCTTATCCGTAGATATAGCTAGAGACCTGATAAATTCGCAAGATTAATAACCTGTAGGCTAGACTTAAAAGTCTTATACACTCTCATACAGATATCAACTGTTTATTGGTTGATGGTTTTGGTAGTAAACTGTGGTGGTTGGGCGCACACATTATTGCATAATTGTTACTGGCTCATTTATCTCCAGGAGGTATCAAAAATCACGTTGAACAATTACAAAATTAACATGAACGTACAAGTGTGTGAATTCCAACTTGTCTATAAACGAACCCGCGAAATTCTCGGGTCTCTAGCTATAGCATATAGTCAGTGGCGGGAATGTTGAGAGACAGTAATTGAAATTCCCTTGAAGCACTCACTGCACGTGAGGCAGTCAGGAATCTCTTCGTCCTGCTGCAGGTAGGCTCTTACCAGCTTTAAAATAGACCGAATTTTGTGATGTGCATGTCAATTAGAACTCTTTGGGAAGGTATGAATCCGCATGGGCCGCGAGTAACCGGGGATTCTCGTACGATGATTGAAACAATTTGTGCCCGAAGGTCAAGTTATAACAATTAGTGGGTTGAAGGTAGCGGATGTTTGTAAGACTGGCAGCTGTGAGAATGGGTAGACGGATGGCTGGTGTAAATGAAGGTGACAGTAGCAGGCTAGCCACAGGACATGAGAACATAGTTTGTATACAGGCTTGTAAGGGAGAAGGGGTGGCCTAAGAGAGTAATTGGTTTGTGACATAACTGAATGGCTAGTGTTCTGCACCGCACTTCTCATAAATGACCCTGGCACAGAAACTGCAAACACCAGTTGGATACCAGTGTTTGGTGCACCTCGTATCCTAGAACCATTCACGAGAAGCTCTGCAGGGGAAGCCCTATTGGATCTGTTTGTGTAGGTGTGGACGTAATACAAAATGGAGAAACAAAGAGGCCGAGCCAAAATTCATACTCCAGCACTCTTACACTTAGCATAATAATAATAATTATATACAGAAATAAAGCAAAGTGTAATTTAGTGTAAAAAGCGAGGCGCTTGATAAAGAAAGTAGAACTTACGTTAGTGACCAAAATGGGTTTTATTGGAAGTGAAATAATATATAGCAATAATAAAACATTTTAATCGCATAACAACAGTAACAAAGGTTTGATATATATAGAGCCACCTGTTTTTCGCGAAACGATATACACAAAGACTAGAATCCTATGTCCTATGGATTACGTGCTATATTCCTTCGGTTATTGGCTTCGTGTCTTTGTCGGGAGACAGCTCCTTATCTTACTGGACCAATCAGAATTAAGTAACTCTGACGCTGAGAGCCCGTGATTAGTGGGCAGACACCCGCAATGCGTGACAGCTAAAATAATCCAATCATGAAAGTCGATCTTAGATCTAGTGTTGGAGTTCAAGTAGTGCTGTAATCTTTTCGCGAAAAACAGTTGGCTTTAGATATATAACATCTTAGGTACTTCAACAATAACAAACTTTTTTTATGATATAACATTTGTTATGAAATAAATTGTCGTTAATTTGTCGGGATCCCATAAAAAAAAAATATTAAAATTCAGACTTACAAAATATGCCGATGCATCGAAAAATTTTTGAGGTTACATTTTTTTATAATGATTTATTCAGTGTTAAAGTACGTTTGTTAAAAAAAACTATGACTTGATTGCTATATAGTTCAAAGATTCATGCACATGCCGAAAATAGTGGAACAAAGGCTGAACCTTTCTGTGACGTGGTCCATCCTTGGAACATCTCGCTTGCCAACGCCAGCATAGGCGTTACTACAGCATCATTATGTCGGCCTCAAGAAGATGCAAGGCGACCTCAAAAAGATTTGCCACGCCTCCACAGCAAGGTAGTGGAAATTACCTCAACACATATTTTCCGACCCACCAGTTCGTTAGCTGTAATAACAGAAATTTACGCAAAAAAATTAAGAGGCAAGGCAAAAATAACACATCAGTGAGGCAACGGTCAAAAAGCATGACAAGAAGCACTCAACCAAAGCGGCAAAACTCAGGAAATCACTCCGTTAAAACTAGATAATAGCCGGAGATAGCAAAATTCTATGTCACGCCATAACGGATAGGAATGAAAAAGAAAGCTGTAGGGTGTATTCCGAAAATGACAGTGACTATAGCAGGTGTCAAGTCGCTTAACACAAAACCAGTGTTACTATCCTTTTTTAATACGCGGTATTTTACATTAAATTCATGAATACTTAGAAAAATTACATTGTTAGAGAAGAATGTAAATAGGCAACTTACAAACCAATTACAGGATATTTCATTACTAAATTACAATTCCTATTTTTTTTAACTAAAGTTATTTTTAAAAATTTACACAACAGCTTAACCTGTCAGAGTAACTGGTTGCCGATAAATTTCAAAATGATAAAGTGACGAGATCTTGTAATATTATAAATAAATAAACAGAATTATCGAAAAAGTGACTAAAAAAAATTCAACTTTGCTTTCAAATATAAATAATCAATAAAAAAAGTTAGGGTCTGTAAAAGGATACAAGCGGGTTTCCCACGAAAACCAACACTATTCCCTGAAAGAGAATACAATGTTAAAAATCATGGTTACAAGTAAGCGAGTGCTTACAAATGGCACACTATAGATATAGGGTTCGGTGAAGGGGTGGATGGGAGTGGTGAGGGTGCAGCGTAGTGGTGAAGGAGAGCGTGGTAGCGGGGGTGAGGGTGGGGTAGTGGGGAAAGCGGTTCGACTTTCATAAAATTTTAACCCTAACTATGCATTTATTAGCCACGAGCAAAATTAAAACGAATTGGTGGGGGGTAGGTTGAGGAAGGGGCGAGTACTGTGTATGACGGCCAGTTATAGTTGTCTAAGTTCTAGGTTAAAGTTGTCAGTCTTCCAATGCTGCCATTTGATTAGTAGAGTTAGTTTACCAAGATCGTTTTCTTCACCGACAGAACATTTTCGGCGGAGGAGTACATTCTAACCGCCCTTGTTTTTCGCATACTGTCAACATTTACTGACCTTAGGCTATATGAAACGAAGAGTACGTATGCTAAATCGTACAATATATTTTTTCACGAGAGAGAGAGAGAGGAACACCTGCGGGGTGTATCTGAGTTCGTTAGTGATGGAGATTTTAATAATAAAAAAAATAAAGGAAACAAACAAAATTTGATTTCTAACTTATTCACTCTGCTACTATGTACAACATCAGCTATCCTGTCTCCTCTTTTACTCGTTTTATTCTACAGTGAGTTCGATATTTAATGTCTATTTCAACTCTAATCAATGTCCTTCCCAGTGTCTCTCTTGGTTATAGTCAGTTAACCCATACCTACTACTAGCATGTGTTCAGTCTGTTTCTCACGGTTGTAATGTCTTTCACTCACACACTTAGTCCAATAGTCCAGCCTGCCAGCCGCCTACTCTACTGCTTCCTACTTGCAGTCGCAGTCTCCCCTTTCGCCGGTCTTCGCCCGCTGCTCGTCTTCTATCGCTCGGATCGGAAACCCGCCAGTCAGCCCCTCAGCCACTCCAACTCTAAAACTCAGATTGCCTGTCCAGAGGCATGCTGTGAAATTTATAGTCTAGCCCTTGCCATTTCGAACGTTCAACACACCCCGAGTTGCGCTTAGAGACGAGGTCAGTAATCCAGAATATTCTTCAATGAACGTGGTAATCATTACAACCAGAATTGCGTATCGTAGTGCCGCAAAAGATTATCTTGTCGGCACGGTGTATGTGCAACAGATACGCACCGCTACTTGGTCGCCTGCCGTTATCTCTTAACTTCTGTCCTCTTCGCTCGCCCGCACGGCTCCGAACAGCTACATGTAACATTATTTATAGAGCATAAAGTATTTGTGGATATGTTGTACTGAATTGCTACTCATAATATGAAACAGTCACAAGCATTTTGGTAGAGCAATTGATTGGGCGTCCGGTTCCATAAAGTGGAGAATGCCAAGCACTCAAGGAGCGGGTTCGATCCCACTCAGAACTGCCTTTTTTTCGTTGGGAACAATTTTTTTGTGACAAAATAATTGCACTTAATTTATATTGCATATCAATATTTTTTAAGCAAAGAAAATAACAGAGAAACTTTAAAACAAACGTTAACATCAATTCAACACAAAATTTGTTTTGCCGCAAAATAAACACCACCTTAATGTTGACAGAACATTAAGGAGGTAATTTTGTTACGAAATAACTTAATTCCACAGTAACATTATAAGCTTAACAATAGTGTTCTCACAACAATAGCCTTAATTCTGTGTAGGTGGAGTCATTTTCACTGATTCTAGTAGTTACATTTGACTTCAGTGATTTTCTACCGTGGTCTTCAGTTTGGGAGAGTTTTATATCCCTTGAGGTTCCCCAATTCTTTGGATGTACTCATGCCTCAATGTCGCTGGGCAGATTTGCTCGTGTACTATCCGGCGCTCTGTGCTTCTTCATCTCATCTCTTATGAATACGTGCAAAGGGGAGAGATCTGGCGTGATCTCTATCTGGCAGACCCTAGTGTCCACAAGGAGCGGGGATAAAGCTTGCCGCTGATGGCTCGCCATGTTTGTGGAAGCACACTCGCGGAGGGCGCAGTTTGATTGTTCGAGAGTGCAACATTAACCGCCCTCGTACCTCGTCACTTCTGCTATACCACCCAGGCGTGCCAACTCTAGCACACTTTCTTTAGCGTAGGGACCGCTGGGGAAAAATTACCTGTCCTCCTAGCGCCATGCGATTCTTTAGGGGATTTACGATTAAATACTTAAGGACTAAGAAGTGTACTTAATTACTCGATACGCACACGGAAGATTAACAATAAGAAGATTTGCTGTTTATGATACAATTAGCAAGTGGTAAGTCTAGCCAATCAGAATCGTAGAGTACGAAAGCATCCTACATAACCTAGAAAAACGCACATGAGTAAATATTATTTACATATATTTAATTATATGTGGATGCTGCCTGTGTAAAAGTTTTGAAAAACTCATGTCTTATAGAGGGGAAAGCCTATGTCAACATTAGGCATTTACATCAATACGTCTGAAAAGGTTAGTTGAAACGAATTCAATAACTAAGAGGATGCTGTCTCTCAATTAAAATTATTATTTGCATACGATTTCACAATACATGTGGCCGTGGTGGCCGAGCGGTTAGCGCGCTCGCCTTTCACCAAGACGAACCGGGTTCAATCCCTAGCCGGGGAGTCGTGCCAGACGATGCCATTGGTTGGGGATCTCCCGTTTCCCCCGGTCCTTTCATTCCAGCGCTGCTCCATACTCACCTCAATCACCCTCATCGGCTCTCAAGACCTCGCTGTTAAGAGCCACCCAAATCTCTTCACTCGTTCGCAATACAACATAACCTAAATACGTGACCTAAATACAGTTTCCCGTCAACAATAAATGTCACTGGTCTCTGTTTAGCTACTTCATCTTGACTTGTACTTGAGATATCAAATATAACGATATCTTAAGTCACACCAAGAACGCACACGACCCGTCAAGTCCCGCACACGACAGTCGTAAACTAATACCCTTGAACACATAGATTTATATTTTAAGCACACTGCACAATTATTCTGTTAAGTCAATCGTAAACCCACCTTTAGACACTGCGCAACACAGACTCACGGCGGGAATGGTGAATGGAGTTGGAGGGATGGGAGTGAAGACCTCGCCCCCATTTTGCGTTTAATTCTGTTCAACAGTTTTGATTGCTACCGACGTAATACAACAGAGTAGTTATTAATACAAAGGTGGACCAGTGGCTAGTACCGCGAACTCCAGCCGTACACGCCACCAAAATGGCGGCACTGGATAGAAAACATGTCGGAACTCAGTGCACCAATCAGAGTCTGGTAACATCCGCCAGCCGGAAGCCCAGCCGATAAGGAATCTTCTCCACAACACGCTGTGGCCAATCAGACGCAAGGCCTCGCGGAGCCAATTAGAGCACGGGGACACCCACTTCAATGGCATACGTAACGCCATGTCGTATCTGTGCATTTGTCTACCTTGCGGCAATATTACGTCGCCTGAGTTCAACTGAGATATATAGGGTTTGTAGGGACAGAGCGACATCCACGTTCTTTCGAAGCACTGTAGAAGTAATACTATTTCGCCATCAGCAGATACCTGCAAAATTCGCGTTATTATGTGGCATCAAGCTTTAACTTATCAGTGCTGTACATATTCGAGCCAGTGTCCTTTACCCATTGGCTGCTGCATAGATGTGAAGTCACTGCCTTTAAGATTGGGACTGCACGGGATTGGACTACATTGTTGCCAAGCGTTCATTTATTGGCGCAGATTACTAAGGGCGTGTCAAATAAAATATGGTCCAATGACGAACTGATTACAATGGTACAACGCGAATTTTGCAGATCTCTAGCTATCAGATTTCATAAGTGGAGACCTGGCATTTAGGGAGTTCATTAAAGCATAAGTTAAACTTTATCGGCATATACCATGGAGTTTCACTTCTGTTGGACCACAGTTCTGCAGACACACTCCAGGTGTATTAAGATCAATAACTCGGGGAAGGAAAATTTTTGCGAATTCACGTCAACACAAGATAGAAGTCAAACACGAGTACACTGAAGATGACTTTGTAATTAGATAACAGTTTATTATACAGACCACGGACGCCTCACAGCCAATAACAAAACGCAAAAAAGAATTTGTTTCAATACCACATTTAGAAGAAAATTGAAATAAAGAAAAAAAAAAAACTTTCTTTAAAAGATTATTAAGAAAAATTCAAAATTCTATCAATAATACTAAAATTAATATACAAAAAGTTAAAGCTCAATGTCAGTAAACTGGAAATTATTGATCAAAATCCATCATTCACTAAAGAATTATTTGAAAATATAAATTTACTTCTTAATAATGAATAAAACAATATTTCATTAAGTAAAAAAGTTAAAAGTGGTTTAGAACTGACAATTTTAGATAATTTAAAATTTGTGAGTTCAGGTATACAAATTTATTTAAAAATCTTAAAAAAAAATTTAAAAAAAATTAGAGAAACACCAAATATTTTGAAAATGAGCAATTTGATTTAATAATATAAAAAAGATGATTTTCCCTGTGACTATACAGATTCTAAAAAAATTAGTTATACCATATGGATACATAAAATAGTATAAAAAGTAAATATAAAATACAAAATTACAATAAGTATCAATAATTCTTACTCAACAAAAATGAACCACCAAGTAAAATTTTCACAACACAACACATAATGATAATCTGAAACATAATTTCTTTTGGTTCTTCACAACAATCTAATTCATAATGAGCATAATTGAAATATAATTTTAAATTAATAATGTCATATTATTCAACAATATCTAATTCAGCTTTTACAATTTTATACTAAATTTTCCATTGTTTTAAATACTCTCTAAATAATCCATTAACATATTAAAAATATTAATATAAAAAAACAATCATTTTAATATCATTAATTTGCAAAATAATTTCTATACAGCCCAATTTAAAACGAAAATGTATTGTTTTTATCTCTTATATATAAAATAATATAATTAAACTTTTGACAGTAAATTTTATAAGAATGAAGCATAAGTTGGCTCATAAGCAATTCAATCCTTTAATCGAAACATTGTTTTTGGTTCAAAACAAAAAATGATACATGTTTATAAAATATTTCATTCATAATATTTAAAAAAATTTCTCAAGGTAAATTACAATGAACATTTATATATTATAGGGAATTGATAATATACTTTTATGAACACAAATAATTTTGAATGATTTAATATTTATTCAAAACCTAATATATCTAATAATCTGTCATTAAAGTTTATATCATGTTTACTATTAACATTTATTCTAATTGTTATATAATTTGTTTCTAAGCCAATATTATGAGTTTTAAATGGTTCATAAATATTATAGTTTTCCTTATGATTCACTATCACAATGACCACTAGACATAATACATTATCCATTTGTATCAACAGCTGTAGATATATTATTATTTATATTTGGTGTTAATTATGTTGTGTGAAATCTAAAAAAAAATATAGAAGGTTTAGCATAAAGAATAACAAAATGAAGAGTTTCTTTATTATCAAATTATTACTCATTAACTTAATATTATTATAAAATTGTATTTATTAACTGAAGGAAATTGATTTGGTAATAGATGTTTTAATGAACGATGACAAATAAATAACTATAAAAATGTTGATTCATTACCAGATAATATTAGAGCAATAATTGTTGGCCCTAGATATTTTGGTGAAACTTATTTGTTGATTATTTTTATGCATAGAAAAGGATATTAAAATTTTAGTACATTTAATGTTTATTAAAACATTTTTAATCGAGAAAATTAAACTAAATGAACTGATGATATTTAATTTTATCAAAGGAAATAAAATAAGAAATTGAATTTTTTTTTTTAGTAATCTCGATGAAATTATTATTTCAGATGAAACTGAAAATAATTCTGTGGTTGTATTTCACAATGTCATGTTAGAAAACAGAGATTTAGTTCGAGAATTGTTTACAAGAGGGAGAAAAGATTATCGATATTTTTTTCTTTTAACTCAAACTTATTCTAATGTGCCAAAACATCTAGCAAGAGAAATGCAATTTTTTTAAAATGTATTTTCATCAATATGATATAAATTAAAAACATGCTTTTAATGATTTTGTTGATGGAGATATGTGCAATGAAAAATACGAAGAAATTGACCAAAATGTTGGAATAAAATTTTTTGATTTATTGCTATAGGCATGAATAGAAATAATAATGATGATAAATACAGATATTTAATTAAAGAATTTACAACCTTTTAACCAATATATTTAACCATTATGTTTAACTGTTATGTTCAACCATTGTATTTAACATTATGTTTAACCATTTTGTTTAACAATTGCATTGATAATGAAATTATAAACGAGAGAAATCTTGAATATCAAAATTGCTAATATATTTAAAACAACTTTTATTATAATCCAAAATATATGTGTATTATCAAATCCAAGCCATCTTAAATAAATTTTATCACCTCTTATTTAAAAAAAAAAAAAGAATTTCAACTAAATATTGATCAGGAAAATCTGTCTTCGCAATTTCGTATTCATAAAAATTACATTGTATTTATTCACCATTCATATCTTTTAAAATATAAGTTGCTACATAATATTTTATAACTTTGCCAATTTTTAATGGCTGTTGACCTATTACCTGTATAAAATTTTCAAACAACTTTTTTCATTATACTAATTCTGACATTTTCACTAATTTTATATTTAGGTTCAGCAAACAAATTCATATCATAAAAATTTTTCAATATTTGAAGAAACTCTATTAACATTTATGGATTTAATTTTAATAAGTATTTATATTTTATAATATTTAGCTATTCTGTAATTAATTCATCCCAACTTTCAATCAATTTATAATTTCCATTCATAGCTATTTTTATACAAATTTTATTATTATAAGTCCTTTTAAATCTTTCAACATCACCAGCATGCAGTTCACTAAATGTTGCATAATAATGTTTTCTTAAATTCGTAATTCTATATTTTATTATTAAAATCATTACCATTATTTCATTTCAAATTATTTTGGTTGCTTGTTTTGAAGATTGATTCAAATATTTTGTAATATTTTCAATATATTTATGTTTAACAGGAAGAGTAATAAAAATATTTAGAAAAATAACTATTATTCAAGAATTTTCATTTCAACTAAATCAGCTTGCCATAAATTAACAATTTCCGAATCAATTAATTTTCATTTAGGGAATTTTCTCTTATTGGTTTAAGTAATTCCATAATTATGGCTTCACGAATGGACAAAATTAAAAATAAATAAATTAATTAATTTTTAGATCCTTATATTGAACATAAACATTTTGTCGTGTTTTCTATTACATGCATTTTCAACTTTTGTTTTATTATAATTTGTAATATCCTTTTTAATTTTAAACAGCAAGGGTTATTAATTTATCTACAAAAATAATTTTCATACTTATTTAAATACTTAAACCATAAAAATATTAATTTCAAAGCATTTAGCAATTTGAATTTCATCAACAAATTTAAAATATTTTGGTCACTATTTTTGTAAGACGAAACACTGAAATGGGCTCATGGCTCCTAGACTACCATAACGGAAAAGGAAAAGAAAAGAATAAAGAAATTTTGTGGGTATTTTTAACAATTCCTAGAATTAATGAATTATAAATATCTGCATTAATTCTAAAATCTGTGCAATCAAATAAAATGAACAGTTGGTTAATCCAGTATGTAATTTTAATTATTGATTAGCTTTTCCAATAGTTAGTTTTCCAGTTAAATTTTTGTTTGTATCCTTTTCAATTAATTATATTATAATATTACAGCATAATTTGGAGCAATTGGATTTTCAATATATGTTAATATTTTATTTTCACTGCTGTAATTTAATTGTTAATATTAATTTGTAAAATAATGAATTACCATCAACATAATATTTTAATTTACTATTTAAAAGAGTTAATATTTTAATACATTTATGTTCTACCTCACTTACTCTATTAATTTGATTAATTAATATTCCTAGATCATATATTTCAAAAATTTTAACTCTTTAAGTTTATCATTAATTGTATTGAAAAAATCAGTTAGTTCAGATTTTGTATTATTTTCTTTGTTCTTACAGCAAAATCATAAAACCTCTCATTTTTAATATAATTTTTTAACTTGGTTTTAAAGTTACATTATGTTTAAGATCATAAATTTGTTCTTTTTTGATATAATTATTTAATTCTCTTTTTACAGCATCATCATATTTAAAAGTATCAAAATTTTTATTTGCCACACAATCATTTAACAAATTTTTGATAAATCATACTTTAAATAATTTAAATATTCATTTTTAACATAATAATTTTTAATCGAATATTGCCATAATTAGTAAGTGTTAGGCACTGCAGCAGCACTGTCACTGTAAGCACCTATAAAGACCACTAGCACGCAGTGCTGCCTGGACATCTCTCATTCCTACAGCCTTTCCGTTCCCCACCCACATCCCCTTCTATGTCACGTGATTAATTTCAAATTGGTAGGGGCCAATTGTGATTCGGCTGTACTGATTACCCCGCCGGTCATTCTATTCTTTCTTCTCGTCGAGCAGAGACCACTTCGTATGTCGGCGATCAGCATGGCATAAGATGCCATTAAATTGTTTAGAGGCACAATTGCGCCAGGGAAATTCACTGATTGCCAGTGATGCTAAAGTGGTTTATTTTATATTCCTTATGGTGCGCCGCCCAGAAGCAGGACAAACGGTGTGTCGTGAGCAAAATGCATTATAATAATCATAGGGAAAACTTGTATTTTCCTAGTGTGAGAGTCTGCTCAATTTTTAGGGCGAGCAGTGCTAATTAATGGTTTTTCCATATTCAGTTGCAGCTAGCACCTTCTAAATCGGATCTTGGGATTAGTCTGTTAACAGTAACTATTAAATTTGGATTCGTTTCTATACATTGTTTTGGATTTGATGAGTAATGCTGCCCCGTTAAGCCCTGCCCAGGCAAGTGATTTTCCTATGTTACAACACCACACCACAACTCGGCCGTTTTGTTTATTTTTAATTACATGTGTCGGTTGTAATCCCTTACGGCAGCATGCCTTGGGAGAATAACGAATAAAATTTTCATTTAATTTGACGCCGTGTTGCTGATCCACATTTTTAGAGCAGTTTTTAAAATATATATATTTTATGTCTTTTATCCATGATGTGCCTTGGAAGGCCTCACACGGATGCCATGTCACGTATGCTTTACATTGTGTAGAACCATTTTCTTTTTTAATTAAATGTGTGTTGGGTTGTTTCCATGATTCGAAAACACAAGGAATTTTTTAAAAATATTTTCCAGTATAGGTTGTATCCTGCGGGAGCATTCAATCACCACGAAACATGCGGCTTATATCCAGCTTTAATTATACAGTTGTACATGTAGGACTTTGCTAGGTGTTCTCAATACATGTGAATTTTGAGAATTCAGCCCTATATGTAAAATGTGTTCGGTACGCTCAGAGTCAAGTATTACGTTAAAGTTAAACATGCCTTTAAACTTGATATTGTCAACGTCATTAAATATATGACGAGCATATTTCGTTTTGTCAGCTGAAAGTCCATTCATTAAAGACGTTCATAATGTCTGTATCATTTTTTTTAAAATACCAGTGAAGTATCAAGATACTAATTTGGTAAATGCAATTTTGCAATGCAATTATAATGTCAGTGCAGGTTTGAGAAGAATTTGTTAGCTGAATCAAACATTCTTAATTTTGAGGAAAATTGCTTCTTAAATAAATTTTGCTGGGTGCTGTTTATTAATATTTTGACTGTGGCATTTTGGTGTGCTGATTTAAACACTTTTATATAATGATTGTCTATTTTGTAAATTTTACCCAAACTTATATATATCCTTGAATGATAATAACTGCTGCTTCTAATCTTAGTAGTATTATTTGGATAATTAATATGATCGATAATATTCTAGTGGAAACACGTATTGATGTATTTCCTAATAATGTTATAATATTAAATGACCAGCATGAAATAAAATACTTATATATATATATATATATATATATATATATATATATATATATATATATATATATATATATATATATATATATATATATATATATATATATATATATATACTACTTGTCGTGGAAGCTGGTTTTTAATGCTACATATTTATTTTAGGCAGTTGTTATTTTGCATTTATTGCTTGTACTATATGTGAATTTGGAGGCACAAGATATGAGAGCTTTATAATAATATTGGTAAAGGCTGTTTGTAATGTACTTGAAATGTTTACTGAATTGTACAAGGGCATGCAAATGATAAATAAACGATTGAAATGTTTTGGTTTTTGTAAACACATGTGCTAGCTAAGTACAAGTGTTTACATAATTATTGGTGGAATAATTTACTCTACCAATTTTGTATGAATTTTCTTTGTTATTTCAGCAAAATCATTAAATTTTTCATTTGTTACACATTTTTTTATCATTATCTTAAAAATATCTTTCTTGGAATATTGATAATTTTATTGGTTATGTAATCAATTAACATATTTTTAAAACTTTTTTAAATTACCGACTTTATAATTTTTTGAATGGTTTTTAATTTACATTTAAAAATCAGCATAATTTAAAAAATGATTAAAATTACCACTTTTAACATATTTGGTCAAACTTACTTTATCAGCACATATTTTTACTAAATTAAAATGTAATTGAGTTAATCCAGCTTTTTTTGGCTCCAGAATTAATAATACCATTTAAATGATCAAATTTTTTATCTATTTCATTATTCTGGTTTTAATGATAATTTTAAAGTCGTTTTTCAAAATCATTGAATTTTTTACTTTTAGCATGATTTTTTTAAATCTATACTTGGAACATTCTTTTTAAATTTATCATAATTTTTTAAAGATTTATTCCAGTAACAATTAATTGTTTCCCGAAAAAATCTGTAATTTATTATTAGAGAAATAATGTTCAAGAAATTATAGCCTTTTAACATTAAATCTGGTGGTGTTAGAAATAAATGACCACATAAAGGTATTCGCAATTCTATATCCTGTCTATATAATAAATTATATAATTAATGAAATATTTAATTATTCCTATAGGAACATTTCCACCAAATGAATCAAAATAATAAATATCATAATTAATTTTATAATTCAAACCCAATGAGTACCAGGCTTTGATGCGATATCTAAATACATAATTGTATTCCTTTTTATTAATTTTAACTGGTAACTCTTCTTTAATATAGATATTTATAATGTTTTACTTTTAGTATTTTTGCATTATTATGAATTTCAATATCAGATAATGGAATCATCTCCAATTCTCTTTGGTCTATTTTTTCTTTACTACCCCTTTACCTAATACATTTTTCATTGCTAAATAGTATATTTTTGTTAATCTAATTATTGTTTATTTTTTCTAGTTTGTTCAACAGATTTCTAAATACTACTGTCTCCGGCTGCTAAATCACATAAGAAAGCTTAATTGGAATGAAAATGGTCAAATTCCAATAGTTTTAAAACAGGTCTTTTTTCAACAATTATTTAAATATACGGAATTATAATGTCAAAAAAATCTTTTTCCTTCTTAATTATTTTTCTTTTTTATTTTTCATTTTGACCTTTGATAAAAAAATGTTGCCATTATCTAAAACACAAAGTTATTTGACTGACATATCAAGAGTTACATTTTTTTTATAAAAATAAAGTATTACATTTTTCAATATTAACATATTTTAATTCCCCGATGTAATTATCATTTAGTAAATATAGTTCCAGAAAAAGTAGAAGCAACCTTTTCACAAATTGGTGTATCTATATATAACATTATCTCATTAGCTCCTTGTATAATTTATCAGCTTCATGTCTTGTTTATAAATATCTATGATCTCTGCAAGCGAGTCTTATTATAACCAGACAAATGCATTTCTGGTTAAATTACAAAAATGAAAAAAGGAATAATTTTTAAAACTCTTATAAGATTCCTTTTGGATTATTTACAACAAAATCAGATAATCTATTAATTAACATTATCCTATTAGTTACTTTTTCATTATGATACTATTAATTCCCAACATTCTCATCACCATGAATAACTAGTAATCTATCAATTTATTTTCTTTCATCAGCCATTCATGTATAATATTTTGGTAAATTATTATATATTTTTTCATTTCCTCGCTAATTCTTTCAGGAGTATTTGAAAGTGATCTAAGCTTTTTAGATTTCCAAATCCTTTAAATTAAAGATTTATATTTAATACTAGCTGAAGCTTTAGGATATTTATATTGTTTATTACCTGAATCTGTGCTTTGTCTAACAGCAATAGTGTGTTCTAAAAATTCTGCATAATTGATCATATCTATATCACTTTCATACTCATAATAAGGATCGTAATAGTTTTGTTCTATATCCCTTCGAGTGAGAACTTTTAACAGCCAGTGTGTTCGTTTATATTTTTCGTTTCTTATAATATTATCATCATGAAACTTAACTTCTGTATCTCCATTTTTTAATATCCATCACATATTATTCCAAATATATCATTTCAATTATCGAAATGATATGATATTTTTTTCCATCAAGATTAATGTTTGCATGAAATGTTTAAGGTTCAATTCCTGCTATAGGATTGCATCCTAATTCTTCTTCAAAATTTATTTCTTATGGTTTATCATTAAATAAATTTTTTCAAATGAAGTTTCTTCTGGTGTTAGTAGAGAGTTAAAATTTTCAAAATTAAATGGAACTAATGTTGTTAATAAATTCATATGTTTATCAGCTAATTCTGCAACTTTTTACCCGATATATTGTAACTTATAATCATACTTTCTGTTTTTCTGATTTTATATCTCATGTGATTTTTTAAATATAATTTCTAAATATTTCTATGAGTAATCTAATTCTAGTTTAATATACACCTAGTGAAACATATTCAATCTTATATAACAAATGAAATTATTTATTCATTGAGATATCTATTTGGTCTTCTTAGGGAGTATAATAAAATATATTTAATAGGTGGTTAAAAAAACAATTTTAGAAATAAATCTGAGAATAATTTTTTATTTATTTATTAAACTATAGAAGCTGATTGAACAGTTGATAAAGACTATGCTGATTCGGGAAAAAATAATATTCAAAGATTAAAATTAACGTGGCCAATTGTAGCATGAGAAGGAAATACAGCAAGTGCTATTTTATATATATATATATATATATATAATCAGAATACAATAACACAAATTAATTTTAATTAATGGTGGTTGTTTAGAGAAAGCTGTTCCTAAGTTAGAAGAATATTTAATTGCGATATTAAAGATTGGTTTAATAATTTACAATTCGATATGAATGATCATCTAATTGTTGGTTTTCAAACTAATATAAATTAACTTGGTGAACATTATATTAAAGCTTCTATGATTGATAGTTGTGATGTGAGAAATATTTCTGTTATAAGTGGAAGAAATGAAATTTTTTCCTACAGAAAATTGGAATTTAGATTTTAATGCTGGTGTAATGAAGTGTGTTAGGAAACTGATTAACTTTACAGAAAATTATATATATATATATCATATATATTATATATAGCCAGTATAACTCAATGAATATAAATATATGTAGTCAAATAAGATAGCGTGAGTGTGGAAATCAGCACAAATCATAGCAATACATTCAACTTCTTTCCCATATCATGATAAGGAAAATTGGTTTTTATGCACATACTATAATAGATTTCAAAAAAAAAAAAAAACAAAATACTGTATTGTATATATTGATTTCTCGTAGTGTTTATTTGTACGTGTTATTGATTGCTAAGTTAATATGTTTTCATAAATAAGTAGTAATTTATCTGCTGTCAGTTAGATCGTTTGCTCGCTTGTCTTGAGTTTTGTTGTAATTATTATTATGTTTATCGTAAAATTTTACAATTGTTACTCTAAACATAAGTGGAGCTTTCTGTAAGGAGTTTCCTTACAGGGGGTCTCCACATGACACTTTATTGTTTCTAAATTTCTACACACACCATTTATGGTTATTTAAATGTGAAAAAATGTTATTAACTACATTTGAATGACTTAATCTAAATTCCTTTACACGTCACATTAATTAACGGGTATTTTCACATGTTGTAATTTATTTAAATGAGCTAATGTTAACTATTTCAAAAACAATACTGCAAACTTTTATCCACACTCTACTAGATTGACAGCTTAGCTGAATCATTTTAAATGATGGAAATTAATGTTTAAATAGTGTGTTATCTGTTTCTCATTGGTAAGAGATATATGAAAGTGTGCCCAGCAGAAAACAAATTGAGTGGTTTTGGAATGTGACAATGCAGACGTGTTTTGTTTGTTCTGAAGGACTTGACTGAACATTTGATGTTGTATAAAAATATTCTAAAGTAGGAACAAATAGCCTCCATGCAGAAGTAACAAGTCTGATGTTAAATGAAGTTTATGAAGGTTTCACTATTGAGGTTAAGCAGTATTAAGTATCGCTGCTAAACACACCGGAGAATATCTAACTGCAGGAGAATTTTCCATTATGCATTTCCCGGTTGGTGTTCTGAGGCAATCTGACATAACAGCTATTGCGCCTTAATATCTGCAGAACTCTTCAAGTAAGGTTTTTTTTTTTTTTTTTACTATTTTATCATTCAACACATTGCTATTACGTTATTTGTGGAATTTAATAATATGGCAAGTCCAGTGTTCCGAGTGTGTGGTATTAAATTACGATGAACGGCTTTGATTCTTAAGCTCTACTGATGAACTAAGTCTGGTTGTCCACATAAGAACATTCGGAATTTTATTAGTCAAATAATATGTTTGGTAATTTATCAGAGCTATTGTGTGATAATTTTAGGGAGATCAATTGTTTATTTTATCACACAATAATTTTTTTTTAAATAACTAATTTTTCTTTGACAACTGACAGCAGCATTTTTCAATATCTTCTGTAGCTGGAATTCAAATAATTTCACTGGTGCCATACATAACATAATTCCTTTTCTATTGATATCACTCCTCGGTGGTCTTGAAGCATTATTGACTGGTTTAATAGCCCAATAATATGCTTCATCTCAAAACTATCATTGTGATATTTTAGGGATTGAAAGGGGATGGAAGACCCTAACAAGCACTAAATGATAGACGGCTACAAGAAACATTTCGTTTCTAAACTCTAAACAACGTCGTGAACTTATCCGTGTACGCAGACTAATATATATATATATATCCCATCATTAATGAAACAGATTATATATGCACTAGAATAAAGTTGATACAACAAAAACCTAAACAATTATCATCACAATTAAAAATTATAGACTCAGGAAGTGTATAGTTTATGGGCGAATCCAGGAAGACTTTAGCAAGAAGATATTAATGACGTTATTCCAACTTTTCTCCTTGCATAAGGAAGTGAGGTTACAAGAGACGTAAACATCTTTCACATGTCATGAACGACGAGGGAGGTGTAAACATTTTCTTATGATAATACGAATTACCTGGGCGATTTATATATATATATATATATATATATATATTATATATATATATATATATATATATATATATATATATATATATATATATATATATATATATATATATATATATATATATATATATACCTTATCGTTTCTGGCATTTCTAGCACTTCACAGTGTACGGGCAAATTCAAAAAGTTTCATCATCGTAATACTATAAGGGCGACTGTGAGTTCAGTTATTCAAATACTTCCGGTAGGATTCGAAACTTCAAGGCGGCAGGCAAACGTGTGGGTCCGGCGAAAATTACAAATAAGATAACATAACAATAAATCCTAATACTAAAATAATTACACTGGACAAGCAATAACAAACAATGAACACTATATGCCGTCTTCCCTATACTCAAGGCTCTGCATAAATGCTCTTGACAGAATCTACTACTCTTACTATATCCAAGTCACGAACTCATTAGCAATAGTGCAGTCAACCTTATAACTCATAACTGAGCTGCATATACATAATACTTTGCCATTGCTGTCATTGATTTCTGACTGTGGTTGCCATAGGAACTCGATATGGTCTTAGTTGTGTTATAATTTCCCACGGTATTGCCTTGCAAATCCGCCAGTTCATGGCAATTATTGCGTACCACGCCGGTCACTTTGAAAGGGTTCCTGAAAAGTCAAAAACTATTTCTTCGTGACGCCTTCCCATGTGTGACTTGTAGTGTTTCCTCCCGTTTTCTGCGGTGAGGTAAATTCTTCTTTTAACTAAATCAAGCAGCTCTTGCCTTATCAGTTCTAGATTCTTCTCCATGGTGTACAAATACAGTGTTGGGAGAGTGTCCAAATCTTCTGTAAGACTTCACATGCGTCGACCCATTAAGACTTCAAGAGGTTTATGTCCCCTGGTCATGTGAATGGTATGGTTTATTACGAACTCTACTAGCATTATCTTATCTCGCTAGCTTTGCTGCGCATTATGACAATGTATTCGCAATATGGTTCCGATATATCTCATGCTCCGCTCGACGGGATTGAACTGTGGGTGACGGACAGATATGGTAGTGGGTATAATGTTCATTCGCCTTAAGCTATTCTGCCACAAGTCACTGGTAAATTGAAACGGCTTACCAACTTCTTTCACATATTCCTTCAATATTTGAAGTAATGTTACAGTTTTAGCTTGCACTATGGGATACAGTTTTATGAATTTAGAAAATAGATCCAGCAATACAAATACATATCTAACATCAGATTTAGACCTAGGCAAGGGTCCAAAAATATATACTGAAACCAAAGACAATGGTTCTCTAGGTATAATTGTTTTCATTTGTCCTTGAAAATTCTCAGGAGGAAGATTCGCCTTCTGATAAAGATCGCAACTGGAAGTACATTATCTTATTATAGCTAGTATATCAGGCCAGAATACAATACGTCGCAGACTTGCGTAAAGCCTGTTCGAACCAATGTGGCCCAGCAAATTGTGTGTTTCAACAGCTACTAAATTTCGAATACTTGCAGGAATAAACGGCTTCCATTCTTCTTCGAATTTGTCTGTAATCTCTCTTCGGAAAACAGTACACCTTCACTTGATAAACAACACAGTCTCTGAAACCCTGATTCAGGTCTTAATACTTTCAGTATTTTCTTAATTATCTGACAATACCTATATTGTTCCTGCAATTCATTTGGTGGCGCGGGAACTTCCTCCAGACGTTTACTTGATTTTAACTCCTACGATTACACATGTGCAAAGAGGAATTCTTTAGTTTTCTTAGATTGAGGTACCCAATCATCTCTCGCACCTGGAATAGGACTAAGGTAGGTCAGCTCCGTTGTTGTCAGATCCTTTATTGTATTGGATTTCTATCTGGTACTCTTGCAAATACAACATTCACCTGCTTAAACGATCCCCAAAAGCTCTTCCGGTGAGCAAGCAAGTGAACGCTTGGTGATCTGTGAGTAACCTAATCTTCTCGCCCAGAAGCAGATCTCGGAACTTTTGAAGTGCCCAGACGATCGCAAGTGCTTCTCATTCCGTAATTGTGTAGTTGCATTCCGCACGGTTTAATGTACATCGCATCTATGCAGTAGCCAATGGATAAACGACAACGGCACAAGTATATACAGTATTGTGAAGTTTAGCGGGATGCCAAATAATAACGCGAATTTCGCAGGTCCCTACTTATTATTTACTATTATTTTGTACTGTCTATCCCACATGTAAGTCGTGCCGCGCAAAATAGGCATCTCTACGAGCAGCAAACCTTCCATTGAAGCATCAGCCAGTGAAACTCTAGGCTTTGTCCAAGATGCACGCGTGGCCAATATATCTGGCCGAACACGTTCCCATCAGAGGAACCCCAAAACCATACCTCTTCCGTGTACTCATACGTCTTGCGCTGCCGCTGGATCGTGTGTTCCCACACCAGCACAAATCTGTACTATTGTCTGCACTCAGACTCACCTCGATAGTTCTTCATGCTTGCCGGGAAATTTTATTATTTATCCTACGGCAGCCGTGGCCAAGGTACACATTCTCTGTGAGATATTCAAGGTCAAACCTCTTTGTGGTGCTCTCTGTCGACCCTTTCAGGTTCAATTTAATTTATGGCTTTAAGTGTAACAAATGAGAAATTCTTCTATTCGTGTTGTAGGAGTACAACTTTGGTTGACGCAAACAATGAACTTTCTGATCATAGTGGCCGCAGTGGTTGAATGATTAGGCCGCTCGCCTCTCCACCAAGGCAAACCGGGTTCGAACCCCACGCCGGGTCACTCCTGGATTTTCGCGAGTGGGAATCGTGCCCGGACGATGCCCGCTCGTCGGCGGGTTTCCTCAGGGATCTCCCGTTCCCCCCCGTCTTCGTATTCCGGCGCTTGTGGCGTGAACTCCAGTCTCGCACGCCAGCACAATGTTGGAGCGCCATTCGCCAATCAACAGCTGGTGACCTTCTCGTCGGCCAGCGGCACGGCCGACACGGGACATTCCGCAACATGCAGCAGTCGATTAAACCCAAGGCCAGTTCCTTGAGAGTCGCGCAGCCAATAAGAGAACGGTTACGCCCACATCAAAGGATACCACCACGCCATTTAGTCACTTTGTGTTTATGTAGTCTGTGCTATGGTTCGAGTTCCGCTATGTTAACATGACCCATTGGTAGGGATAGGAAAATTTCGCGAGTTCAATTACCTGTAGGCTAGACTCTACTCTCATGTGTACACTCAAGGCTCGTATGTTTGTTCATTGGCTGCTTCCCGGGTGAGTATCCAGTGTTACGTCACACTTGGGAGTATAGGATTCGTCACTTGTTTACTTTTCAGTCTGCTATTGGCTCAGAGGCGTCCAGGGCGTGTCTAATAAACTACGATCCAATTCGAAAGTCTTGTTCAGTGTACACATATTTGACGTCTACCGTGTCCTGAAATGAACTCGCGAAATGTACCTATCCCTACCCATTGGAAGAGACCTGAAGAATTCGCGGATTCATTTTGGGACCAGCTAGAAGTCAAAACACGTGCGTTTATATAACTTTAGCCATTGGTCCACGCAGTGTTTGACGCCTCCTGGAGAACGGTGACCAATTGTTGACTTCCACTGTGACAGCAGACAACCAATGTGCTGTTGATATGGGCAGACTGTATAAATTCGTGAGTTCAATGACTGGTAGGTTAGACTTCACAGTCTTATATACTCTCATACAGATATCTCCAGGAGCTGTCAAACAACACGTCGGACAATTACAAAAGTAACATGAACGTACAAGTGTGTGAATTCCAACGTGTCTAGAAACGAACACGCGAAATTTTCGAATCTTTACCTGCAGGTCATTGAACTCGCGATTTTTTCATGTCTCTAGCAATTGGCGACGTAACAAATAGCCAGGGACAGGAAGATTTCGCGTTTCAAACGAGATGCAGGCTAGCCTCTATGGTATTGTAGAGTCTCAGGTTTCTGTTTATTGGGTGTTACTCCAGTGTGAAGCCAGTTTTATCTCAGACCACGTGGCACGGAATTCGACGCTTTTCTCCTGGTAGATCTGTTGTTGGCTCAGAGTTCACCTGGGCGTGTCCAGTAGAATATGATCCAATTGCAAACATAATAGAAATGTGCGTGCGTTTGAATGTTAGATTGTCCTGATATGAATTCGCGAAGTTTTCCAGTCCCTTCATGTAGCAGGGTTTTATGGATTAAATAGTCACAGAGAAGATCGTTGGGCACTGAGTTCCTTAGAGTACATTACCAGCCAGTTCCTGTGCGTTGTGTATACAATAATGTGTACACTGGATCGGAATAACTTTTGTTGGGAATCACGCATAATCAATTTCATTATTTTTTTATAAATGGAATCAAGGGTTTAAAAGCTATCTTTAAGTAGTTTTGTAGCATACAGTACTTAAGTGCAAATTTGTTTTAACATCAAAATTTTTAGGTCGGTGGGTTCATAAGTCGTATTTACCTAGGGAAGTAAAAGTGGATATATTTTCTATTAACTAAAACCAGCTTTCACCAACAGCTTAAAACATACAGCACAATAATCAAGACTTTGTTCATTGGTTCATATTTGCATAACTACATTCAAGTGACTATTCATCATTATGCTAACCAAAATAATAAAAATTAATATGTCATGGCTTTAATTGACGGCGGGAGGAACAAACATCCTTGTTTATTTAGTAGCTGAAAATTTAAAATGAAGAAATAAAAAAATTAAAATTTTTTTTACTGCTTTGGTGAAAATTAATTTACAATTGTACCAGCTAGTTTATTCAATTGAATTTAAAACGCAAACCTTTGAGAGGAGTAATAAAAAATTATTTCATAACTGATATTCAGACAGAAATACGAAAACGCCAGCGGCATTCTACACGTTATTGAACAATTCAGGGAATTGTGTTTACCATTCGACAAATCCGCATTCCCTTAGCGGGAATTTTCATATAACTTTCCCGCGCCATTGTTATTTCCGGACGTGACCGGAATTTTTGCATTATTAATTTCATTCCGCTGCGAACTTCACAAAGTTTTTGATTACTTTCCTTGTTTCATGCGAGTTGAAAATGGCGCGCTGAGAACGAAAAAAAAAAAAAAATAAAATAAAAAATTTAGCTCGGACCTATCGTTGGCCAAGTCAGGGATGGCCTAGTGAAATGCGCCCATTACTTCGAGCAAACGCCAGCACCCAGCGAACTTGTGCACTGAGAGAAAGTTTGTTAGAGCCGACAAAGTACTTGTTTGTATAGGCTGTTCGCGATAAAATGAGCACTTTTCAAAGCTCCGCATACGATCTATTTATATGCATGTTGTGTAGTATTTCGCCTTATGCAAAATCAACATCGTTATAAGCCTCATTGCTTTATTCATGCGTTGATCAATCGAGATTTGAAATTATTATGAAAGCAAATATTTTACAAATCTGCTTTTATAATCCCGATTCATTAAGAAACACAGAAAGCGAAATATTTAATTCGTTACAAATGGTTGCCTAAAGCCATTATTCGACGTTAAGATGTAGAACTACTCTACCTCCATCGTTACCAACTTTACTGGGTGCGTGTCACTCAGTGCGCCTGTTAAAATTAACACACGTAGGAAAAATAACTTTTTCTAAGGTTGATTTAAAAAGTGCTCACTTTATTGCGAACAGGCTTTATCAGACCGAAGAGATAGTTAGTAACCCCCAACGAAATATTTTGTTAAGAAAACAAAACTTGAAAAGCAATAAATATTATTTGTTCATCTACGAAACCACACACTTTATTTAACAAAACTTCTGTGTTGGGCCAAAAATAAATTAGACTGCGAACGAAATGTTTGGTGGAATCAATTTTGTATATTTTATTCGCCCCTCATTTTGTTGCCATCTTTCGAAAATAGGGGAGCAGGGGTTATGGCGATACCTTAAGAGTTTTAGTCTATACTTTTAATTACAATTATACTAAAATTGTGTATTTTTAACCAAAGATAATATATTGCATGTATTTTAGACAAACAAATAAAAAAAAATTAAGAAATAGGCCTACACGTAGTTCTTGTATAATTATCATATTCTGGCATTGTAACACTTGTCGGGATTTCCCGCATTGTGGAGAAATGCCGAACAGTTAAAAATCCATAAGAATAACATTGTAGAAAAGCCGACTATTTTATTCACACAATGAGAAATGAACCAAGAACAAGAATGTGGTTTCTGAGTTAGACGAAACATTACGCTGCAACTCCAAATTCTGAGGAATCGAGTAAGTTGAAAACCTTATAGTTAGGGGTAGTGAAATTACGCGAAAAGATTTAGAGACAAGTTATATTTCAAAACACTGTAGGGCCATTTATCTTTCTTGACTGGTTGAATTATTTTTTGACATGTGTTAACTCTCTGCACACGAATTACGTGGGAGTCATGCCGATACTGTCGAATTCTGAGTGGTCCGGATAAATATGAAAGCGTCTTCTCAAACAAACAGCCACCAATGGCAATAGTAAAACTGCTCTAGAGTACTTATAGTATTGGAGTCACCCTGTACTCAATTTTTTTTTTTCGCGAAAAGTCACTTTCTCTACTTATAGTAAAAATATATTACAAAACCTGCTACATGTCACGCAGGGGGAATTTAAATTTTCCAGTTTATATTCAATGCAAACAAACACCACTTGTCCCTTTCGGATCTGCTGTAATTTACGGTGTCACGTGTTGCAAACAAACATTTTTATGATGCGTGCTGTACTTAAGTCGACACAACACTTCCTTCGTTTTCAGAGCCAATGAGCTATAGGCTATATGTTTTGCTACGATAATATGAACCAATTATGACTCAGACCAGTAAGACGGTTTGTGAATCATTTAACCACTGGTAATATAATTGGTTATTGAACTTCGCAGTGTGCATTACAGACCAGAAATTACCCACACCTGCGTAATGTACACAAATGTGTACACGGGGTCTTAATAGGTTAAGTAGCCTTGTGGAGTGACCCACCCGGTACAAAGTGAGTCAGCACATAGCCCCAAGCTGTGCACCTATGTTATTCTTCGTCATCGATACTGAATTCTTCACACACCAAATACTTTTCTTCACCATTGTCAATATCATCGCACGCACTGTCGTTACAAATATTTTCATCACTTTCATTTTTTCTCTTCTGATGATGACGTTTCCAAAAATTTTTTCGAGTGTGACATGTTGAGCATTCTTGGAATTTTTGCCCCTGAGCACGAATTTTTACTTCAATTTTTCTTTTCCTTTCTGTTTGTCTTACACCCCACCGAGGAACATCCACCCCGCCTTTCTGCCTCCGCCATCCCCTGGTCATCCCAAGCCCGCTACCTCGGTGTCATTTTCGATTCCCATTTCAACTTCAGCCCTCACCTCGACTCCATCACCACCAAAGCCCGCACAGCCATGATCCATTTCGCTCCTGTTCTCCGCCCTTCAGCTGGCACCTCTCTACGACACCAGCACCACGGTCCTCCGCACCTTCGTCATCCCCATTCCCACCTACGCCTGCGCCCCACCTGGTCCCACCTCACCAACCACATGCTCCGCCCGCCCACCCACATCTTCTCCCGCTCGCTTCGCCTCATCCTCCGCCTCCCCCTGCCCGTTACCACGAGAGACCAAGTTCTCGCCACCGCCCGCATTCCGCACTTCCACTCCATCCTCGCCACCAACACCGACCGAGTCAAACAATCCTGTGCCCGGCATCTCACCAACCCTCTCATCCGACGACTCGCCAACCCACCGCCGTTCACCCCATATCCTCGCAGTACTTGAAACCCGCCGCCGAGGAAGAAGAGGAACACGAGGACCCCGCCCGGCCCTCGGGCAGGTGACGACGGCCAGAGCCAAGGCTAGTGTAGCACTGTTGCCCCCTATCACCCACTTTCTTCGCCCCCCTTGATACCCCATCACTTTTTCTCCCCCCCTGACTTTCTCACACCCATCACCACTCATCAGCTTACATTTTTTCTCCCCTTCATGCTTGCCCAAAGTCCAAAGGTAAGCACGCCCCCCCCCCCTCTATCTACAGACTTCA
Source organism: Dryococelus australis (assembly GCA_029891345.1). Lineage (NCBI taxonomy): Eukaryota > Metazoa > Arthropoda > Insecta > Phasmatodea > Phasmatidae > Dryococelus > Dryococelus australis. Next base: position 12,590,485 of record CM056994.1, on the reverse strand, counting down.
TTACCCAGCAGCCCACACATTCGTCGCCCCCTATCACTCATTTAAGAACAAAGGTACCTCCCGGTCGGAGGGGCTTCCCCCCACATAACACACTCCAGGGCTCACACACAAGACACTACATGTCACAAAAAAAAATTACTTTTAATGTAGTGGTTAGGTGTATTTTACGTATACTTCAGAATGTCTAAACTAACACCAACATTGTGTTTATTAAGCCATACATCCATGCATTGTCACCAAATACATGTAGTACTCTCTGTATTATTAAGAACATATGTGTAAAATTACACGCACTGTAGTAGTTTTTACAAAATTACACATACAAACTGTAAAATTACCAAAAATTTGTATGTGTAAATTTGTACATATTTTTTACAGAGTAGTTGGACACACGTATGTTCGTATACGAAAATGACCACCCAAAAATTCCTCGTATACGAACGCTCGAGTGGTTTTTCAAGCATAGGCCGCCCGGTGAATGAAATCTTCGTGGGTAAAAATTTCCGAAAATAAAGGAAATATTATTTTTTATTTAAAACCAGAAATTCCCTTTTCAAAAGTAGCATGCTTGAATATGCTTTGTAGAAGGCAGCAGAATCGTCAGGTGGGATGATCTTCAAATGACTGACTTTCATTAACACATCACACTCTCTGTTGTAAACCTTTATAAGTGGCCTAAATAATATCCTATCTAGAGGTTGCAAACGATGAGACGTATGTAGTTTGGATGGAAACCACTAATATGACTTTCTCCTTACAGAAATCATAGACATATATATTGACGTGACTGTAATGGTTGTCTAGAAGTGTGGAGGGTTCTCTGGGTATGGTTTCGTATGTCCATAGAATTGTTTTAGCCAGCCTATAAAAGCCTCTTAATTTATACTATCCATTTTAGAAGAAGCATATGTAGCTGTAGTTGGTCAACCTTTCTGAAAAACTCGGCTCATACTTTGGTGTGGAAATGTGATTGTAGTGGAATGAATCTGCCAGCACTCTTCATGCAACCCCTGTTTCCTCACCGCTCCACCTTCACCTCACTTCACCTCCATCATACGTAAAACTCTGTCCAAATATCTCACATCTCGTCAAGTTGGTTCACGTCTTTATGTGCTATTCACGGTAAAGTGAGAACTTTTTAAAGCCCTCTCATTTGGAATAATAGTCAGTAAACATATTTGATTTTAGCCTCACAAGTTAATTTCCGAGTGGGGTGGACTATATACACTCTGTTTATTAATTACATAGTAATATTTATCTGGAATGACGGTTAAATTATAAGAAATGGTTGAAAGTAAAAAGTAACTAGGGCCTCAAAAGTGCTCACTTTACTGAGAGCAGCCTATACCTAGGGATAGGAACATTTGGCGTGTTCATTTCAGGACGAGATAGACCTCAAACACGTGTACACTGAAGTTGACTTTGCAATTGGATCGCAGTTTATTAGACACGCCCTGGACGACTCTGAGCCAATAGCAGACTCGCAAGGAAACAAGTAGGGAGTGCCATACTGCCAGGTGTGAAGTAACACTGGCTACTCTATGGGGCAGCAGCCAATGAATAGATATTTGGGGCCCGAGTATACACATGGCTGTGGAGTCTAGCCTACACGTCATTGAACTCGCGAATTTTTCCTATACCTACCTGTACCACAGAGTTCTTAAGCCTCCCGTCTGTATGGAAGTTTTTCCCGCGTTTGAGACTGAAAAGCGTGGGAGCGATAAGGACGACACTGCCGCGTGCATCAAGTGCGCCATCGCCGCTAAACGCGAGGCTCTCAACTGGCGTGCAGTGATCTCGTCGCACTGCGTGTACCTATGGAACTTTCAGCGGTGACCCCTTTATTATTTTATTTGGTGGAAGACCTGTAGGTAGGAATGTTCATTGCAGTTCCCTTCTGTAGCTGTGCATGTATCCGACGCGTATAATTTGTGATGCGGTGCTTTTTAAAAAGCCGTTTTTAGCCATTTTGGAGTGCTGTGAAATGGTGTTTCAAATGTACGTGACCTCTTGAAACCACACAACAGCCCTCGTACGATGCATGTGTTCGTAGATCAGCACACTGAACGCACGTTTAAAAGTTTTGTTGAAAAAGTGTATGAAAAACCCTCTCACCAGGTAGGCGGGGTCCTTAAGAATACATAAGCCGCTTATTCCGCCAACTTCAACCGCACACGCCAGCAAAATGGCGTCACTCGCCAGCAACATAGTTTGACGCCGTTTGCCGATCAGCGCTAGGTAAGCTACTCGCCAGCCGGCAGCCCAGCCAATAGGGAACACTTCGCAGCGTGGACTAGCCAATGAGACACAAGGCCCGTGGCATAGCCCCGAGCAGTAAATCAGATAATTGGTACTTTCACATAAAAGGAGCCGCCACGACATTTCGCCTCTGCGTACTTACCTACTCTATACCTTTACCCTCCCCCCCTCACCACCAATGTTTCCCTGCAGTTATACCACCAAATTCACCAATACATTCTCTTTAGTTTCTGCAACGAAACTATTTAGTATCCGCATATCGTGGTTAGAACTTACCAACATTTTGGTAATACGTGGCCCAAGAGCCAAGACTTAAATTCAACATGTAATGTTTTCAAGGCTAACAGACGTGTGTTTGCAATGTTTTCTTCAGGAATGTTGGAACCCATCTTCATCTAGTACCTACATTGAAACACACAAATAAAACGAAAAATTCTGTGTGTCTTCTATGTATTTGCAATGTTCTTTTTGGGTTTGTAAGTCACATGTGAGATTATTAGTGTATTTTATACAGTTTCTTAACGAGGCGTCCCGTAACAACACAATAGTGCCTGTGGACGTGTATCCTAAAGTCGTTTGTTTTCGAGACACAGACCTTCCAACATTGTTCCTGACATATTGGTAATAATCGATATTTCACGAGGTGTGTATGATAATGATATCATCTGGAATAGCGTGAGTGTTATTGCCTGTCTTGCACAGGTGGTTAGGCCGGGAAGGACCAGTCAGCTCCCTGAACGCTCCCCGAGTCTCAATCCACTGGACTACTACTTGTGGTGGCATTTCAAGGTCATTATTTACGCAAAGATCCTGTTCCGAACATAGCAGTGCTTCGCCAGCGAGTGGAACTAGGTTGCCAGCAGATACGTGCAATTCCTGGAGTATTTGAACGTGTCAATCAATCAATGATACGGCTTGTTCAGATGTGCATTTACACACAATGTGGACATTTTCAGTAGTTCTTCTATAGTGATGTATCGCTGCCGGTACAGCTACTCGAACTAGAATGTGTCAGGAAGACTGTTACGAAAGCATCCAGAACAACAGTGGAAGGTCTGTATCTCGAAAATGATCACGTTTAGGTCATTTGGTCATAAGGGGGGATAGGAAAATTTTGCGAGTTCAATGGCCTGTAGACTGGACTCCTCAGTTCTCTGCATATTGGAACCTCAGCTGTGTGTTCATTGGCTGTTGCCCCACACTTGGCTCCTATGGGATTCGCAAGGTGTTTCCTTACAAGTCTGCTATTGGCTCAGAGGCGTGCAGGATGGGTCTAGTAAACTCTGATCCAATTCCGAAGGTGACTTCACTGTATACGTGTTTGACGTCTATCTTGTCCCGAAATGAACTGGCGAAATTCTCCTATCCCTAGTCGTAGGGAAGATTTTGTTTTGTTTTAGGATGTAGTATTAACACCCCGATTACTTTACACATATTTAGGAACATCCTGTATAATAGACACCTTGCAGTTCAATCTTCAGTAGTCACAATAGTGGAGGATACAGAAGGATTAAGAAGGGGGAGGGGGGCACATGGGGACCTGACGTGACCCTCCTTAAGAAAACCTTACATTGGCTATCCTGAGAATGTTTTAAAATAAAAATAAAATGATATTAGAATAATTTAAAATACTGATTAAAATTATACCAATAATAATTCCTAAAATTATGTGGTAGTAATCTTATTTAATTCCTGAATCGAAAGCCTAGACCTACGCCTGCGCAATGAAATAATGATCCTTCCACCATTCAAAACTAAAAAATTATGGATACGCTCCTGGTTAGTATTTAAATTTCGTTTATGCGGCTTCACAGCAGTAACTGTTCCCTGCCTCACGTACTGTATCTTACAGCACAGAATGTCTCACTTATATTCCTGGCATGTTATACATGAAATATTGTAACCCTCTGTAAATGTCTCAGACATGTTCCAGATATACAGAAATGTCCACCAACAGAAATATTACCCAGGTATGTTTCTGAAATATTTCACTGGAACATTTCAGAAATACATTCAATAAAACATTCCAGAAATATTCCAAAGTAATAGGGTATTTCTTAAACATCAATGTGCAATATTTTCAAAACATGCCCAATTAAATTTTCCAAGGCATATTCCTAGGATATGTTTCTGAAATTTTGTAGATGTAACATTTCGGAAACATATTACTTACATTCCAAAAGTCAGTAACAAGTGTGTCCTTCAGATACAAAATCAAGAAATTTATACAATATCACTTTTCATTACTTTTTTTGATGTTAGCCCAGAATATTCTGATGTATGATACAGACAGGCAAACATTCTATAGTATTCTTTATTTTGTGATAATTTTTTCTCGTGAAAATTACATTTATTGAAGGCATTAAATATGAACAAAACCTGAGCAGATCCACTTATGGAATAGTATAATATATAATCGGAGTCCCAAGAAGTCCTAACGAAATTAAATAAAATCTGTATAATTAAGGAAAATGCATTTGGCTACAACAGTTTTCATTACAACAATTAAGGAATAACAACCTCAAGGTACTGTTGTAAAGAATCATTAATATAATGCACCACTGAACAAATAAATAAGCATGCCACCAATTATTACAAAAAATAACCTTTGCCAAATCATACTTCCGCATAGTTTCCCGTAACGTCATTAAGAGATCTTACTTCAAAACCACATAATGTAGGTTATATAATGTTCGTAATATTACTAATAACAGTTAACATGCAGAATAATTAATCAAAACATTACATACACACAATTAAATTATATATAACTTAACTAAGCGTATACAATTATACTTTAGCAGAATTACAGCGATTATCAACTGCAACAATACACAATGCAAATAATCTATTTTCGTTTATAGCTTCTAAAATTGTGATAGTTAGCCAAATAATTAATTCAAAACCTTATATGGGCATATTTCAGAGATATGTTGTCAATACATACCAGAAGCATTTCGAAAGTTAGCTTTCGTTTTGGAAACACTGTTAAACCTGTTCACGATAAAGTAAGCAATTTTGTACTCAGTCTAAGGAAAATGTGACTGATCATACCAGCATATATTTTAACGGGTGTCCTGAGTGACATGCGCCCTGTATAGTTGGTAACGATGGAAGGATAGTAGATCCTTATATTTACGTCGAATAAAAAGTGTTACCAAACCATTTGTGATAATTTAAATAATTTTTCGCTTTCTGTTTTTTTTAATATACCTAATTGTAAAAATGAGCAGATTCGTAAGATATCCTATTTTCTAATAATACCACAGTTTTTGTTTACCGGCGCATGAATAAAGTGATGAGGTATATGGCAATGTGAAATTTATATAAGGCGGAAAAAGTAGATCTTATGCAGGTCTGTCGAAAGTGCTCATTTTACTGTTAACAGCCTAAACATATGTAACACCACAATGAAACATTTATGAAAAATCTCGACGATATGAATCATGAAATGTTACCTGAAATAAACAATGTAACATCATGTGGAACATAAGTGCGACATTTAGCGCTGTACGGGGTGGGCGAGTTTGCGGCTGTGGGCCAACACTGCCAAACTACACAGTAGATAAGTACACACAGACGAGATGGCAAGGCAGAATAGGGCGTTCACGGTAAAGTGAGCACTTTTGAAGCCCTAGTTTCTCTTTTCTTTCAACCAATTTATATCCTTCCACCACTTGTCTATGTAAACCCTGCTGTGCGAGTAATAAACACAGTGTATACATTCGCCATACCAAAAACCAAAAGTCCGAGACCATAATGAAATGCATTGATTGGTTATTATGTCTGATAAAACAGATTCAAAAAGTGCTCACTTTGCCGTGAACGGCCTATACCTTTGATGTGTGCCTGCCCACTCTCTGATTGGCTGGGCGATGCTCTGGGGTCGGTCTCGTGTCTGATTGGCTACTGCGTGTTGCGAGAGATTTCTTATTGGCTGAGATCCCGGCTGGCGGGTAGATTACCACGCTCTGATAGGCTCATGGCATTCCAACTAGTTACTCGCCGGTGCCGCCACTTTGATGTCGTGTGCGTAAGGAGTTTGTGATATACGCAATTGCTCCATCTCTGTACGTCTTAAGTACTATGTGACCAAACCTTAAAGGAAATAGCGGTTTTAAGTCAAGCCTGTACCGAAACCGTGATCTGTAAACCGAGAAGTTTATCCGATACAACGGACATAATGGGCTTCAAAACATACATTGTGGAAACGACCTATAAAGATAAAAAAAAAACCCTTACAAGAAATGCCATGCAGAAGATTCGGTAAGCTTATTATTCCTGCATGAGACTTATTCCCATTCCGTTTAACTTTCCATTTTCTCTGCTTTCCACTCCCCTTTGCGCGAGAGAAATATGACGGAGGAAGCCACTCGGGTTTATTGCCTGGACGAATGTCTGAGGGAAGCTGGAGAGAGAAAGGCGCGAGACAGAGAGGGGGAGTTGATGTTCCTGAATTCATCTCGCCGTTTCACGGCTGCTGCGAAACTTCACTCTGTGGAAATCTGCGCGCTACCTGGCGGGGGAGGGCAGAAGTTATGCGCCGAGCGATGCAGCGAACAAGTCTAAATAACATTTACCTCATTTTTGCCTCACTGCCCTAGTGTTCGAACTAAGACACGAGAAAAAACACACACAAAAAAAAAGTGTTCAAGGAGCACGGAAATTTCCAACTAGCCTGCGGGTTGTGCAAAGTCATCCGAGAGAAACAGGAAGTAATTTTCGACGAGGAATATCTTTGGAAAAATGTGTTACATCGTTGGTTTGCAAGTGAATTCTGAATTTTTACAAGCCCCGCAGAGTTACGTTTTTCTTTCTCGCTGATTATTTGGAACTACAAGAATTTTGCGAATTCAACTTAGGACAAGCTGTACAAATATGTGCATACTATTGTTTAGAGACTGGCAAAATTCGCGTTATTAGTTGAGGACAAGTTAAACTTCAAACATGTGTATCTTTGTAACATGTTTATCATTGGAAAATACTTTATTTGACACGTCCTGGGTAACTCTGCGCATATTAATGAACGCTTTACAACTGTGTGCTCCAATCGCATGCAGTTCAGTCAGAAAGGGCGTGGCTTCATAGCTACACAGTAGCCAACGGAGAAACGACGCCGGCTGGAGTGTATACAGTACTGTGGAGTTTAGCCTGGTTCCAAATAATAACCCGAATTTGGCATGTCCCTAATTATTAGAGACTCGGAAATTTCGCGTATTTTATTTGGTAACAAGCTAAGACTCCACAATCTTTTGTGTACTGCAGCATCATTAAGTTGTTTATTGGCCGATGCACCAGTTTCATCGCAAACCAGGTAGAACGAACTTTGGTGTGGTTTTCTCGCAGATCAGTGACTGGTGCAAATTCGTTCAGGGCAAACGTACTGCGATCCATTGAGACATATACTCAGGAAAGTCTAGCTTGTCCTCAAATAAAATTGCAAAATTTCCGGGTCTCTGCTGATGAACCTTTCACGGGTTCTATCTATTCACAGGCCAAATGATTAAGGACTGGGAAAATTACCACTAATTCACATGGGGATATGTTACGTGCCACAATATTAGTACTTGAGTTGCTTATGCAATTATATCACAGTGTATTAACGGGGACATGCTATTTTAATAAAAATAGTTCCTATCTTGTGTATCAAACTATTTCAGCGCAGACCCACTTTCTCTATCAAATGGCTTTCATTTTTACCCGTGTTAGGTGCCTGTCCTTAAGGGGAATGGTGCACGAAATCGTAGATTTATGTAATTTTTGTCACGATTGGTTTTACAGAGGTTTATTATTTTTTTTATTATTTTGGTTTGACAAGACATAAATAACAATTCTGAACACCTTATTACATGGTTAAAAATTTTCTGCGCTCGTTATTCTTGGAGTTTTGATTGAAGATAAGAAAAAAAAAATCCTTTCTTTTGTTCCGTTGGTATTCCGAAAACAATGAAGGAAGTGCAAATCTAACAACGTGAAAAAGTGTTGAGATTTATTATTGAAGTCTTGTCGAGCCAAAAATTTCGGTAAACCCTTTGGAAGACAACCTATATCGAGAATCGAGTAAATATACTGCTTTCATGCACCATTTGTCATAAATCGCAGACATTTAATACCAGAGTAAGTTGAGTCTGATTGCCTGAATGGAATATCAAACATATCCTCACAAAAACACGTCACCAATAACTGAGGATAGGGAAGTTTCGCGAGTTCAATGACCTGTAGGCTATTCTCCACAGCACTGTGTACACTCGAGCCTTGGCTTTGTGTTCATTGGCTGCTGTCCCAGACAGTAGCCAGTGTTACTCCACGCCAGTCAGTATGGCACTCGATGCTTGTTTATTTGCAAGTCTGCTATTGGCTCGAAGACGTCCTGGGCGTTTTAACACTAGCTGTGACCCAATTGCCACGATGACTCCTGTGTTCACGCGTAGGACTTCTATCTTGTCCTGAAATGAATTCGCGAAATTTTCCTATCCCTACCAATAACCAAAGGTAAGCTGCAGTTATTCACTCAGTATAAGCCTACTGAGGTGTATAATGCATGGAACTCTTTTGCGAATAGGCCTATCTGGTGTCACTGTTTAGGATCTTCGTTTTATATAATGGGAAGTCTGCTCCTACCTATGAATAAGTATTGATAGGAACATTTCGTAAGGTTCATTTCAGGACAAGATAGACGTCAAACACGTGTGCACTGAAGTTGACTTTGCAATTGGACTGCAGTTTATTAGACACGCCCTGGACGACTCTGAGCCAATAGCAGACTAGGAAGGAAACAAGTAGAGAGTGCCTGACTGGCAAGTGTGAAGTGACACTCGCTTCTCGATGGGGCAGCTGCCAACAAACAAACATCTGATGCTCGAGTATGCATATGACTTTGGAGTCTAGCCTACAGGTCACTGAACGCACGAATTTTTCCTATCCCTATGAATAAGTGATGTTGCCAGTAACAGTTTCTAACTAAGAGCGTGTAAAGCCTCATTTTTCGAGGGAACGAGCGAAATTCCAAGAGGTTTTTTTTTTTTTTCGTGGGGAGCGTATTATACGGGGATACACCACCCAAATTAGAAATAAGGGCCTTGCCAATTGCTACCTATAAAGTGTTAGTCCGGGGGTGTCTGCCGCGGGAAAATGTTGATTTTCAAGGTTAGATTTCAGCAGTGGTTAAGCTTATTTCAATAAAAATATTACGTGTGTTCCTCTAACACAAATTAATTTATTGAACCAAAATGTGTTAATGCATTGAGAGAATTTGAAAGATTTATTTATCTAGAAGGATGAAAGGTGAAAATATTTGGGTGACTCTTAACAGTGAGGTCTTGAGAGCCAATGAGGGAAGTAGACGGGAGAAGATGAGTTGTGCATGAGGCTGTAGGGAGGGGAAGCAGTGGCCGACCGCAGCCTTCTTGGAATTTCTCTTTTTTCCCTCAAATTACTCCTTTATCCCATCAAAATCGACTAAATTTCCATCTAAATTTCTCTTTTTCGCTCAAAATGTCTCTTTCCCCATTAAAATTATATTTTTTCCCTCAAAAATTCTCTTTTCTCCCTTGAAAAAACCACCGATCCCCACAGCTACAAAAACGATCCCCGAAAGAAACATTTCAGCCAAAGCGGAGGGATTTGAGGGGACCTTTATCGTTATCGAGGGCAGAGAAGTGGCCGCCATATTGGTTTTGTAGTCATAGAGTATACCAAATCGATATGCAGGCTCCAGGGTCCGGAGTCAGACCAGACTATCATTGTTTCTCATTGGTTAATTAGCCAGCAGGCCTCCACCCCCATCACCCAATGTACTCCAACAGCCATATTGGTTTAATCGTTTGTCATTTGTTTACTTTTATAACGCCTAGGTTGCACTAGAGTAATAATTTTGAATTCATCACCAGGCGAGCTATTGATTTTGCCATCTGGTGGCAGCCATATTTGTTTATGTTTGATTAACTTTTAGGAGGTGCTGTCGGCGCCCTCTATACTGGATTATATTTTTAACACATAGGTGGCGTGTATTTCTCGATTATGCTGGCTGCAATCGGCCTGTAGGCCTGCCGAATTGTGAAACTGGTCATTCCTACAAAGTACGTAAACTGCCATATTTATTTATTTTTGTTTAGTTTTTCAACTTAAGTATTTTCCTTTAAAATTATCTTTATCTAAAGCAGATAAAACATATTTTTCTTAAAAGCTATTTCAAACTGATAATGTACTTATAGTACAAAATGAGAAAACACATGAACATATAAAAAATTCGTCTCTTACACATTGTTTTCTATATTTCAAAGCACTGTTCCCCAGTGAGTGTTTATTTCCGTGGGTAATCGGTATAAAGCTTAAAACATTGTTTGCAGACATGAACTTTGTACCCATGCGAAGTAATCTGCGGGTTAATCAGTCGTGAGAAGTTTTTTTATATTACAATAATGCGAGATATTCTTAGTTTCGTCTTTCACAGTCAGAGGATTGACATGATCAGGTATGTTGTTCTTAGTCACACATATTGATACCACTTGTCCCCTGGCATTCAGCGAGTACTCATTTACTCACACACCAGGGTTGTCGTTCTCGAAGACACGTGTTTGCTGCTGAGGGGTCGGAAAATCCAGCCCGCCAAAATCAAACATTTCTTCCGCCTAAGCATACCTCTTGTCCACTTGCTGTGGATTCGACGATCTAACAAATCCGGCCAATACTAACAGCTTGAAACATTTGTTGTTATAAATGCGGTGATTGATTACGGCACATTTGTGTTAGATAGAGTCCGGTATGTCAACATATGTTGATAGCTGTGAAAGCCCATCTTCTGTATTAAAAATATTACAAAATTTATAAAAATGAAGTTTAAAATTTTTTTTATTAAAATCATTATTAAGAAAATATTTAAATTTCCGGAGTTCCCTCCATAACCGACCTTCACCAATTAATTTTTTTTTGGTAATTTAATAGATTAATTATTCACTTCGCTCTACCCCTTCCACGCCATACTTACAGCCCTGTAAAATTAGCGTTATTATTTGAGGACACGTTAAACTTAAAACACACGTACCTTTGCAATGCGTTTGTCATTGGACCATAATTAATGTGACACACCCTGGGTAACTCTGCGCCAATAAATGTACACTTGACACTTATGTGCCCGAATCACGTGCAGTTGAGTCGGAAAGAGCGTGACTTCACATCTAGGCAGCGGCCAATGGAGAAGCGACGCCGGCTCATGTATGTAGGGTAGTGTGAAGTCCAGCATGATGCCGAATAATAAACGCGAATTTTGCAGGTCCCTAACCATACTACATCCACTATCCATTATTTGTAGTATCGGCCACCAGAGCGCACTAGTAAGTTAAAGTATATTCCAGGTTGCAGGTCATCCAGGGGAAACGTCATCTGTAGCAGCCACTTTCGGTCAATCCCGAATTTTCGCATGTGAAATTGTGCCGGACGACGTTTTCGGTGGGCGGGTATTCTCGGGGATCTCCCTTGTTCTCCGCCTTGGTATTCCGGCGCTGCTCCACACTCACCTCACTTCACCCTTATCGGTTCTCAAGACCACCCATATCTCTCCACTCTCCACTCCTATAACCAACTGATATCTGCGCCATGCTATTACTCTACGTTTTTGAAAGCTTCATGTTACTGTCACACAAGTACAGGATACTTGATATTACAGAGGGGGAACATTCACTTGAACTGCGAACTCCATGCTGGAACGCCGTTGGCCAATCAGCGCCCGGTAACATATTCGCCAACCGACAGTCCAGCCAATAAGGAATCTCTCGCCGCATTCAGTAGCCAATCAGATACAAGGCCCGTTCCTAGCATACAGCGCATAAAGTCAGAGAAATTATAAGCCCAAGTGAATGGTACCTCCACACAATTTAGTATCTGTAAATTTTTATAATCTGTAATAAACTTCGAGCGTATATTACATCGGTTAATATAAGAGATTAAACAAATTATTCAACAGTTTGGGTATAGCTAATCAGTAAATCATGCCTATTTTCAACATCCGAAAGAATAAAAATGTGAGAAGAAATATGTTAGCGTAAAGCCACAGAGTAAATAAAAATACAGAGCTGAAATAGCTACAGCCGCTTGTTCCATGCGAAATCCAACCGCACACGCCCACAAAATGGCGTTACTAGCCACCAGTAAGTCGTAACGAAGTTCGCCAATCTGCGCCTAATGTCTTACTTGCCAGTCAGTAGTCCAGCCAGTAGGGTACATCTCGCAGCGCGCGGTAACCAATCATATGCAAGGCCCGTTCCCAGACCCTCGCACAACCAATCAGCGGATGAGTACGCGTACATCAAAAGAACCGCCGTTCCATTTCGCCTCTGTGTGTTTATTTTCTCTGTGATAGAGCCCTACATTAACTCTTCACCGATTATTGTGAGGAAACTAAGACAAATCGTGGTTAGTGTTAGTGTCTTGAATGCCTTTTATGGGCAATACTATTGGCTTTAGCTGTTAAACACCGTTAAAGATCTCCCGTTATTCGTATGGCAAACAAAAAAAAATACTTCACTACTTATGAGAAGGGATAGGAAAAATTCGCAAGTACAATGACCTGTAGGCCAGACTCCACAGTCATGTGTATACTCGGGCCTCAGATGTTTGTTCATTGGCTGCTGTCCCAGACATTAGCCACACCTGGTAGTATGGCACTCGCTACTTGTTTCCTTACAAGTCTGCTATTGGCTCAGAGTCGTCCAGGGCGTGTCTAATAAACTGCGATCCAATTGCCAAGTCAACTTCAGTGTACAAGTGTTTGACGTCTATCTTGTCCTGAAATGAACTCGCGAAATGTTTCCATCCCTACTTATGAGTTCAATGACCTGCAGGCTAGACTCCTCAGTCCTCTGCATATTGGAGTCTCAGCTGTGTGTTCATTGGCTGTTGCCCCGCACCTGGCGGTTATGAGATTCGCAACGTGTTTCCTTGCAAGTCTGCTATTGGCTCAGAGGCGTGCAGGGCGATCTAATGATTTGTGATCGAATCGTGAAGGTAACTTCACTATATATGTATTTGACGTCCATCTTGTCCCGAAATGAACTAGTGAAATGTTCCTATCCCTAGCTATAGGACAACACACGTCTCCCTTAATCTGCAATTAACGATCAACTATGTTGCGCATTTAAATATTAGTGAATATTATCTTCGAATAAAAATTATGACATTATCTACAAATGGTATAACTATTGACAGATCAAGATAATTTAATGAATTGCGTTTCTCTGCTTTTGGCGCCGAATCAAAAGCACGTCATGTCCACTTTAGTGGAAAGCGCGCTTCAAAGGAAATGAAACAGGCACGAGCTAGTTTCATCCCGCGACTGGAAGGCACTGCGTTTGACACGCCATTGAACAGCCCTGGGTCAACAGCAAACACGTAACGAGGTCATTGAAACATTTCCAAACACACGCTATATCACGGACGTTTCAGCCAACGGGCAAATTAAATAGCGCCGCTCTCGCAGCCCGTGCAGCGCGCATCAGGTAGCCCGCCTGCTAATGAGGCCTGCGAGTAATACTCGCCTCTGTAGCCATGCTCTTTGCTCTCCAAATTTTACGGCTGCAATTGGCTTTGATTATGCATGCCCGCTTACAGCGCTATAAAGTGTTGGCGCCACCGAACACGAAATTATTGTAGTATCTGCTGGTGCTTAGCGCGGGGCAGGCCGGTTGACAGGACAGGGTTTGACATATTAAATCATTTCACGGGAGTTTCAACCACATTCGACCATATGGCTTTTAGACAAAAAAAAATTGGGATGTGGCTGTGTTGGGGACACGGCCGTTTGTTTCGCGTGAATACGTCTACGTTGACGCGCCCGGACGCCTTGGTGTTTATTTTACGTTCCCGGCACCGCTTCACTCGATCATATGGAGTTTTATGGGTATCACTGGATTGCTTTTGTGGTGCTCTTTCCAACCGTATACGATTCCCGGTATTTCGGCTTGGCTTTCTGACGAGTATAGGCCGAAAATTGTGTTGAGTTTTCTTAAATTTGTACACTAAACGCATACAATTTCAACATAACCAAGTCACAAAAAGATGTTTTGATACACGAAATCGATTGATCTTGACGAGAGCTGTCGATTGAAACTCGATCGTCGTAGCTTCTCCTGGTCAATAACTACGCGGAAGTTATGAGACGCGACGAAACGAACTCAAATTGCCCCCCCCCCCTTTTTTTCCCCTTCTCATGGCTTCGCAGTCATCACTCAACGTATCACAGTATTTGATTCTTTGGCAATCGAGTGGTGTAATTGAATTTTGAACGTATACCATAGAGCCGGAGCTGCAATACTAAACTGTATCCCCAGATTTAGTTATTATCAGATTTTCTGGATTGCCTCCAACTATGGTTGCAAATATAAAGACGTATTCACGTCAAAGCACTTTGTTCTCCTTTGCTTGGGAAAAAAATGTGTCTGTGTGTGTGTGTGTGTATGTATGTATATATATATATATATATATATATATATATATATATATATAATACACTGAAAATTGGAACCGAGTAAAGTTTTACAGATTAAAAAAACGAAAACGAAAAAACTTTTATTAAATTACTACAACTTACTTTAGTGTAGCATGATTGTCCTTTACAAAGATCACAAAGTGTTGTCTCTTTGAAAGCGGTGTTTTTTCATTGACACGGGCCTAAAATTATTTAACTTGCAAAACCATATTCGTTCGCTCAGCTCGATCATCAAGCCGCAGCGGCCTTAAGGACAGTGGTTTGTGCGTGGTAAGTTGGCTAATACCTGGAGAACTGAGAAATTCGCCAGTTCATTGAACTGTAGGCTAGACTTTACAGTCTTATATACTGTCATACAGATATCAACTGTTTACTTGTTGATTGTTGTGGTAGTAAAATGAGGTGGGTGGTTGGGCGCACAATTTATTGCATGTTTGTTATTGGCTCGTTTATCTCCAGGAGTTGTCAAACAACACTTCAACCAATTTGCAAATGTAACATGAACGTACAAGTGTGTGAATTCCAACTTGTCTAGAAATGGAAGCGCGAAATTCTCGGGTATCTTCTATCAGCTAAGTTTCAGTATACGTTCTATTTACATGCACAGGCTGTTCACGGTAAAGTGAACACTTTTGAGGCCCTAGTTCGTTTTCCTTTTCAGCCATTTTTTATCCTTTAACCACCCTTTTAAGTAAATATTGCCATGTTAAGTAATAAACACAGCGTCTATATTACAATCCACTCGGAAGTTAACACCTAACGATGAAATAAAACACATTTATTGATAGACATCTGCAAAATTCGCGTTATTAGTTGAGGACAGGTTAAACTTCAAACATGTGTATCTTTGTAACATGTTTGTCATTGGAAAATACTTTATTTGACACGTCCTGGGTAACTCTGTGCATATTAATGAACGCTTCTCATCTGTGTGCTCCAATCGCATGCAGTTCAGTCAGAAAGGGCGTGGCTTTATAGCTACACAGTAACCAACGGAGAAACGACGCCGGCTGGAGTGTATACAGTACTGTGGAGTTTAGCCTGGTAACAAATAATAACGCAAATTTGGCATGTCCCTATTTATTGACAATTATTCGAAACGTGTGGGCATTCAAAAGTGTGCTCACTTAATCGTGAACGGCCTATACTCGAGAACGCAGAGGTTAGACTGCCGCCTACTCCACGAACTCAAGCCACACAAGCCAGCAAAATGGCATCGCCAGCTGACGACATGTCGAAACTCCATTCGTCAACCAGCGCCTGGTATCCTACAATAGTCTTAGGTTACAGGGAACGTATCGCTGCAGGCAGTAACCAATCAGACTCGAGGCCTGGTGCCGGCGCCTCGTTACAGCCAATCAGCGACCGGGTGTGCCCATGTCAACGGATTCGTCACGCCATTCCGTCTCCGTGTACTTATCTACTCCGACTGAACCGTGTGTAATTAGTTTCGAAATATCAAATTAATATATTACCCTATCTGAACTCTACAAATGTGATACATATATATCAAACCGTTTTCTTTTTGAGCTGAAAAATGACTCGTTTTGTTATCAGAACATATAGTGATGTGTAGCATCCATAACGTATAGCGCAATAGCAAAGCGTAGTTTTACGCTATACGGTAAAATGAGCACTTTCGAAAGCCCTGCTTAAGATATACTTATATGGACGTTGTGTATTATTCCGCCTTATGTAAAATTAACATTGCCGTGGCCCTCATCCCTTCATTTGTGCGTCGGTCAAGTTAAACTGTGAAATGATTGGAAAAATTAATATTTTACAAATCTGTTCATTTATACACTTCGAAACACGAAAAATACAGAAAGTCAAAGAAGTAATTTAAGTTATTACAAATGGTTACCTAAGACATGTTATTCGACGTTAAGATATGGAACTACTTCCCATCCATCGTTACCAACATTACTGTGCGCAAGTCAATCAGTGCACCCGTTAAAATACCTGTACGTAGGAGCGGATATCTTTTTTCTAAGGTTGATTTCAAAAGTGCTTATTTTACCGTGAACAGCCTTTACCTAACACTAATCACATAGAATATGCTGATATCACTTGGCACTGGGTTTTACATAAACCTCCTCTGCTACATGTGCACGACCATGGACAGCGGGAACGAATAGACTCTGGTAACAAGAAAATGGTAACCAGTTATTATTTATATGATTGTCTCATTTGATTTCCCTGGATATCGCCTGCCTTTGTACAGTAGACGACATACATTTGCTAAAAATGGAACATCACATTTACTTTCACAAGTAGGAAGAGTAACTACAGCAGTTTGCAGCCCTGAAACGTCTCCAGTAAATGCACCAGTCGACACTTACTGCATTACTTCGCATACTACAGCAGTTTGCAGCCCTGAAACGTCCTCCAGTAAATGCACCAGTCGACACTTACTGCATTACTTCGCATACTACAGCAGTTTGCAGCCCTGAAACGTCTCCAGTAAATGCACCAGTCGACACTTACTGCATTACTTCGCATACTAGAGCTGCTGTTGCCATCAACTCGAATGGCCACCTACTATAGTCGCGCCATTCTAATAACGAACATGGATCCGCCTACCATAGTGAAATAGAGAGACAGAACGACCAGCAAAGCACCAACTCCATCCAACCCAGGTGGCTGACATGTAGAAGGGTCCAGCGACATCACGTGCTGTAGTGACGTTTCAAGCGATGTAGTTTACGGAGAGCGGTTTAGAAACAGTAAGTTTACAGTGACCACATGGCATACGGGCGGAAAGCACCAAATGGCAAACTTGCAAGGTTTTGAAGTCGAGTCTATCTCCGATTGAACCCTGGAATATTTGAGGTAGTTTTTGGTGATGGGACCTCCATCGTCCGAAGTCGTGGCTCGCTCATTGTGCGAGTCGATGAGGCAAACAATCTGTTAGTGTCGGTTGGCGCGCAGAGAGCCAATCACGTCCCGTCGTCTGCTGACATAGTGTAGAGGAGTGGCGGAAGCAAGAGGCCCCGTTCTCACCCGACCAGACATGCAATATCTCCTCGTCTGACCGGGAGGTTGTCTGGGGACGGGGAGCGACACACACCAATAACTTCCCACCAAACTTAACCGTCCCCCTTGCAATCTACAGACGAGAGGCTGCTGTCTGTGCGAGTAACTTCGCTGTACTGCTGTCGCTTCTCAGTCTGTACAGTACACAGACATCCGAGACAAGCTAAATTGCATCGCCCACGATCACAGTTACAAGTATAGGCTGTTCACGGTAAAGTGAACACTTTTGAGACCCTAGTTACTTTTATATTTCAGCTATTGTTTATCCCTTAACCACCTTTTAAAATAAATATTGCAATGTAAGTAATAAACACAAGGTGTTTTCCGCCACACTTGGAAGTTAACGTCTAAGGCTATAATAAAATATATTTATTGACTGTTATTCCATATGAGAGGGCTTTAAAAAGTGCCCACTTTACCGCGTATAGCCTATAAATCAGTTCTACTTAGGGCCACCTGTTTATCGCGAATATATTTATGCGGTGGCTAGACTTCAATATCCTATGTGCGCACTTGCGCTTACTTTTCGGTAGAGACCTGAAAACTTCGCGGATTTATTTTGGGACAAGCTATGATTCAAAACACGTGTGTATACATAACGTAAGCCATTGGTCCGCGTGGTTTTTGACACCTCCAGGAGAGCGGTATCCCAATCGTCGCCTTCCACCGTGAAAGCAGATAACCAATGTGGAGCGTATATGAGCATGTTTGTAGAAAAGACTGTAGAGTCTAGCCGGCGGGTCATTGAATTCGCTAATTTTTCAGGTCTCAATTTTTCGGACATTCTATATATTTGATACGAGACAATTGCGCTTAGTTTGACATTTAGTCGCGTTGGCTCTTAAAAAATTTGTTGCAGAACAAATACTGGGTCGGTAACACGAACCCACTGCGTAGCAAACAACACTGAACATCTTTTTCGCCAGTAGAACAACGGAATATTTAAGAAAGCCGAAATTAAGCAGTGGCGTATATTGTTAAATACTCGCAGACATAAGCCAAACTAGCTAAGATTACTAGTGCTGCAATCCGGGATT
Source organism: Dryococelus australis (assembly GCA_029891345.1). Lineage (NCBI taxonomy): Eukaryota > Metazoa > Arthropoda > Insecta > Phasmatodea > Phasmatidae > Dryococelus > Dryococelus australis. The sequence continues at coordinate 12,571,672 of CM056994.1, read as the reverse complement.
TTCACATGTGGGAGTCATGCCGGACGACGCCGCCGCTGCTCGGCGGGGTTTCCTCGGGGGTATCCCGCTTCCCCTCGCCTCTTCATTCCGACGCTGCTCCATACTCAGCTCACTTCAACCCCATCGGCTCTCGAGATCTCGGTGTTAAGGGGAATGGAGCATGAAAGGAGCATATTTACCCGATTATCGATGCAAGTCGTTTTCGGAAGGGTTTATCGAAATTTTTGGCTCGACATGACGTAAATAATTATTTTCTACGCATTTTTACGTTGTTAAATATTCACTGCCTTCATCAACCTCGGAGCACTGATGGAAGGAAAGAAAGAACTTTCTTTTATTATCTTCAATCAGTGCTCCGAAAAAAAAAAATAAAAAAAAAATAAAAAATAAATAAATAAATAAATAAAAATCTCTGTAAAACAAGCTGAAAAAAAAATCATATAAGTATATGGTTTTCGTGCACCCTTCCCCTTAAGAGCCGCCTGAATTTCTTCACTCGCCCACTCAAGAACCCGTTCTTACGAGCAGGCCAAAACCTCTCCAATCAACTGCACCCGCGCTTTACAGCAATATGTAAAGAACTCTGTTCACCTATGAACGACTGCAAACTAATTTCGCCTTACGGCGACTCGACCAGCGACGAGTTTTCCATAACATGCAATAGCCAATCAAGCCGGAGTCTGGTCTCGTGACGCATGCGCGGCCAGTGGACGCCGGGATTCTCTTGCACGACACTTCGCTTCTGTACGCGTGCATATTCTGCGGTAGAACTGTGAATGGTTTGCTAATTCTCAGGATTCAGTATATTTAAATTAGCGGTTTTAAATTCTAGTTCGATATCTCTGACAGAGTTTTAATGCAAACAGGATATACGATAGTATCGCAGAGAATGTAAGTATAGGTTATTCACGTTAAAGAGAGAACTTTTGAATGCCGCATAATTTGGAATAATACTGAATAAATATATTTTAATTTAGGCGTAGAAGTTAACTTCCGAGAGTGGTGGAGTATACATACTGTGTTTATCGCTTACGCGGCAATATTTATTTTAAAAAGGTAGCTAATGGATAAAAATGGCTGAAAGGGAAACATTACCAGGGCTTCAAAACTGCTCACTTTACCATGAACGGGCTATACTCAGAGGCACGACATTGTGTGGCTGTTCCTTTGATGTCGGCGAACTGAATTGTCTGGGCGACTTTGCGTTTGATTCGCTAATGCGAAACATTTCTTATTGGCTGGGTGTCAGGCTGGTGAATTAGTTTCCAGACGCTGATTGGCTCAGGGAATTCTGACATGTTGCTGTCACGTGAAGGCGTTTTGGTGGCGCGTGTGGATGAAGTGAGTGAAGAGATTTAGGCGGCTATTAACAGCAAGGTCTTGAGAGCCGATGAGGGCGATCGAGGTGAGCGTGGAGCAGCGCCGGAATGAAAGGACGGGGGAAACGGGAGATCCCCGAGAAAACCCGCCGACCACCGGCATCGTCCGGCACGATTCCCACTTGCGAAAATCTGGTGGCCCGGCCGGGGATTGAACCCGGTTCGCCTTGGCGGGAGGGGCTAACCACGACACAAGCCACTGTTTCGCCCCTGTATTGTCAAGTACTCTGTCATAAAGGCAGTCCACTGTCAGCTGAGCGCTTTCGAAACGAACCTTTAAGAAATATCACTTTTCCCTGTCTGCGTATATTATAACAGGGAAAATCAACTGGCATGCACACAGTCAAGTTGGCAACGGCTCAGAGAAAGTAGTTCTTTGTCTTAAGGTTGAATTGATAGTTTTAGGCAAACATTTGTAAATACTAAAATTATTCGTTTTGTTTTCTACATTTTTACCGCATGTAAAGGCTGTTTACGATAAAGTGAGCACTTTTGAAATCAACCTTAGAAAAAAGTCACTGCCCCTACTTGCATATATTTTAATGGGCGCATTGAGTAGCATTCGCCCAGTGAAGTTGGTAATGGTAGTTGGAAAATATTTTCATAATTAAACGTCGAATAAAAATTGTTAGGTAACCATTTGTGACAATTTATATTCCTTATTTCGCTTTCTGTTTTTTTTTTTTTTAATTCATCGAAGTGTAAAATTAGCCAGATTTGTAAGATTATTTCTTTTCTTATAATTTCACATTTACACCTGACCGACGCATGAATAAAGTGATGAGGCCCATGCAAATGTTAATCTTAGATAAGGCGGAGGAAGACACAACGTATATACAAAGTAGAACTTAAGCAGGACTTTCAAAGTGCTCCTTTTACTGTGATCAGCCTACAATAAAATTTACTTTCCTAATAAAGTCTTTCTTTCACTTTGCTGACGTAATAGAAAAGTGATGAGGCCCATGGCGATGTTATTGTTATACGTGGTGGAACAACGAGGAATGCAATTGTATGTAAGTATATCTTTATCAAGGCTTTCAGAAGCGCGCAGTTTACCGGGAACAGCAAAGGCGCGCATGTCTCGTCGGAAATACGCTAAATGTCACGCAGTTATGGAGACTGTCGCGATCACTATCGACCGAAATGTCGGGGGTGTGCGCGAATTGAATAAAATCGCCCCACCCCGCACGTGTATATATTTGGAGGTAGGGGTGGAGTAGTGGAACTAGGATCTCGTTTGAAGAAGAGAACGAGTCGTCTTGCGGGAGTGCATTGCAATCTCGCACACACTAAAGCCCCTCTCTCTTTCTCCTCCCCGCGCACCACTATTGTCGTTTACGCCCACCAACCCCCTCTTCAGGCACCCTGCGATTACCACACGCCCCTCCGCCATCGTCGGAGAAGGCAAACCGCACCCCAGGGAGGCCGGTTCTCGTAAGGCTTTACGCCAACTTGGTGGCCTGCCATGACGCCGCGCCCTTGTATTGACGCTCGCTCACCAGCATCACCACCACTTTTCCCCTCTGCACTTCCTCGCTGCTCACGCGGTGGTCTTCACTAGTTCAACCCTTAACACTTTGACGACTATACTCGAGTGTAGTTAGGGCAAAACTTATTTCAATATTTCATTCCACATGAACAGCAAAAGTGGTCCGGGTATTCTTAAATCAATTTCCTATTTAATAAGGATTACAAATAGGAACTAATACAACACCAATAACGAACCTCGAGGTCTTCAGAGCCGATGAGGGTGATGGAGGTGAGTATGGAACAGCGCCGGAATGAAGAGGCGGAGGAAACGGGAGACCCCCAAGAAAACCCGCCGACCACCGGCATCGTACGGCACGATTCCCACATGCTAAAATCCGGAGTGAATCCGGAGTGGCCCGGTCAGGGATTGAACCCGGATCGCTTTAGTGGGAGGCGAGCAGGCTAACCACAGAGAAAGAATAAGAGGAAAGAAAGCGGGGAGGAGAATAGGGAAGGAAAGTAGAAGAGCAACAGAAGAGAGAAAAAGAGGAGAAGCACCAAGAAAGACAAGATCTGAAACTGATGAAAGAACTGAAGGAACTTAGAAGAAGTATAGAAGAACAAGAGGGAAATTTAGAAGAGGAGGAGGAGAAAGAAGCTGAATAACAGAAGAGAAAAAAAGAAGAGGATAAGATGCAGAATGATGACAAGGCTAAAGCCAAAAAAAAAAAAGGAGTAAAGCCAAAAGAAAGATGGAATACAAATACTTGTCCACGGGCATTAAGGAAGAGTGGGAAAGGATTGAAGTCGGTAGCAACAAAAGTCGGTAACAAAAATTTCAGAAGAAAGTGGAAATTCTAAAATATACGGGTGAGGCAAAATTGGAACCAAAAATCATGAAATTTCAGGACGAACTTATATATAAGGAGTTTGAGAAAAAAAAAAAAATTAAATTCAGTAAGCTTGAGGAAACATAAATTTTGACTATAGTAATAGAAATCGTGGTAAGAAACATCGTGGTAGGTAGGAGGAACATCTGTTTCCCCAATTGCGAGTACATTAAAAAACGAATCATTGTGCGGGAGAACTTGCCGGTGGATCCAAACGAACTCAAAAAACTCATAGAATAATCGGGACACGAACGAGGCATGGAACCAGTCGATTTGTTTTTGAGATCTACAGACATTACTTCAAAAGTTTACGGAAGAGTAGAACGTGTGATCGACCTTAATAAAACTAAATGGGACCATAAACCTGTAGGGATTTAGAATCTAAAAGAGGGAAAGATGTAATATGTGATATGTCGGTTGATGTCTGCGTCTGTGTGGGAAAAAAAATGGAAAAAATGGGAGGGGGGCTGGGGATCCTGGCGGCTGCCTGTTTGGGGTAATCGCGAACTGGGCGCCCGTAGAGTCCGCTGGGAAACGAAGGCCTGGGTGTCCAGAAGGGGTACTTCGATGTCCTGTACGATGTTTAGGTTGGAGCGGAACGGTGGGTGACGGGAAAAAAATAGTAAATAAGATAGTACAGATAGGGAGGGGGTTGGGGGACTTCGGGTTCGTGGGCGGGGCCATTCGACCGTTGGGTGCAATGGCAGACCGGCCGAAAGGCTAGTTAGCTGTGTGCGGGCCCGACGGCGTCTGGTCGCGCTGGCGGATTCGTGGGAATCCCGGTCCCTGGTCTGTTCCGGCGGGGGCGGCGAAACCCTGGGGCGGCCGAAAGGATACCCGTCGGGGAGCTGTCTCGGTCGGGGCAGAATAGCTCACCACCTTCCTAGGAAGTGCGAATGATTATTTCGAATAGAGATAGAATTTGTAGATTAAATTACGCGCGCCCAGACGAACAGCTGCCCTCCCAAACTCATAACATCGGAGTGTGGGGCCACCAATTGGGGGGGGGGGGAGGAGGGGGGAAAGAAATTGTGAACCTATATAACTAAATCACTGTCTGTTAAATTGTAAAAGTAATGGTGATAGAATTGAACTCCCTGGATGGCTGTTTTGCTAAGTAGGGTTAGTGAAAAAAAAAGTCTAACATCCCATACCCTGTGGTCCCAACGGAAATGAAAATAACGATGTATTGTTATCGAAGCGTGAAGATTGAAAATATAATAAATACAAATACAAAGTGTACTGACCAGGGCAAAAAATCCAAATGAAATTATATTAAAGCAACATCAAATATACTTATTCGCATAACTAAAATTAGGAAACTAAATAAAATAACCTACAAATATCAATATTTACGATTAATGGCATAAAATTCATTGACGCGCCGATTTGAGTGCACTCCAGTTTCAGTGCCTGAAAGCTTAAGCTTCGGACGGCGTCGAATTTGGTGAACTCTGGTGCCAGTGTCGGAAAGTTTAGCTTCAGACGTCTTTATTGTAGACACGCCAGTTGGGACATGCGTCCGTGAACGAGCTATTGTGGACTAGGCATATGAGATGCCGCGCCCCGAGGTCTTCATCAGCGTGTGCATCACGGGCGAAGAAAAAAGGTTGTGTGGTTCTCCACATCGAGGTGTTGAGATCCGATCATGGTGAAGCGAAGGTGAGAATTGAACAGCGACGGAATGCAAAGCGGGGGGGGGGGGGGGGGGGGGTGGTGAGGTGGGAAATCCCCGAGGAAACCCGCCTGCCAGCGGCATCGTCCGCCGCGTTTCCCACTGGTGAAAATCCGGGATTGGCTCGGCCGGGGGATTGAACCCGGTTCGCCTCGGTGGGAAGCGAGCGGGCTAACAGCTCAGCCACCGCGGCGCCGACATAACATTGACCACCATGCCATTTACTCTACACGCGAGTTCATCCAGCCACTTGCTGACAGCAGTACAAGTTCTAAAGAAATCACGACACATAACACGCCAGTCGGGAGACTTGTGGGTAGCATCGCACCCACGCCAACACACCCACGCGTAAATTCACTAATGCCCGGCTGCACCATCGTGGTTCGAAACTCTATCCGAGATCGGACCTAAGATCGACACAGGAAACTGTTGCACCATTCACTTCAGAGCTGGACTGGAGATCGAGATGACGTCCATATCGAACCGCCGAAATTGGCGGTTCGAAATCTCGGTCCGAGATAAGCAGCCATCGTCGACAAATGTAGTTTGAAAATATTCCAACAGATGGAACTATGTTTGATTGTTTTCTTGGGAAATTAAAACAACATTATACGCACTTGAATATTATTCAATAAACTTCATACAACAGTAATTCACTTAAAACAGATAAAACATCGCACATCTAATTCCATCTATTGTTAAAAATACGCCTACTTTAATGACGTCATATATTACGAACCGATAGCAAAATTTGTCTCATACTTAATCTCGATCTCTCACTGTGGAACCAAGATCGACGAATAGAAGATCCATAATAATGAAATTTCGTTGGTGCAACACTTTTACATTGGAACCAAGATCAAACTGGATCATGGTTCGGAAGTAGGATCATTCGATCTCGGATCGGGGAAGATGTTGTTGCAACCGGGCAATAGATAGCAACACTGGTTAACCGTTATGAATATGGGCCCAGGGCCCAGCTGAGACAGTAGCCCACTGCTGGCACAATTATTTGGATCCAAGAGTGTCGGGCTGCAACTGGATTTGTAAACACGTTCAAACCAGTTATGAAAATCCTCGGTTCCTGGTCTCGTAGCAGCACTGCCTTCCGGGAATCATATCAGGGATAGGCGGTGGTTTTGTTTCTGTATACTCATTTACTCTGTGTCCCTACCTACCTTGGTTGCCTCAAAAAGACATTATACGTAGGGACATGTAAAATTCGCGTTTTTATTTGGCGTCAGGCTGAACTTCACAGTACTATATGCACTAGAGCCTGCGCCGTGTCTCCATTGGCTGCTACATAGATGTGAAGACACTCCCTCTTTGACTGACTACACGTGATTGAGGCACACAGTTGTGAAGTGTCCCTTTATTGGTGCAAAGTCACCCAGGGTGTCACATATGGTATGGTCCAATGACAAACGCATTGCGAAGGTACATGTGTTTCAAGTTCAACATGTCCCCAAATAATAACGCTAATTTTGCAGGTCTCTAATTATACGTAATCCTAACACGGACATAATTTTTTTTGAGAGACGATTCATCGCCGTGTCGTTATAATTACGACGTCCCATTTCCCCAAAAGTCGCTCTTTCTCATTCAATTACTGGCAGTGAAGTAGAGAACACGCAGTCCTATATTTGTTCTTGCATTTCGAAGAGTACGTTGCCGAATGGCAGCGCAGGGTACGTAGAGCCGGGACATCTGCAAAAACAGCGAGACGTTTTCACAAAAAATAAAATATCCCCCAAGGGCAGGATGGGGGAGGGAGAAGAACTGTAGAACATTGAATCTACTTTCGTCGAAGAGTTCTCGCTTTCGAGAGGAAGGACAACATTTCCATCTACCATTCACAAAAAAAAAAATTACTCTCGAAAATCCCCTAAAGAGGCCTCGTCAAGAAGAACTAATGACCACGAGAAAGAAAAATAATTTTACGGTGATGGTAAGAGTGGATAATCATTCCTGTGAACTTAAAAGTACGGCTGAAGTCGGACTGTAATGATTTTTTTTTTCACTTGAGAAGATGACTACACGTTTATAAGAGTCTGGTATTTTTTTTTTTAAAGATATGCTAATAAATTAAGTTGCGCCTTTTTCTTTGTTCATTTGTGACGATCAATGAGCAGAGACCTGATAAATTCACGGGATAATTTCGAGACAAGTTGGAATTCACAAACCTATAGGTTCGTGTTACTTGTGCAATTGGTCAACGCGTTGTTTGACACCTTCTGGAGTACAATGAGCCAATTACAAACATGCAATAAATTGTAGGTCCAACCACCATCTTGTAGTGTTACAACAAGCAACCAATAAACACTTGATATATGCATGAGTTTATATAAGACCGTGAAGCCTAACTTATAGGTCATTGAACTTGCGAATTTTTCTGGTCTCTACTGAAGAGATAAATTTTAGGATGTAATGTCATAGTTTAACAACTTGAGTATGTTATCAATTATTAATTTATAGGTTGGAGCAAATTTTTGGAATTCAAAGTACTTATAAATAGAGATGATGGAGAATCGCGAAAATTATTTGAGCCAACATATATTTTACAACACTCTAACTAGTTTATTCTTACATGATTGGATGAGTAAGATTTTGAATCGTCTAAGTTGTTTGCAGACCAATCACGGACGTTCTACCTTACAGTATCAGAATCCTAATTGGCCCAGTGAAAATGGGAAGTAGCTTCATACATGCATGAGGGATAATAAGGAAATAAAACTGTCGGGCATGTGTAAAGTACGTTGAATCCTAGCAAACAGTCTACTTTTTCCGCGATAAACCATCATCTCTACTTATAAAGAAAACTTACAATTTTGCTTTGTAGCAACGTACCACAGACTAGAAACTCAGACACAGAGGTGAAATAGCCGCTTTTTTCCAGGGCCAACTTTTTCCACGAATAGATCAATCCGAAGACTAGACTCCGATGTCCTATGGCATACGCGGAGTTATCCTTAGGCTATTTGCTTCGTGTCTTTACCGGGATACCGTTCCTTTCCTGTATGCAGTAATATCAGTGATATTGCTACTCACTTAACCCCCTATTTTACGCTCTAATTATTTGTTCCAGTTGTTGCAAAAAAGGAGATTTTTTGTCTTACATGTACGTAAGTATTCCTTGAATTAACGTAAACGTTGGGACACGTGATAAGATTTTCTGTTGGTCTATGTAACAGGCGGCAACCAATTATTAAATGTTGCTCTTCTAGCTGTAGCCAATAGCAATAACCAGGGAAAAGACACCATCCATATTTGTGTTAGCATCTGCACTTGTACAGCACTGACCACGATTTCAACTATTTTGCAACACGTCATATGTGAACCGAATTTCGAGAAAACATAACCGCAAGTGCTAAATTTCAATACCCTATGGACGTATCAGCAGTTTTATTTCGCTTGTTGGCGGTCTGGTTTTGTGAGAAGAAATTTTCTTACTTCACTAGCCAATCAGAATTAAGTTACTCCAATTATGTACGTCTGTAATTCGCTGGCAGGCGCCTAAGACGTGTAACATGTGGATCCTCCAATCAACAAAGTGGATCTGAGCTAAAGTGTTATGAAATACAACCGCTCGTGAAATAGTTTGGCGAAAATCGGGTGTCCGTGTACTTCGTTTTATTTTAGGGACAACAAATCTTAGTTAAATAGACTTCAATATTTTAACCCCTTGCTAAAATTGTATCGACTACTATTCCACTGAAAATGGGATTTACTTTTATTTTATTAGAATTATAATAAAAAGGGCGAAAAAAGTAGTACACGAATGTCTTGATTACTTGACAACACAATGTGATCAAAGGGTAAACAATAGGCCTAATACAGAGGTGAAATAGCCGCTTAGTTCGCGACAAACAGGTTGCCCTGCCCAGAAGAGGTCCAGACCTTGCTAAGCTCTTGAGACCAAGGACGGCGGGCGTGAATTCAGTGTTAAGAAGCGCCGTGGAAACTTAATTTCAACCGCGCCGGACCTTCACCAGATGCAGCGCGCATCAAACAGGTTTGCAATCATGTAAGTTTAAAGTGTTTTTAAACAAGTCCCATGTATCAATTTCAACTGTCGAACTTCCAGTATTTTTCCTTTGCGTGCAGAAAACGAACTTCAGACGTTGTCGTCTTGAAGGGGAGGGGGGGGGGGGCAGGAGACAACGAAATCACGTAGTTTTCGATGAAATTGTCTCAAAATGGTGTGGCGGTTCTTTTGATTTGGGCGTGCACATCATCTTACTATCTAGGCGAGAATCTGGCGACAGCCTTTACCTGATCAGAGAATGCTCACTGAAAAAATATTCCTTATTGGCTGGCCTTCTGGGTTGCGAGTACGCTACCAGATATTGATTAGCACACGGCAGCATTCCAACATGTTGTTGCCTGGTGTCGCCATTTTGGCGGCGTGTGCAGATGGAGTCTTCAGTATGAGTCACTCACTCTAAACTCGAATCAGTGGGTGAAAATGGCTCCACTTAGAATCAGTGGAAACCCACTGATTGTTTCAGTGAAAAATTTACACTGATTGAATTGGTGACGTGAAACAATTTGACTGATTGAATAAGTGACGGCCGACTGCAGTGTCGAATGAAATATTGTTTTTATTGAGTGTGGTCTAATAACTACGTGGAATAAATATATTTACGATAGTTTCCGAATTATATATTAAAAAGGTAAAATAAGTTTCGCAGGTGGCCGGGATTGAATTCGCCCAGCCTTCGACTCTAGGCCTTACCATCTGAGCTACCACGCCAAGTTGAAATTATGAGAGGAAAATATATGCCTTATATTTCCGCTGTGAAATCATGTATTCTGAAGTTGTATGCTCATACTTTTCGTGTTTGGTTTGATTGGTACCGTTAGGATTGTTAAAAAGAATAGTACAAATGAGTGCACTCTCGTCACCACATTAAATGCAGTTTAAACCTCCAAACAGAGTGCTGTGACTATTACATGGAATCGAAATGAAAGGCATGGAAACGGAATGAAATACTGTGTGTTCATATTATCTCGTAAAATGGCGTTTTTTGAAAGACGAAACACATTTCATAAGATATTTGATTTGATGCGTTTATTCGTTTGTTACTTCACTTGGTACACGTCTTTTAACGGCCATTTTTACACGCAGTTTCACTGATACATCAGTCAGAAATTATTAGAGACGGAGCAAGTTGCTCAGATGTTTCACTGGTCCATCAGTCAAAAAATAAACCACTGAGAAAACAGTGGGAAAAATGACTGACGAATCAGTGGGAAATGTGAGTGAATCAATCAGTGAAGGAAATATGGCTTTTTTTCACTTGTTAATCAGTTAATTTCACTCAAGTGACTGTTGTATCAGTCGGATACGTTTGACTGATTGAAACAGTGAAACACTCACTGATTCAGATTTCGAGTGCTGTTTCACTTCTGTATTGTTATGTACTCTGTGCTAAAACTGCCCACACAAATCATAATTTATACACAGTTCTACCTGCTCCTCGCGAAAAGATTTTTGCGGAGCCTAGACTTCAATATCCTGTGTGCACACTTGCAGTCTTCATTTGCCCATTGGCTAAACATAATTTAGTTCCTCTGGTACTGACACCTGTGAATGGCGGGCAGGTCTAATTGTGGGCAGGTCGTTCAGACGCGTAACAACTCAAATGATCCAATCAAGAAAGTGGTTGTAAACTGAAGTGCGTTTGATACCAGCTTGTCCTTAAATCTTTTCTTGAATAGCAGGTGCAACTAGTTATACAGTACAATCCATTTCAGCAGCACAGGTTACACTGAAAGCCATTGTAAACTGGCCCCTAAACAAGGAAGACAGTATGGATGTAAATATACTAATACGTATAGAGTATAAATAGAATAATTACATTACATACAATAATGGAGCCTGTCGCTTTTATTTACAAGACCTTTGAGATATGGAGCATGCTAAACTTTTATTTAGTCATTACATAATTCGATATACTGTATCATTAATAAACATACAAATAATTATGAAAAAACATCCGAATGACACTTATAACAACATTATCAAATAGATCCATAGCAAGTAATATATTAGTTTGTAAAAAACTATACAATTTGTTACAAAATGTACCGTATCATTATTCAAAGGGGGCTGGTAACAAATTACTAGAGATCTGCAAATTACATTACACCAGCTAATTACATACATCCGCGTCAGAAGTGGAAATTATCACTCACTGTGGCAGAAACCAATAAACTAATGGCACATACTCACGTCTATACAGGCCTGAGAGTCTCGCGTGCTGCCACATAATAATGAAAGTGAATTACAGGCCTCGGCGTGAGGGCAAAGTCGTTAGAGAGATCGCCTCCCGCCATATCTTGCAATAATCATCAAGTTAATTATTTTTCCCAAACCTATACAAAACCTCGTGATGGTGTTCGCCAACATATACAGGACGAGGTACTTGTCTCAACTGCTTCCTGAATGTAGGTGTTTTAAGTTGGGAAACAGCCCCCAATGATGTCAAAAAAAGAAATTTGGGTTGGTTCCAGTGAAAAGGTTTCGAAATTATTCATTTCCTCGGTTTTTATATCAAAATATGACCGTTTACATAGTTGCCCCCAAAATTTTACAATCAATAAACTTTATATAAAAATGTAGTTTTCCCATTGATTACATTTGGTATAAAAAAAGGTATCAAAATAATTATGTTTAAAACTTCCCCCAACATCTACATTTCTAAAGGATTACATCTATTTCCAGCTGTATGCATGTTACATATAATTATTTTGCTGTATACCACACTGTAAGAATGCCGGATTTAAACCCGAAATAGTGAAACACTTTGCCTTTTGCAAATGCTTGCTTACGGACTTGTGGAATTTCTCACGATTTCCTTCTCTCGCAATTCAGTGATCAGATTTTTAAATATTTTGATATTGGGTGCTGACACACGATACGGCGCTCGCACCACGGGCTCATTATCTTTAAGTTTTAATTGTACTGGAATATCTTCACAATGCCCTAACTTTGCGTAAGCGCACTTTTATATTCAGTTTTAAGCTGTTCTGACGCTTTCTCTGCCTCTTAATAATGCTGAAGCAACTGAATTTTTACGGAAACGAGAAGGTTTTACTTTCAAATTTACTACCGTTTCGGAGGAAAAACTGAACCGTAATGCCTTCTTTGCTACGTCAACGCATGCGCGCGTACTACCCAAGAAATCGATACCTAAAATCACATCATGTGACAGTTATTATGTTTGACGTTATCAGACCTCCGTCGGCTTAGGGAAATACCACCGACTCCCCTCGTTTTAACTGCACATTTCCAAGCGGCGCGTCCCGCATGAGTTTATTCAAGGTCTCTCGCCTCATGAGTGTCGCTGAAGCAGCCGAGTCAACCTAGCAGGACATCGCTAAGTTTGCAATCACAAGCTCGACGTACAGTAGACCATTTTTGTTACATAGATTTCTGTTTGTCACGGCGCATGTTCCTGCAGGTGTTCCCTTTAACAGACAATTAAATTAAAAATGACCAGGATTACTGCACCTAAAACAAATAATTTCTTTTACGGTTATACGACCTTCAGAATTTGCAACACGTTCTGAATTTCCTTTTACGTCTGACTGGCCCCCGTTTTCAAGCGTCATTTCATTCCCGTTGCCATCCCATTTCTCATAGAAACATTTTTCCGTCGGATAATTATTTCTAAAACAAATTTGACATTTTTGTTTTAACTTTTCCTGCACGGAATTTCCTTCGCCTTTTTGAGTTTTACAAAAGCATTTAGCCGTCGGATGATTTGTACGAGAACAGATTTGGCATTGCTGTTTAGGGATTGCTACTGTAGGCTCTCTTTGCTTACGATCACCAATCATGAGTTCCACTTGAATTACTAAAACTAATTATTCATTTTAAGGTTTCCGGCTTTGAAGAAAATGTGAGATATTTACTATTTTCCGGCAACAGATTAAAAAAACAGTATTTCCAACACATCCGCCTCCGCACACGGCAAACCTAACACTTCTACACATATAATAGTCTCGCTGACAAACTGCTGCATTGACTCATTGGGACCTAGAGTTCTTTGCAATATTTTCATACGTTGATGCGCGACAGCTACTGATGAACCCGCCTGTCTCAAGATTGTCTGACTAAACTCACTAAATGGCATAAGTTCTTTAATCGCCTGCCCCACTACATTTTGCAAAGGCTCTGTCACTTTGAACATTATAGCGGCATACTAAAGCGCGATTTCCAAACATGTAAAGACGAGATTCTAGCCATTTGCCACCAAAAGACTTACAACTGACTTTAAATTCAGGCTGTGAACTACCTCTAAATTTTCTACCAAGTGAGGTGGCAAATGTTTGAGATTTTCAAAGACTCTAACTGGGTCAGGCTCACCCGCTTGTTAAGTAGCTATGTCGCCTTTCCTCACCAGCACTCTCATATTCTGTCGGAGGGTATGTATTACGTCGTCCCAATTGAACGACACACCTGCGTCTAATAAATTGTTCTGGAGGACGCCTTTCGTGAGGCGCTTGATCAGCGATGTACGGATACCTGTAGAAGTCATTTTTTTGGATGAGTTGATGCACCACCACTAATGAAAGTCACTCTCGCGACCACTGGAACTAACCCAAGAGAGTTTGTACTATTTCGTAACTTTACAAAATTCTTAACTTGATTTTCCCTTTTTGCTTCTCTGCATTGAGTTAGCAGAGTGGCGCAGATTTCTCTACCCTGTAAGTGACGGTGTTTGCCAACACATAACGACTAAGTCCTTGTCTCAACTGCTTCCTGAATGTAGGTGTTTTGAGTTGGAAAACAACTGACAGCTACCCAATAATATATATAAAATAAAAGGATTTTGTTTGGTTCCAGTGAAAAGGTTTGAAAATTATTCGTTGCCTTGGTTTTTATATCAAAATATAATCCTTTATGTAGTTTTTTCCCCAAAATTTTACAATCAATAGACGTTATATAAAATTATGATTATCTGACTGTTACATTTATTATAAGAAAAGGTATCAAAATAATTCTGTTTAAAACTTTCCCCAACATCTACATTTTGACAATATTACATCTCTTTCCAGCTATATGCAGGTTACATATAATTATTTTGCTTTAAATTGTACCTAAATAAAGTTGCAGCACGCCCCCCCCTAAAATGTTGATGGAACAGCAGTTCCTGCCCAAGTGAAAACCCTGTGCTCTCTCCCCGAATCTGGACGAGACACCTGTATTAATATTTTATTTGAAATCATCTCGAACATTACAAAATTATCTTCACTCCGTCGATATCCAGAAGTCATGAAAGGGCACCCTGGTGGTACGTGACTGGCTGGCAGGCGTCACGTGGTCAAGGTGAGGTACGTGGGAGTGGAATGTAGTCATAGATTTCGTGGGCGGTATCAGCCTCGCGGCGCCCATACCTGCAGACCAGCAGGCCCGCCCAGCGGACGTGAGGTGTGGAGCTCGTCAAACACACCCCCGTCGTAGCGAAGGTAAGCCGTCCCAAACGGCCATTATTTTCTCAACTTCATGTGGCACCGTCGGTTTTGACTTTCGTTCCATGTGTATGGACAGCCGTCACAACCTGTTAACATTCAGCTAACACGAATTTACAGTGTGAACCAAAGTGTTTTAGTCTACAGGTCGAAAAGTCTGCAAAGGTTTAACCAAGACTGGATAAAAGCAAGCGAGGAGCCTACTTTAACTAGTACAGATAGAAGGCGAGTGGTAAAAAATTGCTGTGCTTGTGACAAACAATTCTTTGGAAATAAGTTGATAAATATATTCTTGTTATTGTACAAAATTATAAAAAAATATTTTTCAAACAGGTCACTAAAACATATAACCAATTTTTTCTTCGGCCAGATCAAAATATGCGTGATCTACTCACGTATATTACCATAGTTTAATATGATTGACAGGCTTCTCTTCCAGTGTTGGAATCACAAGCACTTTTATAATGTCACAGGTTTTTAAAATGTAACTTGACATACATATTCTTATGGATTATAAGTTGTCTTCGCAGTGTAGCTTCTGGAAAAACAAACGTATTTGATGCTTCAAGGCAGGTCATCACTGCCTGAATAGCTCTCTTCTTTGATTCGTTACTCCAGTTCTGCCACGTAATTTTCATCTTATATATTCAATGATCTCCAAACAAATTATTTAATGGCATTACATTAATTTAATTTGTTTAAACAATTGATTTGTAAGCCATTTAAGCACATTCTACAGTGTTAATTATGATGAATAAATGGTTCGAGCTGTAACTGTTGGCGAAATTTCTAATTCTAGACAAAATGACACACTATATCATGTATACAACACATGTGGGTCATCTTACCTATATAACTAATATTTTCATATAATATCCTGCGATATTTCCGACGACGTTGAATCCCATTAACATACATGTTATCAAGAAGTTCATTAACTACCTTATCACTTAATCACATGTATCTTAAAAATAACTTAAATGAAATTAAACCTCACATTAAAAATATTTAGAACACAATTTTTTCGAAGGAAGCAAGAAATAAACTACTCCTAGCTGTAATCAATTCAGTATCACTGTTGTCAACCATAGAATAGAGTAAGGGCGCGTTTACATGGTGATAGTAACTCGCGATAGTTCCTATAGCGAGAGCAACTCTCGCATTATTATAGCCGTGTAAACAGCACGATAGTTCCTGTGACACCATTGCGATAGCACTATCGATATATCAGCTCGAGCTAGATAGTCTAGTATCACTATGAGTGATAGCGTGGGTCAGAAATTTGTACATGTGTTCACTTTGGCAGTAACATTGCAGAAATATTTTGATTTTGTTCATATCTGTTGCGTTTCTTACACTATGGCGGCTGTATGACATGTCGTATATTATCATAGGTATGACAGGACAGTATTGGCAGTATGTTTACTATTATATAATAAACCATGGGATATATATGTGTGTGTGTTTACATGTCGTTAATAGCCTATCACGACATTTAACTACCCCAACATATATCACCCTCTTGACAAAAACATATAAATGTAGGGCCTATCAATGTATTTACACAAGTGTTGTCGGACATGTCCCTTTTGAGGTTCACTATCACAGCATGTCTCGATCGTGTGTGTAAACCGGACCTATCGCTGCAGTTACTTTCACACACGCTCCTGATGTCTACAATAGTGCAGCTACTATCACCGTGTAAACGCGCCCTAATGTAACTAGACGTGCACTGCGTGAAATATGTGAAGCACTCAATATGTCAATTTATCTGAGTATGTCGTGTACTGATTTACTTTGTAACATATTCTGAAACGTACTTTATAGAATACAGACAGTTTCTACATGTTTCATAACGTAAGAAATGCGACTCAGTCAAACGTGAAAACGTTTTCTGTTGCGCAAAATCGCTTTCTTTTTGTGATTCCCCTTCGCCCATAATTGCTGCAATAGCAGTATGTTTGCACGGAACAGCTAGGAGCCAGCCCTTCCCAGGGTTTAATATGGCAAATGCATCTCAGAGATGTTTCTTCTGGAAAGATTTTCCCTGCGCAGTCGGCTTTGGCACAAGGCCAGAGCATTTTTCAGCTCCGTTAGCGAGCGCCAATAAAAGTTTGTTGGGCATTTTCTGTTCATTCAAGTCACGGCTAGTAGCACCTTCATTTGCATGCATTTTCTTTACAGCTGCGCCCCAATTCTGTTATTGTCGAATAAATTATACTGCTTTGGCTTAGTTTTTCCATTTCTCCTGCTAATATCTATTAACAAAGCGCATTACCCACAGTATTAAGAAAACAAAATACCTTGAGAATGTCGTCGTTTATTAGGAATCAACTTCACGCTGAGAGGCCCAAACGAGAATGGCACGATATGGTGTCGGGTCAAGAGGGCTAAAGCACACTCCTTGGAACTTGAGTGTACGGTAGGTAAAGCGAGATAAGTGTTGAAATCAAGTACATTGTCGATAACGCAGTGTCAATACATACGCTTGCCACAGCAAAACGAAAACGAGTTGAGCTGAATTGAGAGATTTGGGCGGCTCTTAAAAACGAGGTCTTGAGAGCCGATGAGGGTGAAATGAGTTGAGTATGCAGGAGCACCGGAATGCAAGGGAACGGGGAAACGGTGAATCCCCGAGAAAACCTGCCGCCGACCAGCTGCATCGTCCGGCACTATTTCTACATGTGAAAATCCGGGAGTGACCAGATCGTGGATTGAACCTGGTTCGCCCTTCTGAACGCGATAAATTATCTGCATATATATATATATATATATATATATATATATATGCAGATAATTTATCGCGTTCAGAAGGGCGATTATATATATATATATATATATATATATATATATATATAATAATCATGCCTCATAGGTTAGTTGTTGTTGAACTAGCAAATCAATAACATCTTGGCAGGAGTCCGTCTACAGCAACGTGTCGGTCGGTGGGAGTTAGTTGTCTGCTTTAAGTGTAACCATAATAGCTGAGAAAAATAACTCGTCTGGAACAATATGGTGAAGCCTTAACTTCATAGTAATGCGAACAAGGAACTAGATGAAATGTCTGGATGAATAGGGGCATAAAAATGTTTCAACATCACTTTTGAAATGCGTTAGTAAGTAGGTACATGCTTAAAGCCGTAGTTAGGCCAAGTAGATACACATATTGCCACTGTGGAATGGACTTCCGATTTTTTTCATGAAGATGATGCACTCCAATGATTGTACAAATTCTACTGTAGAGCTTACCTCTATGGATGTAACTTCTCCCACTGCTCGAAAATAACATGTATAACAGTGTTGATACTGTGGAAAGGTCTTCAGCATAAGCTGCCATGCTCGGTAACATGATAGAACTGTCTGTACGAAGAGTCCTTTTCGCGCGACGAAGCATTACGACAATAGGTACATGCAGTTTATGCAAGCTGATATATTGAATATCCATATCAAGAACTGTAAGAATTCATATTTGAGAGTCAGTAAGTGATGTAGCCAATATCCCCTGCTGCATCAATGGGTACTGATTCCACAGACGATTATGACGAGACAGTTAATGTTAATGACGGAATGAGAGACCTACGAGTTTTAATAGTGTCAGTATGCGTAGAAATACACACTTGCAAGACTTTCACGTGAATCGACGAACTTCAAAGAAAAGTAAACGCAATGTTGAGGATGTAAAAAATACGCCAAGAAGATTATGAAGACAGCATTGATGATAATGACTATGGAGACAGTGTTGATAAAGTATCTGATGAGAAAAATGATTATTCTCTCAATGTTCCCACACATTTCACCAACGAGTTTCCTTTGACCTGTGGCGTGAAGAAGGTATACGGCTTCAATAATGCTTGTTGCATATTTCCCGAAGATCCAAATGAACTTGTTGATAGTCTCAGATATGTGATTGTATTGAAAAAATGCGGGGATCTCTCATGCATTGTTGGGATATTTTCAATCATCGATGAACTGAAGGAACAGGGTTTTATCAGTTGAGTCTGTTGGCTACTACCCATGATCTGCTAACATCTGAGAAATGTAAAGATGGTATGTTCAAAATAATTACAAAGATAAAATGTATATAGAAAATAAATAAATAAAATCTATTATATATATACACAGTGATGTGTGTTAAATTTCTTATACAGTCCCTTCTGATTCTCTTAAAGACTTATGAATTCATTGATGTAAATAATCAATTGAAAGTCTGTTTTAGACCAAATTTACGTGAGTGCATGCAGTAGTAGGGCTATAGTTCGATTCCGAGTATTATTATTTACTCGTGTTGTTAAAAATCTACTGAGTTCTATGTGGCGAACGAATGAAATGAGGGGAATATTTTTAAGGATTATTTCGCATCTAGTGGGTTTGCTTAGTAAGTTGGTCTGGTAAGTTGGCTTGGTAAGTTGGTCTGGTAAGATAGTCTGGTAAGTTGGCTTGGTAAGTTGGCTTGGTAAGTTGGTCTGGTAAGTTGGCTTGGTAAGTTGGCTTGGTAAGTTGGTTTGGTAAGTTCGCTTGGTAAGTTGGTCTGGTAAGTTGCCTTGGTAAGTTGGCTTGGTAAGTTGGTCTGGTAAGTTGGATTGGTAAGTTGGCTTGGTAAGTTAGTATACACTTTGGTATTTTTCAGCTCTGGTAGAAATGTTTTACAAATATATTAAGAAGATTTACTGCCAAGAGATTAGCTATGAGACTCTTATTAGAGACTTTCTTCGAGATTGTCCATAATCGTTTGTATAGGTCAGGAGTTAGTCTTGTGCTCATTCAATCTCGCCAGGAACCAGTCTTGGGTGGAGTCAGTCGTTGGTTAGTATGGCTAGTATGTATGGGTCCTTGTGGCCAGCTAGTAATGGTAAACTGCTTGGACTAGGATTTTTTATTTTTTATTTTTCGAATTCTATATAATTTGAGTCGAGGGAAAAAGGTGGACAACAACTGACACTGTGGCTAAATCGACAGCTCCTCTGGCGGTGAAATCGATAATTAATATACTAGTGTTACCTAGGCTATGAAAAAGTAAAGAAATGACAAATGAAAAAAGTTAAAATGGTGAGTGAAATACATTAAACAGAATGATTAAAGGTGAGGGGGTGAAGGCCTGTCGACTAATTTGCCAATGAGTAGAGACCTGCGAAATTCTCGTTATTATTTGAGAATAAGTTAAACTTCAAACATGTGTACCTTTGTAACATGTTTGTCATTGGACCATACTCTATTTGACATATCCTGGGTAACTCTACGTCTATAAATGAGCGCTCCACATCTGTGTGTCCAATAACATACAGCTCAGTCAGAAAGGGCGTAGCTTCACAGCTACACAGCAGCCAACGGAGAAACTATGCGGACTCGAATGTATACAGTAGATACTGTGGAGTTAAACCTGGTTACAAATAATAAAGCGAATTTTGCATGTACCTACCAACGAGAAACATTCGTGAGGGTTAGTCGTCTACTGGACATGTTACTGAGGAAAACTCTGGAAATGTAAGATTATTATACAAATTTATTAATAATAATATTTTTAAATTATTAAAAATTTTTAAGCTTTTATTTTTTATAAATTCTTACTATTTTTTGGGTCTTGGGTCATGTGTCATGGGTCAGTTAGTCAGTGGGTTAATGGGTCATGGGTCAATGGGTAAATGGGTGAATTGATCAATGAGTCAATGGGTCATGGGTCATGAGTCATTGGTAATGGATCTTGGGTTAATAAGTCAATGGGTAAATGGGTCGGGGGTTCAGTGGATTGTGGGTCAATGGGTAATGGGCCATGGGTCTTGGATCTTGGGTCTTTGATCTTGGATCTTGGATCAAGTGTCAAGGTTTTTTGGGAAAATGTTGGAATTTTGGGTAATGATTTGGTTTTTTAGAAATGTTTGCCTCGAAGGTCATCCAACATCTAGGTTGAAGGTCAAGGTCAAGGCCATTAACATTTAACATGTCTGACGAGATGAAAACTGGCTGACCTGGTAAGGGTTGGTCATGTCGGGAACTTAGTCGATCCACCTGTCATCGAACCCCGGACCTCCTATAACTAGATCTTTAAATATAAAAAAATAGTGCAATTTTTTTAAGTTTATAAAAAATTATAAATTTGTTTGGTATATAGCTCTGCAATATTTTTCTTTTTTGTTTCATGATCAACCAAGGTCACAGGCACGGGGTCAAGGTCAAATGTCAAGGTCACCTGGATCAAATATTTCGGTTGGGTGACCGGAACAACAGAGCATGATGTCGAAATCTAAGATGGAAAATGGCGCCTCACGCCTCTGCCCCCCCCCCCTTTTCCCGCCCTTGTCACCGAATGCCCATTACCATACTACTTTTCTAATAATAATTTATTATTATTTTCTAATTACAATTCCAGAAGAAAGCAATTTATCACATCATGCGATATATCGCCGATCCTTCGGTTTACTAATGATTGAATATATATCTCGTTAATGTGGGTGATATCCCTGCGTTTTTGGCCAGTCAAATATATGAATTTATCAGCAAGTTCATTTGGATCTTCTGGAAATTGGTAGCCAGTATTCTCGTCGTCTTCTGCCTTCTTCATGTCGCTTGTTGCAGGAAATGTGTTGGAGGGGTGTGTCAGTGCATCGAGAAAATCGCCATCATCTTCAGCTTTATCACGTCTTCAAGTTAATTTCCATCAATGCTCTCTTCATGGTCATCTACACCTCCTGTTTTGTGTTATATATTAAATTTGCTTTTCTTTGTATCAGGAGTTGTGTACTCATCAGTATTTTAAAGTAAACGACATTTTTATTTTGAAGTTCTTCGACTTCACGCGAAAGTATTGCTAGTGTGCATTCCACACAATCCTACTATAATGTACTTATTCCGTCTTTAGCATTGACAGTCTCATCATAATCGCCTGTCGAATCGGTACCCAGCGATGCCGTAAGGGGTATTGTGGACGACACTTGCTGAGTCCCAGGAGACGAATCCTTGCAGATCTCGGAATGTACTTTCAATGTATTGCCTTGCAAAAACTGCATCTCACCTAGCACAGGTTATCCACCGGATATCCTACTTATATCCACAATATCTAAAAGTCATCTATCTCTAATATACATATTTTAGATATCCAGTAGTAGATACGCGTTTGTACCACTTTATGGATATCCATTAGTTATTACAAAACCACAAATGACCATTACTTAAGGTAAGTGGCTACATATAAAGATGTGTATATACGAAATCCAAAGTATCTTTATTACTTTTTGGATATTGGGCTAACATATGGATATCTTTTGGTAGTGTTTTGAATGTAACTTTGCTAATCTTGGCTGTCCTTGTATATCCTGAATGTCGAAGAGTGGCATCCGTCAGATATTCTTTGGATATCTCTGTGCTATATAGGATGAGACCAATATCGTAATACTTCATTGCGCTAAAAGTAGACCTGCTGTCCGTACAGACCGTTCGCACTTGCCCACGAGCGTTGCGACCTTAGGTCAAAACTCGATCGCAGAATCGGCACTGGTGACAACGAGTTAGCGGTGATGCTGGCCACGGCTTTATGATAGCTGAGGTCAAAGGCAGGCAGGCCTTCGTATTCGCAATTCATCTTCGTGATGTGACGACAGACAGCTTCGAAATCGATGATCACCTCAAGGTGTCAGAACGTCAACTTAAATGCTGTTCTTTTTACAGCAAAGTGCCTAACTTCTGCCCACGAGAGGACTTCCACCTTAAAATTAATATGCAAAACAATATGGGAGCACTCTGAGAAAACACACAACCCAGAACAAAACACGCATATAATTATGTATACATAAATATTGGAATGTAAAATTATTTTTAATTAATTTTATACCTAATTATGCGTAAATAAGTATTGTAATATAAAATTATTTTAATCTATATATTTGTATATATACAAATGCCTTCGATAATATTTAAATGTAATACTGTTTTGTAAGTATCTGCGTGTTTTCTTCTGGAGTTTTGAGTCTTGAGTCAAATATCATGAGTCTTGGGTCTTGGGTGATAAGTCAAGTGCCAAGGTTTTTTTTTTGGGTATTTGTAAACATTTTTAGAATTTTTTTTGGAAACGATGTAATTTTTATGTATTTTAAAATAATTAATTGTAAATTATTTTATTAATTTTTCGGAATATTTTCGATTTTTTCGAATTGTTTGGTTTCGAGGTCATCCAAGGTCATGGACGCGAAGTCGAGGTCAAGGTCACCGACATCCAACATGGCGGGCGGGTGACATCACAAATGGCGGTCGGACCCCTGCCCCTTATGTCCGACTTCCCTAAATCATACTGTTATTATATTTGCATTATTATAACTTTAAAATTTGCTTAATTAGAGTGTTTTGTTGCAGCTAAAATAAATTATTGTTATCATTCAAAACATAAACATTTAATGAAATATATCTATGTTGTTTTCCCATAATTCTATTTTAATTCTTTATTTCATCGTAGTGTTCCACTGACTCCAGGAACCACTTCAGGCAGAAATTATATATTGGGGTTGTATAACATTTTAAGATTAGTTAGGAGTAAAAAGTGGAGTTATAAATATCGGCAGCTGAGATAAAAAAATAAAGTAGTATAATGTTAATATTAGATTTATTTGGAATTGCTGTCAAATTTTTATTGGTATTATGTTGCAAAACTGGGAAATATTCTTCACAATATTAAAGAAAATTTATAACTCCTTAACCAGTCTATTTTTCTCCGACGTTCACGGAATCTACAGATAAATATGTGACTTTGCTCCTAACTTCCGAAAGTAAAATTCAATAAACACGCATAAAATATTTCACATAAGTAAATTCATCTATCTACAAAAACTTTTACTAGGCTTATCAGTTTATAGTTAACGACAGCTTACGCTGAAGTTTCATGACACATCTGGCCCGGACAGAAAATCGTATTACATCTAAGATATTTATCTCGTTTCGGCAACATCGGAGAAGAATTTTGGCTTTATGAAATAAATAGGGACAAGAAAATTTCGCGTTTTAAACTACTCGTTGGCTAGACTCTACTGTACTATGAATTTCCAAGCCTCAGCTGTCTGTTGATTGGCTGCTGCACCAGTGTGTATCCAGTTTTACCTCAGATCAGGTGGCACAACATTAGGTGTTTGGTTCCCTGCAGGTCTGTCATAGGCTCAGACTTCTTAAGGGCGTGTCTAACAAACTGTGATCCAATTGCAAATATGAGAAATCTGTACACGTGTTTGAAGTCTAGCTTATCCTAAAATGAATTCGCGAAATATTCCAGTCCCTACAAATGTATAGGACCACCTGTTTTTTCGCAAAAAAAAAAGATTTCAGGACACCTTGTACTACAAAACACTATAGCTCAGATCCACTTTCGTGATTGGATGATTTTGACCACCTCAACATTGCAGGTGTCTGTCCGCGAATCACGGACACTCAGTGTCGGGGGGGTTACCTAACTCTGATTGGACCAATAAGATACGATACGGCCTCCCGTCAAAGACACGTGGCCAATAGCCTAAGGAACACTGCCCCTATTACATAGGAGATTGGATTCTAGTCTTCGTACAAATCTTTTCGCGAAAATAAAGTGGCCCTCTAAATAAAGAATTAAACTAAGTTTACTAGTGATAACTTAACATGTTATGGAAAACAAAGCTAGTCGTTAACACACGAGAGAAAGTTTTCCAAGGTGCTAATTAGAATCTGCGTACGCTAGTCGGTGTACCAGTTAGAATATATGTGCAAGTAGGCGTAGTGCCATTTGTCGAAAGTTGATTTAACTGTGCACAGACCACGCGCTTTCTAGTCTTCTGCTAAATGAATTCGCGAAATTCGCGGGTCTTGTTAACGCCAAGTTGGAGCAAAACTTTTTGCTCTGGCGAGTCGCCGGCGTACATCGACTCTTGGCGAGCAATGGAGAGCGGCGGGCGCCATGTTGGAACCCAAGTCGTTAATGCTAAAAGCCCTTGATGTATTCAGTCATAATTCCCACTTTGCCTTGAGAGGTTCGGCTGCGGGGGAGCTGTGCTCTCGTAGGGGTTGGAAGAGGTGGTTTGGCGGGAGGGGGAGGGTGAGGATATTGACACCGCGACCTTTCAGCCTGGGGTCTGTGTGCGCGACTTGCCGGAGCTAAGAGCTCGCCCCAGTTTACTGGCCAAGCGATAATTTATTTTTTTTTCGCCCCTCCAAACCGATACACGATATTTCACCCCCCCCCCCCCCTACCTCACGCATCGTGACGTCGACAAGTGAGCAAACGAGGAGGCTGGGGGTTTGCGGTCTCCGCTGTTCATCACCTCGCCCCAGAACAGACAATGATAAAAGAATTTGAGGTAAAATTCACTTACGTATAAGTAGAGGCCAGCAAAATTCGCGTTATTATTTGGGGGATTTTAAACTTGAAACACATGTACCTTTGCAATACGTTTGTCATTGGACCATTCTTTATGTGGCACACCATGGGTGACTCTGCACCAATAAAGGGACACTTCAAAACGGTGTGCCTCAATCACGTGTAGTTCAGTCAGAGAGGGCGTGTCTTCACATCTATGCAGCAGCCAATGGAGACACGGCGCAGGCTCTAGTGCATACAGTACTGTGAAGTTCAGCCTGATGCCGAGTAATAACGCGAATTTTGCATAGTCCCTACATATAAGGTAATCTAGTTACCTCTACATGTATGGTATAATTACATCTTAATTGTAGAGAAAATTTACATAACAAGTTAAGTACTATTCCCTAATTGCACGGGAAAAGCACGTGACAAAAGTGGGGGGAAAATCCCATACAAGTCAAGGGAAAATTATCTATAACTAAATAACTGAAGAATTCGCGGATTCATTTTGAAACAAGGTAGAATTCAAAACACGTGTGTTTATATGATTTTCGCCATTGGTCCACACGGTGTTTGACACCTCCTGGAGAACGCTGGCCCAATCGTCACCTTCCACTGTGACAGAAGACAATCAATGTGCAGTTAATATCGGCATATTTCTATATAAGACTGTAGAGTCTAGCTTGCAGGTAATTGAACTCGCGAATTTTTCAGGTGTCTATCTAAAATGTATAATAATAATAATGCGTATTTAAAACCTCTCCGGTGTATTAGTAGTGTTTATTATCTATATTCTTTGTCGAATAGTAACCGAAACCGCAACAATAAAATCGTCGGGACTTGCTGGTGGCTGGACGCGAACCACGATCCTCTACCACAATAGACCGATGCGCTATCCATTACACCACGACGACAGCGTAACAGTAGTAGTGAATATTAGAATGTTATAGTATTGTTTCTTCCACCCGTTCCTCCCTCCCTCCCCCCCCCCCCCGAATTTACCTGTTGAGAATGCTGAGGAGATGCACGCGTCGTAATGTAATTTTGCCATCCATGTATGGGATTTTCCACCACCTTGTACGTGCGATAATTTTGACTTGCCTGTAAGGTAAACTATGTTTCCCCAGACAAGTTTGCGAAAATTACCTTACACTTGTCAGGTAATTTTCCCATTATTTTGTTACAGTGAAGCGAGCACGTACAAGCAAAGTGGTAATCAAGGTCTCTGAAAGGCGGCGGGGGAGTAGGTGGATGAAATTGCACGGGCTCCCCTCCCCCTCTCCAACCCTCCAGTGTTTAACAAGGGGCCAGAAGTTTCATTCCAGACTTCCATTTCGAAAACACGAAAGTAATTTCAGTGCCCAGGGACCGACAATTAAACCTGTTGACATTAATATGAGAGCTATATTTTAGCCTACTTTCCAAAGGACAGAAAGTCTTTTGAGAACACTTTCCCATCTATGCGTATTCAAGCACAGGCCACTGATTCCTTATTGTGCATAGTTCGACCGTAAATATCTTTCACGCGTAACATGTTCCCAATTGGGGGCCGCGGTTAGACTGCTCGCCTCCCACCAAAGGCGAACCGGGTTCAATCCCCGGCCGGGTCACTCCGGATTTTCGCATATGGGTATCGTGCGGACGATGCCACTGATCGGCGGCTTTTATCGGGGATCTCCCGTTTCCCCCACTCTTTCATTCCGGCGCTGCTCCATGTTCACCTCACTTCACCCACTTCGACTCTCAAGACACCGCTTCATTCACTCTTCCCTGGGAAAAATAAATTTATCATGGATCGATATCAAAAGTGCTGAACAAATCGCCAACCATCATGTCACAGATATATTTCCTCACGTGAGCCTTTATTTAAATAGAATAACTACTGTATACGTATTTTCTAAATGTAATGCTGTTGATATGCTGACACAGTTTATTCTTCTGGGACATGTCAGTGTTAACTACCACATTTTTTTTTTTGCTGCGCCCTAGCACAGAGTCAGTAAGTGCACAGAGATGAAATAGAGTGGCTGTTCCTATAATGTCGGAAAACCCACTCTCCTATTGGCTGCGCGAGACTCCGAGAAGAGGCCTTGTATGTGATAGGCAACTGCACGCTGCGAAATGTTCCCTACTGGCTACGCTGTCGGCTGGCGAGTATGTCACCAGACGCTGATTGGCGAACGGAGTTACTTTTGTCGGCTAGCAACGCTATTTGGGGGGGGGGGTGGCGTGTGCGGTTAAGGCCCGTCTACTATCTCGTTAACACAAACCGTTTAACGCTAAACGTCGCTATAAGAAAACTGGCATGTCTATAATCGACGTTAACAGGAATTAAAAAAAATTGTAAATGTATATATCCCAATTTTTGTTTATGTTTGAAATTTAAAAAGGACATTTCGTAAAAAGAAGAGATTCCGGATACTTAATAGTTACACTCAATTATTTTTAAACGCATTTTGCGTTATTTGTATATTGATTTCGTATACATTAACAAAATTTAATATGTACGGCGATAGTAGTTCTATGTGTTCCCGATCGCCTGTAATTTTGTTTTCACTTGATTGTGACGTCTTGAATTCTGATTGGCTGGCGTAAAGCGCAAAACGCAAAGACTTGAAAGATGACCAACTTATGCCACTTTGGCCAACTTTTAGCCACGTGGCTACGTTTAACGTCGGTTGTAGCCATAGCTAGGGATAGGAACATTTCGCGAGTTCATTTCAGGACAAGATAGACGTCAAACACGTGTACACTGAAGTTGACTTTGCTATTGGATCGCAGTTTATTAGACACGCGCTGGACGACTCTGAGCCAACAGCAGACTGGTAAGGAAACAAGTAGTGTGTGCCATGCTGCCAGGTATGTAGTAACACTGGCTACTCTATGGGCAGTAGCCAATGAACACACATGTGAGTCTCGAGTGAACACAGGACTGTGGAGTCTAGTCTACAGCTCATTGAACTCTTAGAACTTTTCCTATCCCTAGCCATAGCGTATACGATTCAGGAATTCAAGATTTATTGTAACGAGTTATTGTAGAGTCGACGCAATTGTAGACGAGCGTTTAGAGTTATCGACGTAAGCAAGCTGTTTCACCTCTGTATTATCGAAGACTCTGTGGCGCGGCTGTAGAGGTCACCAGGGGATTGACGATCTGCAATGCTGACTTACCGTTTGATTAGCTACGCCTCACGCGGCAGACTGATTGGACAATGATAACCAATCCCATTTGTGGGTTGATAGCCAGCTTTGGTCTTGCCTTGCGTCAGGAGTCAGGGAATATCTCCCGTGCATTTGTTTCCGTGTACTTAGCTCTATAGCTTTCTGTAAAATTAGCATTGCCATGTGTCTATTCACTTTATCCATGCGTTGGTTAAGTGAAACCGTGAAATTATTGGAAAAGAAATATTATACAAACCTGCACATTTTTACACTTCGGCGAATTAAATAATACAGAAAGCGAGAGATATAATTTAAGTTGTCACAAATGTTTACCTAACACAATTTGTTCGACGTTAATGATATGGAACTACTTTCCTCTCTATCATTACCAAATTTACTGCACACATGTCACTCATTGCTCCCGTCAAAATTATGCAGGTAGAGGCAGTGATTATTTACTAAGGCTGATTTCAAAAGTGCTCTCTTTATGGTGAACAGCCTTTACTTGTATGTGCCTTATGTATTCCTCTGCTATAAGTAAAATAATCATCGTTATTGGCCGAGCCACTTTGTTCATGCGTTGGCAAAAAATGACTGTGTATTTATTAGAAAAGTAAATATTTTGCCGATGTTCTCATTCTTACCCTAGCATATATTTAAAATACGGAAAGCAAAATAAGTAATTTCAGAATTTACAATTGTATACCTGACACTTTTTATTCAACGTCAAGACAAGGGAGCTACTTTCTTTCTGTCGTACCAAATATACTAGACACATGTCACTCATTGCTCCCGTTAAACTATACGCCGATAAGGGGCAGTGACATTTTTCAAACTTTGATTTCAGAAGTGCTCACATACGTAATCGTGAACAGCCTATATTACATTCTTAGCATCCACACACGGCTTATATATCTCCATCTCGCGGCTGTCACCTGATGATTGAGCCTTAGAAGACTTCGCAGCATGTGCAATTGTTTTTTGCAGTAACTAGAGACCTGACAAATTCTCGAGTTCAATGACCTGAAGGCTAGACTTCACAGTCTTATACACACACATACAGATATCAACTGTTTATTGGTTGGTTGTTGTGGTAGTTAAAGGCAGTAGTTGGGCGCACAACTTAATGCATGTTTGTTATTGGCTCATCTATCTCCAGGAGGAGTCAAACAACACGTAGACCAATTACAAAAGTAACATGAACGTACAAGTGTGTAAATTCCAACTTGTCTTGAAGTGAACGCGCGAAATGCTCGGGGGGTCTAATAATGATATGGCACTGCCTATTTTCTCAATGAACAGCCAACAACAGTTCACATTGTGAAGATTTTGGAATCGCCATAGTATTTTTTGTATTTTTAGTATATTTTTAGGGTAATTTCTATAGTGGTTGGTATCACCGCACCAGTAGTTTTTAGCATGTATGATAATAATCGTATTATGATCGGTCATATATGTATCCCTATAATTTAATCATCTGCATATATATACAGTTTAATTATTTTACCTAATATTCAATCGTATTTACCATTATTTACTGCGTGATAATTATTATTGAGTGTTATTTCTGGGTAACGATTGTGATATAGGCTCTGAATCGATTACGGCATTTGTAGTTCCTTGTTTCACCTCCTTAATGTAAAGAGTGGCCACCAGGTGTAGCACTGGCGTGTCCCGCGTGACGTCGCAGGGGTGCCTAGGCGCGGATAGCACGCGCGAGCCAGCCGCGGCGAGCAGTAGTGAGCTCGGCGGGCGGTCGAGATAGTCAGTTGCGTGCGCCAGCAGTGTAATGTTACGGGACTGAATTATTATCGCGCGGCCGGAAAATGTCTGTTGGTCGTCGCGGGAGCTAACGCACCGGAGGGCCGATTATGTGTGTTACCAGCCAGCGCCGGGTTAGAGAGAGTTGGCGGTGTACACGTGAGGTCGGACTGCGACAAGATCTCCATTACTGTCGTCTCTCATAGATTTGGATTCTGCCCGAACTTCACGATAGTGAGGCGCCGGTGTCTTGTTGGATTGCGACGGAATTTTTCCCGCTCTCGAGCGAGGCGTGGAACGGAAATCAGGTGAAATGGGCCTGCGTGGGAATAGACTCAAGCTGGGGTTTAATATTGCGTCAGACCCAACCCTCCCCGGAAAACGTGTGTAAAACTGGCGAGAAACACGGACAGATTGTGTAACATAATCGAGGGCACGTAGTCGGGGAGGAATAAACTGTCCGCTGCTATAGGCTGTTCTCGATCAAGTGAGCGCTTTTTAAGGCCCTCCCAACAGGCATTAACGGCTAATAAATATATCCCATTGCAGCCTCAGGCATTAAATTTTGATGGCAGTGAAATGTATACACTGTGTTTATTGGTCTCATTGCAATGTTTATATTAAAAATCAGCAGGAAGGTGGCAATTGGTTGAAAGGAAAAATTTATACGGGCCGTAAAAAGTGCTCACTTTATCTTGAACGGCTTATAATAAAGTTTGTGGTGAGGTTTCGAACGTTGCATGGAGACGGCTGGAGATTGCCAAATGTCTGTAGCGCCATTTTAAACTAAGAACTTCACTAAAATAATTACTGGACTTTGGTGAGTAAAACTTGTCGAGGTGAACCCTGATTTGGTGGTAACAGTGGACGCCTGAAGACTTGCGCTCTGCGCTACTGGACTGTCTGCTGGTAAACTTGTAGGGCTGAATACTGGAAGTCATTTTGGCCGGGAATAAAACCTCGACTGCTCCGCTGGCCGAAACTTCCGTCCACGCCATGATTGCCGCGGTGAACTTAGTGCGGGAGCGAAGGAGCGGCGTAGCTCAAGTGCAGTGTAGATGAGAATGAAGACTGCGCCTGCGGGGCGGAATCAGCTGGGCAGGATCCCGACAGCTGGAAACTGCGACACGACGGCGTCGCGGTCGGAGGTGACCCGACAACCTGATGTGCGGGTTCTGTCACGTCATCAGGCCCACGGCAGGGCTGCTGCGAAGGCACCGTGTCTATTCCATTGCTCTTTCTTCGCTACCGGAGTGCAAGACGCAACGCCGTGATTAAGACTCGCCAGATCGCAAACCTAGCGACTCCCCTGAGGTGGCTTCTGATGTTGGCGTAAACTATTCGAATGAGTCAAAAATTATATTTGTGCGTTAATGAGACATGAAGATAAGTAGAGCGAGAACGAACTTTCTGAACTGGTAGCATTCAGCGAAATGTGTCTGAAAGTAATTTTTAATGCAGTATTTTAATGTGGTTGCCGGAGCCTTTTTTGGAATGCCACTTGAATTTATGGAGTGCAATTTAAATAATAACATTTGTTGTCACTAGAGACCTGGAATTGAAAAAATTCTCTCGTGCGTAACTGGGATGGGCCTCTACTTATGCAATAATTTAATTATAACTTGATACAATCTCGTGGACGGGGCATGGCTCAGATGGGTGTTTGATGTTGAGCACGTCTCATTTCATCCAAGGGCGGGGTTGGGGATTGTTATTGTCTGGGTGACAGAGTGAGAACAGCGTATAACCAACATACATGCGAAAGCAATCCCACACATACAGTTTCTAAGAATAAAATATTGGTAGAAATTTTCTCCGAGAACAATTTCTTATAGAGGTATCGACAAACCATTCGCAATAAAACCAAAGATCTTATTGCTTTCTATGTTTATAGGCGCTGAATATGTTTCACAATGCTTTTAATTCTATTGAATGCATTCAGCATAAGAAAATATATTCCGGTCTGACTGCCCCAATTAGAACTCGGCTGCATTTATCATGCAGGGTGTTTCACCTTGGGATTTTTCAGCAATTCAGTTACAAAGACAATAACATTACAGAACTAAACATATCAAAATGGCGCCAGTACCCAGCCGAAGGCCATAACTGGTCTCAGTTACTTGAATTTTAAATAAATTTATGAAATAGTCGTAACATAACATTTGTCGCCTTATAACATTTGAAAACAAATTAAAATTTAAAACAGAGGCTTAAAATAATTTTGTTAAAGTTTAAAAGAAAAAGTTACCTTATAGTTTAAAAAATTAAAATGTTAAAATTCCTCTGCCTCCACCCTTGAACCCTCACCCTACCATCCTCTCCTCATTGATATTACAGTATTTTTTAAACATATTTTTCAGCGAAAGGTATTCACAATAAACCACTCTCTCGGCACTCGAACAGCTTACATACGAAGTACAGCAGCCAAACAAATTGCGTATTTTCCGAAGCAAGAAGAAGACACAGAGAAATATTTTTCCATAGCAGTAAAAGCCATACTTGCGAAACTGCTCCAGCCCCCGACATACAGATTTCCAGAGGCAGCTCATGATTTCCAGAGGCAGCTCATGATTTTTCTGGAGCACGTTATACTCGCAAAGTTTTGAAACCGACGCCAACCTTAAAAGTAAAATGTTGAAGCCTTTGTTTCTTTCTTTAAATGAACGGAGACTGACACGAACATTTAATTTGCAAAAAGAAAAGTTTCCCCCCGCCGTCTATTTCCGCTTCTAACTTCTTTTTAGTTCACTTTAGAACTGGAAACTTTTCTCTGTGACTTCTCCAGACTTCATGATCTCGCTGCCAACACAAATCATTAGAAAGGAGTTGTGGCTTGGTGGGGGAGGGGGTAGAGGGGGGGGGGGACTTTTATAAATGCAAAGTACGTCTCTCGGGAATACGAGTGTAGAGGTCTCGTGTTTTAAAAAAGTACGAAGTCAAACATCACGTAATGTTCCGCCAATATGTCCGAGTTCGCAGTTCCTCCAGATCTCCGTAAGAACTCGACTTGCCAGAGGTCGTTCGCACGGGACTCAAAGCAGAGTGGCTCTTAACATATCAACAAGTTCACAACTGAAGAACTGCCTGCAGTCCTTTTTTTCTAAAAAAGCAGGACCGAGGATTCGCGCAGCTGAATACATCCTGATCTTCTCTCTATCAATGAACTTCTGAATTACGACCACCTATACAATAACTTTGCCTTTCATTTCTAGAAACACCAAGTCGCGTTTGAAATCCTGATCTCGCTTTGCACAATTAATTCTTTTCACCAACATGTATGACTACATGAGCACGAGTGACTTGGAGTTGGGAATATTTTGAAAAATACGGGATTAGAACAAAAAAATCTCTGAAAACACTCTACGAAGACCTGATTGGTTTCTCATTTCTATAATGTACGTGTTCGTCAACATATAAGAGAGTTCAAGCTACGTGTTATTGACATATGGATAGGGCCGCGGTGGCTAAGCTGTTAGGCTTTTTTTTTTCCATTTACTCTACTTAGCAGTACAGCCATCTAGGGTGTTAATTCAATCATGACTACTACAATTTAACAAACAGTCTATTAGTTATATAGATACATTTTTTTGGGAGGGTGGCTGTTGTCTGGGCGCCCGTAATTTAAGCTACAAATTATATTTCTATTCGAAAGCATAATTCACACTACCTAGGAAGGAGGTGAGCTATTCTGCCCCGACCGAGGCAGCTCCCCGACGGGTCTGAGCGGTTAGACTGCTCGCCTCCCACCAAAGCGAACCTGGTTCAATCCCCGGCCGGCTCACGCCGGATTTCCGCATGTGGGAATCGTGCCGGACGATGCCGTTGGTCGGCGGGTTTTCTCGGGGATCTCCCGTTTCCCCCTCCATTTAATTCCTGCGATATACCATACTCACCTTAATCACCCACATCGGCTCTCAAGACCTCGATGTTGAGAGTCGTCCTAATCTCTTCGCTCACTCACTTCAACACAAACTATTTTACGCACCTATATCGTAAGTTTTGGACACTGCGTTTTGAGAGAATCGTTACACCTCAACGCTTCTAAAACTGATTTCCTGATTCCGAAACTCTGTCGGACCTCAATTTACATATTTACATGTCAACTCACTTTTGCAAGCTTGTGACGGCAATCGGACTGTGACCATCGCTGAGTCATACATTTACTTGACAAAAGTATTTAGATACGAGCGTAGTATCGTTTAAGCCCTCCTATAGACCGGACATTGCAGCAACTCATGAACGAAACCCCCTTGGAGCGATGTTGACCCATGCCGTCTGGATAGCTACCTACAGCTCACTGATATTTGTATGTGCAGGATCGTGGGTAGGAATCGACTTCCTCAACGCGTCCCATAATAGGGTCTATGGGGTTCGTATCGGGCAAACCATGGGGTAGAAGCTCTATAGGTATTTCGTGAGCCACTAAATTATAGGATAGAATGACTTCGCCAACTGTTCAAAAATGAAAGTAATGCTCATTATTAGAGAAAGCTCTATATTTTACAAACCAAATAATTTTATTTTAAAATATACTTAAGTCATAAGTAAATTAAGTTTAATTACTATCATTATCCATAAAATATAATTTTTATGTAGGCATGCACTGTCGGCGCCTGAGCGTTGAGTTTTATTGTTTCCGTTGTTATGTTCGTTGCTGGCGAAGTTGGAGTTGTTGTTTGCAACCGATTGAAAGAAATTGGAATTTAGCTTTTTTGAATTTTCAAAAGCTGATTGCCTAAGAATAAATAGTACAAGCGTTATTGATATCAGCGCAATGACTTTTTAAAATAAATAAATATGTACAATTAGCATTTTAATAAACGATTTAATGCAGTTAACAGTGTAGTTAAACTATGAATTCTCTACCATCAATTGTTAAACACACATTTAGTTCTACGTTACTGTTTGTAAATACAGCATTTAATTATTATTTTTTAGCCAAATTGTTATTACCAGTAACTAAAACGTCTGTCTGAAAATTGGAATGTTTATGTTTAAGAGTTGTTTGGTAGGCAGCAAATTATACTTAATAGCCCAAACATAGAGAAGAAATCGGGCCTACCAAAATAGCACTGAGCTTCGTCTCTTTATCTTACTTTCTTTGTGGGGTGAACTATAAGTGGCCAAATCAGTCGTTGAAACTCTTCTGAATGCTCCTCGAACTAATTACGGACCACTTGGGTTAATTACACGGTGCATTATCCTGCTGGAATATTTTCCTTAGTTAAAAGTTTGTGACGGCTATCCATGCACATCGAACGAAAGTGAAAACCGACGGTGTCACATGAAGTTGAGAAAATGTTGGCCGTTAGGGACGGTTTACCTTCGCTACGACGGGGGTGTGTTTGTCGAGCTCCACGTGTGACGTCCGCTGGGCGGGCCTGCTGGTCTGCAGGTATGGGCGCCGCGGGGCTGATGCCGCCCACGAAATCTATGACTACATTCCACTCCCACGTACCTCACCTTGACCACGTGACGCCTGTCAGCCAGTCACGTACCACCAGGGTGCCCTTTCATGACTTCTGGATATCGACGGAGTGAAGATAATTTTGTAATGTTCGAGATGATTTCAAATAAAATATTAATACAGGTGTCTCTTCCAGATTCGGGGAGAGAGCACAGGGTTTTCAATTGGGCAGGAACTGCTGTTCCATCATCATTTTAGGGGGGGGGGTGCTGCAACTTTATTTAGGTACGATTTAAAGCAAAATAATTATATGTAACCTGCATATAGCTGGAAAGAAATGTAATATTGTCAAAATGTAGATGTTGGGGAAAGTTTTAAACAGAATTATTTTGATAAATTTTCTTATAATAAATGTAACAGTGAGAAAATCATATTTTTATATAACGTCTATTGATTGTAAAATTTTGGGGAAAAACTACATAAAGGATTATGTTTTAATATAAAAACCAAGGCAACGAATAATTTTCAAACCTTTTCACTGGAACCAACCCAACTCCCTTTTTGACATCATTGGAGGGCTCTCAGCTGTTTTCCAACCTAAAACACCCACATTCAGGAAGCAGTTAAGACAAGGACCTCATCCTGTATGTGTTGGAAAACACCGTCACAAGTTGTTGGAGCTGCGCATCCAAGGTCTAGAAACGAGGGAGCAATACGGGCGACACTAACACGCACTTCTAGCGCCTCATCGCTCCTACGCGCAAGGCGTGCAGTGTTTCCGGCGTAACGCTGTACTGTACAAATTAGATCTGTAACAGCGGGGTTTTATTAAACGCGATGAAAGCCCGCAGATTAAACTAAGTCCGTATCTTTGTACTTTTCTCTTGCCGCTTAAGGAAACTGCACAGAAGAATATACTAAATATGACCAAAGTAAAATTATAGGGACATAGATAAATTTTTTTTTTTAAATCTCTTCTGGCAAAATGTCTCGTATTTGTAGAACATTTATTGACCGAGATACGCGTATGCGAGCAAACAACTTTTTCACAAAAACGTGCAGGTCCATGTAAATATTAAGGGGATGGGGGCAACGCGAACAGTGAAGGAATGCATTGCAATGCAATGAGAACTACACACCACTCACTCACGCGATGTCGGAGAACAATAATAATAATTATATTGAATGATTATTATTTATACAGGTCTGTGCGCTCCCAATACGTAGCAGTAGGGTGGGGCCACCCACTATAACCTATGCACACTGCTACCCAATGAGTTTTGTCATTGTAGATATCGCGGTGCACCTCCGCATGCATTAGGAAGTTTTTGCGGACACCTATGCTGACAGCAGTATATGCCCGTCTGACATCACACACTCTAAGAAATTATTTGCAAATTTGCTATATGGGCGTATACGTAGAGTGAGATAGCGCGAATAGTAAAGTTATTTCCCATACATCTATACGCTAGCGTTTCTATAGTTTCTCAGGAAACAGTCAAATGGGTAGGAAACTAACCAACCTTGGACAGTAGCGACGCTGAACATCCCATATGTGTAGCCACGTGTAAGGTTTTAGTTCCATTCGATATAGGGGTTTAAAAATTTCCAATTCCGTTTAGGAAGTTTGCAAGAAATTTTTTTTTTTAGATTACAGTTCACGTCCCAGTGTCAGTGGGCATGCCTGAACATCAAAATTAAAGGCACAGGAACGTATCATTTGCACAGGTATGCGAGTGCCAGCATCAGCATTGTGATTGAAACATGAAATAACCTACAAGCAATGATACATTTTATATTGTAAATTATACTGGAAACGAAGTTGATAATATATTTCTTAAAGCATTTGAAGTGTGATTTTTGTGTTCACATAGTACATCGTTAAATACGTACGTTATTTATATGCACACAACGAACTTTGTTGTAAGTCTTGGAGATAATTCCGAACAGAATATATCGGGACTTAAGCTTTTCTTTTTTACGGAAACTACGGCTCCTTTCATAACACTCTCCAAACTAAGGTGTGAAATATAGAAGCGTTTTTGTTTGGAAGTCAGAAGAACAAGCGAAATTTTTCGCGAACATATTGTTTCTTTTATTTTCCCAGCGGGAAGCTGAATAGTGGATTTCAATTCCTTTTATCACAATTTATGTTCCGCGTAGTCAAATTTCAGCAATATTTAAACTTTCAACTTGGTCGATCCGTTTCAAATTTCGCTTCCAGCGCAAGGCTCTATTTCGCCGTAAATAATTGCTTGGCGCGCTGTGATGAATTATACTCGCTCAGAGTTAAAGCAAACAAGCTATGTGCCACTGAAATATGTACTGGGCTTATTATACATGTGTACGGCGCACCCAAAGCTCCAATTTAATATGTAAAACCCTCGACCTTGGCATACGCTCAAAATGGGTAAATAATGAGTTGCGAAAAATATACCGAAAACGCCTTTTAGTACGGAATTATCAGTAATGGCAGGTGTGATGTATTGTGGCAGTGTAAGGTGGAACATATTTAGCACGCGTATGTCTTTAGAGGGAAATAAAAAACATAATTAATCGAAATTACGCAATTATAATGATATCGAAACTTAATCACATTCACCGTGAAATGACAGACACAATTTTTTTTCTCAGAATAGACCTTGAAGCGAACTTAACAAACATTCACTGAAGTCACGAATCTTCACTTACATTTGACATTACTAACATGCTCCATCCCACCAACTCCTTTTCCCGTAAACATTATAATGAGCGAGTGAGTGAAGATATTTAGGCGACTCTTAACAGTTTATCTTGAAAGCCATTGAGGGTGATTGAGGTGGGTGCGGAGCGGCGCCGGAATGAAAGGGTGGGAGAAGCGGGAGAGCCCCGAGAAGGCCCGCCGACCCGGCACGATTCCCACTTGCGAAAATCCGGAGTGACCCGGCCTGGGATTGAAACCGGATCTCCTTGGTGGGAGGCGGGCAGGCTAACCGCTCAGCCACCGCGGGCCCCTAAACGTTACAAAGTTAGATATGGAATTAATTAAATTTTTTGTAGCATATAAAAATGGATTTGAAAAAAAAAAACACTTCAATAAATGATATTTCGTGGTGGTCATTAAGTAATTTGTTGGTATTTACCGTGTCAAAATCGTTTTTTTTTTGTGAACAATTTTTTTTTCTATCCACAACAAAATAAATGTATGGTAACACAAAAGTTTGGTGCTAACAACTAAAAAATTACGCATTAGCTACAAAAATATTTGGTATGGTGAATACGAACAATGCACTTTGTGACCGGAACAAAATGGTAATTTTTTTCATTATAGTACATACATGTGTTATGGTAAAATGATAGTACATACATGTGTTATGGTAAAATGATAGTACATACATGTGTTATGGTAAAATGATAGTACATACATGTGTTTGAAATATTGCCAAATTGTTCAGGGATTCTACGTTACTATTGGTACTTGAATATGTAATAATGTTGGTGTAAATAACCCAACATTGAACGATTGTTTTCATGTTTCAGTGGTGAAGATCGATTCGTGTAGCCTAAGAAGAGTCATCTCTGATACCGGAAATTCAGGTCAGTTTATTTCTTTAAACTTAGCACTTCGGATATTGACTTTTTCACCATTGTGAACTATTTTGGGTACTATCAAGTTTTCATTTAGAGTCACGTAACTCGACTGTGTCTAATGTAAACCATGTTACGAAAATCTAGCTTAGAAAGCCATTTGAAATTATTTTATCACAATTAAGATTATTGAGTGTTTCAATATTTGATGTATGGTTAATAATAACTACGAAATAAATTGGAGATGAAAAATTGTATCGTTTCGTTCAGTCCTTTGGGTCAATTAATTGCTTCTTATTCCTGATTCGCGATACTGTCTTACTGCGTGACAGTAGACCATACTAAGTTCTCCAAAAGTACACACGAGGGACTTGTGTTTAGCCAATATGCAGCCACAGAAATATTTATAAGCTGTTCACGCTAAAATGAGCTCTTTTGAAAGCCCTGCTTAACATCTACTTGTATGCGCGTTGTGTATTCCTCCGCCTCGTTTACGATTGACATTTCCATGGCCTCATCACTTTATTAATGTGGCGGTCGAGTGAAACTTTGAAATTATTAGAAAAGGAAATATTTGACAAATCTTCGCATTTTTACACTTCGACGCGTAAAAAAACACAAACTGAAATAAATAATTTAAGTTACCTCAAGTGGTTACCTAACACTGGTTATTTGACGTTAAGATATGGAACTACTTTCCCTCCATCGTTACCAACTTTACTGGGCTCATGTCACTCAGTGCACCAGTTAAAATATATGCAGGTAGGAGCAGTGACTTTTTTATAAGGGTGATTTCAAAAGTGCTCACTTTGTCATGGACAACCTTTATCGAGTGTGCACTACGCTGGGGGTTCGTTTTTATAATAATAAAATGGAAATTAATGGCAATGAGGTAGGAAATATTTCCAGGAGTTACTCTTGTCAAGTCTGTAGTTCCGAGTAAGGCTTCCCATCCCATTGCCCCAAGCTCACACTTTACAAACTTGTACGTACTTGCGAGCAAACCAATAAAAATAAAATATTTATAAAAATGTTGTTTCTCCAGCTGCTGTGAACTCCAGACGTCTGGCAGAGATGGAAGCTGAGCTTGGAACAACCCTTCGTGGTTTAAGATGAAGCACTAAGCCACATCCTTGTAATGTCAACATCCTCGCTACTGTGCAGTCTGTGGTATGTTCGCGTGGTTTGGTGTTCTGCTGGTTTAATGATATCCCTCCTGAAGGGTTTTCACGATGAAGTGAGCACTTTCTAAATCAACCTTAGAAAAAACGCTACCGCCCCGCCTGCATACATTTTAACAGGCGCACTGAGTGATATGCGCTCAGTGAAGTTGGTAATTATAGATGGAAAATAGTTCCATAAATTAACTTCGAATAAAAAATTCTAGGTAGCCATTTGTGATAACTTAAATTAATTTATTCGCCTTTTTTTTTAATGCCTTGAAGTGTAAAAATTACCAGATTTGTAACATATTTTCTTTTCTTATAGGCTAATTCCACAGTTTCACCTGACCGACGCATGAATAAAGTGACGAGGCTCAAGGCAATGCTAATTTCACATAAGACGGAGGAATACACAACGTACATACAAGTATACCTTAAGCAGGGCTTTCAAAAGTGCTCAGTTTAGCGTGAACAGCCTATTGTTGCCGTTCGTATTTCCGGAAGCACTTTTTTCTTTGTATGCTGTATGGGTGGCGGTATCAATTGCTACTTGTGCTGTAAAAAAAACAGCAGATTCTGCTGTTGCTCCTCGAGGTACAGCAGATATATCGATACGAGTAAGGTGGGAAAAACAATGGCTGCCAAAATATAATTACAAACGTCTGTGATTCACTTTTACGCACATTAATGAAGACATAATGTTTTTGTATCCTATAGTACGTGCAGAGGGAAATAAAAATAACTAAGATACAATTATCCTCGAAAAGAAGTTATCTTGAGTAACCAAACATTTTTATACACGTAAATTACACAGACAATAAAGATAATCGACTTTTTTTTTTTAAATAAAATTTTGTTTATTAATTTTGACGTGCTAGTTTTCAGCTGCCGAGAGTAACTGCTGTTTTTGCTACTCTGCGGCATGTGAAAAATACCACTTGCTCTCAGATAGCAGAAAAAGCATACAATACGGAACAAATCTTGTGTATCCAGGGCCAGCCCTTGATTTGTAAGTGAAGTAAACAGCCACTGTAGGACACCAAGCGAAGGGGGCGCCGTTGACGCCTGAATACATTTTTACATTTCTAACTCTTTCATACCCTCTTTAATTTACGGTTTCAAGTGTAACAAGCGTAAGTGGACACAGAACTTGTTTCGTTTGCACAGACAATGAGCTGTAGGTTGTATGTTCGGCTACAGTAACATGGATCAATCATAACTTAGAACCAGTAAGACGGTTTGCAAATCATTTACCCCTAGGTACGTTCATTGGTCACTATGCAGTACAGACCGAAAATTGCGTACACGTGTATAATATACACAATTGTGTACACTTGGTCTGAATGGGTTAAGGCGATGATGTAAAGAATGAGTGAGCGAGTGAGTGAAGAAATTTGGACAGCTCTTATAATCAAAGTCTTCAGAGACGATAAGGGCGATTTAAGTGATTATGGATAAGTGCCGGAATGAAGGGGCAGTGGAAACGGGAGATCCCCGAGAAAACCCGCCGTCCAGCGGTATCGTCCGGCACGATTCCCACATGCGAAAATCCGGAGTGACCCGGCCCGGGGGGTTGAAATCGGATCGCCTTGGTGGGAGGCGAGCAGGCTAACCGCTCAGCCGCCGCGGCTCCATCATGTAAAGAAAAGGCATTCTTTAGGCACTTTATAATAACGCGATTAGGAAGTGGCCCGAAGGCAGGAAACATAACGCCAGCCCCTGCTGCCTTCGCTTAAGCCGAAATTACACGATACCTGCGGCCGTACTTGGTTCTTGTACAAGCCCTGGTGCACGAGCCGGTATACCAGCCGCTATATGAGCCGCCATGGAAGATTCATATAATACGACAGCAGTTTGCATAATAGCTAATAACTTGCGTAGGCGTGTGAAAAAAAAAACACTAGCTAGCACATCTTAATATTGCTATATTACTGTTCGCCTTTTACATTAAATTGATTGCTTCCTAGTATAGTTTCATTCATTTTCTTGAAAATGACGTGAAGTCACTAGAGTACTAGTGTGTTATTTTTAATTTTGAAGAAAATTGCTGTCTGGTTGCAAAATATAGTTATTTCTTTACGTACCGGGACATCATCCGCGTGTAAAATTTAATGATTAAAAAAAATGGGATCCGACGGAGTTTTGAACTCACGCCCAAAAAGTACACTGTACAAATCGAGGCACCATCGTTACCAACGTACTGTGCTGTAAAAAAAAATAATTAATGCAAATTAATATTTTCATGAAGTAGGTAATGTTTCAAGTAATTAGAGCGATTTTTGTTGTAAAATAAACACTTTGTTATTTGTCCATATATTTAATGCACTCAAAAACTTGAAACCACTCATTTACCAACAAAGAATACAATCTGAGTTGCACACAACAACAACCAACTTATATCTGGCTGACATGACACTACATCTAGAAATTACTAACAAACAACATTAAAACACAAGGCACAATACTGCCAACTGACGAATATGCATTACAATAGAATGAAACGCAATTAACATAGGTATTATCCCAGGGCATATTTAACATAATTAACAAGCTACATAAGAGTTGCTTTATGTTCTTTGAACTGTTCTCAACACCCTCCCTCAATTGAAACAACAAATAAACCCTAAAATCACATCGGGTTTATACAATCATCTTAATAAAAAAAAATAACTCTAGTCCCATATGTTTCCGAAGTCTCTCAAAATTGGGCCTGTTAAGAGCCTTTATGACAATATCTGGGATCTGATATTCACTTGATACCTAGCACAAGGCTACAGTCCCTTCACTAACTTTCTCTCTAATGAAGTGATGTCGAACATCCACATGTTTCAGTCGCTTGTTCTCAACATTGGATGTAATTCTGATGGCAGATTGATTATCTTCAAAAATAGTTATAGGTTTCTCACACTGCTGAAACACATTCAGATACCGCAGCACTCAAAGCAATGTAGTCAGCTTCCGTCGATGACAGGGCCACAGAAGCCTGCTTCTTAAACGACTATACCGCTGTTGATTTTCCCAGCTGGAGCAAATATCCGGATGTTTACTTTCTATCTTCGAGATCTCTGGCCCAGTCCGCATCCACGTAGCCTTGTAACTGAATCTGCTCTTTCCTGTACACCATGCTCAACTAAACTGTTCCCTTGATGTAACGAAGTATTCTCTT
The DNA here is from genome assembly GCA_029891345.1 of Dryococelus australis. Taxonomy (NCBI): domain Eukaryota; kingdom Metazoa; phylum Arthropoda; class Insecta; order Phasmatodea; family Phasmatidae; genus Dryococelus; species Dryococelus australis. Next base: position 12,528,249 of record CM056994.1, on the reverse strand, counting down.
GAGTGCTGTCATTCGCTTATCACTGGCCCGATCTTGATATCGACTAAGGAATGTTACTTCCCTACAAATATCCGGTCTGGTACATGACACTACGTACATTAAACAACTTATGCGTTGTAGGCACTGTCGCTCTAGGTTTGTATTACACCTCTCAACATTATGAAGATTGACCTTTCCAATTGGATCAATCGGTGTGGAAAATGGCTTACAGTCGGTTATCCAAAACTTTCGCAAGACACTTTCAAGATGGTTTTTCCAGTAGATAGACCATGTTCAATCCTAATTCCCAGATATGTAGAACCCTTTCCCAATTCCTTCATTACGAAATATGAGCTCAATTTCACCTAGACTATTTTTATATCACTTTCTTCTGTACCTACTATTAGTAGGTCATCCCCATACAGTATAACATAGAGAACACGGGATTCATTTCCCTTGAAATACAAGCAGAAGTCACTTGTTGACCTGGTGAATCATTCCTTCTTCATAACTTCATTGCATTTTGTGTTCCAATATTTCGTTGACTTCTTTAAGCCATGCAAGGATTTATTTAATTTGAGTACTATGTTTTCTCCTACCACTTCCACTCCTTCGGGCACCGAAAGAAACCTGGTTTCATCAATGTCCCCATAAAGAAAAGCCCCTGTCACGTCCATTTTATGAATGGGCATGCCTCTCTTGTTTTGCCACTGCTACAAGAACCCGCACTGTTGAAAGTCCGGCAACAGGCGCATGTGTCTCAGATCAATCAAAGGATCCATGTTGCTGGAACCCTCTGGCAACAAGTCTGCATTTATACACTGTTGGATTACACTTATCGCCTCGTTTTTGCTTTGAATACCCATTTCGTCTCTACTAAGCTAACGTCTACATGTCTTTCCATCACCACCCATGTATTGTTTTCTTTTAAATTTTCCAATTCTTGATTCGCTGCCTTTCTCCATTTTTCTGAGTTTTCACTATTCGTGTCCTCTTCGAATGTGACAGGATCATCAAGTTCGATAACGCACAGCAAATTAAAATCACAGTCAAACCTTTTTGGTTTTCTTAAGCTGTCTCTATCTCTGAAACACCTGATATCAACAAAACCCTTTTCTTTGACACTCTCGTACTCCTACGGTTCAATGTTTTCAGCCTCATTTTATCCCTGCTTTAGCACACTTAGTCTGGCTGTATTAACATTTGACTCTTCTTCATTGAGGTTAGGAAAACCTAAGAAGTCTTCTTTTTCACCATCCTGTGAATCTTCACATGTATCCCTCTTATCACTTTCCATATTGCTCGGATATCCAATGCTTCTTTGCAACGCTTCTCCACTGTCCCTTTTCTGAGTGAATTTTACATTGCAGCTCACTATCACCTTGTTTTCATTTGGTAGGAAGACACGAAATCCTTTTGATGTTTCGCTGTAGCCAACAAATATGCCTTCCTTAGATTTTACATCCCATTTCTTACGAGTCTGATCTGAAATATGAACATATGCTTCTAATCCAAACACTTTCAACATTGTTATGTCGTAATGCTTTCCCTCCCACAGTTGATAAGGTGTTTTGCCCTCGACTCGACTGGTGCCTATTCTATTTATCACATAGACTGCTGTGTTTACAGCTTCAGCCCAAAATTTTTTTCTAAGCCGTTGGCTGTCATCATGGTTCTGGCCGCCTCACCTATTATGCACATCTCCCGTTTTATCCTACGAGACTATTCTGGACAATATGGCACACTTCGTTCAAGTACAACACTTAATTCTGATAACAACTGTTCTATGTCACTGTTAACAAACTCTGACCCACAATCTGTATGAAGTGTTTTGAATATCTCACCCCTCTGATTCTTAAACCACCATTCTTTGACCTCATTTTTGTGTTAAAAAAAAAAGACAAAATGGAAGTGAGAGTAATCGTCCCTCAGCAGCAAAAAATATTTAGAGCTGCCTATAGATGGAGTTTCCATGGGGCCGCACAAGTCAGCATGTATTATTTCTTCACTTCTTGAAGTTTTGTGCTACTGCTTTTGAAAGCACTTCTTGTTTGCTTACTTCAAATGCAAAGTTCGCCAAACACCTCAGGCCCACCAGTCATCTTCTGACCATACAAATTCAATACACCTTACACCGTTGTAGGTTCTGGCGAGCCATTCTTTCATGCCAAGAGAGAAGGTCTTATTTTTCACAGCTCATTCATTTTATATAAGCTTCCTGCACGTTCTGCAATGGCTGAAATTTAACCTTTACTGTTTAGAATTTTTGAGACATGATTGTTTGAAGCCACAGTGTAGTCTATGTCAAGAACAGATCTTACTGAAAAAAAGGTTTATTTTCATTTCTGGCACAAACAGTACATTTTGCAGTATGATTTTTGAGGCACCCTCACAAGTATCTGACAATAACCTAACAGTACCAATGCCTTCAGCTTTCAAAACTCTTCTAACACCAAATTTTACCAGCCTGTCTATATTCAAAGTACGATATGACGAGAAAAGTTCATTTCGACAATACAGATGTTCTGAAGCTCCAGTATCCAGAAACCAAGTATAATAATTGCCTGTATCACCGATCAAGGCTGATGTCAAGACAGTGAACGGTTCTTCATCTCTATTTACATTTGTACTTTCTGATTTTTGTGTCTCCCTTTTGAATTGATAACAGTCCCTTTTGAGTGTGCTAATTTCTTACGAAAATGGCAGAGAATATAATTTTTTCCTAGCCCCAATCTGAAACATTGGGCCCTAAGGTGGTCGGTTTTACCACATTCAAGACAATATTTATGGGATTAGATTTTCTTGCGGCAGCAAATGCTGTTGAGTCCTCGTATTTTGCTGATAGAACTCTCTCCTCTTCCATCAACAATCTACCTATCAAATTTCCCATGGTCCGCCCGTCCATCGGAACCGAGTCCCAGGCCCTAACAAAATGAGCGTAAATTGATGGCAGGGCCATAAGGATTTTGGTTATAATCATATTTTCCGACAGTTTTTCACCTAGCTGTTTAAGTTACTGACAGGATCTTCGACTCTGGACAAAAACTCAGACATACTTTCACCTGGCAAAATTTTCAAATTAAAGAACTTCTGTTGTAGCAAGTTTACAGAAAGCTCAGATCTTCTTTCAGACACTGTCAATAGTTTCTTCCACGTTTCTTCAGCACTTTCACATATTAAAACACGGGCCATTGGTCCTCCGTCCAATCGTGTAACAATTAGATCTTGAGCTAGGAAATCTTTCTGTTGCCATTCCTTTAATGTCCTTTCGCAGTTATCACTTCCCGAATACGGCTTCACATATGTACCATTTACCACACCGTAAACACCTTTTGCTCTCAATGTAACTCCAGGCTGAAATTTCCATGTTTTCCAATTACTTTCAGAGCTTAACTTTATCACATTTCTTTCCATTTTGTTCATAATTACTTAACGTTAGTCTGACAAGAAAAAAAACGCAATTTACATTAAGGCACAAAAAAAGTTCACTTCAACTTAACATTTTCCATGTCCTGGCCCCATAACCTGTTGTAGAATAAACACTTTGTTTATTTGACCATATATTTAATGCACTCAAAAACTTGAAACAACTCATTTACCAACAAAGAATGCAATCTGAGTTGCACGCAACAACAACCAACTTATATCTGGTTGCCATGACACTACATCTAAAAATTACTGACTGTAAACAAACTACATTAAAACACAAGGCTCAATACTGCCAACTGACGAATATGCATTACAATATAATGAAACGCAATTAACATAGGTATTATCCCAGGGCATATTTAACATAATTAACAAGCCACACAAGAGTCACTATATGTTCTTTCACTTGTTCTCAACAGTGTTATACAGTAATTAAAAATCGTAATAGCCAATATTATTCTTCGTCACTTTTAAGTCTATTTGAAAGAGTTTCGACCTCACAGATGTATAAACAAGATGGGGGCGTCCTTTTGGGTGTCTCGTCAGCTCGTTTCAAGGATTTGTCAAGGGGAGCACCCTACGCACTGTAACAGATTTGAAAGCCGGCGTGGCACCTGCCACGAAAATTTGGACGTGTCCAATGACCAAAATATACACTCGTGAAAATAGGGGTTTTATGGATACAATTAATTTATATTATTTTTCCTGTTCTTATTGCTGCACATATTGACATGCAAGAGTTAAGGTAATATTTTTCACACATGTCACTTATATGATTTCAAATGCCTATGTAAATTAGATTTATTTTTAAAACTTTGATGTATTTTGGCAATAATAATTATGTGTAATTCTGATAGGCTAGTTCATTTTTCATTGTGTATTTATTTTTATAAAATCAATATTTATTTTTGGTGTGACCTCAATTGTGTAAGTCTTTCTACTTTTTATTGTATTATATCTCAGTTCCGAGATCACGTAATCTTTGGTTTCTCTTCATTCAGGTCGTTAGATGTGGTTCATGTGGGTGGTTTGAATAGCTTTGAGCCCCATTGGCCCGCAGGTTTAAATCCTGATTGTTGATTGGCTCGCGCTATAGGCCCCTTAAGCTATCGTCAGCCTGCAGAGACTAACACTCTCTTCGCTTGCAGCCTCCGATGATGTCAGACGTAGGGCAGGACCTCCCGTCTGAAGTGGACGGAGAGGTAGGACTTTAAATTAGTTTTAGGGTGTGTAGACATGTCCCTGAACCAACTTCTAAGTAAACTTGTAACCAGCAATGGAGCTTGTGTCAATGGTCGTCCATTCGAGAGGTTAAGTAGTCAGGAGCTAGATAGTTTAAACACGCCGTCTACGTACGTAAACAGCGGAGCTTCACGTATCTCAACCTTAATCCTGCTACGCCAAATCCTGCAAGAGCATCCTACCTTCAATCCGCTTGATGATTAAAATATAAGTCCTACGAAAAGATCTGACATTTTCATCTGGACCTACTTTTATTTGCAGTTTTATTCAGCTCAATGTCCGTTAGCATCAGTACACAAGCGACGCCATCTTGACTTTTGTAAGTACGCAAATTTCCAGCACACATACGCCCACTGCAAAACCTGTGATAAGAGTAGTTTCTACCAGAGCTAGACTGTTCTGTGAGAACACAATTTGTTTTAACGTAATATTTATTGCAGAGACCAGTTTAGTTAATATAATTTTGAAACCAATATATTCAGACTCTGGCAAGCTATGTCACGTAACCGCAATAGGGTTCAAGTAGGCTAGGCATGACCACTTTTAGCGTTGTTAGGATAGTGTATTGTCTTTATAGTTTTCTCATATTGCCATCAGGGTTTTTTAATATTTCTGATTGAAACAATTACAATACAAAAGGAAATGAAAAGTAAAATTAATGAAATACATTCAAAGGGCATATCTGTTTTGTCGTTTTCTCTACTGTAGTGTCAAGTTAACCTATTTCTTACCCAAGATCTTACATATGTGTTTACTAGAGTTTTCAATTATCTACCTTATTTTGACGTACGTACACAAATCAAATGCCCCTGCCAGCTCAGGACTGCACCGGGCAATTATACAGACGCAGCCTAGGTAAGATAACATACTTTCCCACTGATTTATTGCAAGTCAGCTGTGCAGTCTGGTCACTCAAGTGTTATATGTGTTGTGCCATTGTTGGGTATGCTAATTCTACACCATACACAGCACATATCTATTTGAATATAGTATGGTTATATATCATATTGGCTATCGCAATGAGTGTGTGTTCTTCGCAGCTCCCTACACACTATAGTACATATTTTTTTAGTAAATATAAGTTATATTTCAAAACGTGGTACGAAATCTGGCCGTACAAGGCGGGAAATGCCATGACCGGTATCGTGTAATATCGCCTTTGCTGATCTCGTGAAAAGCAGAAGAAACCGCTGTCAAAGAATATGATAATGTCTCCAGTATGAAAGGAAAGAATACATAAGTTCAGAAAGGAATACTTGCCCTAAATCCTCGGGCATTATTTCTGCCTATCTGCTCTACCTGTGAAATCCCTCGGCAAGGAGAGTCGAAGTGGCTTTATTGCCACTCAGATATAATATTGAATATGTATGCGATGCTGTATACGAAGATCTTCAAGAGGCTGGGTACTTTCGGTAGGGAAACTGCTTCGTGCATCGCAAGAAAACTACAGAGAGTTCCATAATTCTCTGCTGTCTCCTCAATTCGTACAGAATATTATTCAAAGCAAACATGGTTAGTAAGGTACTGCAAAAAGTTGTATCAAAGTTTCAAAGTGCCATGCTCTCGTTAAAAGTTTTCAAAGTTTTCCGGAGAAAATTAGGTCAACGGTGTCATTACAGACGCCAAGAAGCTTACCGACAAAATTGGCGTTACTCCCGAGGTTTGAAAAGGAAATAAAAGTTCGTCCAATAGAAGCCAAAATGCAGTTTTCCCGTGGAAGTGGAGATGAATCAGATGAGGCGGGGAAAACACATTTTAAAGGGAATTTTTTTTTTTTTTTTTTTTTTTTTTTTTGCTTTGATCGACACAGCAATCAAATCTCTGAAATAAATGTTCGATCTCCTGGAAAACCATAGCAACAGCTATACGACATTGGAAATTTTCAAGAGTGGAATAAAGACCAATTGAAGAAAGCCTATGCAGGTCTACAGGTTATAATTAGCGGCGGAGATAATGTGATATAAATAGGGATGATCTCTTTGATGAGATTCGGATATTCGCGCCCATGTCGCCCCTCTGTGAGATTTCCAGCTGTCATTATCTTTCATAACGAAGACTGGTCACGTGGGCACGCTTACGTACGCTCATTGTTAGTTTGAAAATACTTTTTACTCCCTGTTTCAGTGAACAGAAGCAAAATAAACTTTTCCAAATAGAAATTAATCGAAACGTGCCTAATATCAACGCTATCACAACATTGTATAGACTTGCAACAAGGGCAGTTCTTTTCACAAGGAATTCGTGAGTGTGAAAGCCCGGAGAACATCTTTGTAGTTAAATAGGTTTGCTTTGCCTTAGGCACAGGATTTCAAAGTTAAAGCTATCATAAAGTTCATGTTATTATTTACAATCTTAATTTTGGTTAAAGATATTTTATTTATTGACGTTGCAACCATAAATATGAAATACATTTTGGTAATAGTTAAACTTGTTTAAATTGTATATCAGGTGTGAGTTGTTAGAATAAAATATTGTTACTGTCTTAAATCACAGTCACTCGCCAATATTCCACAAAGATTCTTTACTCACCATGGCATAATAGTTTAATACATGAATGTCGAAAGGGGAGAGGACGAGGGCGCCAAAATTAATGTTCGCTTACGCTTGAGAAACTTCTTGGACCGTCCTTCTGCGAATGTACTCCGTGACAACGCTAAGACACGTATATAGCGTTCCACTACGTTAGGAAATGTAAATCAGCTGAAAGCGCAGCCTGCAGAAGCTGCATGTTATCCCCGCGGAACAGTTTCAAGTGGCGAAAAAGTTTCTGCTCCCAAAGAGGTTCGTAAGCCGATGAATAAATCACGGGAGGTGGCTCGCTGCATAGGTGCTGATGCACGACCCGTTGGGGGAAAACAGCTATTTAAATGCAAGGCGAAACTTCGGCGCCAGGTAGTTAAATGGCGATCGGCACTTAGAAAAAAATTAAGCAAGTCGGGGAATCTATTACAGTCGCGACCTGTGTTCCAGCCAGCAGTGAAATATAGTCGCACTTAACCATTCAGCGAAGCTGAGCAGGGGGGGGGGGGGAGGGGCAAGATCGCGGTTTCGACAATTTTTATGTCGTCTGGAAACTGCTGGTTATGTTTTACTGATGGTGTTCTCGACAAAGTTACAGCCGTCAAAGTTGGACATCGCCAATGACTAGAGTAAGCGGTTATTTTGCGACAAGCGTTTAAGCATTAGTAGAGACATGAGAAATTCCAGATTTAAATGACATGTAGGCTAGACTTCACAGTCTTATAAAATCTCTTACAGATATCAACTGTTTATTGGTTGATTGTTGTGGTAGTGAAAGGCGGTGGTTTGGCGCACAATTTATTGCATGTTTGTTATTGGCTCATTTATCTCCAGGAGGTGACAAACAACACGTCGACCAATTACAAATGTAACAATGAACGTACAAGTGTGTGAATTTCAACTTGTTTAGAAATGAACCCGCGAAATTCTCGGGTCTCTAAGCACTTGTGGCGATTAGGGAATTTCGCGAACTCACTTTAGTACAAGCTAGACACAGAATTCATATACATCTCTGCTGTGCTTTGCAATTGGAGCATAGTTGATTAGACACGCCAGGTTAACTCTGAGCCAATAACAGGCCTGCAAGGAAACGATCACCGAATTCCGTGCCTATTAGTCTTGAGGTAAAACCGCCTATGGGCTTTTCACGATAAAGTGAGCACTTTAGAAATTGACCTTATAAAAAAAGTCACTGCCTCTCCATGCATATATTTTAATGGGCGCACAGAGTGACATGCGTCCAGTAAAGTTGGTAACGATGGATGGAAAGTAGTTCTATGCCTTAACGGCGAAGAAAAAGTGTCAGTTAACCATTTGTGAAAATTTTTTAATTATTTATTTCGCTTTCTGTTTTTTTTTATATGCAGAAGTATAAAAATTAACAGATTTGTAAAGTATTTCCTTTTATAATAGTTTCACAGTTTCACTTGACCGACGCACGAATAAAGTTATGCAGTAAATGGGAATTCTAATTTTAATTAAGGCGGAGGAATACACAACGTGGATACAAGTAGATCGTAAGCAGGGATTTGAAAGTTCTAATTTTACCGTGAACAGCCTCTATACACTGGGGTAGCAGTCAATGACGGGAAAGCTGAGGTACTGAAAATACTTAGAAAAGCGTAGTTTAGCCTAAAGGTAGTTTTAAACGCGAAATTTTTCTGTATCTTGTTAAAAGCTGTTCGCTGTAAATTAAGCACTGTTGAAAGCGCTACTTAAAATCCACTTGCATGCACATTGTGTATTATTCCGACACACGTAAAATTAATATTGTCATGGGCCTCATCACTTTATTCATGCGTCGGTCAAGTGAACATGTGAATTTATTGAAAAGTAAACATTTTAACGAATTTGCCCATTCTTGCATTCATATGCATTAAATAAACAAAACAGTAAGCAAAACGAACAAATTCAGAACACAAGAATGCTTTCCTAATATTTTTAATTCAACGCCATAATGTGGAATTAATTTCCCTGAATCAAAACCAATTTGATTGGGTTCATGTTAGTCAGTGTTCCCGTTAAAATATATGAAGGCGGAAGTAGTGACTATTATAAATGTTGATTTAAAAAGTGATCAGTTATCCGTGAACCGATTATAAAATTATATTCCACTTTTCAAGTATATCACATCCGTTTATGTTACGAAGTGAAATAATATTCTAAACAAATGATTAAAATGTACGGAAATTACTTTCATAAAAAATTAATTAGGCAATAGGAATTTAAAAATAATGTAAATTTCCGTTCAAAACTCAAAAGGAACCAAAATAATACTTTAAGATATAGCTTAATAATTGTTCAAGCATTTGAAACATCATAAAGAATATTTATTGAAAATTTGATTTGTAGGTTTTCCCAATCATTAATCAGAAACATAACTTTTTTAACGGCGCGCAGGGTCCCCCACCCCCTCGAGAGGTGTAGGGGTGGAACCAAATTTCTGCACACCTTTGGACCTTCGGCTATCGATCAACCTCTCATTCTTACCCGTCCCTCCGCAGGGAGGAGATGCAATGACTGGAGGGGGTGCGTTTTTCGCATTCTTTTCGGCTTGGAATGCGCATTTTTCACCATTTTCTTGGGATTTGGGGGGTGGGTGTGTGTGTGTGTGTGTGTGGTCTCTCTATGAACCTCGCTCCCACAGTGGGAAGTTTGGCCCTTCCAACCTACACCCAAGTCTTATGTCTTACGTGTTGAGATTTAATTTTTAAGTCTTAAGTCTTAAGTTTGAAAATGCATGACTTAAGTCTTAAATTTGCAACTGCATGACGGGATGTGTGAACCGAGCAAGCACGTGCCGGAGGTCAGACACTGTTTCGTACAATTACCTTCTTCACCGGCGGTATCTTAGCCCATGGATTCCGCGGGCCCGTCCCCTCGTAACCATGCTTCAATGTCAAAGGTGTTTAAATTAAAAAAAAAAGAATAATTGTTTTATTTGTAACAAACATTTTTCACCTTGTACGCATTGTATCTGAAGACATTTTCCTCGAATAAAAAGGTTTGAGCTTTGTATTTTTTCAAATAATTTGATGTTGAATACAAAATTATTCTGTTTGGTTGCAGATATAATAACAAATCCTAACTAAGCTGTTCACATGAAAAAATTTACAAAGTAAACGAATCCTATGGGCTATCGCGTGACACGTATGTAAATCACCAAAAACAAACCATGTATAAAAAGTATATTAACTATAAAAATATTTTTGCATTTTAACCTTTTTTTTTTTTTAATTATGGACTGTTATTTGGTTCTTACATATATGTCTATCAGTAGTCCACGACAGTAGATGTAAAAGGCCGATTCTGGCTCACCACCATTCAAAGTGATAAATATAGGGAAAAAAACTAGCGTAACTATTTCCGGCTGTTTTTAACGAAAGTGCAAGACAAAAAAACTCAAAATCCGAAATTCTATGAAAAAATGATGAAAATCAAGCAAATTAAAGCCAAAATCAAGGTATTTGAGGGCTACGTTTAAGCTCTAAAAACTTTCAAAAAGGAGCTATCAAAACAAGCAATTTTAAGCCGAAAGCAAGCAACTGTAGTTTAATGCATTCAAACGAATTGTTTAACATCTTGAGAAGTGATTCCATTTTTTTTGTGTTATTTACAAAGAAACAAATTATAAAAAAAAAATATTTTTTTCATTCTCTCCATAAATTAATTTTCTTAACAAATACAAAGAAACGATGCTGGAAATGGAAAATAATAATATATCTAAGCAATGTAAAAAATGTGGCAAAGTTTTAGACATAGAAAGTCTTGCACCCCATAAACGCACAAAAGATAAACATTTTAATACCTGAAATTTTTTTATAGTGAATATGCTAGTAGTCGTTGTGAGTTAAAAAAGAGAAAGTAATATGTGAATGTGGAAAATTTGTTTATAATGCATCTCTGAAAAAGCATAAAAATAGTAAATCACACAGTATAGAATTAGATAATTTAAATGAAATTCACCAAGTTAATTATCCAACAAAACATGTAAAGTGTGTAATGATAATAAATCTATAAAATAATTTCTACTAGTAAAACTACTAAGGATAAACATGCAAATATATGTAAAAATAGTTTTAGTGAATATCTTAAGAATTATCGTCTTAATAATAAGTTAAATACAGTTCCCCAATAATGTAAGCACTTTTCGAGCATTCCAATTATCCTTATTTTACACTTTCTTTATATATTTTTCTCATATAAATACAACTATAAAAATGGAGGTATATATAACAGCTGAGTTGAACGATGCGGGAGTGAGGGAGTTGAGAGATATTGCTTGATATGTTAAAATAACATATATATAAAGACTAATGAGAAACGATCTAATTAGAATTCGTATACCATTTATAATGCAATAGCGTATAGACGAGAGGAGAAAAAGAACGCCGAGAAAAAGAAATATTGCAAAATTATACGAGCAGCAAAAAAGCAACTTTGAAAATTAACCATTTTCAAAAGTCAAAAATATGTATAAACCAGAGAAAAAGGAATTAAAAGAAATATTCCCTTTTTCTAATCAGATATTTGAAAAGCCTAGAAATAAAAGTAAGAGAATATCACAACAGACAACAAAGAATAATTTTACATAATTACATATAGGCGATGTCGATATAAATGAATTATATCCCAAAGATAAAAAATAATTAGTAGAAATATTTCCATTCTATAATAATTTATTTGTTAGCAGAAGTAAAAGAAGAACCAACAAAAATTATTTTGTTAATAAAGTTTTTAAAAGTAGGATCTCAACATATAACACTGAAAACACTTTTAATTTAGTACAGTTTAATCATTATTTGACTTCAGTAAAAAAAAAAAAAAAAAGGTATTTAAGAATAATACTCAATAATCTTATAACATTTAGAGGGGCGAAAGCCAGTATTAAATTATATGCCTATTTTCGTGAGCAAAATAATAATCAAATAGAATTATTTACATTTTAAATAACCCAACTATACAATATTGAATGAAGGAGATATTAAAAGGTTTTATAAATTCATGATACAAGAAATAATTACACAATGATCTGAATTTCAAAGAATAGGCTTAGGGTGTACATTAGAAAGAGTAATTGGAATACAATTAGCTATAAATTAGTATAATCCATTAAATATTTAATATATATATATAATTACCACAAGGTATTAAGAATAAGAAAGCATCCATAAATGTTAAAAATTAATATCAAAAATGCTTCCTTTGGGCTGTAAAATCTGCATTATTTCCAGCACACAAAAATTCGGAGGGAGTAACCAAATATAAAATGTGGGGCTTAATATTGATAAAGTAATAGATAAATTTTAATATCCAATTAAAATTGATGATATACCAAAAATAGAAAATCAAATTGATGTATCTATAAATGTATACTCTATTGACGGTGAAGGTGAGAAATCCACAGCATACCCACTTAAAATTACAAAACTTAGAAAGGATAAGCATATAAATTTACTTTATTTCAAATATGATACAAATTCACATTACTATTGCATTAAATATTAATCAAGGTTTGTTTCAGCAAAGAAAATAACAAGCAACATAAAACATGTGTATGGGATATGTGTCTTCAATTCTTTATTTCTCAAGAGAAATTAGATAAACACGCAGAAGACTGCTCTAAAAATTAAACAGTAAAAAATATTTGCTCTCCTTCGAAAGGAGAGCAAATATTTTTCAGAAATTATAAACATACAATGAAGGTTCCTTTTGCAAATATATGCCGATTTTGAGTCAATTCTATAGAAAATATAAGCAATCAAGCCAAATCCAAGGGAAACATATATATTTAAATTAATCTAAAAATACCCTGTTTTAACAGAAGGTGATATCGATTCTGGCCTTTATAAAGATTTATTTAAATAAATATACATTCTTACTAATGAACAAATAAAAATAATTGATTTAAAGCTAAACAACGAATCATACACAATGAAATACCAGTTACACGAGGTATCTGGTTTTTGCTATTAAATTGTATCCGCTTATGGAGATTATAAGCCACCAGTTGTGTAAAGAGGTCCAAATGCACATGATATTCTCATATTAACAATTAAAAGAGAAGTAGAAAAAGTGGTGAAATATATTCGCAAATTGAACCAATGCATGCACTTACAAAAGAAGATAAAGTATTATATAGTAAATGAAAAAGATGTACTGTATGTGAGGGTAAATATATGGAGGTAAATAAATAAGTTCGACACCACGATCATATAACTGGAAAGATCATTGATCCAGTAAGTAATAATTGCAATCTACAACGAAAATTACCTTTTTGTACCAATTTATTCCTGTAATTTAGCTGGGTATGATGATCATTTATTCATCAAAGAGTTAAGCTATGATGATAAAAATATATATTTAATTGCAAATAATGAAGAAAAGTTTATTACTTTTGGGAAGGAAACAGAAAACTTACATATTAAATTTATAGATACATTTAAATTTACGACCAGTTGTTTCGATAAATTATCATCTAATTTAACTAAAGATGAAATGAAACATACCCAAAAACATTTTCCAATAGATCAAGTAGATTTAGTAATTTGAAAAGGGGTTTATCCATATGATTATATGGATAGTTGGAAGAAATTCAAAGAAACAGATCTTCCACCAAAGAGTGAATTTTACAACAAATTAAAATGAATCTTATATTACTAGTGATGATTATGAAAATGCAAAATGTGTATGGAACCAATTAAATATAACAATTCTTGGGGAATATCATGACATATTTAAAAAGTGACATTATTGTTAGTGGATGTGCTTGAAAATGTCAGAGATAAATGTATAAATGCATAAGACTTACATCCTGTGTGTTATTTTACTGCACCGGGATTATCATGAGAAGCAATGTTAGAAATTACTAAACAACTATGAGATTTATTGCATAATTATGATATGATATAATGGTAGAAAATGGAATTAGAGGTGGTGATATCGCAATGTTGTAGGCGAAATGTTAAAGCTAATAAGAAATATTTAGAAGATTTTAATACAAATCAAAAGTCTAACTATTTAGCATATCTCAATGCAAATAAACTTTATGGTTTGGCGATATCACAATATTTCCCACATGGCGGTTTTGACTAGGTTTATTATACATTAAAAGATTTAGATTTCTTGACTGAAAAAATATTAGATTTGGAGGATTATTCTGAATATGGTTATATATTAGAAGTTTATTTAGAATACCCACCAGAACTGCATAATTTACAAAAAGATCTACCATTTTGCCCAGAAATTAAGAGAATTTCAGGAACAAATCAAAATTAAATTGTTAACAAATTTACATAAAAAAAGGAAAATACTTAATTTACTACTGTAAATTAAAACTATGTCTAAAAAATGGTTTAAAACTTACTAAAATATCTAGAATATTGACATTTGGTCAGTCCTATAGGTTGAAGAAGTATATAAATTTGAATACAGAGATGAGATCTAATGTTAAAAATGACTTTGAAAGGGATTTTTATAAGCTGGTGAATAATTCTGTGCTTGGAAATACAATGGAAAATATAAGAAACAGAGTAGACACAAGATTAACATAAGATGCAGAAAAATGTGAACAATTAGTAGCAAAACCAAAATTGAAAATCATTGTTATGTTTAATGAGATTCTTGCAGTTCTACATATGAATAAAACAAATGTAAAATTTAATAAACCTATTTATGTTGCCATGAAAATTTTAGAATTGATGTACCATTTTCATTATAACCTGATGAAACCAAAATATGGTGATAACATTGAAATATGCTATGAAAACACCAATTCATTCATTTATAACATAAATATGGAAGATTTTTACAAAAATCTGAAAACAATAATAGAAAAATTAGTTACAAGTGATTACTCAAATGACAATATCTATAACATGCCACAGATAAATAAGAAAGTTATAGGGAAGATGAAAGACGAATATAATGGCAAAATAATGAAAGAATTTATTGGTTTGAGAGCAAAAATTTATCCTTATAGAATTGATAATAAAGAAAAAGAAAATATCAAAGGGCATAAAGAAGTGTGTTGTTAACAAGAGCATCACATTTGAGGACTATAGTATAGAACAATAAATTTAATAATGATTAAAAACATGAAATATATACAATATAAGTTAATAAAATAGCTTTAAGTCCTAATGATGACAAGAGAATTACACTAGAAAATGAAATCAATACAGTGCAATATGGTTATCAAAACAGAGAATCTTAAAAATGGTAAATTCTAAAACAATATCGATGTCAGCACCATCTAAATCAATCAATTTGCCATTTTCATCTCTAATGTTCAAAACAATATGATTAAATTGGTCATTGTTAATGTGATAGAAAATTGAATATGCTAATATAATCTGTAAAGCCAAACATATTTTTTGGTGGAAAACTAGCAATTATATCAGTTTCTAAATTATTAGGTTTATCATATTTTATGGACATACCATATGCTAAATTGCAGTGGACATTAAGTGTCTTAAACTAAATAAAATTAGGTAATTTAGTGCCAACAGTAATTTTGTCTTATTCAATTGTTAAATCTCTTTCAAGGCCAAGAATATCAGATAAACTATCATCAAGTTCAACATCAAACTTAGGTTAATTAGATATTCTGTTTTTCAGAATACCTATTGTTATCTCAATGTTGTTTCTTGAAAATGGATCAATTGAATTTATAGAATTTTTTTTAGATTTTATATCTTATTGCCCCCTAGGGATACTTATACCTCCATTTTTATCAATGACAGCAATCTTTTTTTCAATGGTAGTTATAGTATTATTGTCTATATTTGGAGTCAAAACTTTTATATGAAAACTAACTAATATATCGATTTTTCGCTGCGGATAATATCATAAAGAAGCTTCTTCTTCAGTACAGAAGTATTATTTGTTAACTTGAATACTTTATCATCCATCTAATACTACAAATTATTGTTATTAAATGAAAAAGCAGCAGCCAAAGCAGCCTATGCTGCACAAAGTTAATTGGGGTGTCAGTGTTTTGATTTCTGAAGAAAACTCTAAGAATAAAAAGAATGGTGAATTATTGCCTAATGATATTAGAGGAGTAATTGTAGGCCCGATAAATTGTGGCCATTTAATAAAAATATAAAAATAAAGCTAAACTTCATATTTTAAAAATATACCTATTGTGGTCATCAAGCCATCAGTATATTCAGATATTTTAGTTTTTTTATTTATTTTAAAAGTTAAAATGTCACCCATGTTAACATCAAAAGGATTACTGTAATATATTTTTTTGAGATCCCTTAATAACAGTCACAGTATCGTCAGGTAAATTGGGATCATCAGTAATTATTTTATAAACATTACAATCCATCATAAAAGTAAAGAATATTTTATTATTATCTAAGTAAAAATTATTATTACTTCTATTCGACTCTGAAGGGAAATAAAATATACATGATTATTTTTCCTTACATTTTTCAATTTTCAATTTAACAAGTGTATCACAATTATTCAAAACTTATTTGTTTAAATTTTGCTATTTAACAGCTATTTCTTTATCTAAATATCTTTTATTGACACCATCTTTTCCATCTAAAGGATCATCTATATTAACAATTCTATGCCCTAAAAAAGACACGTAAGATTTTGTATAATCATAACAAGTGCTTAGTTTACTTTGTAAAGCAGAAACATCTGAATTACATTGTGAATCTACATATGTTTTTAAATTGGAAACAATGGAATTGTTTTTGAATCTACATATTTTTAAAGTGCAAGGAGGAACAATATTATTGTATTTCGAATCTACATCCTTTTTAATGCATAATCAGAAACAATAGTATTGTATTTTGAATCAACTTCCTTTTTTAGTGCCTGCTTTGCATTCGTTTATTCATTTTATATAATCAGCAATAGTGTTACTGAATTGTAAATTTATATCCTCTTTTAAAGCATAATCAGCTATTTGTTTATTAAAAAGGATTTTATTGACTGCATCTTTAACGTCTCTGGTATGATATATATATTAACAATTCTACGAACAAAAAAAGAAACATAAGATTTTGTAAAATCAAAACAAGTGGTTTGTAAAGTAGAAACACTCGAATTGCACTGAGAATCTACATATTATTTTAAAGTAAAGGCATTAGTGTAAGAAATGCTATTTAAATATTTGATTAATGGTTTCCCAACTATGCCCATAATTTAATAACATAGAAATTATATCGTAAAATTTAAATCCCATCGAAAAAAAAAGATGTAAAACAAACATAGATGTCCATATATAACTGAATCAAATTTCTGGATTCTATCGTCATAGTAATAAACATTTATATCTTTAAAATAACTAACTAAATTAGTAAGAATATTGCCTCGAAATGAGTGAAAATAGAAAACATTATTTTCTTTAATATAGCAACCCCAGTGAGTGCCTGGATTTTTTGAAATGTGATAATTAACCACAGAATTTTCATTTTTGTGCATACTTTTAGGTAATTCGTCAAACAATAAACATTTCTGAAATTTTTAATATTTAACATTTTTACATATTTTCCAATATCAATATTACATATTTGGTATATATTAATTTTTTTTGCCGTCCTCTTTTCAATCTGCTTTCGGATTATTTTACATTACTAAATTATATATTTTTTGTTCTTCTAATTCTTTTTTATTTTTTCTAGTGTGTTCAACAGAATTATAAATTGCACTAGCTACTCCAGCTAAACCACCAAGTCCACTTAAAGCAGCCAATATAATTGGTATAATTCATTCACGATGTAAACCACTACAATTTTTTCACTTGGCCAACTTTTTAACTGTTGGCAATGATAAAGTTAATTTGAAACTTTTGTCTTCTTTCAATTTTTAATTTTTTCTCTCAAACTGATCATTTGTTAAAAGTTGATCTGCACATAAATCTTTTAATTCCTCAAAAGGAATATCGAAAGTTATATTTGTTATCTTCAATGATAAGTAAAATAAATATTGATATTCAATAAAACATTTTAATTCCCCATCCTAATTTTCTTTTTGTAAAAATAGTTGAAGCAACAGCAGCAGAAGCAATTTTTTCTCCAATTGGAGTATCTTTATCTAATATCATTTCTTTAGCTTCTATTTGTAAAATTTTATCAGCATAATTTCTAGATTTTAAATATTTATGATCTCTGTAAGTAATATCGTGATATTTGCATGCTTCGTCTAATTTATTTATTCCTATATCGCCTCTTTCCAGTCTTTCACTAAATTTTACAAACGGTCCACCGTAATAATGGCCTGGCAAATGCATTTCAGGAAGACTTAAATTGTTAATGCCCAATTTATTATACCCTTGCCATGATGTTCAGAGCTCCAAAATGTGTATGGAATTACATTTCAAACTCTTATAAAATAACGAATTCCTTTTGGATTATAACAATAAAATCAGAAAACTTATTATTTAGCATAATCATTATACTTACTTTTTCATTGTAATAATTGTTATTTCCAGCATTTCTTTCGCCGTGAATAATTAACAATTTATAGATTAATTTTCTAACATTGTCTATCCAAATATATTCTTTTGGCAAACTATTATATTTTTTTATACCTTCTCCAGATTTAGGAGTTCTTCTAGAAACTGGTCTTTCTGGTGTGTTTGGCATTGTTGTTGATTGAGGTTTTATATAGTTATCATAAATCGGTCTTTCTGGTGTGTTTGGCATTGTTGTTGATTGAGGTTTTATATAGTTATCATAAATCGGTCTTTCTGCTGTGTTTGGCATTGTTGTTGATTGAGGTTTTATATAGTTATCATAAATCGGTTTAATTATATTTGTGTACTTCCAACTGTTATTAGAGTTCATTTTCTTATAATGTTCAAATTTTTTAAATACAACATTGGTTACCTAGAAAATATCTGTGTAATTTTCATAGTTATTATTGGTGAATTCACCTTTTTCTTTTACTATGAAATTAGAAAGTCTTCCTGTTAATACATATTCTTCACCTTTAACTTTTATTGTATGATTTTTTATCTCTACATTTGTTTCACCAACGAAAAAATTGTCTCCTTCTCCTCGTAAACCATACATTGCGTTAGTAACATTTATTCTTTTTGCAATTTATTTTCCGAGATTAATAGTATTAACACCTGCTATAGTTGGCAAATATTTTAATGGAATAATACCCAATTGCCTTTCCGAATTAGGAGTTTCTTCTTCTGCAAATAATTCTCTTTCAAACGATGTTTCTTCTGGAGTTGGTGGGTAATCTAAAATTTTTGCTGCTTTAGGAACTAGTGTTGTTATTAAATTTTAATTTTCTTCACTTCCTTTTTTACTTTGTTTACCAATATTTCGCAAATTCGTCGATTAATCGCTGCTCTTTCTTCTTATTTTTTCCCATAATCTTTTTCATGGCGCTTTTCATATTTTTTGTACCTTCCAAAGAGTAACTGAACTCGAGAAACTCCTTTCGATTCTGCCATTTATATATAAATTTTTTTCATATAGGTGAGTTATAAAAATATTGAGAGTTTTGAGATGCGGTCTTTTCCTCCAACTGATCAAACTAGGCGGAATTTAAGTCTTTACTATAATAGAATCGAATTTGATATTCCCATAGGAGATAGCTTTTCGTTTCCAAATGACGTTTATGTTTATGAACAATTTAGTTTACTAAACAGAGATAAGGTTTGCGATGAGGCAACATATGATGAATCAGGTAATTCTGACGTCTGTTCGAACTTTTCTCCTTTTCAATTTTCTAGAGTAGGATCCTCAAAACGTGGAAATATTTTTGAGGCTGTTGATAATCCAGGTATAACATCAACAATGATGAATGCTTTAAGATCACCAAGTGAACGAAATTATTTAGTATTTTCTGGTGTTTATAATCTATATCGACATAAATATGTTTCTAGTGAAAAAAATTTTTAAAAAAGAGGTTAGAACTCTTTCTAGTAATAAAAATAATGAAATAATCTATCCTCTGAGATATCTGTTTGGTTTTATTCGTGATAACAATGAAGTTTATTGGAAAGGTGGATATAAAATTAGTTTTTTTTTCGTAATTGATCTGATAACAACTGTTTATTTATTTATGAAACTTTTGATAAAGATGATAAAGTTACGAATTATCGTCCTGATCCTGGTAAAATTGTCGTTGGCCAATTAGAAACTATAAGGCCTATTATTGAATATGAACCGAAAGCGGCCATTGCAATTAAAGAAAAATGCACAAAGATCCAAAAATACGTATTAGTTTGCTTGCTGCCAATTTTAAGAAAAATAAGTCCCCTAAGGGAATAAATGTTTTTAGCTTTTATATCAAAGATCAGTTTAATAATTTACAATTTGACATGCCCGATTTTGTAATTTTAGGCTTTCAATTTAATAGAAAAATTGTGCTGAACATCGTTAACACGCTGCTATGTTTGATCATTGTAATGTGAGAAACATTTATGTCAAAAATGGTAGAAATGAAATTTTTCCTAAAGAAAACTGGATTCTAGACATTGAAAACGGTGTTTATCTTAAACAATTTCTTGGTTTTATAGATTTTAGAAATTCGAAAATCAAACTAGATACCAGCTATAAAAATTAACTTGATTATAAACCAACTGAAATTTTCTTGGTGATATTATGTACTATTCATTTTGGGTGCGAAGGCCTTTATATGTTATTGATTGTTCATACAGGAGCACAACCGTAGTCAAAGAAAAAACCAAATATAACAATTTGTGTTGATTTTAATAAAAAAATGAGGCTTTAATTAGTCAAAGGAATCTTACTTACTATTATTTGCAAGAAAGAATTACTGAAGATTTATCAGTTTTTAATATTATTAAATGAAGTAATCAACAAATTGTTCCGATAGTTTAACACGATCTTCTAGACTTATATTTTAGTTGTCACATTTAAAAGTTTTTCGTATTTTTAGAAATATAGAAGAGTTATTTGATCAAAAGAAAAACCTTATTCACACTACTAATTAATTTTTCTTCGA
This sequence comes from Dryococelus australis, assembly GCA_029891345.1. Lineage (NCBI taxonomy): Eukaryota > Metazoa > Arthropoda > Insecta > Phasmatodea > Phasmatidae > Dryococelus > Dryococelus australis. Next base: position 12,507,123 of record CM056994.1, on the reverse strand, counting down.
AAATAAAAATGCATGTGTTGCCTTGCAGCTTGACAAACATTTTAAAAGGTGATAGTGGGTCAACAATTCCTTCCTATATATTAGATAATGCATCTGAAGATCTTAAAAATATAGTTATCAAATTTCTTTCAAATCTACAAAACTTACAATTAAACATCCTAGAAAAGATTGCCAATAATTATGACCTTCGTGAAATAGGCGAAAATCTAGATAAAATAGAACAAGTTTTTAAGAAATTAGTATAACTTCGATAATGATGATTTCATTTCATTTATTTAATTTCTCTATCAAATTAATTATCTGCATTGAAACCAAATGATTCATCAATAGAACTTTCTAAATCAGATTCATCATCTGAATTTTCTGAATCAACTAAAAATCCTTTTCTGAGTTCTAAAAATTTTGTAAAATTGCCAAAACCATCTCAATATGAATTTTCTAACTCGTTTAAAACATATGAATCTGAATTTTCTAAATTGTTTAAAACGTCTGTATTTTCTAAATGATCTGGAACAAATCAATAATAATCAGAATCGTCCTCGTTGAGAAAAGTTTCGTATTCAGCTTCATAATCAGGATCAGAATAGTACTCTACATCAAAATATGAAAATCTCTCATAATGAGATTCGTAATCAGAATCTCTATCTGCAATTGGCAATCCTTTCCTTTAGAATTTTTATACGACTATTTATAATATAATTTAATAAGAAAATATTAGTTACATTTCTAGAAAATGTGAAATTGCTTGAAAAACATGATATATTCTTGTTTTTTTTCTTTGCATAATTTTGCTTGTTTTGACCTCGTGTGAAATCTTGCAGGCTAATTTTTTAAAAAGTGCTCAAGTTTGCTGGTTTTTCCTTAAAGTTGCTTGATTTTGGCTTAATATTGCTTGTTTTTGAGTGCTCCTTTTAAAAAGTTTTTAGAGCTTAAATTTAGCCCTCAAATACCTTGATTTTGGCTTTAATTTGTTTGATTTTAATTTTTTTCATTGAATACGAAATTTAGATTTTTTTCTTACGCTTTCGTTACAAATAGCTGGAAATAGTCATGTCCGTTTTTTTCCTATATTTTTAAGGAAAATTATCGGTGTTAGTGGTGGTGAGCCAGAATCGGCCTTTTACACCTACTTACGACATTAATTCATGCTGTAAATTTTCCATCTGCACAGCATAAATTATACATTTTTTTATTAGAGGAAAATATCTTTACATGCAATACGTACGAGTTGAACAACGTTTGGTAGAGTTATAAAATGATTAATTTTCGTGTGTCCTACACAGTTAAATAGCAGGTGAACAAAATATATGATTTCAAAGAAATTGTAACATGCCATTCCTGTTACTTTAATAAACATTTTGTGTTAAAAATACTTTTTGTAATTTGTAAGTATCGAGATATTTGTTAGATTTTTACATACCTAAAGTAAAAAAAGAGAAGGTCATGACTAGATAAAGCTGAAATTTCACGGATTCATTTGGCAAACAAGCTAGACTCCACAATAATTTGTGTACTAGAGCCTCGTTTAGTGGTTTATTGGCTGTTGCTCCTGTTTACCCTCAGACCAGGTTACACGTGATTCGGTCCTTGTTTCCTTACAGGTTATTAATTGGCTTTAATTCATCCAGGGCGTGGCCTCCAGACTGCGATACAATGGGAAAACAAAGTCAAATGCACATGTGTTACGTCTAGCTTGTCCTCGAATGAATTCGCCAAATTCCAGGGTATCTTATCATGACGTTTATTTTTCGAATGATTCTGTACTTTTTATCGAGCTACCACCAATATCACGCCACGAAACTATAGAACATCCTCAAAGCCGAGGAAATTTGTTCTGGTCCTTGGACGTCTATAAAACTTCCTGGTTGACTCGCAACTCATAAATAATATAATATTGGATGGGGTGCGTACAACAAAGTAAAGAAAAAATCTGTGTCCTGGAAGTGGTTGAAGCAGATAGCAAAGCGCGAAATTCGTACGTATCAATGCAAGTCTACATTTAGAACTTCTGTGTCGTAAAAATGCGCTTGTAATGAGTTGATTTTGAACAAATATTTTCTCTTTGCAATGTGATGATATCCCGCGATTTTTGGTGTAGAAGGATTCGTATTGCTGCAGTCAAACGGTAAAATCGCTTCACACATACGTCGCGTCTGCCAAAAACGAAAATAGAAATTCACACACGTCATCCGTAAATTGAAACCCAGCAAACAATCAGTATTAACCGCAAAACTTAATTCTATTTGCCTGCCTATTCTATTGAGACCAAGTTGCAAAGAACTAGTGATCTGAACTGTACAGCAAGAGAAGTGCTGTCGAACCATTGAGGTTTTTCTATGATGCTGGAGTTATCTGTGGGTAGGAGGAGAGCTCGTTAAATTGATTAGCATTTACTGCCAGTATTATCAGCTGTGCTGCACCCCGTCCATTTGGTCTGCCGCGTGAGCAATAATTGCGTACTGCAAAAACAGCTATTAGATAAAATTATTTGCTTCAACTTCTGAACCAATACGTTTAATAAATGCAGAGTCTGTAAGGTTATACGAAAATATTCACAGTGTTAAATCTAGATTGAAACTTTCGACGGGTTTATACAAACTACACAATACTGTTCCATTACAGCGATAATAGCAAAAAGGCAAATGCCTTTTACACTGATAGCATGTCAAACCCTCAAGAGTTCTTGGACGACACGAAGTATTTTACTCTTTTATTTGAGTAGTTATTAACCTCGATAAATAACAATAATTCCTAGTAAGTTTTTCTTTGCTGTATCAAAAAATAAAATGGATATTTTAATACAGTTTACCAAGACAGATAGATCTACCTATTTTATAAAATAAGGAATTAAATATTTGTTGAGCCAGAAATCGATTAATTCTCTAGTTATAGTTTGTATCAAAAACTTAGTGGAACATTCTCTCACAAACGATAATAGTTAACAAGAAATAAAGAAAATGTTTTTAACTTCTACCAAAATTGCACTACTGGGCATTAAAATTGCGAGACCAAGATGGACATGAGATATCACAACCAGATTTATTGAACAGAAAACAGATCGTACACGGGTATATCATCACACTTGCAGTTCAATATGACTTACAGGACATGGGGAAATCAATACTGTTTGGCCCCACCATGGACGGTAACAAACTCTGTCACACAACACGGCATTGAGAGAAAGTGACTTTGGAAGTCTGTGTCGGGTACCTCGACGCGTGCCCACAGTTCAAATGTTGTAGCCGCGGATGTACTGTAGTACGCCAGTCGTCACCCGCTGGCGAACCACGTGTTTCAATCGGCTATAGATCCAGTGAACGCGCAGGCCAAGGAAACAGTGCATCATGGCAGTGATTCAGGAACTGCGGGATGATGTGTGTCACAATGCGGTCGCAAATTGTTCTGTTGGTCCCAGGCTAGCTCTGAATATATGGGACATCGACAGGCCCCCAGCACCTCCACGATGCGAAGGTCGGTATGCCAGAGGTGTGGCCTAGGTGTTAGCGTGAGCGTAATCCGAAGGAACCCCATAGCATGACTCGAGGTAGTGGGCCTGTATGACAGTGCGTGTTGCAGGACTTGACGAGGTGTTCATTATGGCGCCGCCAGACACGTATCCGACTATCGTGGTGATGAAGCGGGATTCGTCGTAGACTATGGCATGCCATTCGTCCCTCCAGACTCAACGTTCCACCAGCCGTTGTAGATGCAGGTGCTTGTGGCGAGCAGTCAGTGATAGCTGCAGTAATGGGCGCCCTAACACTATAGGCGGCAACAGATTGGTGTGCCACATGCCTGAGGGGGGATGTCTGATATGGCAGTATGGCCTGCGACACGCCATGTGCTCCAGATGCCTGTCCACGCGCTCGTTCGTGGGTCGGCGTCGTTTACACATCGCTCCGCCCGTTTGTCTCGGACTCACTGGAATTATATGCACTTCACTGTGGTTGTATTTATTCCGACGCGAGAACCAATTACAACATACTGTAATCCACAATCCCGATAGGTCACTATTCCCCAGCTGTCTGAGCTAGAAACCTGTTCATATGTTTGTAGCGTATTTCGATGTGTCGTACTAGCTCTGTCTGTGCACATGAATGGCGGGGAAACTCAATGCCACTGCCTCTAAACGACTCCCTGACCTCGACTTATATACAGCTCATCAGTGTCGCAATTGGTGCATATGCTGCGCCACTGGGCTGGACAAACAATCACAAAACTCTCTTTCCCTGCTCTAAATACGCTTCCAATATCGATACTTTTAGGAATGTCTTTTCTGGTGTCGCAATTTTAATGGCCAATAGTGGAGTTGGAAACTAGTTTCCAAAGATTTTATTGTAACTCTAGAACTGAAATATTGTATCTAAACAATACATTGATTTATACTGTATATCACTCAAAGAAGTTTACATAGCTTTATATTTACAGTAAACTTTAGGTGTACAACACTTACTTTTCAAAATTCAACATTACATGAAACTTTCCGTACTAAGGTTTCGTAAAACTTGCCATATTTATTTTGGAGCGTTACAAATGTTTTCTCGGCAACTTGTTTCTACAAAGTTCTTTGTAAAAACAGAAATATTTTACAGTGCGCACCGAAAGAAAGATTTGTTCCAGACAACAAAAAATTTGCATATAAGGGCCAAAAATATATTTTGTTGCTCCAAGAAATATTTGGTTGAGTACACAAACATTGAAAATCAACAAAAAAAAATTTTGTTTATCTAAAACAATACACGCCTGAATTAACAAAACATCTCTGTTGGTATATCAATAATTCTTTAGTTGAGAATAAATCCACTTGTTCAAAAATTATAAAATTATTTATTCATACTTTGTTAATAAATGTGCTACAGGATAAGAAAAAAATAAAGCATTCACATGAGAAATAAATTTGTCGCGAAACACAAATATTATCTTCAATAAAATCCATGGACATGTTGAAATCAAACCTCCGCCAAAATATTAAAGTATGCTGCAGACGTCATGGTAAGTCGTCTTACATAATGCCCCATTATACCACTCAACAAATCTCTGTACCCAAGTGAAGTGTATAAACAGAGAAGACTGTATATAAAATTGACCTTGGCAAGGGCCTCATCACTTTATCCATGCGTCGGTCTAGGGAAACCGTGAAATTATAAAAGTAAATATTTCGCACACGCATGCTCATATTTAAACCACGATGCATACAAAAAAAAAAAGCGAAAGAAATAATTTAAGTTATCACAAATGGTCACCTAACACTTTTTATTCGACGTTCGGATATTGAACCACTTTCCATCCATCGTTGCCAACTTGACTGTGTGCATGCCACTCAGTGCGCCCGTTAACACATATGCAAGCAATAGTAGTGACTTTTTCTAAGGTTGGTTTCAAAAGTGCTCACTTTATCGTGAACAGCCTTTAATAATTTGAATGCTAATTGTCGACAACCTAATGGGCAAAGTAGAGTTACGAACCCTTCTCCCCCACCAACACTCCAGAGTCACAGAATCAGCCCATTGTTGCTAACCCACGAACTTTCGGAAACAACCGTCGTAAATATAACTGCTCATAATTCCGCTGCCAGAATAGTTGTCGTTACGAAGCTTTGTCTTGTTACAAACATTTATAACATGGTTAAAGAAAAAAGCTTACATGGACTGATTTCTTGAGTAACCATTTACTGGCTTCAATAAATGGACCGCAATGCCCCATTTATTTTCTTGGCGCAGCTTGCTGGTGTTGGCAATGGCTCATTCTTACCACGTGAAGGGGGACCTGGGGAACGTTCTGCAATAACTCTAAATGGGCCTGAGATCGCGGCTCTACGTTTCCCCGACCAACTTTCATTAAACTTTTATGGCGGATCGGGGGAGAATATCTCTCTGAGTGGGAGTTAACCGCAAGAAAAACGAGATTCGAATTGGTGCTGGAAATTTCTGGCTTGTAGAAACTTAAGGGAGTTGTAGACTTCTCTCCAGTCGGAGTAAAGGGTAGCTGGTAACCGTTGTAACATTTTCGACTCGTTTCAGTCTAGACCTTCAGAGAGTACACAACTCATTTCGCCTCAGCACCAAATATTCAGCATATGGTGAGTATGAGAGACATTGTAACATTTTGAATATTTTATGTATTTGTTTTTACAGCTTGTACTGACCGATAAGTCTTGACTATTTCTGGATTTAATAACCACCATGTCATATTAATCTACACAGTCAAGAATAAGTCATTTCATCAGGGTCTGGTGCAACAACAATTATCCATTATCCTGTTATACTGGACCACGTTGAAATTAGCCATTTAAAAGCTTTATCAGCTGCTGACTCATAGTTTTACGCGGAGCTAGGAAGTACAAAAACTAACGAAAGGAAGAACACAGTGTTTCAGAAACTAGAACGAGAAATCGCAGGATCATTATCCATGTCATATTTACATAGTGTGTGCTGAAACATTACACAACTCTTAACTGTTTTGTATCAGAACCTGCGAAGTAAGATTCCAATAGGAGGGTGACAAGATCTGTGCGGCGTTTATTTACAGAAATAGTGAGATTTCGTAATTAATTTGGCAATCAGACAACATTCTATAGTTTTCTATATACGGTAGCAGTTTCGGCCTAGTACAGTGGCTACCGTTTTCTATGAGAGAATGTTAAGGAGGTATCACCTGAGTACACACACGATTGCTAGAGGAACGCTTTATACGAGGAGAAAGAATTTGTTTCACTTACCCATCAAATTTATTTGAAAAGTATTTGCTATGCCCCTCAACTAACCCGTTTATGCTTTAAACATCTGCATTCGTTCACTTGAACAAAACATAGTATTAAAAAAATTCCTTTACCCGAACATTTATTTGGTTATCCCGGCATCACGAACATGTATTTGGTACACACCATTATTGTGGAAGTATTGATGTACTTCCTTAAGGTGAGTATAATTCGAGCAGTTCATGAAGGGAAGTCAAGGGAAACCAATGTTATACTTTTTTTATATTGTACTTGTTAAGATTCGAGAGGATCTGATGATGGTACAACAGGTAGGGTAAATAAATATAAAAAGTTGTAGGTTACTTTATGGTTATATAATTAAACATCTGGACATTACATATATTACTAAATAGTTGAAGGAGCATTGTTAAGTTAACCTCATCAACTTACCTTACTGAGAGCCGTGTTGGCCCCACCTTGAGAAGTACCTGGAGACTGTTGAAGTATGACGGGTTATGGCGGTCTACACAGCAGGCTTCTTGGGACGTCTATATCGGCCAGCGTCACATGGAGAAAGACGCCTGGCGCCACTCTACATTGACCTCATATCGTCGTCATATAACACAACCTGGCCTGATTCCCTGGCTGGTAGAGGATATTCCTGCTTACCGGGGTTTGGCAATGAGAGCCCCGATTACACGAACTGCCTGTCCTAACTACCACTCGTGTGTGATGGCGTGTTCAGGCAGGCCGTCGAGTTAAGGAATGTTCACATCGTAACAGTACGTTAAACTAACCGGTTCGGTTGCCGTAAACATTATAAATATCATGATAAAGTCTAAATGAATATTTTGTTTCGAATTAATAGAGACCTGCCAAATTCACGTTATTATTTGGGGACTCGTTAAAATTCAAACACACGTATCCTTGGAAATATGTTTGTCATTGGATCGTACTATGTTTGACATGTCCTGGGTAATTCTTGCCAATAAATGAATAGTTCATAATTGCGTAGTCCAACCACGTGCGATCCAGTAAAAAAAAAGGCGTGGCTTCACACATATGCAGCTGCCAATGGAGAAACGATGCCGGCTCGAGTGTATACAGCATTGTTTAGTTTAGCCTGTTTACAAATAATAACGCGAATTTTGCAGGTCTCTAGGAATGAATAAGCGTTTGGCTATGTGGAAAAAACTGATATGCCTAGTAGGCCTATTGCGAATATTGTAGTAGCAACATAATTAGCTATGTAAAGTAATGCCATTTATTTAAATGGATGTAGCGTATTCTGGTTATCCGGTTTCCTAGGCTGAAACTTAGCATTGCTCAAGAATTTATATATAATTGCTGTTAAAAGTATGATAATATCGGCGTTTGCTAGTGTATTTGTTAACGCTTAATAACGGCAGTCCCAATAAAACAATTTAGCTGGAAGACAATAAATAATTGAAACTGTAATACTTGAAAACATATGACGAAAATGCCATACGTTAAATACGGCGTGCGAGGTCACTAAGGCATATAAAAGTACTCGAATTTCAAATTTCGCTCCTCCTGTTACACCATACAAGTTTTGCAGGCTTGTGGAAAAAAAGATAATAAAAAAAATTTGGCTGCAGCAATAAAATATTTAACCACTCCTATACAATCAATTGAATATGTTATGTCAATAATATGTCGTTCGTTATTTTCAACAAAAACCTTTCCTTCAGTGCAGTCGTCCCGGCCAGTTTCGGACGGGGGTAGGACGTGAAGCGGCTGAATGAAGACGCGGGAGAGAACGACAGCACCTCGAAGGAACCCGCTGACCACGGCAGCGCCCATCTTTCTCTCACCACGAGAGAATATCCTGCAGATGATTGATTCCCTCTCGCTGGGGCCAGTGAGAGGCTGGCTGGCGACCATAGGCCGTTCACGACTAAATGAGCAGTTTTGAAAGCCCTGCTTAAGATCTACTTGTACGCACGTTGTGTATTATTCCGCCTTCTGTAAGATGAACTTCGCCATGGGACTCATCACTTGATTCATGCCGTCGGTCAGGAGAAACTGAGAATTTACTTGGAAAATATAATATTTTACAAATATGGAAATTTGTATACTTCGATGCATTAAAAAAAAAACAGAAAGCAAAAGAAATAATTTAGCTTACCAGAAATAATTTAGCTTACCAGAAATGGTTACCTAACACTTTTTATTCGACGTTAAGAAATGGAACGACTCTCCATCCATCGTTACCAACTTTACTGGGCTCATGCCACTCAGTGCGCCCTTTGAAATATATTAATTTGGGAGCAGTGATTTTTTTTTCTAGGGTTGATTTCAAAAGTGCTCACTTTATCGTGAACATCCTTTAGCTGCATTACTGGACGTTTCCGCAAGTTAGTGGATTATTTTAGGAATGGTGCCTTAAAGGGCGTCGGCCTCGTAAAAAAATTTCATATTTAAGGTATTATCAGTAATTACTCGTCCCTCATAAACAAAAGTTTTTGAACACACAAATTTTCCACAGAAAAATGCCAAAGTCAAAATTTCACTGTTTAAGAAATGTAGGCTACAAATAACGGAAACTAACTTAGGGCCGTAATTATAAATTCTTTTCGAATGTCAACCGACCTCCCTCCACCAAAATGGATGTTTTTGTTGATTATAGTTCTCTTCCGGATGATGGTTAGCGACCAGTAAACAACTGTCCTCCACCTCTCTGGTGACCGAGTTCTCGTGACCAGACAGCAGTCAACCAGTATCCCACTGCTTCCAAACGGCGCGGGATCTAGACCAATTTAGGCGGTATATTGATGAAGTAATTAATTCTTACGACGAAGTTAAAGATTTCGATTTGAATCGGGCTACGAATTCACTCACTCCTGTTAAGAGAATGAATTTATGGATGTGGGACACTACATATAAGTTTATATTTTAGTTTTTCATAGTGTTCAGTTTTCCAGACGCAACCTGTTATATGAATACAAAAGTAATAGTTACACTTTACTGACTTGAGTGCCTTACGATAGTAAGTTCTATTCATTACTTTAAATTGTTATTTGTTGTAGTATGGAAGTATAAATTATTTAAACGTAAACGCTATCATTCTTAAAAAAAAAAAAAAAAAACGGAAAGGTTAACAGAATGTATAGATTTAAAAACCAAAGTATTTTTCCTTGACTTTGAGCATATTACCCTAGAATAATAATATTTATGCGAAGTATATTTACAAAATTGTCTTCGTAGCTATTTGTTGGATTTATCAATTAGTTACAACTGCAGCCATAAAATAACTATGCTAGGTACTGGAGATGTTTGTGAAGTATATCTAATAATTAATTAGCGCCTTCCCTCATAAATAACCTTTAAAAAATCTCGTCAACATATATTTCTTCATGAACTTTCGTTAGTAAAATCTTTGAAATGGCAAATTATTCCGCATATATTTATTAGTTATCTGGCAGTATTTAAAATTCTACGTGCTCTCTCGGACGAATTGAGACGATCAGAGAGATTCTTCATCAAATCAAACAGAATCACCTTCTCTTTCGGACTGTAGGTTATCACTAATTTTTACTCGCCATCTAAAAAAAAAAAAAAAGAAATTACGGCTAAACTGTTTCCAACACAAATTCAAAGTGTAAACACAACATGAATAAAATTTGCATGCAAGCATGCGACAAAACAGACACGATTTTCATGGGTATTTTCCTAACAACGCCTTGATCATAGTTCAACTATGATTGGATCATAAAAATCTTGGCTACGTTTCCAGATTTCGTAGCGGAGAGGCAACCACTGCCCATTCGCCTAGCAGTCTGCTGGTCGACAACTATAGCAGCATTTACAATGATCCGTCACGTTCGTCATCGGTCCGTCAATCACGTGACTAACAGCCAATCAGAGATGGCCATTAATTCTGTACGTCCGTCCGTGAAAACCTTGGCAAGCTTTAACTTCCGACGGACGAACGGATGAAATATTAAAGCCTTCTAAACGTGAACTTTTTGTTACTCCCCAGAATTCTTTATAAGGCTGTGTAGTGTATGCAGTGTTTTGTTTTTGCTGTATTTTGTTTTCACATGTTTGTTTATGGAACTGTAAAATAAAATTAAGCTATATTTTTCCTGAAGAATAATTGATTATTACGTTCGGAAACACGAACTCCTTTTTTTGTAATAGTAAAAATAATAAAATTATGCTGCTATGAATTTTTTTTACGTCGATTAATTTCCGTTGCGTACGTGTATGATTATTTTTGGCACTTAGAAACACAATACCGCAAAAGATTTTCGCTTTTTTTGTGGAGAATTTTTTTCCTATTTGTAAAGAGTTTTGTTCTTATTAGTTTGCATCAATGGACGTTCGACGGACGTACGGAGTTTGGTTTTAAATCGCTCGGCTGGGAGACGGACGAACGTATGACGGTCGGACGGATGACGGACGGAGCAACGGGCTGTTGTAAATCCTGCTTATAACGTATGAAGGTTGGAGGACCGCCAGCAAGCCGCCGAACGAATGTCTGCCGACAACTTGCCGGCTGACCGCCGGATACGGTTAATAATTACGGAACTTAGGTACGGAAACCACGTAATTACGGAACTTAGGTACGGAAACCACATAATTACGGAACTTAGGTACGGAAACCACATAATTACGGAACTTAGGTACGGAAACCACATAATTACGGAACTTAGGTACGGAAAACACATAATTACGGAACTTAGGTACGGAAACCACATAATTACGGAACTTAGGTACGGAAACCACATAATTCACGCTGAAAGAAGATACCAAGGGCTGCTTCAAAAGCAAATATTTTCTTCTGCTATTTCATAAAATTTGCTGGAACTGAATTAATTCTTGCATAAATTTGAATCGCGACAGCCCCTGAAGTTTTGCAAAATAACTTCTGCACAGCATACCTTAAAGTTAGTTAAGACAAGACAAGACCTTTCAATTACCCTTGTCGAAATACCTGCAAATGTTGTCTTTGACGTGTGATCTTGCGAAACCATAGGATATATATATTTTTTTTCTGAGGAAAATTTGAAGAGGATGTGGTACAAATATAAAATAAAAAACATTTTTGTAACTAACGTCTTTATTCGCCCTTTAACTGCGTTGCAAAGTGTTTGCAATCTTAGTTTTTTTTTTGGCAAAACTAGTAAACGCGGACTGTTTACCATCGAAAAGACAAGCCGCCACGCTTGCTATAAATATAATTTTGGACACCTCCAATATAGTTAAAAACGGCTTTCTGAGACTGCTGTGTCTTAATGTATACTATCCGGACACGAATCAAACTACGATAGGAGCCTGTATTAAACTTTGCCACAGACGTCTAGTCAGTAAAACTACAGGGTTGCCGTTGAAAACTCGCATAGGTAAAGGCTGTTCACGATAAAGCGAGCAGTTTTGAAATCAACCTTAGAAAAATGTCACTGCCCCTGCCTGCGTATATTTCAACGAGCTCACTGAGTGACATGCGCCAAGTGCAGTTAGTAACGATGGGTGGAAAGTAGTTCCATATTTAACGTTGAATAAAAAGCGTTAGGTAGGCCTAATCATTTGTGATAACTTAAAGTATTTCTTTCGCTTTATATTATTTATGCATCGGAAGCATAAAAATAATCATATTTGTAAAATATTTACTTTCCTAAAAATTTCACGGTTTCACTTGACCGGCGCATGAATAAAGTGATGAGATCTACGGCAATGTTCATTTTACGTAAGGCGGAATAATACACAATGTATATACAAGCAGATCTCAAGGAGGGTTTTAAAAGTGCTAATTTTACCGTGAACAGCCTTTACACGAAGCACTGCGAGAAGACTGCACGCCAGTTCAGAGACCTGAGCGTAGAGGCGATGGCTCTCTTGTAGCTCGTGCCAGTGTAAACCTTATAGCTCCCGCACTTCTCGGATAGAGAAGTATAAAACGGACGCAGGCAGTTTGATATATGGAATCAGCCACCGTACCGTAATAGCAAAATACAGAAATAGTATCATTGATTGCGCTGGCTGTTCCGAGACCGGCCGAGCCAAAACGATACGGTTTTACACGATTATGGAATTTTTAAAGGATGTTCACGATAAAGTGAGCACTTTTGAAATCAACATTAGAGAAATGTCTTTTCTCCTACCTACATATATATTTTAACAGAAGCACTGAGGTGCATGAGCCCTGTAGAGTTGGTAACGGTGGAGGGAAAGTTATTAAGATGGTGTGATTGATCTGTGTCCATTGTCGACCATGAGACAAAATGAAAAATATAAATCACATACCCAAACACACTCAGTGAGATAAAAAGTATTTGCATGTCTTAAAATCGAATTAAAAGTGTTAGGTAGGCCTAACCATTTGTGATAATATAAATTATTTGTTTAGCTTCCCGTTTTTTAAAATGCATATAAGTGTAAAAGTTAACAAATTTTTTAAGGATTTAATTTTCTTAAAATTCCCCAGTTTTACTTGACCGACACACGAATAAAGTGATGGGGCTCATATCAGTGTTTTTTTTTTGGCCTGCGTGACACGAAACAATACATTCTACGTATACAAGTAGGTCTTAAGCAGGGCTTTAAAAATTGCACAGTTTACCGCGAACCGCCTATAAGCGTATCTCGTCTACTTTTTACAACATCGCTTACAAACAAAAACGTTTTGTCCCCGTAGAAAAGAAGGAGCGTGCTTCAAAGAGAACTTGTAGCGGTAATTTTATAAGAGTTAGTGATTTGTATTTTGCGAGATTATAATTATTATTTTACTCTCAATTTTCAGGATAGAAAAATTTTTATAAAAAAAGTTTGTAGTACTCTGTCTCGGGAAAAATGGACACAATATATTTCTTTGAAAGTTATAACGTGATGGTTGGCCAAGACACACCAAAAATTATTTTAATATGTCAAACCTATCTTTTCACTCGGCCAGTCATACACTAGGCTGCCGAGTTAAATAGAATATAAGAATTCAGTGATTTGGATGGCTCTTAAGATTTAGATATTGAAAGCCAATGAGGGAAAATTGATGCGAGTATGGAGAGCGCCGGAATGCAAGTGCTGGGGAAACAGGAGATCCCTGAGAAAACCCACCGACCAGTGGCTTCGTCCCGACACAATACTTACACGCGTAAATCCCGGGGGCGACTTGGTGGGAGGTGAGCAGTCTAACCATTACGCCACCGTGGCACCCTAGAAAATAAGAAGCCTTCTCCGTCAGCCACGAACGTCTCCGAATCAACGCTCAGCTTTCGTCTCCGCTACAAAAGATATGTTTTCTCTGGCAATTTTGACATTCGCGGCACATTATCTGAAAAATAAATTAGCACAAGTTGTATCTTGCAGACAGCATCACTTCGATACCACAATATCAACAAGAACAAAATCCCAAAGTATTTATTGTCTGTAATCTAAAAGAAAATGTTCTTTTAAATATCACCGCGATAATACGGTGGCTTGGAAGGGATTTTTCTGTGACTGTTTGTTCCTCATAATATCTCTGTCAATCACAGGAGTCTCATATTTTTACATTACTGTTTATGCTCAAAATCACGACATCATAACGAAAGACAAATATTTTTAACACACACCTCTTTATAATTTAAAATAATGAGAAATTTAATCCGAAAAGTAACGGGATCTGCAAATTAGAAGAAGTCTTCATAGAGTTGTATAATTATTTCAGCGAATTCACGCAAATACTGATACCACGATACGCAGAGGTCTGTATAATTTTCCAGAATCTCTTGTTAATTATTTAATATTGCGAACAAGCAACTCGTTTAAACTCCTGATATGATATAGTTACCTTAATAAAAAACAATTTACCCTCTACACCAGTGGTTAATGAAAGCCAATAACCCACTACGTTCATAAAAGGGCTGCCAGCAACTTATATTACATTACACAACTTGACTCCTGAAGTTGTGCAAAATTTGGCATGCTTTAACAGAACGAATAGACAGAAGAAATACCATAAGTCAAATAGGAACTAGATAATTGTTACAACTTGGACACTAACAGATAACGCCTGAGTACAACCAACGTTTGCCAATAACATTGCAATTGCATTTACAATAAAATAAAATGTTACGACTCTGAGAGATAGGTTGACAGTAATAGAATGAATATACTCTTTTACACATACACTAACCGCTCACGATTCACTTTCAAGTCAAGTTATTGACACACGTTCCCTATGCATTACATACGTAAATAGATTAAAATTGAACTTTTTTTTTTAAATTTTATAATGTACTTTACGCTATTTTAAGATAATACAAACGACAAATATTATATCGATTTCATATCAAACTAGCAGCCTTAGTTCAGAAAAGTGTCCTCCATGATACAAACAGCTATTTGCTAGTAGAATATTAACCACAGAAAAATTTTTAATAAGCCATTACAGCAGGCTTGTAGTCACTTGAGCATTTTACTGCCAGCCCAAGAATCCGCATATCAAACGGACACACTTAGTGGAATTCCTTCAATAAAGATGCATTCGATATATGATAGTAATTTCCACGTCTCTAACACCGTATAACATTGCAGTTAAGAACAAGAGTACTTATGACATATCTACATCCCTAACAATTACGCAATTGCACTAGATCAGCTCACCAATTAAGTCATTGGGTTCATGGCGGAGTTATAATAGAAGACGGACAAAAACGACATTCGTTCGAAATGAGAACCAGAGGCTACTAACACCTTTTTAAGTTGGTAATTGTTAGGAGAATTGAGTGAAATACAGTCATTGGAGTAGCCAATAACGTTTAGGTGTTTACTTTTATCGCTGCTGTCACTTGTCCGATCACAGAAATGTAACCGTGCCCAGAGACTACAATCTCTGTACAGCATGTTCACGGTAAAGTGAGCACTTGTGAGATCAACATTTGAAAAGTGTCCCTGCCCGCAACCTACATATATTTGACCGGGCAGTATAATTGGCAACGACGGAGGGGAATAAAGTAAGTGAGGGAAAGTGGTTATACTTCTTAGCGATCAATTAAACGTGTTAGGTGAACATTTGTGAGGTACTGAAACTATTTATTTCACTTTCTGGTTTGGAAAGCAAATAAGTACGAATTAGCAATTTAGTAAAACATATAATTTTACATTTTCACTTGACCGTCGCAAGAAAAAAGTGATCCAAGTACGTGGCAACGTTAATTGTATACACAATATGGCGGAAGAATACACAATGTCCATACAAGTATATCTTATACAGGGCTTTCAAGAGTACTCCGTTTACCATGAACAGCCTATCAATTATAGTAATAATTTTTTAAAGGTTGATTTCAATTATGTTTACTTTACTGTGAACAGTCTATAAACTAATTTTAGCATACAAGCATGGCATTAATAGTAGAATGGACTCCCGCATTTTTTTGTGAAATAGTTTGTTTGCGCGAATACGCGTATCTCGGTGAGTAGGTGTTCTGCGAATACGACTTCCCGTGAGAAAAGATAAAAAGCAATTGTCTATGCCACTATTTCTTTTATATTTGTCATATTAAATGTATTCTTGGAGAAAAACATTCGTGAAAGTGGCCAAATACCGCATTTCTAAATCTTGCCTGTGCAGTTTCCTTAAGAGGCGAAATGAAAGTACAAAGATACGGCTGTAGTTTAATCTTCGGTTTTTCATCGCGTGTAATAAATCTCCACTGTTACGGATCTAATTTCCACAGTACAGCGTTACGACGGAAACACTGCACGCCTTGTGCGTAAGAGCGATGAGGCGCCAGAAGTGCGTGTTAGTATCGCCCGTATTGTTCCCTCGCGTCTTGACCTTGGACACGTAGTTCCCTTGGGGGGGGGGGGGGGGGGGGTGTCCATCCTACTCTTAATGCCGGCTCATAAACTGCCGTCAGACATATAAAAATTATCTTTCGAAACACTGACGTTTCACTTTTGTACTCTTAGAGCAAATATGTATTAGAGCCTTACATGTTGCTGAATTGTGACGCAATTTTGGTGGCGCGCGGGGCTACAGTTAGTTGAATAAGAGGCTATTTCACCTCCGTATTATTATTTACTCTGTGACAGAAAACTGTCCGCATAAGTAGTGGTACGCAATATAAAAGTATACATTCAAAGCTCTCCGTATAGCAAACGTAGCCATTGTTTAGTGACTGCTTCGTTTACACTAACAAAATCTGGCCCCTTCATTCGAAGCGAAGGTTAAAGAAAAATAGATATGCTTTTGTTAATGGTTTTCTATAAATATTTCTGTTTTGTGGAAATATTTGCTTTATTGGTCGCAAAGAAAAATATTCCATTGGTGTTGGTTTATTTACAGCAAAAAAAAAAAGTTATTGCTGTACACCAAGAAAAGGGTTAAAAGTGAATTAAAACATTTTTTTTTTTACGTTCATTATAATTCGTAGTACCTAGGGAAACTTTCTAAGTACTATTTTACTAAATCACAAGTTCCTTAGATCATCGAAGAGCGATATAACTTCCTAAATACAAAAACAAATCCTACTCCAGATTTATTGTTACTCTAATGGCGTTGATACATTGATAGAACAGGAATTACGATTGTGGTAAACCTACGTTTCGGTTAATATTTCTAGTTTTTTCGGTGGCATTAAAATGTTTTGCAGGACACAAAGTGTTTTTCATTTGTATAAGTGGTTTACCGGATATGGTGGCGGTATCCATGCCATCTTGTTTGTTTATATCGCCTTATAGGTTACTGTTTACATATAATATTGAAATTCTAACCTTATTATTATATAAAGAACTACTCTGTCCTGATACTAGCACGGAGTGATCTCAGTCTGTGTTCACTCATGTGGGAATGAACAAGAATATAAGTCAAGAGTTTATACGAGAACATATATGCCGACGCAACATGAACTACATGGGCATAATGTTGTAGACATGAAATTATTTGTTGGGACAAGCCCTATTCCCCGAAAGCCAACATTTAAAATGTTTATCTAATAATTGATCTTCTGACCGTCCTTCTACTAAGTTTTCCCACTAGCCGAAAGCTTTACAAGGCTCCCACGAGTTGTAGTCTGGTGAATGAAGTGATCCTTTTCCTGGTGGAGCCGCGGTGGTGAAGTGGTTAGGCTACTCTCCTCCCACCTTGGCGAACCGGGTTCGTTTCCCGACGCGGTAGCAGGTACAAATCTTACCGGACGATTTCTATGGTCGGTGGGTTTTCTCGGGGATTTCCCGTTTCCCCTACCCTTGCGTTCCGGTACTGTTCCATACTCACCATCACTTCACCTTCATCGGCTCTCAAGACTTCAAAGTTACGAGCCTCCCAAATCTCTCCTCTCCACTTCCCCTGGGGCGAATTGCACGTGTAGTCATGGATTTGACGAACAAGTAACACAGAATACGTAGGAAGGCGTAAGCATAAGTACTACAGTTTGAGCCCGGGAACTCCGCCTGCATGCTCAACCAACTTCAAAGCCTAATTTGCTCACAGATAATGCAAAGCCGGGAAGGCGCGCGTCGGAAGAGATAGCAAGACCGTTTTTGCTCCAACGAACTTTTCTCTTCCGCGGCAACATGGGTCTTCTCTAGCGAAACGTGAGTGCCAGTAGACATCGCTCTTTACTAGAGGCGTTTTTTCACCTGTCGCTGTAGCTGTGTTGTAAATCCCTGGCTCGCCTTATCAGACATCGCTGCTTGCTGTAGTCGCCGACGCATACATGTGGCGACAATGGCGCTCGCAGCCGGCTCCATTAGTCACGTTCCTGCGCGGCAACTCCTCTGCAAGCCTGCTTCGGCTGATACCGTCGTACCGCATTTACATGCTTTACATAGTGTGGCAATCCGCCACTCGCTTGTATCCATCACTAATCTCCCCTGCTCCACGTGTCTCTTACCCTTAACTTTCGGGGCTACAGTGGCTGAGCGGCTAGACTGCTCACCTCCAACCAAGGCGAACCTGGTTCAATCCCCAAACCGGGTCACTCCCGGATTTTCGCGAGTGGGAATCGTACTGGACGATGCCACTGGTCGGCGGGTTTCCTTAAGGATCTCCCGTTTCTCCCCTGTTTTGGCGTCCATCGGTTCCTAAGACCTCGTTGTTAAGAGCCGCCTAACTCTCTCTCTCTCTCTACTCAACTCAACTCAACCCTTAACTTTCTTTTCCGCAGGCCTACTTCAGCATGAGACACCTCCACTCTAAATGTGGATCTGTGACTTCAATCAGAATTCATTATTTCACTGTGTTATTATGTTATCAGGCCTTAGGTAGACGGTCTGCCTGATAACGCGTTTAAACACTAAACCAGGGCATGAGTGCGATTACAGTAATCACATCTCGACGGCAGTTGCAGAAACCGCCCCCACCCACCAGTAACCGGCGCCAAATATGGTAAACAAGTTGCCCGGTATAACCAATCGTAACACTGGGCGCGCGCCTTTCCTCATCGGGCCACCGCAACGAGAAGGACACGGAGATGGGTATGTCCGGCCGTCGTTAACCGCATCCAAGAAACAGCCCCCGGAATGATGAATACGGTGGAGACTTTCGAAATATATTGAAATAGTAGTGGCGTGTGTTAATTATTCGTAACAGTTCAAATTAGAATAATGAGATTCCATTTAAGCTCCCCCGATTAATAATCACGTAATTAGATATTGTATGATCATCATGTTCAGTAAACCCCATCATTTACTGTTGTGCTGTACCTATAATCATGCTTCATCACTCAGCTACGCCCCTAGCCCTTCCTTGTATGGAATTGGCCATAAGTAAAGTTCCTAACATTGGTGGAGGCTTTGTTCCTCCCCACCCTCTCGCTGCCTTACAACAGTTTCTCTACCATCCAGCCGATCTACTGGGGAATCCATGGAATGCACTGAAGTGTTCTGCCAGGCCAGCGCAACTCTGTAGGAATCAGAACAAATCAGTGTTTAATTAGTGAATATCAGCGACTGTTCGAGTGGAGCAGTTTCGACACAAACGCAGTCAAACTCGAGCATTTGGTGCAGTTCTAAGTGTTTCAGTTTTGCAGTTTATGCCACCACAGCTGCCGTAGAGGTTTGCCGCTGTATACATCTGTGACAGCATTAAAGTAAGAGACAACTGGTGACTTCGGTGAACTGTAGGGTGACTCCAAAGTCTTCTTTGCACTAAGACTGCTTGTTGTCTGCTTCCCTTATGAGGATTATATTCTACTAGATACGAAGCCGCAAGTTAATTTTGTCCTCGTATTCTTGCATAATTATTATTTCCGCAGAGTATTCCAGGTCGTATTTAATAATCCATGCGCAATTTTTAAAAGTAACTTAAGTAGTATATGTTTCCGAATGAATTCTCAAAATGTTCCTGTTATTTTAGATATGTATTTCATTTTATGCAGTGGACTAACAAGGATGTAACCGTAATGGGTGAAAAATTGGAAAAGTAGAGATTATTGAACTCCGCTGCCATTCGCCTCATAAGGATGGGAAAGAATTTGTATTAGATCTGTCACATTTGTCATATTTAATTATTGTGTTACATAAAGATTTAAACTTTTAACAATAATAATTTAGAAAATACCATGATAGCCCGGGGCCTATTTCTTGTTTTTATAAATAAAATCGTGAGTATTTAATAATGCCACCTTTGTGACAGTAGTTTTATGTTACTGTCAATGCTGAACCAGTTGTACAGATTACTTATTTCATCACCTAAAGAATTTACAAATAACAGGCGTTTCGGTAAGGCTTCCTTGGAAATCAGAAGAACGATTACGATTGTTCCGTGCTCAATACTAATACCACAAATTTTTAGCCTACACTGTAAATCTGAATCAGTGAGACATTCACTGTTTCAATAAGCCAAACATTACTAACTGATTCAGCAGTCACATCAGTGAATTTAACTGATGAAACAGTGAAAAAAAATGCCATATTTCCATCACTTATTGATTCAGTGACATTTTCCACTGATTCGTCAGTCATATTTTTCACTGTTTACTCAGTGGTTTATTTTTAACTGTTGGATCAGTTAAATAGCGTGTAAAAATGGGCGTCAAACAACGTTTAAAAATGGAAGCTAAACAACGTGTATCAAGTAAAATAACAACGAATATATTAATAAAATCAATACAAAGTACTTTCTAAAATGTGTTTCGTCTTTCAAAACGCCATTTTATGAGATAATATAAACACTAAGCCTTTCATGATGTTTCTACGTCTTTCATTTCGTTTTCATGTAATCATCACAGCGCTCTGTGTTTCAAGGTTTAAACTGCAGTGCACTCATATATACTATTCGTTTTAACAATCCTAATGGTATCAATTAAACAAAAAAAAAAAAAAAACAAACGAAAAGGAAGAGCATACAATTTACGTCTTCACGATTTTGCGGCGAAACTATTAGTATTGGAGTGGTAGAGCGAATTACAAGGTAACCGCCTTAAATCGAAGTCAAATGGGTGTGCGATTTCGATCCCGGCCACCTGCGAGGTATTTTTACTTTTTTTTTTTTTAATTACAGGAAATTGCACAATATGAATAGTAAACTATCTTAAATATGTTTATATCACGTGATTATTTGGCTACTTTCAATAAAAATAATATTTAATTCGCCACTAAAGTAGGATGTCACTTATTCAATCAGTGAAATTGTTTTCACATGAATAATTCAATCAGTGACTTTTTTTTTTTTACCTGAAACAGTTAATGGTTATCCACTGATTATAAGTGGAGCCATTTTCACCAATTCGAGTAGTTGAATTTCACTGCGAATCAGTGGTTTCCCACTGGTTTGAATTTAGAGTGAATATCTACTTCCACTTGAACTGTGCAAATTATTCCAGTCGAGTAAATGATGGTGTGGCCACAATCACATGTAACGGTCCCCGCGAGATAATCAGTCACAGTATTCGCTCTTCCTTGCCAGCTACTGCTCCAGCGGCCATTTTCCCCTCCATGTCGTTAACGGGGTACCCGAAAGAAAATTATGTCACAGATACCAAATACATTTGCTTAAAGGGTACATGTTTAGAATGAACCATACTTTGTTCACTCAAGAAATTTGCTGCTGATCTAGACAGCTGCATTCGTACATTTAAAGAAAATAAATGACTTCAAAATAAATTTCTAGTCGAATAGTTTGGTTGTTCGACATAATCTTTATGTGTTAAGAACACACAACTACTTCATAAGTACATTAAACTAATCGTTTTCGCTACCGCAAACATTATAAATACCGTGGTGCAATCAAATAAATATTTCACTTGAAGTGAATAAGTATTTGGTAATCTGGTCACTCTGTTGCCTATTATTAGAGAACTCGTTGCGACATCAAAATAATCTTTGTACAACCTAATGGCCTTTATTTGTTTGGCTGTAAGGTAATCGAGTGAGTTGATTGCCTTCGTACTAAAATACGGCTTGATAGTTTTGTGTAGTTTTAGTTACATTTAAGATATTATTGGCCATTCACGATAAAGCAAGCACTTGTTTAGGCCTACCCAATAGCCATTATCCACTAATAAATATGTTTAATTGCAGAATCACTCGTTAACTTTTGAGAGTGGTGAAATTTATATATGGTGTTTATTAGACAAGGTTTATATTAAATACTGGCAGAAAGATAGAAATTAGCTGAAAGAGAAATTTTGCAGGGCTTTAAATTAGCGCCCATTTTACCGTGAACAGCCTATAACAGTGTGTTATAGTTAGGGATAGGGAAAATTCGCGAGTTCAGTGACCTGTAGGCTAGACTCCAATGTCATGTGTATACCCGAGCATCAGATGTTTGTTTATTGGTTACTGCCCCATAGAGTAGCCAGTGTTACTTCACACTTGGCAGTATGGCACTCCCTGCTTGTTTCCTTGCAAGTCTGCTATTGGCTCAGAGTCGTCCAGGGCGTGTCTAATAAACTGCGATCCAATTGCCAAGTCAACTTCAGTGCACACGTGTTTGACGTCTATCTTGTCCTGAAATGAACCTTGCGAAATGTTCCTATCCCTATTTATAGTGCATTAATTGAGACTTAATAATATTATAAATAATACCAGTCAATTTCAACAGGAAACCAAAAAGTAAAGCGGTAAATTATTAAATATTTATCTACCTGCGTTTGGTTTATTAGCCAATGATGTAATTGAAAACCTTACTAATTCGCTCATCGTTAGGGTTGGTGAGTTCGCTAAGGCGTAGCATTCGGGTGCAGAACTTGGCAGTGATTTTCATGTTTCTTGTGATAACCGAAAGTGTTCATTGTACGTAGACCAATGGAAATATTTAGTTGCACTAATCATATCTTGTAACTAGGACCACGTTTTGTTCGCGAAAAGATTCCACGACCGTTTCTACTGGAAAACGCGTTACTTCATAAACAATTTAGTGGTTGGATGATTTGAACTCTCACGCGTCTGTGGTGTCTGCCAGCCACTTACGGAGGTTCAGGGCCGGATTAATTTAGTGATTTAATTCTGATTGGTCCTCTCAAATAGAGAATTCATCCTCACACCGGCATTTGGCCAATGACCGAAGAATACATGCTTGTGTACACGTAGAATGTTGGTGTCCATGCTGCCCACAAATCTTTCCGTGAAAAACAGGTGGTCCTACTTGTATCAAATGTACAGTACAACAAAATAATTTAGCTTCAGAAACACAATATTTAATTTCCTATATACATACAATTCATTTGATTACCCCAACGAAACTTTGCTTTATTCACAAAACTTTTTCTCAGTGTAGCGCCTGCCCCGCCAGCCAGCGAGGAACACTCTATTATGTAGTAGTAGAGAAGTAGTGTATTTTCTGGACCAGTGTGGTGGAATCTAGTTGTAACACAAACTAACGGGAACACAACTCTTCCTGTAGCAGGATCTACTGTAATAACGTTCCTTTCCGGACTGTATATAAAGTCCCAATGTGTTAATGGGGCGTCATGCATGAATACTACATGCAGAACAGCGTTAATCTCATCGTCTTTCCGTCCTGATGCCTCTAGCAAACAAGTTGCGAACCTGCTGATGTCTCGCGTAATCTCCGCTGAGGGTAGAGGAAAGTTGGGGAGCGGATGCCCCGTAGGTGAACTTGATAAACGACATTGGCCCGTTGAGGTGTGCGTGCGGGGGAGAGGGGGGAGGGGGGAGGTCGGCGCTTGAAAACCCTGGCAGTGAAAAGTTTATTGAAGTTTCTGCGTGCCCACGTGGCGAGGAGTGGGGTAGGAGACGGCAGAATGATGCGTCAACTGCAAACTACCAACAAAAGATCTTAAAATGATATATTGCGGCCTTGGGGTATAAGCACCTGCGTGTAGGCAAGAGGTGGCGGGGGCTATTGAAAAAGAAAATTCTGGCTCCTCTTGTATGTGAATGATTAATTGCGGGGTCGTTATTGCCCGGAGATCTCGAACCTTCCCTTGGGTGACGTAAAACCGAAGTGAACAGTTTCTTCTTTACTCTGGGCAACACCTGCTTCAACATAGGCCACGTTTCAGGTCTAGGACCCGAACTGCAGCGGCCTGTGCTAGACCGGCTTCTGCGACGAGAGAGTAGAGACTCTCGAGCTGTGTTTCACAGACCTGATATACATTCTAGTCATCGTCAACTGGTTAATTTAATGTCTTCAAGTACACCACAGGGTATATGAGTACACAGAGACGAAATAGCGTGGCCGTAACTTGATGTGGGCCTACTCGTTATTTGATTGGTTGTGCGAGTGTCTGGGAATGGGCCTTGTGTGTCATTGCGTTGCAGAATCTACCCTATTGGTTGGGCTACTTGCTGGCAAGTAAGTCATCTGACGCTGATTGAAGAGTGGAATTCCGACATCTAACTAGCTTATGAAGCCATTTTGAAGGCGTGTGCACCAGGATTTCACAGAGTAAGCATCTATGTCACCTCTGTATTCTTTTTTGCTTTGTGGTTTCAACTTTGTACTCTTAAGTATCCTGTAACAACACACATTATTTTCTCCAACCCAATTGCACTTGATTGGCCCATCTCGCAGTTAATGTTACATATTCCCCTGAGTCATCCAAGTTGTGCTAAATGAGCTGTATTTCAGTGGGGGAAAATAATACTGAACCACACGTTTTTCCTATCTTCTCAATCGCCCCTTTCCGACACTTGCAGGTTTCACCGACAAGTTACTTCAGTGAGGCCAACTATTGTTCTAACATTGCTGACGAGAAAGGGTGATCACGGGTACTTGTTTATGCGCGCTGCTGGGTATAATTCTGGGCGAGGCTATATTGTTTACTGAAAGCACTGAGAATACTGGAGCTTCAGGACTGTGCAGTGTTAATGAATCAACATATTGGCCGGCGACAAGAGTCGTTGTAGGTCCTATGAGATATTTAAAATGTCCATAAGGCAACATCATGAAATACTTAGTAGTCCTGATTGGAATTCCGAACGAAAGCAATTAAAATATAAATTGAAAATGGGGTTTGTGTTATTGACAAAATGTATTTTCGTCAGTCAGACAATTTGCTGAATGTTTAATTTACACAAGTCAGCCTTCAAATCAAAAGTAATATGAAATTTATTACGTCAAGCCATAGCTTACTTCCGTTTCTTTACTTTGATGAATATAACTGCTAAACGTCCCGGAACTATGAACTTAATGACGGAACAAAATATTTAATATTTACTGCATGCTGTTTTCTTACTGCTTACGAACACTGATAATGATGGGCAATCAGTAGTGATAGGAGAATTTCGCGAATTCGTTTTGGGACAAGATAGAAGTCAAAACACATGCTGTGAAGTTACATTTGCACTGGGATCACAGTTTATTAGATACGCCCGGAGGCCTCTGAGAGAATAGCAAACTTGCAAGGAAAGGTGTGGAGTAACACTGTCTTCTCTCGGGAGCCACAGCAAATTAACACACACATGAGGCTCGAGTGTACACAGGATTGTGGAGTCTAGCCTACAGGTAATTTAATTCACAAAACTTTCATATCCCAAACAATTAGCGAGCGATAGGGCCACCTGTTTTTCGCGAAAATATTTACGCGAAGGCTAAACTTCAATGCCCTATGTACACACTTGCAGTCATCCTCTGGCTATTGGTAGCTTGTCGCTGTGTGAAAACTTACTGCTATGTGAGTGAACCGATCAGAATTAAGTTTGTCCGTTACTGACAGTCTGTAATTAGCGGACTGGTAGAACAGATGAATAACAATTAAAAATGTTCAATTACGAAAGTGGTTCCGAACGAAAGTGTTTTGGAACGCAACTTGTCCTGAAATCTTTTCGCGAAAAACAGGTGCCGCTAGCGATACAAGTGCTTTTCAGCAGTAGTGGAAGGCGGCTCTCTCTCTGTCTCTCTCTCTCTCTCTCTCAATAATAAACCGAATTTTTCATATCCCTCTCGATATGTACTGATTGAACAGTTCCCAGTGCTCCCAGTGTCTTCTCTGCACTGCAAAAGGCCGTGTTGTAATTGAAAAACTCGTTAAAACAAGCATACCAGTTGTTGTGGTGTGGGCAAGCCATTGCTCTGGCTGTTGCGTTAACACACCAGCACAACCCTAGCGAGGTCTCTGAAGCGGAGCGCCGCCGCGACAAACAGAACACGAGTCGCAGGAGCAGTTTGCAAACCAACTGAGTAAATAGCAAACGGCCCTGATATTTAAGGCCGGAGACGATTCGACCGGGTGTCTTAACACTTCGACCAGACGGCGGGACATGATGGGCCAGCAGGCGAGGTTCCGGCCGAAGTAGTTGCAGTGGTATTCTGCCTTCGGCAACACTAAGGCAACGCCTAGCGACCTGCAAAATTCGCGTTATCATTTGGCATCAGACTAAACTTCACAGCACTGTGTATACTGGAGCCGACGTTGTTTCTTCATTGGCTGCTGCATAGTTGTGAAGTGAAGCCCTTTCTGACTAAACGGTACGTGATTGGGGCACGCAATTGTGAAGTGTTAACGTATTGGCGTAGAGAAACCCAGGGCGTGTCAAATAAAGAATGGTCAAATGACAAACGCAATGTAAAGGTAAAAGTGTTTAAAGTTTATTGTATCCCCAAATAATAACGCGAATTTTTCATGTCTCTAGTAATGCCATTCCAGCAGAGACGACTGATGGACTTCCAATAGCTAGATGCGTGGACTTAGTGTAACAGATAATATGTATCTTCTTGCAGAGATAGAGTACATTAAAGTAGCACACTCCCCCAGCACAATCTAAAGTATACGAGTATAGTGTAAAGTGTTGTATAAATTATATTGTAACAGGTTTATTTATGGTTTAAAATGTATTGACGGAGTGAAACAATATTAAGATCTAATTCTGAGTTACACATACAAAATTCTTACTTGTGTGGTTGCCCATTAGACTCCACAACACGATTCATGTAACGTTTATCTTGTCAAACATTCTGCACTACCATAAACATTATAAAATCAGACGTTTATGTTAGTCGGCCAACAGGATTTCGCCTCCAAATGGGAACATTTTTCGAATAGTAATTTGATTTTTACTCTAGTTAGTTGACTGAAAAGTTACATGTATTACTCCCTCTATTTTGTACGGGATTATCTAACTAGAATGCAGTCGTCCAGACGTCATGGTGGCCATGCAAATTGTTATATTTGAGTACGTCAGGCACTTATTATAAAGAAGGTGCCCATATAAACATTTCAGTTAAAAAAATCTATATACACGACATAATGTAACCAATTATAACTTAGTTTTCTATACTGGCAGTATCTATTCAAGCATAAAATGTTATAAATCCCATCAAATTCATACGAAATGCTATAATTATTCCATCTAAATTTTTATGATTTAAGAGGGTAGTCAGATATCTTCAACTAATATAATTGTACTTATTTAGTATGCAATATGTCCAAAATATTTTCATCCTAATTTTACTGTATATGCTGACGTTATCTACGGTAGTAATAGCATGTGCAAATACATAACATTTAAAGATCGTCACATGATTAAATGAAGGTTGTATGCTATATCTAGGAGACCAACGAACCGATTTCTACCAAATTTTACTGCATAGTAGAGCTGCGTTAGGTATTTAATTTGCATGTTGCGACAGTGGCTCCCCCAGCTGGCTACCCCACCTTATTCCCTCCCTCGATCCCCTACCTTAGACTGATGAAGGTTTTGTAGCATCAAACAAGATTTGTTTGGCGCAATCAAATTATTGATTTGTATAGCGGCAATGAAATATTTTGTTGCTGAAACCAAATTATTGTGTTGTTCTCATTTGGTTGCCTTGGGGTAAGATTTGGTTGGTGGAACTACAGATCTGTTTGGCTACACGTACATCATATATCAAACAGTTTGGGGCGGTATAAAAACAGTTTAAAAGTTCCCACGAGTTTCGAACCTACATCACTTAAGTCCGAGCGCTATGCCTTAGTAATATTAGCTAATGGAGACAACTGATGTTGCCGGAAAGCTTTTAAATAAATAAAGAAATAAAAATATCTATATATACACACACACATCAATAGACGCACTAACAAACACAGTTACTATCCTGATCGTCACAAAAAATACGAACAAACTCTCGAGCTATATTTTCGAACGAAGGCAGTCAAATGAGTATCCAAACGAATATATACAATTGATTCAATAAAACATTTAGTTGGCAGTCTAAATATTTTTTTGCCCAAAACAGAAATTTTGTTTAATCAAACACATATTTTGTTAGACGAACAAAAGTAATTTTGTTGCTTTTCAAATTTTGTTTCCTTAACACTTTGTGGACTATGCTCGAGCTACACTGGAGCAAAGCAAATTGGAAAATTGCTTTATTGTTCGGAATAAACCGCGTATGGATGTGCCGACTTTGATCCGCTAATATTTTACATGACATCACAAGAACACCACAGCGCAGTAACAATGGTATCGCTCGCGATATAATCTATTTCTTAAATAGCCACTCAAAGTGACATGATAGATAGGAAATCCTTCCATACGATCAAGAACATTTGATTGGGTATATATAAGATCGGCACTCCATTGGTTGACAACCGGCCAATAATGAACGCTGTAAATTGCAGGGTCGGGTCCGGCATGGCGTGGACCAATAGGACGATGGTGAGTTCTAACACGGACACCCACATAACCGGTGTTTTTGCAGTAGTGGATGTAAGTGACTCACTTCTAATTTGTCTTAAGTGCCAGTAAATATGTGCAGACCTCAATGTGTTAACACTCTCAGGTCGGCGCACTTACCAGATTTTAAGTCAAGCTAGACGTTAGTCACCTATATCCATGCCGCTGTAGGGACACCGTGCTCTATTGGTCCTTATTGTCACTTTACGCCATTCTACTGGTCAAACCAAAACCAGTCTTTCCGTACTGGCCGGCTGCCAACCAATAGTCTGCCGAGTTTACCGTTTTACATTCTATGTTCTGTCGTATGTAACATGATATACATCTCATCGTGTTGGTTTTTGTAACTATACCAATATATGTCGTTCATCTATGAACTTCGCTGTTGGTGTTTTATTAGTTCATATTTAAAATCTTCATGAAATAGGGAATTGATGTAAGTATATCCGAACCAGTTTTGTTTTTTATGTTGAATGGAATATTGAAACAAGATTTGCTCGAACTGCATTCGAGTGTAGTCCTCAAAGAGTTAACGATATATTTTGTTAGGGCAACTAAATATATATTTGGCCCTAAACAAACATATATTTTGTTCGATTTGCTCTCAGTATACCTCCCCGCCTTCCACGTCACAATTTTTTATAGTAGGGGCTGAGTTAATGTATACCCCTGTTTACCCTCCACTTCATCCATTGAACCTCTACCGGCACTCCAAGCATGATCAGGACAGGCCTGCGTTCCTAGCTACTGGAGCAGCTGAGGAGCTGCGTGACGGCTAGGGCACATTGTCAATCTTACGAACGTCGAGGACGCTGTTAAATCAAGAGGACTATGTAGCTGCACGTCCAAGGTCAAGAAGCGAGGTAGCGATATGGGCGACAGTTACATGAACGCCTTAGCGCCTCATCGCTCCAACGCGCAAGGAGTGCAGTGTTTCCGTCCTAACGCTGTACTGTGCAGATCACTTCTGTAACAGCGGGGTGTTATTACACGCGATGAAAGACCACTGATTGAACTACGCCCGTGTCTTTGTTCTTTACTCTTGACGCTTAAGGAGACTGCATAGGCAAGTTTTAAAAATGCGCTGTTTAGCCAATTTTATTTTCACCAGGAATACACTTAATAGGACAGAAATATAAAAGTAGGGCCATAGATAATTGTTTTTTTTTTTTGTGTTGTCTGGCAAAATTCCATATTTCCAGAACTTTTATTTACCGAGATACGCGTTTACGCGCAAACAACGATTTCACAGAAAACGTTTCCGTGCGCAGGACCCTTAATAAGCGACCGTTTAGTGGAGAGCGAAAAAAACTGCGAGTAGTGGGCAAGTACGCAATCATGGCGAGGGCCTTTCGTGTGTTTTAACTTGTTAGTGTTTTTGTGCTAGTGTAATGGGACATGCAGGAGAATAGGGTTTTTTAAAT
This sequence comes from Dryococelus australis, assembly GCA_029891345.1. Classification (NCBI taxonomy): domain Eukaryota; kingdom Metazoa; phylum Arthropoda; class Insecta; order Phasmatodea; family Phasmatidae; genus Dryococelus; species Dryococelus australis. The sequence continues at coordinate 12,476,991 of CM056994.1, read as the reverse complement.
GTGGTGTGCTTTGGGTACATTCAAAATTCCATTTTGGCTAACTGAACTGCTTTGCTTTCTGTATTTTTACAGTCCTTTTAGAGTGTAGTGTTCATGTTGTGCGGGCTCATGTGCCTTGCTTGGCCTGGTTGTTTAGAGTGTAGTGTTCATGTTGTGCGGGCTCATGTGCCTTGCTTGGCCTGGTTGTTTAGAGTGTAGTGTTCATGTTGTGCGGGCCCATGTGCCTTGCTTGGCATGGTTGTTTAGAGAGTAGTGTTCATGTTGTGCGGGCTCATGTGCCTTGCTTGGCATGGTTGTTTAGAGTGTAGTGTTCATGTTGTGCGGGCCCATGTGCCTTGCTTGGCATGGTTGTTTAGAGAGTAGTGTTCATGTTGTGCGGGCTCATGTGCCTTGCTTGGCATGGTTGTTTAGAGTGTAGTGTTCATGTTGTGCGGGCCCATGTGCCTTGCTTGGCCTGGTTGTTTAGAGTGTAGTGTTCATGTTGTGCGGGCTCATGTGCCTTGCTTGGCATGGTTGTTTAGAGAGTAGTGTTCATGTTGTGCGGGCCCATGTGCCTTGCTTGGCCTGGTTGTTTAGAGAGTAGTGTTCATGTTGTGCGGGCCCATGTGCCTTGCTTGGCATGGTTGTTTAGAGAGTAGTGTTCATGTTGTGCGGGCTCATGTGCCTTGCTTGGCCTGGTTGTTTAGAGAGTAGTGTTCATGTTGTGCGGGCTCATGTGCCTTGCTTGGCCTGGTTGTTTAGAGAGTAGTGTTCATGTTGTGCGGGCTCATGTGCCTTGCTTGGCCTGGTTGTTTAGAGTGTAGTGTTCATGTTGTGCGGGCCCATGTGCCTCGCTTGGCCTGGTTGTTTAGAGTGTAGTGTTCATGTTGTGCGGGCTCATGTGCCTTGCTTGGCATGGTTGTTTAGAGAGTAGTGTTCAAGTTGTGCGGGCTCATGTGCCTTGCTTGGCCTGGTTGTTTAGAGTGTAGTGTTCATGTTGTGCGGGCTCATGTGCCTTGCTTGGCCTTGTTGTTTTAGAGTGTAGTGTTCATATTGTGCGGGCCCATGTGCCTTGCTTGGCATGGTTGTTTAGAGAGTAGTGTTCATGTTGTGCGGGCTCATGTGCCTTGCTTGGCCTGGTTGTTTAGAGTGTAGTGTTCATCTTGTGCAGGCCCATGTGCCTTGCTTGGCCTGGTTGTTTAGAGAGTAGTGTTCATGTTGTACGGGCCCATGTGCCTTGCTTGGCTTGGTTGTTTAGAGTGTAGTGTTCATGTTGTGCGGGCCCATGTGCCTTGCTTGGCCTGGTTGTTTAGAGTGTAGTGTTCATGTTGTGCGGGCCCATGTGCCTCGCTTGGCCTGGTTGTTTAGAGAGTAGTGTTCATGTTGTGCGGGCCCATGTGCCTTGCTTGGCCTGGTTGGTTTGAAGGCGTCATGGTCTACTATTTTCCCAGTCTCGTCGATTTTAAACTTTGTGTTGTCAATTTTTTAATCTCTGCTAGCTATGTTCAGGGCTCAGGATATACATATATTCATTTTACAAGCTGCTTCCCAGGCTGTATATTTTTTAATAAGAGTTTTTAATAACAAATTTTTAAGGTGTGGTTTTATGTTGAGGTGTTATTTAGTGGCCCATTCCGAGGGCCGCATTTTGCGCGTGTTAGTGTTGCGTTGTTTTTTAAAGCAAATATTTTAATCTCAGGAGCATTAAAAAATTGTAAAGTTTCATTCACGTGACGACGTGAGCTAAATAATTGTATTGCACTTCTGTATTTAATTTAGTTTGTGAAAACAGGTTCATTACCTTTTACCTGAGCCTATAAACTGTATAAATATTTGAGCGAATATGTCTTAACAGATTTATAGAAATATTTGATGAGGAATAGGGCAGTTGAGAGCTGTAGTAACAACGAAGGAATTTGTGGTGTATTCAATTGGAATGTAATGTGAATTACGTGTGATATTTATGTTTGATGGAAGCTTCTTGTTGGATGTATAACAATTTCGAATGAGGCCATTTATTTATAGATTTTCACGCCCGTTGCTCTCGTGCGTTTTAACTTTTTGTGGAACTTGGGGAAATTATTTTGAAGTGATGTATCTGAATTTAAAGATATATTTTTTATAATGCAGAATATTTTGAAAAGAATTCAAAACAGTGAATCTATGTCATGTGTAATTAATGTGTGTCTTTGCCACAATGTTTTGGATAGTCAGGCCTTGTTAATTGCGTTGATATTATTAATTTATATTAGTATGTTATATTTATTTAACAATTTTACGAAATTCAAACAAAGTTTTATTCCTAACAGTATTTATTAGAAGCATCAGTCAAGTGTACAGAGATCCTGTTTTACAGCCCGTTGCGTGAAATACTGCCAGACGAGAAAATGCAACATTTTTCCATATTCCCAGGACGTTTGGTCTAATTCCCACCAAACTTCGTAAACCAGTAGTGCTACAGAAGAACGTGATTTAAGTGATTTTCAAAATCGTGGTATATAAATAACTGAGATAACTTTGCCGTATATACTAAATTTTTTTACCAAATTCAACGAAACTTTGTATGCTAACAGTATCGATTAGAAACTTCGCTTAAAAAACCTCTTTTTTTAGGCATGGTTACGCAATATACGTATTCGTTTCATTTTTTAACTTAAAAACACGTGATCATGTTTCTCCGTACTATGGTAAGGTAAAATTCCTGCGTCTTGACAAAAGCACTATTTAACTGAAAAATGTAATGATCTAAAATCCCGTCACGACATCGATATTCGTTCTAAGTCTAATATGTAGAGACGTGCAAAATTCTCGTTATTATTTGGCATCAAACTAAACTTCGCAGTGCTGCTGCATAGACGTGACGTCACTCTCTTTCTGACTGGACTGCGCGTGGTTGGACCACGTGATTGGGAAGTGGTCATTTTATTCGCGCAGATTACTCAGGACGTGTTAAATAAAATATGGCCCACTGACAAACTATTGCAAAAGTACATGTGTTTGAAGTTTAAAGTGTCTCCAAATATTAATGCCAATTTTGCAGGTCTCTACTAATGTTGTTTGCTGATACCTAGGCACAGAACTTGTGCATACTCGAAATATTTTTTCAATGGCTGCATCGCGAACTTGGAATGCACTTTACGGGAAAACCCATCGACATAAATCACCTTTAGCGTTTACAAGATGTGTTAAAGAAGACCTTTTAAAATGCAGTTCCAAGTGAACAATGGATGTCTTTCAAATGCGAACAATGGAAGTCGCTCATATATATTATTTCCAATAGCTGTTTTGTGTGTGTGTGTGTGTGTGTGTGTGTACAGTGTTTGTTTATATGTGTATATTGTGTGTGAGTTGGTACGTGCGGGTGATTTTATAATGTGACTGCGATACTGAATATTTTATAGGCCTAGCATTTATTCCCTTTCCTCTCTGTTTGTTTATATGTGTATATTGTGTGTGAGTTGGTACGTGCGCGTGATTTTATAATGTGACTGCGATACTGAATATTTTATAGGCCTAGCATTTATTCCCTTTCCTCTCTGTTTGTTTATATGTGTATATTGTGTGTGAGTTGGTACGTGCGGGTGATTTTATAATGTGACTGCGATACTGAATATTTTATAGGCCTAGCATTTATTCCCTTTCCTCTCTGTTTGTTTTGTACTGTACATGATTGTTAGTTCTTTCTATTAATCGTTCTAATAAAAATTAAGAATACTTTATCCGCTAATTGGTGACATTTGAATGTATTATAATTCATTTCGTCATCTTTATTTTCATGACTTAGTGATCTTGCTGTCGATACGTGATGTCTTTGTTTTAAGGTTGTTCATATTATATTTTTAGTTTCATAACTTCGTGATATGCTCTCTGTGTGTGCTACCATTTGTTAATTTTATATATTTTTTCATTATATTAGTAGTTCAGTGTAAGACAAGTCAGTTATACATTAACTTCGCCACTTGAATAAAATAAGTCGTAAATAAATAAATAAATAAGACGAGTTTGTTAATTTTCCTTCATCGCACGGGTCTTCATTCGTTGTCTATAACATCTCCAAAGATTCTGTGTTATACTAATATTTCAGATGGTGCTGTGTTAGTCAACTTGGCACATTTCTTGGCTTGAAACTTTAATCGTTTTGAGGCGGCTGACTACAAAGGGACGCATATATATTTCTTTGGAGTTGGTTTTTACTTTAATAAACTTGTATAACATACTATCTACAAAGACTTGTCACTTGCCTAAAGCCACAGATTAAAAGCAAATTTTCCACATCAACAGAATGGTATTAAATAATTCCTGAGAATCTCAGAAAAATAGTTTTCACATACACTATAAAATTCAACGATAAACAGTTCTGGAATCAAACCGTAATCTCGCGTGATTGAAGTGTCTTACTTCAGTGGATTGGTTAATTACGTGATATTAAAAAAATGCGTGTAAAATCAAACTTCGTATGGAAAGATTTTTCTTCTGATTGAATTGGGAACAACTGTAAATTAATTCTATTTTTTTTTATTTGTGAATTTAATGTAACTTACCGTATACCTTTCAATTTGAATGAAATAACACGTGTGTCATGCCGTATATGCAAAACTTAAAAAAATAAATAAACTAATAATACAAATAATGTTATTGACTCCTTAGAGGTAATTTGTAATTTGTTTAATTTTCTTAAAAAATGCAAACATCACAATCATTGACTTTGTCAAAGGTAAATGCGAAGTGATAAAAAATTATTCTAACTTTGAAATAGTTCTCATATTTGGTTGTCAGTCTGTTTGAAGTTGGAAAAATTGGCTAAACTTGATGGCTGAAGTTATTGCCTGGAAAAAAATTTGTTTTATTTTCCTTAGGATACAGCAGTCTACTACTCGTGAAGTTGTTAACCTCTGAATACTCGAACCAGATCAACATTCTGCCATTTTATTTTTTCCTTCTTTCCACCTCGCTGCCCTTTTTCGTCTGAAGTCCTTCCCTCCCAACACGTGTTTCTGATCAAGCTGCCACTCTGGCACTCGACACATGTCAAAAGTGCGAAGTGACCGCCAGAAGTTCGGAACGAAGTCGTTTAACTCCATCTCTTCCCACACGTCTCACAAGTTTACGAGACTCCAAATATTTCACGTGCTAAGAGACCATTGCATTTTATGTCGCTTCTAACGGTATTCCAGTCGACTCGAATCGGTTCTCGTAAAGCGATCGTTGGTTGCTCCCGTTAACATTTGGAAACATAGAAGATCAACGTTTACTTTGTTTTTTATATTTAAAAAAGGAAAAACAGCGAATTTAAAAGGAAAATCTCCTAAGTCATATGATTAGGGACATGCCAAATTCACGTTATTATTTGTAACCAGGCTAATCTCCACAGTACTGTATACACTTGAGCCGACGTCGTTTCTCTGTTGGCTTCTGTGTAGCTATGAAACCACGCCCTTTCTGACTGAACTGCCTGTGATTGGAGCACACAGTTGTGAAGCGGTCATTAATATGCACAGAGTTACCCAGGGCGTGTCAAATAAAGTATGTTCCAATGATAAACATGTTACAAAGATACACGTGTTTGAAGTTTAACTTGTCCTTAAATAATAACACGAATTTTGCAGCTCTCTACTCATTGCCTTTATATTGGAATAGAAATAAAAATACATTCGTAATTAACTCACTACCTTGACTAATGTAGCGACTGTGAATTTTACTTTGGTTTTCTGGAAAGAGACAGAATACTGTTTTCTTTGCTATCTTAATTTCCTCAGTTCCATAAAAATTTCTTTTCCCCTCATTTTACATAATGCCTAACGTCATTTTCAACGCTTTATTATGTGACTTGGTCAGGCTCATGCAGATAATATAACTTAACAAATAGCGAAATGTCATAGTAGTTAATTTTCTGCGAACGTGTTCGGTGACCTATTGTCTCTGGGAAAGGAGTTCTCTTTCTGATTGGCTGTCGCGTGGTGTGGAAGAATTATGTCATTCGTTGCCAAGGAAAGATGGCTTCTAAGATCACTTCCCTGTCTGTGCGTGTTTGAACACGAGAACCGAATCTCACCAAAATCGGCACACATATAATACTTAGTAAGGACGTTCGAATTTTATAGTTTTAGGACACGCCAGATACTTTTTTTCAAAATCACTGCCATTTATAAAATTTAGGGCGTCTTGTTATATATCGACAACCATTTAACCGATTTGAAAGAAATTTGATGTTGCCACAGTGCATTACGTAAGCATTGAATGTAGATATGTATATTATTATTAGCACGCCATTTTGGATGATAGCACCACATGAAAAACTAAGAATTTAAGATATATTTCGGAAACTACTCAATCAATTTCTACCAAACTTGGAACGTAAGTAACACAATGATAGTCCATATAAAAGTGTATGCTATAAATGGACGAAGCTCTCCTTTTCAAAATGGTGGTCATATTAATATTTCATTTTCATTTTCTACACCACAACACCATTCAGCCAACTTCAACCAAACTTGTATGCTGAAAGTAACTATTACGAACTACCAAATATGCCAAATCATAGCCAATTTTGTCCACTTTTTTTATAAGATAGCAATACGTGAAATTTAAATATTTAATGTCATATATCGAGAAACAATAAACATATTCCTACCAACATTGGCGATCGTGTAGCACTATGGTAGGCCATATTAAATAAGACGGTTTTGGATGTCGGGAATTTTTTTTTCCCAATGTAGCTGTTGCACACACATTTGAGCAAGTAAGCTATATTTACGCGCAACCACGTAACGAAATTCAACTTAACTTAGTGTGCTGACAGTAGTTATTACAGTTAACAAACGTGTCTACACAGGCAGTCTTTCGTGTGGTAAGTCAAATTTGGCATCATATCTCGTGGAACAATCAAATGTATCCTACTAAATTAGGCGAACAGGTAGCATGTGTAATGTACGCCATGTAAATTGATATGTTACATAGGGCCAGGCATTTACTCTCAAAATAGTGATTATTTAAACATTTAAAAATAATATGCTTTATTTGCGAAAATATGTAACGAATTCCAAGCTAAATTTGTACGCTGCCACCGTATCTATGCAAGCATCGAATTTGCCAGAACATAAAATATATTCCCCGCCGTTTTGGAAGATAGCATCACATTCTAAATTAAGCTTTGATGTACTGTTTCTGGAAAACGTTATATAACTCCCACCAAGTTCATACGACAAATTATATTTATGTGGTTCAAATAAATTTATATGACTTCTAAGGGCAAGTCACATATTTTCCATTAGAATGCAATATGTCCCAAGAGATTTCTTCCGAACTTTATATGCTGGCAGTATCTACAACAAATTTCAGATGTGTTAATAGATTAATTTTTTTTATCTGCCATTTGTGAGGATCTCTACATGAGTAATCGGAGCTATCTCCCATACCTCGGAGATTAGTGACTAGAGAAATGCAAAATTCTCATTATTATTTGACATATAGCTTAAGTGTCTTTTCTCCATTGGCTGCTGTACAGATGTGAATTCACTCCCTTTCGGTCTGGACTGCAAGTGATTGGACTACATAATTGCTAAGTGTTCAGTTATTGGCGCAGATTACTCTGGGCGTATCAAATAAAACATTGTGCAATGATAAACTTATTACAAAGGTACATATGTTTGAAGTTTAAAGCGCTGCGGAATTAAACCCTTAACCAATTTCGATGATGAGTTCAATGTAGATGCGTTTTAAACCTATCTTGTCCTGAAGTGAATTTTCGAATTTCACCTATCCCTACATATTGTTCGTTAATTATGCTGGCGTGTGGGATTATATTCCGTAACACACATGGAGACTTCACTTCCGCTCTCCATTGTCTACCACGCGGCGGGAGCAAGTTTGAACGTTTAAGCCGAGTATCGCTTCGGTAAGCCGATATGGGTTTAAGTTGTTTCCACTAACACAAACTCGCGCTCTTGTTGACGCAGCGACGTAAACAAGCCAGGTGTTCATAACTGAAGCAAAGTTGGCATTTCTCTCTTGTGCTACACGCCAGACTTTGCACATGCGTGTGTCCAAACGTACATACATACGCACCTTCATGATGTCTGACAAACACATACCATTTTGTAATTTGCTACAAGAATATATCGTGTTTAGTAAAAACCTATTGCCATGAGCAAGCTATAGCAAAGTACCCGAGGTGGAAAGTTGTTATTTTTTGACAACAGTTGATGTTAGAAATTTAAAATTTTTGTTGCATTTATTATTCAATCAAAATTAATACAATTATTAATAATAGAATAATGTAACCATATTTTTAAGATTTTAATATCTAGATTATTGAATATTTAAAATTATCCCAATATACATTGACTAGATGAGGGTTATGTTAACCAACTACTGAAGATATTTACAAGACTGAACAGGGATTTAATTTAGTTTGCTAAGTTACTAAACGATTGGCGAGGGAGGTCCTAGTCTGGTTAAGCCACTCAACTGAAGCACTTCTCAACGTGCAAGTAAACTGACATGAAAGCCTTACAACTATGTGTGGTACAGGTATTTCGCTTTTGATGGAGCAGATCTGCTTGAAATATCCTTTCGTCCTCATTTCTGTGATTCCTGTCCCACGTGTAATTCTTACATAGCCATTCGCAGGGATGGCGAAATTCGTGAAAAGATTTCGAGACCAGTTATATTTCCAATCCCTGCATGTCGATTGGCTGAATTACTTTTGGACACGTGTTAACTTCGGCTTACAAGCCCTCGCTGTTAAGAGCCGCCCTAACATCTGCACACGAATCACGTAGGAGCCGTGCCGATGTTGCCGAGTTCTGAGCGGCCCGGTCAAATAAGAAAACGCCTTCTCAAACGGACAGCGACCAATGGCAATAGACAAACTGCTGTTGGGTACTTATAGTCAGAGACCTGCTAAATTCGCGTTGTTATTTCGAGACTCGTTAAACTTCAAACACATGTACCTTTTGAATATGTTTGTCGTTGGACCGCACTATGTTTGACACGCCCTGGGTAATTCTGTGCCAATAAATGAATACTTCTTAACTGTGTAGTCCAACCACGTGCGGTCCAGAAAAAAAATAGGTGTGGCTTCACGCATATGCACCTGCCAATGGAGGAACAACGCCGGCTCGAGTGTATACAGCATTGTTTAGTTTAGCCTGTTGACAAATAATAACGCGAATTTTGCAGGTCTCTACTCATAGTATTGAAGTCGGCCCTCCACTCATAATTTTTTTGCGAAAAATCACTAGCTCTAGCCATTCGTCTATCTAGTGAAAACACAATTTTTTTTAATGACTTGAGTGGCTTACTCACATATGACATTTCGTTCTCTCACGTGGATGATTTTTAAAAAAATACTCCATCTACTGCAATTTTCAATATGACACTTACAGTCCAACATAAAGTCTTGGAACAACTTTCCTTAATCCGTTACCAACTAAACTGGGAGCCTGTACGTGTCGTTATGATGTGATCAGACCTTAAGCAGACAGCTTGCCTGATCGCACCTTCGAACATTAAACCAGGACGAAAGCGGGTTAGCCACAACCCGTTGCGAAGAAGGTAATGTGCAGGACCGCCCCCCCCCCACCCAGCAATCGGAGACGAGTATGCCAAACAACGCGCCCATGTAGGCCAGCGTCACCCTGGGTGGATCGTCTTTCCTCATCCGGCCATCAACGAGAGAAGGTCACGCAGAGATGGGGGTGTCCGGTCGTCGATAGCTGCCTACCAGAACAGCCTCCGGAACTATGATCAAGGTTGAAGCGAAGCAACTGCCTATGGAGCACTGCGCCCAATAATACAACGTGAAGAACTAATCAAAAATGTAGTACAGACACCATAAAAATCTTCAGAAAAATGCGATTTATACTGTATACGAAAGAAGAATGTGTATATTTTGCAACATTATAAAATTATTTTACTAAAATATAGTTTTTAAATATAGAAAATTTATCTATAAAAATAATTTGTTTTTTTTTTAAACAAAATTTAAGCGCATTTCCGTTCCGGATGCATCGGAAACGGAATTTACAAGAAAATCTTCAAGAAAGATTGTTATAATATTTACTGCGATCATGTGTAATAAAATCACAGTAATAATGCATCGTATCATTTATTTATGTCAGTTTCAGCCATAAATGTTTGTGACAAATGGACGCACATAAAAAAAAAATTAAAAATTATTTCCTATTTTATTATTAGAATTTTCTTACACACATAGCAAACATTATGACGATATCCACAATAAAGATTTCCTTGCAAATTCTGCTTTCTGAAGCATCCAGAATGGAATTGCGCTAAAAATTTTGTTAAAAAGGCTAGACTTTTTATCGATTATTTTTTACATTTACAAAATATATTTTAGTAAACTATTTTAAATTGTTACGAAATACTTACGAAATACTTGCATTCTTCTTTCGTATACAGCATAAATTGCACTTTTCTGACAATTTTTGTGGTGTCTGCATTACATTTTTATGAGTTCTTCACATTGTATAGTCGGGTGCAGTGCTCCATAAGCAGTTGCTTAAGTTCAACCTTGAGGTGAGGACATTCCAGTTAGTTTGTTATAACAGGAGCTGTGGTGACTATATTAAGACATGTTAATTGTATAATAAGTTCCCTCGAGTAATCAATATTAACGTAATATGTTACTGTTTGTTCATCATGTTATTAAAACCCCATCATTTTAACTTCTGCTCTACCAAATCATCTCTCACTATTCAGCTACGCCCCTAAACATTTCATGTCACTGTGAAAAATGCTGGTAAACGTACTAAACTGTATTGAAAGTTTGTAACCTACACTGTACAGTGTATGGTAATAGTTCTACGTATCTGGTTGAGAAATGGGGACGTTTAGTATAGCTACTATACAAAGTTGGGAACTTTCCTACGTATTTGGCTCCTCCCCGAGCAACTGCAAGAATGTTACCATGCATGTATGGGGAAATAATTTACCATTCGCGCTTTGTCACTGTACGTCTACACTGAGACGGTAAATTTACAAATAGTTTCTTAGAGTTGTGAGTATGATCATAAGTTGCATTCTTAACACGTTGTATAAAGTAACATCCACGGCGCTAATGGATATTCATTTATCCCAAATGTTGATTTCAAAAGTCCTTACTTCACCGTAAACGGCATTTTTAAATAAGTGTTGTGTATTATAAATGTGATATGATGTATCTTTGAAAACTGTTAATTAACGAAAGTTGACCAAATTCCGGATGATTTTCAGGAACAAATGGCAATGGATAACGAATTAAAAAAAAAAAAAAAGAAAAAAAAGACGCAATCACAATTCAGATAAAGGGGTTGAAACCACAGTTTATTTCCAAAGACTTCAAGCTACACCAGACGTGTTCGCGCCAGTACAGGCGTCCATTCAATAACCCAGCGCTTGTGAACCTCGCGTTGTAGCGACTCATGAGCAGACGATGGGAGCGGGGTCTCGAACATTGATTGCGAGACGTGACGTCATGTGTGGAAATGCGCTCGGCACATGTTTGCCCGTCCAACAAGGGGACGAGCGTGGGCACAATGTCGCCGACCTACCAAAGTGCACATTCGCAAGCAGACACGGCGGGGAAACCCGCAGCCCGCCGGCGAATATGGCCGTGCAGTATGGAAGGTATGTGCTGTTCCCCGGGTTATCGTCCGGGGGGGGGGGGGGGGGCAGCGTAGGTGCCCGGGCGGAAACAGAACACACACACAACCAAGCGTTTTCTTCCCGTGCCGATTAACACTGGCCAACATTTTCTACAGGTAAATAACACTATCCGTACACCTGCGAAATATTTCTGTTCAAGTAAATGAACGATTTTGCAATAACGAACATGATAATTCTTTCACCATGAGCAAAAACGGCACTTGTCGAAGGGTGTAAACAACTCTTGCAATAAAGAACGGCATTGAATACATGTCCCTCCACCCGTGACAGAGACAGATAAAAATATACTAACAACAATATTTAGAGTGAGATGGACTCCTGCATTTTTTGTAACATAGTTGTTTGCATGAATACACGTATCTCAGTAAATAAATGTTCTGCAAGTACGACTTTTTTGTCAGAAAAGATAAATTATCTTTGCCTCTATATTTCTACTTTTGTCTTATTAAGTGTACTCTTGTATAAAAAATTCGTGAAAATAGTCAAACATCGTTTATTTAGGGTTTCATCGCATGCTATAAAACCCCACTGTCACATACCTAATTGGCACAGTACAGCGTTACGATGGAAACACTGCACGATTTGCGCGTTGGAGCGATGAGGCATTAACCGGACGTGTTAGTATCGCCCGTATTGCTTCCTCGCTTCTTGACCTTGGACGCGGGGTTCCCAAGGGGGTCCAGCCAACTCGTTAGTCAAGTGGATATAGCTGGGCGGCTGTTAACATCGAGGTCTTTAGAGCCGATGAGGGTGAAGCGAGGTAGGGTATGGAGTGAGCGAAGAGACTAAGGCGGCTCTCAACATCGAGGTCTTTAGAGCCGATGAGGGTGAAGCGAGGTAGGGTATGGAGTGAGCGAAGAGACTAAGGCGGCTCTCAACAGCGGGGTCTCCCTAGAGCCGATGAGGCTGATTGAGGTGTGTCTACAACTGCCCCGGAATGCAAGGGTGGGAGGAATTGAGAGATGTTCGAAAAAACCCGTCGACTGGCACGATACCCATTTACGAAAATCTGGCATTACCCCCGCTGGGAATAGAAAGTTGTTCTCCTTGGTGGGAAGTCAGCGCTCTAGCCACTGAGTCACCGCAGCCACGATATCCAAGATCTGTACCCATAGGCTGTTCACGGTAAAGTGAGCACTCTTTAAGGTCCTTCCAACAGGCACTAACCACTAATAAATATATCTTATTGCAGTCTCAGGCATTAAATTTTTAAAGTGATGAAATGTACGCACTGTGTTTATTGGTTACATTGCAATGTTTATATTAAAACAACTGCAAGAAGGTGGAAATTGGATGAAAGGACATATATAGAAGGGTCTCAAAAAGTGCTCACTTTACCGTGAACACGCCATAATAGTTAACACCTCCCACTCTGTACACATTTACTGGCGTACCATACAAGCTATGATTGTGCCTCTTGCACCCGCCATTATAGAAACGCCATTTCTGTTGGTCTGTACTCTCCCGTTTGCCACCATCATATTGGCTCACATCACACTTGACACGCCTACTCCACTGAAAAAATGATTATTACTGGCTGTCTCGTCAGGCAATGGACTGCCGAGTTGATAATCTCCCAAATGAATGTATTTTCATATATAACGAGTAGTGCTGTCTGTATTGTTCGTTTGTTTTAGAAATGTTAAATATTTTATTCAGGATAATTAGTTATAATGTGCTGTAAAGTAATTTTTACGCGGAGTAGCATTAACAGTGCAATGTAACTACATCCACGCGAATTTTGTTTTTACTGCCAGAAGAATTTTCCTTTTTAGTTTAGTCCAGGTTGGACTGGGTAGTGTTCAAGGTGTTTGGTAATCAGCTGGAACTGGGGTTAAGGCCAGTACAAATTTACTATATTTAAGAGAGTTTATAAGCGAATCTGGCATATCCATCGTTTTAAAGAATCCTCTGCAGTACAAAAGTTTACTAAATCGTTTTCAAGAGACTACCATTTTATTTTTAATCTAAGAAATACTTTATACGTTATTGTTAGCTTTCAGTTCATTTTAAAACTACATTTATTTAACAGAAATGTTGAATGTAATTAACGCTTATGTCCACGTATTTAAATATGACTATACGCTGTGAACAATTCTTCACATTTGCATCAAAACACGTCGATTATCCAAGAAATTAGTTGTATAAAATACGTGATCTCACTGACTTGGGCTAAATACAGACAAAGTCTGCTCTTTCCGAGAGCGTAAATATCGGCGCGAGCTCAAACTTTCTGCTTTACCCGCGTGGATAACGAGGGCAGTATCTCATTGGCTGTTCTAGTTTTCGTCTCTTACTGTTCTGGGCGAGATGCCTGCATGTGAACCAGGCATAAGGGGAACTCTCGCACACGTGTTTCATTCGTATTCTGTGAACGCGGCACCGTGTGTAATGACCATGCCACACAGTAAATAAATACACAGAAATTAACTGGCGTGACGGATTTTTTTATGTGGGTGTGGGTTGGCTCATTCTCTCATTCGTTGTACGAGAGTTTGGGGACACACCTCGCGTGTGATTGGCTACCGCGCGCTGCGAAATGTACCCTATTCGTAGGGATAGGGAAATTTCAACAGTTCAATGACCTGTATGCTAGACTCCATACTCTCCTTTGTATAGTCGAGGCTCAGATGTTTGTTCATTGGCTTCTGGCTCAACGTTACCTCTAACCTGGCAGTATGTGATTCGCTTCTCGTTTCCTTGCAAGTCTGCTATTGGCTCAAAGTCGAACAGGGCGTGTCTAATAAACTCCTCTGAACCAACTGCGAAGGTAAGTTCACTGTGAACGCTTTTAAAACTAAAAACATATTTTGTGGCGGGCACTAAATTATTTTGTTGGTATTCACCCTGCCAAATTTGTTGCGGTGTACACAAAAACATATTTTGTGGCAGCTACAAAATTTGTTGCGTACACCACAAAAATTTTTGCAGGGTGAATAACAACAAAATATTTTTGTGGCCCCCATAATTTTTTTTTTTTTCAGATGACCTGAATTGAATTCGCGATTTTTTCCTATTCCTACCTATTGGTTGAGCGACTGTCCAGCAAGTAGGAAGCTAGGCGATGATTGATGTGCGGGACTCCAGCATGTTTCTATCTAGGGACGTCATACTGGAGGCGTGTTTCCTTATTTACCCCGTGATCATGCATCACGCATCCCCTATGAAGTGAAGTGTTGATGGCGCACCCCCGCGAGTCTCACCACGTGTGCACATCAAACAACACGTGTGACCCCACAGTCAACAAGCGCAAATCGGCATTAAATCATCGACCCTGGCTCCCGACTGGGGGACAACGCGCCTGATACAGTCGGTCAAATTGACGGAGGGAACTTCAAACATCACCCATTTACCCAATTGCGTGGTCCGCCGAGGCGGGGCCCTCGTTGCCCCCCCCCCCCCGCAGTAATTGCGGCGGGCCAATGCAAACAGGAGTGGAGCTTGCCCGGCGCAGTCTAATAAACCACAGCTCGGGGAAATATCACTCCAGCATCGCAGTCATGGGATCTCATCTGCGCCGACGAGCCACTGCACGCAGTAGCGTCGCTGGCTAATTGACCAGCACACTTGCTGTTTTATTGAACATTTTACGCATTGACTCTCATACCTGCGAAGAAGATATTTTAAAGTCTTTACAACATGAGTTGTAAATATTTCCGACCATTATCAATAGCTAGGGACACCCGAATTTCGCTGAAA
Organism: Dryococelus australis; assembly: GCA_029891345.1. Taxonomy (NCBI): domain Eukaryota; kingdom Metazoa; phylum Arthropoda; class Insecta; order Phasmatodea; family Phasmatidae; genus Dryococelus; species Dryococelus australis. Next base: position 12,461,646 of record CM056994.1, on the reverse strand, counting down.
GATTTCCTCACATGCTAGATTTCAGTACCTTACGGACATACCTGCAGTATATTGTTATTTATTGACAGGGAGATGCAAAATTTTTTCTTTATTATTTGGAACACAGGCTGAGCTCCACAGTACTGTATACACTCGAGCCGAAGTCGTTTCTCAATTGGCTACTGTGTAGCTATGAAGCCACGCCCTTTCTGACTGAACTGCCTGTGATTGGACCACACAGTTGTAAAGCGTTCATTCATAGGCGCAGAGTTACAAGGGGCGTGTCAAATAAAGTTTGTTCCCATGACAAACATGTTACAAAGGTACACGTGTTTGAAGTTTAACTTGTGCTCAAATAATAACGCGAATTTTGCTCGTCTCTATTTATTGGTGGTGACAGACCAATCAGATTTAGGTTACTCTACTACTGTACGTCTGCGATTCGCGGATAGATCCCCAAGACGTGTAACACCTAGTTCTGCCAATCGCTGAAGTGTGTCTGAGCCAAAGTGTTATGGGAAACAACTGGTCGTGGAATCTTTTCGCGAAATTCGGGTGCCCCTATCGACAAGGGAAGTGAAATTTTGCGAAAAGATTTCAAGGCAGGACATATTTGAAAACACTCTTAGGGTCGTTTGTGAATCTTGATTGTCTGAACTACTTTTTGACACGTGTCAACTGTCTGCACACGAATCACGTAGGAGCCATGCAGATGTTACCGAATTCTGAGTGGCCCGGTCAGATATGAAGACGCCTTCTCAAGCAGACAGCAACCAATGGCAATAGACAAACTCCTGTTGGGGGCTTGTAGTGGTGAATTTTACCACGTAATCAAGTTTTCATCGCGAAAATTCTAATTATTAATATGCAAAACTCTCAAATTAATATTATAAAATTAACGTATTAACTCACAAAAAATTGTTTGGGGAGTACATACCTTTTTGAAACGAAATAACAAATTGCCCAAATTTAAAAGAAAATAATTACGCATCTTCTAGAAAAAAAGAATAGGAAATAAAATAATGCGACAGTAAATACAATTTAGATTTTCCTGACGTTAGGATAATGAGTAGTCCCAGTAAAGTCCCACGCACGCAGAGGAAACAACGTCAACAAACACAAATAATTGAAATAGAATATCATAGAACAACGTAAGGGAGAGCAGGGTACAGTGGCTAGTGCGGGCAAAGAGTCCTACTTCGTTTGAGTGCACTGTAGTCTGGTGGCGAGGGTTTGAAACAGTTAAGAGGGAATACATTAGTGTCCTGAGCGCATCTGAGCTGGTAATCTTACAAGTTATTCGGTTTTAGGAAACTTTTTGCAGTTTTTGTTCAAGCCTGATGTAAGGTTACGAATGAAAACTCTTAATTTAATTTCATTAAATATTATACATATAATTATTTGCTACTATCTCAATACCAAATTATGAATTAGGCTTTGAAATCACGCATCATAAAATTTATTATATAACTAAGTTTTGACTTTAGACACGCTTTTGTGCAGTGGCGTCCAAAAGGGCAAAGTGATGAATGAAATAATGGGTTGAAACATTCGCCACTTGAGAATGCAAATATTTCAATTAAGAAAAGAAAATGTAATGCTATTCGACTTGAAAAGTTGCGCTAGGAACAGCCTCATCCCTTCTAGCGGACAGCCGTAATAAAATGCTAAATGTATTCCCCAAACACTCGCCAATTGCAGAAGCTTGTTTGTATTGATTTTCGTGACTTGCTAGTATTTAATTCTGTCCCCATCTGATGGCTGCGGATATATAATTAAAGGGGAGAAACCGATCAATGCGAAGATCGTAAGTGGCTAGTCAATGGCCACTTTACACGATCTACAGGGCAAAGTAGCCATTAGGTATACATGTTTTTTTTTATTTCGATAATAAATATAATAATTTGATATATTAAAACCAAATGCATTAAAATGTTTTTACAATAACCATTTTGTATGAAGGGTGATTTTCTATTTTCGTTTTATTTACAGCAAACGATTGAAATATAATATCACTTTAAGTGGCCACTTTACACTTTTCTCCCCTATAACCTACAAACAGCTATGAAGATAGAGGAGTTGTAGCACACAGGAGCTGATTCAGAAGTCATGACAACTATTGTTTCTCCCCCTAAAATTACCCAACATAGCAAATGTACTATGTGCAGTTGAAAGTGTACTACATATAAGTTTTAAAGGTGATGCCACATGGAGTATAGATGCGGGAATGTCCGGCAAGGAACATAGACAAACATGGCTGCTTGAAATTACAGTTTAATTGGTATATACCAGTACAAACCGTATACACTCATGTGAACGGGTAGGTATCGTACGTGTACGATCTGTTTAACTTCCTTCAAAGCAGACTCCGAGGTGGTCCACGGTTCGTAGCCAGCGACGAGGCAGACGGGAAATACCATCTGCTACATGAGATCCGTCAATGTGCGCCACATCTCGTCGAAATGCTGTGACGATGTCTGCCTCATCGCTGACAACTAACCGTGGACAAATTCTGAGTCTACTTTGAAGGATGTTAAACAGCTCGTACACGTACATACTTACCCGTTCACATGAGTGTGCACAGTTTGTACTAGAATGTATTAAATAAACGGATTTTTTAAGCAACCATGTTCTTCTTTGTTCCTTACAGGACATTCCTGCATTTATACCTCCATGTGGTGTCACCTTTAAAAGGTACATGTTGTACACTTTCAACTGCACATAGTATATCTGCTATGTTGGGTCCTTTTAGGGAGATATACAATAGTTGCCATGACTTCTGAATCAGCCCTCGTAGATCGACGAAGAATGTTAAAAAAAACAGTGAAGATATCACAGAAGCAAAGGGGTGCGAAACTGCAGAAACGACGCCATTATTTGGAAACCTTTAAGTTTTAAAATGAACATACTTTTGTTTTTCTGATGACTCTGCAGTCTCAAACACATCCGAATACGACTAAAAAAAATTAGCGTTTACTATTTGTGACAGCCGTGAACAAAATATGTATCATGACGACTCGATTATAGACAGAATTGCAAAATTTGGAAACTTATTTCGCGTGTTTCTACAAACGAGACATGGGAGACCAGTGTTACCACCCTCACGCGAGAATACCACGAGTAAAAACAACGATTTACGACGTGGCTGCCTCACAACCAACTACTCCGCGGTAGCAAAACTCGCCGCACATAGAAGAAAATAATCACAGTTTGCTAGACCAGCATTGTAATTTATTACTAGTGAACCAGCTGCATACCTAAATGTGAGTGTAGACGTCACAGCGATGCCGACATAGGGTAACTTACCATTATGTCTACACTTGCTTTAACGTCTGGCCAGATAATTTTGCTCGACTGCGCAATGATCCCTCAAGCAAACATTTTATTCGTACACTGACTGAATTCTTACCTGAGAGGAGAGAAATAATGAAATATGTCGGTGAGGCAATAACAATACATCAATGTCCGATTGGCATAAGGATGCGGTGCCGATAGTTAAACCTTAAAGTTAAACTATATCCGTTATAACAATTTGATCAGTGTCAGAAAATCTTACATTGTGTCCGATTCAACAAAATGTCTTTGTGCATTTCTTAACTGGCACAGATAAAGTCCGCGCGCCACGTCTTGGCGGACTGATTCCATAGTACTGTACAATATGGAGTTTACGTGCGTCGTCGTGGCGCACGGACTATAGTTTCGCAAGTATACTGCTGGCAAAATGATTTCGCTAGAGGATTTATCTGAGTGCTGAATGTGTTAAATATAGTTAATTGACAGTTACTTCACAATTTACTGAAGTCACTGATAACGCATCCTTCAAAGACATGTAAATTAAATCTTTACCATGTGGCTTCTCTGTTTGAACTGTCGAACGCTTTGTTTACCTTAAATTCTTCAACGTCCTTACAATGCGTTTTTTTTTTTTTAAAGCTAAACGATGTTCAAAATTAGTGAATATATTTAGGTCTGTTTTATGACTTTTAACGGTGTCTGAAACGATAATGGTTTGATAGGAGATTATTTTTAGATGTTATTAATATATCTATGAGACTCCGGACATAACGCAATTACGCACATTATTATGTTAATATTTTGCCTTAACTACGTTTAACTGTGGGAGAAAACTGCACAGAAGGAATTAGAAGCCTTCGTTATTGACGTGAGCTGGGTTAATCAGATAAAATGCAGACCTTAGCCATAATAAATAATAAAACAAACGAGCACACAAACAATAAAACGCAAAAAAAAAAAAAAAAAAAAGAGAGAGAGAGGAAATTCATGCAGCACACAATTCATGCGGCTTATTTTATCACGCTACGTTTGTGTCGACAAACAAAATGGTAGCCAACTTTCTATACAAGCCTGCACGCATAGTAACACGTGACGTTAATTTCGCTCGTATTTTTCCCAGCATTTCTCGTTTTTATTAGGTTTTATTTCTTACTGGCCTTTAACTCTCTGAGCAGTTTATTGTGGCTTTGGCGAACACCAGATAGCTGAGAAGTCTAAGCACGGTACATAATTGTTTTCAGAATACCGTGAGGAATTAACAATGTTGTAATATATTAATAGATGTGGCCTTTAAATATTTACTATAGAGGAAGCTCGGAAATTCCCCTTACAAACTCCTAGGACTTGTAGAGGGGACTCAGTAGACTATCTTTTGAATAGGAACCCATGTCCGGAAACGTACAGTTTCCATACTGGAACCATTTCAAATCAGGTGTACCACTCGTCCACTTCTTCTGAGGGAAAGAGCAATGTCTCGGATGCGCCTGTGTTGGTATGCAACCGGGTAGGCAGTACATTACTTCAGACCAATCACCTGATGGCACGCGACGTCTACCCTGCCTCGAGCCTCATTGCACGCGCAATTGTTCGCGTACTCGCTGACGGGTTCTGTTCAACGTGACGCAGTACAGTCTCTTCCAATTCGCGAGTGCGGCGTCTCTTTGGAGCACCACAGTAGTTCCTGTCTGTCGTGAAGGTACCTTGTTCTCGGAGTCGTTGCGTAACTGTGGCAAGAAGGGTATGCGATGGTGTCGCTCGTTGTGGATAACGCTCTTGATACAGCCGATGAGCTGCTCTTCCATTACCTTCAGTTACGCCATGCACAAGGATCATGCCTGTGTATTCCACAAACGTGTACTGAACCATGTTAATCGAAGACACAAAGGCACGTGAATGGAGCTCGAGGCAGGGTAGACGTCGCGTGCCATCAGGTGATTGGTCTGAAGTGATGTACTGCCTACCCAGTTGCTTACCAACACAGACACATCAGAGACATTGCTCTTTCCCTCAGAAGAAGTGGAAGAGTGGTACACCTGATTTGAAATGGCTGTAGTACGGAAACTGTACGTTTCCGGACATAGGTTCCTATTGAAAAAAAATAGTCTAATCAGTACCCTCTACAAGTCCTAGGAGTTTGTAAGGGGAATTTCCGAGCACCCTGTATTTATAAAAGCCGTTCAAGGTTGAAGACAAACTTCGTCAACTAGTCCAACACTCGCCTTCACACATAACCAACGTTTGGCCTAAATGGAAAAACGGCAATTCCATTAGAACACAAAATCTATGCGTCCAACAGAAACGACACGTTGAAATATTTTTAAGATTTATACCACTTCTGCGATAGTCCATTTCTCCGATGCCAAGAGGACCACTTTTCCACTGTGCGATTCTCCAATTGCTGCTTCTTCTTCCATAGAGAGCAAAACTTTGTCCCCTCTTTCACCTCACTTCCTGTACTTGACACTACTAACGCCCCCTCCTCTCACACGTAGTCCACCAATAAGAAACACTGTTAAAAGTTGAACTGCAGCAACGAATCACCAACGGCTCTCCTCTTTCCTTAGGGCTAAGTGTTCCCTTGTGGCGGGTATATTCGAATAATGAGAGACTAGTGGAAAAAGCTGCCAGATAAAAAACCGAACAAAATATACAGGTGAAACACTAATAAATACATTTCTACCAATCGTCGGATCTTCTGAATAGGTTTAGAATGGAAAGGTAATTTTCAATGCTATACTATCAGCAGTTGCATCTCCTTTTCACTATGATAAAGATTGTTTTCGATGAAGTTAGTACTTTTGTAATCAACCATAAAAAAAAACCTCACTGCTCCTACCTGCATATATTTAACGGGAACACTCATTGACACGTGCCAAGAAAATTAGGTAAAATGGAGGGGAAGTAATCTCATGTCTTAATGTCGAATAATAAGTGTTATAGGCTGTTCACGGTAAAGTGAGCACCATTGAAGGCCCTTCTAGATTTTTCCTTTCGTCCACTTTCCATCTTCCCGCTACTTTTAAATATAAACATTGCAATGCGACCAATAAACATAATGTATATATTTTACCACCCTCAAAATGTAATGCCTGAGGCTGCAATAAGACATATTTGCTAGTGGTTAATGCCATTTGGGAGGCCCTTAAAAAGTGCTCACTTTACCGTGAACAGCCTATAACGTACTGGTTGTGATAACTTAAATTATTTACTTCAGTTTTTGGTGTTTAATGGATAAAAGTTTAAAAATTATCACATTTATAAAAATTTAAACTTTTCTATTAATTTCAGTTTCACTTGACCAATTAAGTGATGTGGCCCACGGCAATGTTAATTTTACATTAGGCGGAATAATACACAACGCGCACACATGTATATATTAAGAGGGGCTTTCAAAAGTGTTCAGTTTACTGCGAAAAACCATATGAGTTATTTTAATGTCTTCCATGTGCTAACGACAACTTAACTTAATATAATTCATTATATCTTGATGAATCATTTTGCATTGTTTTGATAATTCTCATAGTAGATACACGAATTTTTTTCAGAAGAAAAAAAAAGCAGATGTTAACAGAATCAGCAATGTACAGTACATTAAACCGATATCCCTCAAAATAACGGCACCATATTTGAAACATTACAAACTTCCCGCCACCGAAATGTTTCCCTGTTGTTTGAAAACAATTTCCCCGTGTAGAGTGTTTAAATATTAAATTTGACGATTTATTTACAGCTGTCGACTCAAAACATGTCATTGAAAACTGAAACGGGATTATAAATATTTAAGTGTATTGCAGCTACTACCTATATATTTACGATTTATTCCAGCCTTCTGACGGGAGGTAGTGATTCATAAAAATTTCCCTTTTTAGAAAAAAAAATGAAACAATTATTTCGATTATGTGAGTGGTTAAATGAAAAAAACGGTACAAATTTAAGTTTTCAGTATTCGGCAGAAGAGTATCGTGGCGAAAGTTATATAATCTTTTAGAGATAGATTTTTTAATCCTTTTATCTTGATGAATAACAATCCGATTTCTGTACATTGCGCTGACTAGGATTTATATAGGAAATTTCGTTTAGTGCAAATATACGCAAATATTTATATAATTGCTACAGTGCTGTTCATTAAATCATACCTGGATATTAAAAAATACGTCAGCTTAGTTTTCAAACTATATTAAACCCAAATTTATAGACATAAATTGTTGTCTGCAATGCTCAGTAATCGGGAATTTGAAGAATTTATTAGATTAAAGTTTATAGACATAAATGCTTGTTTACAATGCCTAGTAATCGGAAACGAAAAATGCAAATAAGTTTTTACAATGTAAATTGAAATTAATGAAATATTTACATGTAGGGAATTTTACCTAGAGCTAAATCAAATTAATCATGACACCTGCGCCCGAATTCCCATTTCATATCTACTTACAAACAACTTGGCCATTACGTTTGTTATGAACTAATTCACGTCGTTGCCTGGGTGCGAGACTTTCCAAGCCCTGCTTCCTGCCGCACGGTCATAGCCAGCTATCACTCCACCAATAGCACGACCTGGCCAGTCTGTTAGGAACTATAGTTCATTCATGTTTACTTCAAACCTTTACTGAAACCCTGCTGAAGTTATACCTGCAGTCGATTCCTTTGCCTCGTGCGAACAAGGCTTAACTAAGTCTACAAAATTACACTAAAGGGACAATGCACTGCATTCTTGCGCGTTAAGTTCAATAATATTTTGCATGGGAACTATTTCTTAAAATTCATTACCAACACACATGTTTTCTCCACACCATGTTATACGCCATAATTTATAAATAAAGTACAAGCAAAACTTCAATATAACAAAAGATAAGATACATTTATGTCAACACAGGTAATATTAAAATTATTGTGATTTATGACATATATAGGAATCAACGCACGATACATAGGGAGATGATTTATCGAACGTCTAGTTGAAGAAGTGCGACGAAAACCACGAATACACTATATGGTCCATTCATAGTTACTTTCAACTGTTCTGCAGCCATGCTTAACTTACACTTTCAAGCTATTGCTCCGCTTCGTGCAGGCTTAAACAAAGCCTACCAAAGCCAAGAAAATTACGCGAAACAAAACATTCACCGCATTCGTACGCACTAAGTTTAATAATTATTCCACACGAACTGCATACATCTTAATACCTATTAACAACACAACTCTTATCTCCCTGCTTTCATTCATATTTCATGTAACTACCAAATTAAAATTTATAAACATAAAAAGAGCAAGATTTTAATTCAACCAAATATAAGATACCTTTACATTAATAGACGTATAAAACGCTTGTTATTAAAAACGTGTTTAGGAAATAACCAGACATGTCATACAAGGTGTGATTTTTCACAGGTTTGATTTAAGAATTATGAAGAAACCACGAATAGACTATAAGACCAGCCTCCTTAGGACAGCTCAGCCTAGTCCTTGATTAGTTTGGAGATTGAATTTGCTTAACACACTTGCACTTTTGAAGTGAATACGTCTTTAAATGTGCAACCATAGTGGGAGGTAATCCAGAAATTCCGACGATAACAAAATCGGGGGATAAAGTTTGAAATTGCAGCTCTGAATCTATCGTCTACATTCAAAATTCAATTACACAACTCGATTGCCAAAGGATCAAAGAATATGTAACGTTGAGTGAGAACTGCTAGGAATCGTGGGGGGTGGAGAGGGGGAGGGAGGGGCACGCCGCAATTTTGAGTTAGTTTCCCCGCGTCATAACTTCCGCGTAGTGTAACTTTTGACTAGGAGAAGCTACGACTCTCGTTTGAGTTTAAATCGACATCTCTCATCAAGATCAATCGAGCACAGAGAGAGCACGAAGTCCTGCTCCCACTGGCACTCTGTCGCACTTCCTGATCACACATCATATTTGTTCACAGTGTTTTAGCTTTCATATGACGTTATAGTAGCTTTACAGGCAAACTCTGTGTCGCCAATCACGTAAGTTATTAACTGTAACTGTTTTAGTCATTGAAATATCTTACATAGTACATATTTAACAAAATATTAACTACTATGAAATTATGAGCCTTGGCCGAACAGAACCATAGGTCAACATTAATTATTTTTAAATGTTCCATCATATAAGATATTATAAGGAATTCATAAGCAATTTCCGAGCCCAAATCTCATCTTTTGCAACACCTGAGACGAAATATTAATGTGTAAGTTAAGTAGTTGGTAACTAAAATCTCATATATTATAATGTTGCGAGACTGTTCCCAGTAAACTATTTCCTGTTATGCATCAGCTCTCTGCGTGATGTCAGAGAGAGTGGTTGACTAAGTTTCACCTAGAGAGAGAGAGAGAGAGAGAGAGACAGAGACAGAGAGAGAGAGAAGCCAGTGGCTGGTGGTGAATTGCTGAAAGGTAAGCTGGCGTTACTCTGTGGTGCACCCTGTTGCTTGCTAGTTTAAATCTCCACCCCTAGAACGTGATTCAGCACGTGATGCCACAAGACGCGTGTGATGGGTGCCTTGCCGATCGCTTGTGGTTGGTCGGAATGCATTCAGTTTCCCATAGGTTGTACGGTGTTTACTGGCTCTTTCTGCTTGCACCAGGAATATACAACAGTAAACCAGCACCAGCTTAGCTTGCCGCAGTTCGCCACATGCCACTGGAACTGAACGTATAAGTATTCCCAGAGCATAGACGTACAAGCAGAGACCCGAGACAAGTTGGGATTCACACATTTGTACGTTCATGTTACTTCTGTCATTGGTCGACGTGTTGTTTGCCACCTGCTGGATACAAATGAATAAACAAATAGGGAAAGGAAAATTTCGCGAGTTCATTTCGGGATAATATAAACTTCAAACCAGTGTACAGTTATGCCACCTTTGCAATTGGATCAAAGTTTTTTAGACCCACCCTGCACGCCTCTGGGCCAATAGCAGACTTGCAAGGAAACGTCGGGCGAATTACGTAACTGCTAGGTGCTGGACAACAGCCAATGAACACACAGCTGAGGCTCCAGTATGCAGAGGACTGAGGAGTCTAGCCTGCAGGTCATTGAACTTTCCAATTTCTCAGGACTCTAAGTATGAGTGACATGTGCCCTTGTTTCCTGGAGGTGGAATGGCCGGGGACCAAGCGGAGGGTAGGTTCAGAGTGGGAGCTACATGTTTCTCGAGACATGGCAAACCCCTCGCACAGGCAAAGAGGGACAAATCCGGCAGGAACCACTTTGACTTTGAAAATCGCTCGAAGCCTTTCCCCGTCCGTTACGTCGGCCGTGCTTTGCCTTCGTCGCCCCATTTCTCCCAAGTCATCCTGTCATAGCGGCATTACGGCGAGCCCTCCAGCCTCCCTAGTCACGTCACTCTGTGGAGGCGAGGATTACGTCACAGACCTCTGCTGTACCACTAATGACGGCACATTCAGCGCGCTCGCATTTTGGTCTCCCCTGAAGTATCGCGGTCTTCATTTCAACCTGCAACCACAGACTGCTTAACACTTTCAGAACCACGTTAATTTACGGTTTCGGGTGTTGCAAGCAAAAAAAAAAAAAAAAAAATTAGGATGCATTCTGTACTTAATTCGACACAACACATTTTCCGTTTTCACTGCCAATAAGCTCTAAACTATATGTTCTGCAACAGTTACACGAACCAAATTATTACTTATACCAGTTATGGCAGTATGCGAATCATCTACTCATAGGTAAGATCATTGGTCATTGATAGAGGTAGTGAAATTTCGCGAAAAGATTTCAAGACAAGTAATATTTCAAATCATTGTAGGATCGTTTACCCATCTTGATTAGCTGAATTACTTTTTCACTCGTGTTAATAGTCTGCACGCGAATCACGCAAGAGCCATGCCGATTTTGCCGAAATATGAGTGGGCCTGTAAAATAAGGAAACGTCTTCTCAAGCGGACAGCAACCAATGGCAATAGACAAACTGCTATTGGGTTTTTTGAGTATTGAAGTCTGCCGTGTAATATTTTTTTGCGAAAAATCACTTTCTCTAGTCATCGAGCTTCGCAGTGTGCAGTGCAGGCCAAAAATTACCTACAGGTGCGCAATGTACACTATTGTGTACACTGGGTGTAAATCGGTTAAGAATAGGGCAATTTGTTTTTCACGAAAAGATTTACACGAAGGCTACAATCCAATGTCATATGTAATACGTGCATATTTCCTTCGGTATTGGTGGTAGAGCACCGAGTATTTCGCGGATTGAGTTCGCAGCAAGCTAGGCTGGACAGTCCTGTATACACTCGTGACATTACCGCTTTCTTATTGGTTGCTGTGATCAAGTTAGGTCTCTGTACAGGACTGTTCAACACTCACTCACACAACTGCTTGCTGCTTATAACTGGCTCACAGTTAAACGGGGCGTGTCTAAACAACTGTCGTCCAATCACAGCAGTAGGAGGAAAGAACAAAGGTTTGGAGTCTACCTTTGCCTCCGAATGAATTCGCATAAAAACCCGTGGCTCTAGTTATTGGCCTCATGTACTTGTCGGGAGAAAGTCCCTAAATTGCTGGACCAGTCGTAACAAGGTAACTCCGACACCGAGAGTCCGTAAGTCACGGGCAGACACCCACAATGCGCGACAATTAACACTCTCAGGTCGGCACACTCTTACTAGATTTTTAAAGTCAAGCTAGACGTTAGTCATCTATATCAATACCGCTGCAGGGACACCGTGCTCTATTAGTCAATATTGTCAATTAACGCCAATTTACTGGCCAAAACGACACCCGTCTTTCCGTATTGGCCGGCTGCCAACCAATGGTGTGCCGAGTTTACCGTTTTCCAACCAAATCTTCTTCCATATGTAAGATACTGTACATTCCAGCGTGTTGATTTCCGTAACTATACAAAAATTTGTCGTTCGTTGACGAAGATCGATGTTGATGTTATATTAGTGCCTATTTAAAATCCTTATGAAATATGGAATTGATGAAAGTATAACAGGACCAGTTTTGTTTTTTATGTGGAATGAAATATTCATATTAGTTTTCCCCGAACCACAATCGAGTAGTCTCCTCAAATTGTTAAAATCATGCAATCACGAAAGTTGATATTAGCTCTAGTGTTTTGGAGTACAAGTTGTCCTGTAATATTTTGGCGAAAAACAGGTTGCTCTACTTACGCATACAGAGCCGAAACGATTGCTTATATCGCGTCCAGCTGCACACGTTCCCAAAATGCCTAGAGACTCGAGAAATTCGCGAGTGGAATGAACTGTAGGCTGAACTTCACAGCCTTATATACTCTGATACAGATATAAACTTTTTATTGGTTGATTGTTGTGGTAGTAAAAGGCGGTAGTGGAGCGTACAATTTATTGCATGTTTGTTATTGGCTCATTTATCTCCAGGAGGTGTCAAACAACACGTCGACCAATTACAAACGTAACATGAACGTACAGGTGTGTGGATTCCAAATTGTTTAGAAACATCCCCGCGAAATTCTCAGGTCTCTACCTAGCCTATGTCTAGGGACCCATGTTTTTCGCGAAAAGATCTCAGGATCATTTGATCTCCAAATCACCAGAGTTCAGATCCACTTTAGTGATTGGATGATTTCAACTGTCACTCATGGCAGGTGTCTGCCCGCGAATCACGAACACTCAGTGTCGCCAGTAACCTAATGCTGATTTGACCAGTGAGGCAAGGCACTTCTCCCAACAAAGACGCGTGGCCAATAACGAAAGGAAAACTGCACATATGACATAGGACATTGGAGTCTAGCCCTACCTATGCCTTGTCGACCTCCAAATTAAAATATGAAATCTGTGTTGCAAGTTGGAGCGAAAATTCCATAAACATCCCATCGCTCGCAATGCGTTGCCTAGAGTTTCAAATCCGAGTTTTCCGACGTAACTATCAAAAGTGCGCCAGACTTGCTTGTCTACGAAAAGAACACACATTTCAGACTATGCCTGTCAGTTGCTTTCAAGACATCACGCAAATTAAAAAACACCATTTCAGAGCATTCTAACATAGCTGAAACACCTTTTAAAATGCGCGGGACCTCAAAATATTTGGATTGCATACATACAGAAGTACTCGATGGATCTGCATTCAACTTCGGTATAGACTTTCCACGAATAAAATAGTAGGGTACTGCTTATATAGCATGTTCACGGTAAAATGAGCTCTTTTGAAAGCCCTGCTTATGATCTACTTGTATTCACGCTGTGTATTCTTCCGCCTTACGTAAAATTAACATTGTAATGGGCCTCATCACTTTATTCGTGCGTCGATCAAGTGAAATTGTGAAATTATTAGAAAAGTAAATATTTCAAAATCTGCTAATTTTTACACTTTGATGCTTTAAAAGAGACACAGAAAGGGAAATAAAGAATTTAACTTAACACTTTTTATACAACGTTAAGATATGGAACTACTTTCCATCCATCGTTATAAAATTTACTGGGCGCATGTCACTCAGTGCGCCCGTTAAAATATATGCAGGTAGGGACAGTGACTTTTTTCTAAGGTTGATTTCAAAAGTGCTCACTTTATCGTGAACTGGCCTTAGTCCCGTAGTTACAGCAGGACTACGGAAACACTGAATACCGTTCAGAGCCTTGCGCGTAAAGGCGATGGCGGCACTTGATGTGCGTGGCAGAGTCGGCCTTATGGCTCACGCGTTCCTCTGCCTCGAATGTGGGAAAAAAAAAAAAAATAAAGCTCGAAGCAGACGGTCTCCTTAACAGGACAGAGTGCAACAGATGCTTGCATCGCTATCTCCTGTCGCACACGTCACCAAAATGGCGGCACTGGCCCACAACTTGTCGGGGCGCCGATCAGGGACTGGTTACATACTCAGCCCAGCCAATAAGGAACCTTACGCAGCGCGCAGTAGGCTATCAGACACAAGGGTCGCAGTTTATTGGCAGGGATAGGAAAATTTCGCGAGTTCAATGACCTGTATGCTAGACCCCACACTCTTTTGTTCAGCCGAGCCTCAGTTGTTTGTTCATTGGCTTCTGCCCCAGTGTTACCCCACCCCTGGCACTATGTGATTCACATCTTGTTTCTTTGCAAGTCTGCTATTGGCTCAAAGTCGAACAGGGTGTGTCTAGTAACCTCTGGACCAATTACAAAGGTGAGTTCAGTGTACACGCGTTTAAAACCTATCTTGTCCTGATATAAATACGCGAAATTTTCCTATATCTATTTATAGAGACCTGCAAAATTCGCGTTATTATTAGTGGACAAGTTAAACTTCAAACACGCGTACCTCTGCAACTTGTTTGTCATTGGGCCAAACTTTATTTGACACGCCCTGTGTAACTCTGCGCCAGTAAATGAACTCTTCACAACGGTGTGCTCCAATCGCATGCTGTCCAGTCAGAAAGGGCGTGGCTTCAAATCTATACAGGAGCCAATGGAGAAACGACGTCGGCTCGAGTGTATACAGTACTGTGGAGTTTAGCCTGGGTCCAAATAATAATGTGAGTTTTACATGTGCCTATCTATTTATTATACACTACCAGATGTACTCTGAGACAACAACATAGCTGTAAGGCAGGATTTACAACAGGCCATCGCGTCCGCCAGTCATGCGTTCGTCCGTCTCCCAGCCGAGCGATTTACAACCAAACTTCATACGTCCGTCGTTAATTTCATTACTGACAACTAATAAAACAAAACCGTTTACAAATACGAGAAAATGTTCAATAAAAAGTGAAAATATTTTGCGGTATTGGGTTTCTAAGTACCTAAAACAATCATGAACTTACGTACGTAACGGAAATTAATCGATGTAAAGAAAATTCTTAATAGCACATAAATCGTAGTTTTATTATTCTGACCATTGCACAAAAGGAGCTCGTGTTTACAAATGTAATTATCAATTAATCTTTAGGAAAAATGCAACTTAAGTTCATTTTACAATTATATAAACAAACATATGAAAACAAAAGACGGCCAAAACAAAAAAAACTGCACACACTACACAGCCTTGTAAAGAACTCGGGACGAAAAAGTAACAAAACGTGCAAGTTAAAAAGGCTGAAATTTCATCCGTCCGTCCGTCAAAAGTTAAAACTTGCCAATGTTTGACGGACGGACGGACGCGACGGGTCGTTGTAAATCCTGCCTAAAGGCGATATTACACGATACCATATTCCGTAAAAGCTTGTGCAAGGTCCGCCATAGCAGCCGGTATACGAGCTAGTGTGGCACCCGTCATGGCATTTCCGGCCTTGTACGGCCAGATTTCGTACCAGGTTTGGTAATTGGACACGTCCTATTTTTTGTGGCAGGCCCCATACCGACTTTCGTATCTGGCCAATCACACGGCAGTTTCAGAACGTAGGGCGCTCCCCGTGGCTACAACTTGAAACGAGTTGATGAAGAAACTGAAAACGATGCCTCCATCTTGGGTTTACATTCGCGAGGTTGAAACTCTTTAAAATATATTAAAAATACGACGACGACAAATAATATTGCCTATGACAACTTTCAATTACTGTTTAAAGCCGATCTAAATACTTAAATTATTACCTACTGTACGGAAAAATCAATTAAAAGTTTTACGTTATTATTTAAAACTTTTAACTAGCTTGTGAACTAGCCCTACCTCCATGGCTCAGGGGTAGGGTGGCCGACCTGTAGCCGGAGGGTCGCGGGTTCGCGCCCGGGCGCCCCCCGACGCGGCAGATCTTCAGTTCGCTTGTCGTACCGTGAATCTGTCAGCAAGATGGTCTCACTAGAGCCTCGTCAATATCAAATGTCACGACAATGTCAAACGAAGAATAAATTGTAGTATAGTGGTAAAAGTGCAGCGTACGGTATACTTGCATATAACTTTTGGGCGTGAGTTCGAAACTCCGCTGGATCCAAAGCATTTTTAACATTAAATTCTATTTTATTTTATATGCTGATAATATTCCGGTACGTAAACAAAAAAATAATTTTACCACCGGTCAGTAATTTTCGTCAAAAATAAAAATAACACTCTCGTACTCTTAATGACTTCACGACGTCTTCAAGAAAATGAATGAAACTATACTAGTAGGTGATCAATTTATGTAAAAGGCGAACAATAATATAAGATGGGCTCATAGTTTTTATAGGCCTACGCAAATTACTAACTGGATGTACATATAAACCACACACTGCGCACCCACCGAGGGTGTCAAATGCTAGTACGCGAACTGCTGTCGTGTAACATGAATCTTCCATGGCGGCTCATATAGCTGCTGGTATACCTGCTCATGCACCAGGGCTTGTATAGGTTGTTCACGCTAAAGTGAGCACTTTTGAGGCAATAGTTCACTTTTTCCTTTCGGCCATTTTTGTCCTTTAACAACGTTTTTAAAATAAATATTGCCATGTAAGTAATAAATACATTGTATATATTACACCGCACTTGGATGATGACGTGTACGACTAAAATAAAATATATTTATCGACTATTATTCCAAACGACAGGACTTTCAAAAGTGCTCACATTAGCGTGAATGGCCTATAGCAGCTTGTTCAAGAAACAAGTGCGGTTGCAGGTATCGTGTAATATCGACTTAATGAAACAAGCGTCGAATCCTGGTCTGAAGTAAAACTGGTTACACACTAGAGCAAGCAGCCAATGAACAGTGAGCGGAGGCTCGCAAATACACTGAATCGCGGAGTCTAGCCCACAGGCCATTTAAAACGCGAACATTTCCTCTCCCTGCGCATTAATATCTCGCAGGCTGGCGTGCGTGTATTACGTACACAGTACAGTCACGGAACCGCTTATCCACTTAGCGTGTTTTCCTTTCCTCTCGCCTGCTGTCCTCTTTAATCTCTCTCGCTTTCTCTTTCTTACACGTACGGGGGCCACGGTGGCTGAGCGGTTAGCCCGCTCGCCTCCCACCAAGGCGATCCGGGTTCAATACCCGGCCATCTCAATCCGGATTCTCGCACGTGCGGATCATGCCGGACGATGCCGTTGGTCGGTGGGTTTTCCCGGAGTTCTCCCCTTTCCCCCCTACCCTTGCATTCCGGTGCTGCTCCATAGTCACCTCAAACACCCTCATCGGCTCTCAAGGCCCCTCGCTGTTACAAGCCGTCCAAATCTCTTCACTCACTCACTCTAACACACACACACACATATTCTGGCTCGTGGGTCGAAGGCTCCAGCCTTGTACTACAAGTTACTCAAAGTGACTTGCCCTCTGTCTTGTTATTTGCAATTTATAATTAGGGATAGGAAAAATTCACGAGTTCAATGACCTGTAGGCCAGACTCCACAGTCCTGCGTATAATCAAGCCTCAGTTGTTTGTTCATTGGCTGCTGCCCCAGAGAGTAGCCAGTGTTACATCACACCTGGCAGTATGGCTCTCGCTACTTGCTTCCTTGCAAGTCTGCTATTGGCTCAGAGTCGTCCAGGGCGTGTCTAATAAACTGCGATCCAATAGCCAAGTCAACTTCAGTGTACATGTGTTTGATGTCTATCTTGTCCTGAAATGAACTCGCGAAATGTTCCTATCCCTACTTATAATTATTGTTCACTTTCGAATGATTTACAGTATATTTAATTATTCGAATATTAATGATTATGCTATTTATTATAGTAACGTGATAATAAGACGAGAACTTAACCCGTTCATTGACCGTGTCTACGGACGTGAACACGTTGAAGGTGAACGAAACTTGTCCCATGGGACTGTGCACGGGAAGCCATTAGTGCCCAATTGTCTGAGGCTGTCCGCTGTGGCCAAGCTGATGTTCGGAATTGTCTGTACCTCTGTGACATTTACCGACAATGCCAATACCACCGAGTACGTAGCTCATTAGTCGCGAGAAAAATGCTGACCACAAGTACATTGCATGCCAAAAATATTACGTGACTGCGGCACTTAAACTCAGGTACTAACGTGTGACCGAACGGGTCAACAATTTCAGACACGAGTTAATTTCCGAGGTGAAGTGTTGCAATTGTTTAATTTGATGGTGCGCGCTGTGCTTCTTGCGTCCAGTGCACAACGTTCTGTGTGTTGGTTTATGCCAGCATTAGTCGTGCACTAACGAGAGGCGCTTGAACTTGAGCAAATCACATTTTTCACAAGGAGGACGCTCAAAACATTGATCACTGATTCCTTGTTTCGTATAGTGCTCACCATAAATATCCTTCATTCGCAACATGTCACCGATCGTGGACATGGCGACGTAACGGGTTAATTATCTTCGTGTTAATAGTTATGATATTTATTATACTAACGTGATGAGCCCCAAAATTAAACCTGTTCAGTGACCGCATCTACGATCGTGGTCGCGTTGAAGGTGAATGATACTCATCAACGGTACTGTGCACTGCAAGTCGTTAGTACCCAAGTACTTTGCTGCTCTTTGTCGTATCCAATCTGATCTGTACCTGTTCGACAGGTAATACCAAGATCAGCGAGCCCGCGGCACGTCACTCACTGGCTACGGGAGAGATGCTGAGCACAAGCACATCACATACCAGAATATCAGCTGACTGCGACACTTAAACTCATAAAAAGGGATAGAAAAATTCGCTGCATGCTAGACTCCACAATCATGTGTATAGTCGAACCTCAGATGTTTGTTGATTGGCTGTTGCCCCAGTGTTACCCCACATTCGACAGTACATGATTCGCTTCTTGTTCACATGCTTGTCGGCTATTGGCGCGGAGTCGTCCAGGGTGTGTCTAATAAACTCTGATCCAGTTGCAAATGTAACTTCACTGTATACGCGTTTAAAATCTATCTTGTCCTGAAATGAAGTCGCTAATTTTTTCCTTTCCTCACTCACAAATTAACATGTGACCGAATGGGTTAAAGGGGAATTTTTTTTCCGCGCTGCTTGCTTACGTAACTGTTTTTATTTTGTCGATGAATGTTTTCCATTTTTTTTTTTCAGTGTAGCTAACAAAATAAAATCTACTTAAATACACGTTACTGTAGTATATAAGTATGTAATGTGCGCATTCCATTTACAAATTCAGCTAAGTGATATTAGTCCTAAGTACGAAAAAATGAGAGTAAGTAGTTATAATTAATGACACGTGAGAGCTGCATCACCTAAAGCTCACACTGACACGCTATACTTCCGGAAGTCGTTTCGTTACACGTAGCAGCGATAATATCTGCGCACCTGTCTGTCGTATGTTTTGTGTAGAACATTTATTAAGTACAGAACGTAAGGGAAGTTAAGTATTCCGATCTGATTTTCCTGGGAATATTTTTGTCATAGTCCATTAGCGGCTTCCTCACACTTTTCGAATCAAACTTTGAAAAAATCACCCCATCTACGACGTTTTTGGTTGGTTCCTGGTTTTGTTAAGTATGGCAAGAAAAATGTAAAACTAACTAATTTTTGGTTAAACTGAAATCTTATTTTTATTTTAGCTGTAAATTATTATACTGACATTAAAATTGATATGAAAAAAAAAGGAGCTAATATGCGTGTTGAAAATGTCCAGTAGGCAATGAAATTGTTCTTATGCGAAATATTATTACACTGACCGCGCACGAATGTAGTACGTTGTCACTTTGGTATAATTTCCCAGACTAGGTCAAGCTTTGTTTGCACGAGGCGGAGGAATATCCTGGTAATAGAACTTACGTAGGGCTTCAGAAAAGTTGGAATTACCTGTAAATGGACTAGCTCTGCGGCAAGGGCGTAGCTAGGAATTTGATAATAAGAAAAGTCAAAGATTTAAGGTAAAAATTATTAGTTCGGAAAATAATTTTCAACCAATGGGCTAATTTAAAGAGATGGTAACAAAAAATTATATCACTGTCCTTCATGTTCAAGGGGGAACAAACATAGTTTTATTTCAAACAAATGAAAGTAGTAATTCATTAAAAAATGTATTATTAAATATATTATATTTATTTAGTGGGGGAGGGGGATGTCTGGATATCACGCCCCCTTTTTGGCTTCACCCATGCTCACTGGTCTGTATTAGTAATGATATAAATCCAATTGAGAGAAGACGAGCTTTAAAATCGTAATTGGTAGAGAGTTGAAGGGAGAGCAATGAAGCTATGATTTCGGCATTGTGGAGACGCTTCAAAGGAATGTGACACTCCCCACCAGCCTGTTTGGCAGCAGTTGATGGAGGGTTGTAAGAGGAGAGAGGGTTGTAAGAGGAGAGAGGGTGGCTAAGCTCGGGCGGAAGCAGTGAACACCCTGTCGATAAGGGAGCAATGTGTCACTGCGAAGTGCTGAGTCTACGAAAAGTGCTAAGAAGTCACGAGGAGGGGGACCTGATCGCCTATGCAAGATACTTTTTTTTTTCCCCTCTCTCTCTCTCTCTCTCTCTCTCCCTCTCTCTAACGTCGGAGAAACATTTTGTGGCGGAACAAGCAGCCCAAAGCTGCCGGGACTTTCGCTCCGCTGGAAAAGGGAATTCTGTTCTCTGGAGCGCTGGCAACCAGCTGACGTCACTGAAACACTGTTTCCATCCAGCTGGTCCCACGAAAAGGGACAGTTTTTGAACAGCATAGCAAATACGCATTTTTTAAAACCTGCAAACCTATTAACACACTGTAAAAAGATTTTGATGTAAAATTCTCGTACGTGTGAGGTAAAATTACCTCTTAAATGTAGAGTAAAATTACATAACAAGTAAAGTCATATTCTCTAGTGGTACGGCAATAATACCTGATAAAAGTGGGAGGGAAATCCCATCCAAGTAGGGGAAATTTAACTATATTGTACAATTAAATTATATTAAAAAATACCCTGGAGTATTAGTACTGTTAATTTTTTTATTGCCTATGTATTCTTACGAACAGTAAGCGAAATATCAATATTAAAAGCCTCGACTCTAGCTGGCGTGCGGGGTCGAGCCACGGGCATCTACCACGAAGGGCCGATGCACTATCCATTACACCACGACAGCGTGCCAGGGGCACTGAATATCAGCGTGTTACAGAACTGTTTTATTCCGCCCGTCCCCCACTGAGCTGTTGATACAATGCTGAAGAGATTCACACGCCGTAAGGTAATTTCCCCATCCATGTACGTGAAATTTACTCCCGAGTGCGGCAATTTTACCTTACCCGTAAGGAAAACTATGTTTCCCCCGTACGTTGGCGAATATTACATTATCATTGTCAGGTAATTTTCCCATTATTTTTTACAGTGTACGTACCAAACGCCCGCTTACACATTATGGATTACGAAAAAGCGAAAGATACCTTCTCTGCGGGAGAAGGTATATCTCAGTAGATGAGAAAACAGGATTTAGAGCCGATAATATCGTGCACATAATGCAATGTTTATTGCTAGAGCCACGAGTATTTTGCGAATTCATTCGGAGACGAGCTAGACTCCTGAAAACCCGCTCTTTTCTTCTACTGTTCTCATTGGACGACAGTTCTTTAGACATGCCCCATTTAACTGTGACTCGGTAATGAGCAGGAGGCAGTAGTGTGTGTGATTGGTTGTTATAACAGACCTGTACAGAGACCTCGCCTCGTCTCGAGTGTATAGAGGTCTGTCCAGCCTAACTTGCTGCCAACTTAATCCGTGAAATACTCGGGGCTCTACTTATTGGTCAATACCAGTTAGAAGCGACCCACTTGTATCCACCATTACTGGAATACCAGTTATATATTAAGTCTCTGTTGTCTCAGAACAGTAGTTACACACTTTGGTGTCATTCGAGTAACCATTAAGTATTAATTACTGAAAAAAAATATCATAAAATCCGAGCAGGAAATTCCAATTATTAAGAAAAGGAGAATTTTGTGAGTTTAGAGGCCTTTAGCCAACACTCCGTAGTTCTTGTATAACAATATCTCAGCTGTTTGCTAATTGGCTGTTAATAAGTGTCAAGTTTTGAAACAGACAAGTTATCTTGGGATTTGGTTATTTTTTCTTGAAAGTTAGCTGTTGGCTCAGATTATACCAGTGCGTCTCTTATGAACGATGATCCTAGATCTGACGTAGTAGGAGCGATCAAGTGTTAAAAATCAGGCTTGACCTTCAATGTATTTGATATATTTTTCGAGCCATATCGTTAACTTATTTAGCGGTAGGCTGGACTCTAACAGTCCTTTGGCCACTGGTGGGGCCACGGTGGCTAAGCGGTTAGCCTGCTCGCGTTCAATCCCCGGCCAGGTTACTCCGGATTTTCGTATGTGGGAATCGTGCCGGACGATGCCGCTGGCCGGCGGTTTTTTTTTTTCCTGGGATATCCCGCTTCCTCCGCCTTTGCATTCCGGCATTACTCCGTGCTTATGTTTTCACCCTCATCTGCTCTGAAGACCCCGTTATTAAGGACACCGTCTACTTGGAGGTTTTAAGGGCGTTTGAGGTGGGGAAACGCGGGACCTATAAGGACGAAATTTGCAAGCGTGCTTGATGTCCCTTCGCTCCTATGCTCAAGGCGCTGAACTGGTGTGCAGCGTTCCCTTCGTACTGCATGTACCTATGGGACTTTAAGAGGTGAAACTATAATGTTATTGGTGGAAAGTCTGTAAATTAATTCAATGCAGGTCCCTATAATAGTTTAGCATGTTTCTGATATGTATACTATGAGATGGAGCAGTATGGTAAATCAGTTTATAGGATTGTTCGATGTATTGAGAGTATTATACGCACATCGCCTGAAGCGTGTTTCTTTTCGCGCACTGGTATTGTAGAGACACGTTCAACACTTTGAGGTCAGCTTACAAGACAACCAAGATAAGTTAGAAGTGAGTAACTTATATCCACCACAGCATGAACACGGCTTCTATTGGTCTCTGTGTTCCTGCCCAGCCCTGTGTCCCTGTGTTCCTGTACAGGCCAACATGATAATGGGCACTCTTACTGTGCTCTACAACGTCCATTATTGGCTGGTCATCAGCCGCTTAAGCCCTGAGTTGGTTTTGAACCAATAAAATGTCATTATTTGCGTAAGACGTTTTACAATCACACCTGTCCTTTTATGGAGATGTAACAAAAGTATTTTTCTAGTCAGGATAGTTATTTTTACTGAGCTATAGAGTTATTGTAAGATCATGTTAAACACAGGCATTACATAGACTGCATGAAAATGTTAGTTTTTTTTTTTTTTTTTTTTTCAATGGCAGAGAAATATTCAGAACTTTTTCCACGAGCTACACTCGAGCCTAGTAGTCCTTATGAGTTAATTGGAGCTGCGCGTCCAAGGTCAAGAAGCGAGAGAGCAATACGGGCGACATTAACACGCACGCCTAGTGTCTCATCGCTCCTACGCACAAGGGGTGCAGTGTTTCCGTCGTGATACTGTACTGTGTAAAATAGATCTGTAACAGTGAGGTTTTATTACACGCAATGAAAGCCCACAGATTAAACAACGTCCGTATATTTGCACTTTTCTCTTGCAGTTTAAGGGAACTGCACAGTCAGGCTTTAAAAATGCGATTTTTGACAAACACCACGAATTCTTTCTCCCAGAATATACTAAATATGACGAAAGTAAAATAATAGGGACATAGATAATTATTTTTAATGTTTTCCGACAAAAAGTCGTATTTGCAGAAAATTTTTTTACCGACATACGCGTATTCGTGCAAACTACTGTTTCACAAAAAACGTGCAGGGCCATATAGCTCTTAAAGTGTTGACGGTTTCGGGGGGAAAAATGCGGATTTCAAACGCATTGCAACGCAATTTAATTGGCAGGTAGGCGTCGCTCCTAAGAGCCACCTAATCCTCATCACTGCACGATGTCTAACTCTGGCATGGAGCAGAAGGTTGCATAGCGGCCCGGGCGAGATTCTGCGCTGTATGGAGTGAACTAGAGGATTGGGGGGGGGGGGGGGGGGTAGTTTACCCAGATAGTGTTCGACATCCCGTCAACCCTTCAGCCTCCACCCCCGACAACGATTCACACCCCCCTGGGAGCAACACAAGCTCTCCAGACTCCACGGAACGACGTGCGAAGTACCTCGCAGCGATTAAGAGGCCCCCCCCCCCTAACCCGGGGACGCACTTTAAGTTCCTTGTTAGGTCGACCGACACACGTGCTGCAAACCAGACTTCGTCTTTATCACCGTTATACGCGACACACCTGTCCTCTCTTGCTTGATCACTAGGAGATCGTCATTTAGCGTCGTAATTCTGTAACGTGCTAGAATCCACAAATATATATGTTACACTGTAAACATTTTTTGTTATATTTAATGAGAAATAGTTTGTTATTTCGTTAATGCTTGCAGCAGTACAAAAATGTTTATTACCAACAACGTAAAAACGTATTTAGCGATTTGTGCAAAATCTAAGGGTGATTTAAAGTGTAGTTGCGTATAAAAAGAAATGTGTTGCGAGTTAGAATAACGTGAAATGCTTAAAGAAATAAAAAAAAATCACAATAAAATCACAATTTGAATCCAACGTGTCCGTATTACTCATTAACTGTCGATGTTTCCAAGTTACACACAACCACGTTACCAAGTTACACACAACCACGTTACCAAGTTACACACAACCACGTTTCCAAGTTACACACAACCACGTTTCCAAGTTACACACAACCACGTTACCAAGTTACACACAACCACGTTACCAAGTTACACACAACCACGTTACCAAGTTACACACAACCACGTTTCCAAGTTACACACAACCACGTTACCAAGTTACACACAACCACGTTACCGGTAAATGGTTTTTTTTTTAAAATCAAATAACTTCATGACATTTTGTAAGTACTCAGAATATTATATATATATATATATATATATAAGCGTTAGACACGTAAGTCAGTTTGGTCTAGTAGTTTAGGGTGCAGGTTAATAATATAAGGGGTGTGGGTTTTAGTCCCCTGTACTGGCAAGTGTGATTTATTTTTTATAAATTATATTTTTTAATAATTTTTTAATATATTTTTCTTATTATTTCATCACATTTATTTTCTAGACGAAAAAAATATTTTATGTACACTTTTCAATATTGCAAGTTGTAATACAAGGCTATCATCTGTAATATTACAAATATATGTTTTGTACATTTTGCAGAGAAACTTTTTGTAGTTTTACAAAGGAATTTATTGAAAACTGGGTTCCAAGGATTTTTCTTGTAAAAGCACAAAAATTTTTTAATAAATAAAGTGTGGAAATAATTTATGTACTTCCGGCCATTTCACACGGCCTGCAGGAATGCAAACAAACAGCAAACATGTGGCTTAATTCCGTGTAGTCGATTGCAACAGTAGAATGACTTGCGACTGTGACAGCAGGCATTGAGCTAGTTACCTCTGCTCGAGTCTGTAAAATACGGCGCCGTTTGTAACGCAAAATGGAAAAACGGGAAGTCATTAGACCATGCCCACCCGTCATATGTTGGTGTCTCATCAAAACTTGTGGCCGACTATAAAGAGGTTTAGCTCTTCTGTCGAAATGGTTGTGATTTATTTTCTAGAGTGATCGTGTGATAAATCTTTAGTTATTCACAAATCTGGTACTTGATTTACGATGTATCAGGAAGACAAGCTAGCGAAAGGGCATTGTATGCCTATTAAGGTTGGGGTGAATGAGTAGTAATTCCTTTCGGGTTTCAAGTATAACAACTACCATTATATTATCGGGAAACTATCTAAAAGGAATACAGTTAGAGACATTGCAGTAGCACCGTCTCGGTTAGTTCCGATAACGACCGCTGGCACGCAGCGCCCGAGGCATTCTCCATATATACTTGATTTCCCACCCTTTCTCCTTTCTACGCCCCACCCTCCTTCCCCTCCAGTGTTTGCATGACAAATTCGAATTAGAGGGGGCCGAATTATGATTGAGTTGTGCTAGCTTCTTATCGAAGTCATTCTCTCTTTTCGCCGACTTGAGGCCTCGTCGAAGACCATGAGCTACATGATATCTAACGACGTTTAATTGTGTCGAGGCACAGCACACCTGGGGACTCAGTGTATTGTCAGTGACGTAACAATGGTTTCAAGTGAGTGAGTGGTTGAAGAGATTTGGACGGCTCTTAACATCGAGGTCTTGAGAGCTGATGAGGGTGATTGAGGTGAGTATGGAGCAGAGCGTAGTGATGTGACTGGGTGACTTGCGCCCAATTAAGTTGGTAACTATGGGGGGCATTGTCCCTTTCTGTTAACTTAAACTATTTCTTTCGCTTTCTGTATTTTTAATGCACTGAAATGTAAAAATGAGTAGATCTGTAAAATATTTACTTTTTAATTAATTTACAGTTTCACTTGACCGAAGCATGAATAAAGTGATGAAACCCATGTCAATGTTATTCTTACATAAGGCTGAGGAATACACAACGTGCATACAAGTATATTTTAAGCAGGGCTTTCAGAGGTGCTCATTTGCCCGTGAACAGCTTATAATTTATAATGTGTAGTAAGTTATATAATACACACACTGGTGTGCAAATATTAAGGAAGATGTAATATAACAGTGGAACGAAGAGACAGAACTGAATGAAAGATCAACCAAGTGGTCGCTTAGCTTTCGGCTCGGTACGGCGCGTGCATGTACGTAGTAAGACGTACAGCGGGCTTGTGTGAAGGGTTCAAAGTACGGGACGGGTGAAAGCTCAGCATTCAAGTGGAAGACACTGCACAGCGCAAATCGGGTTGAAAGACGACGAGTTACAGTCTGGTGTCTGATATGGCCAACACACAGCACCGGAAACAACATCAGGACCACTTCATCCGAGACGGGATCTTTGGGAAGTTAGAAAAGAAGGTCGAAGAAGGTGAGGCTGGTGCGGTCCAGGAGCTCGGAATGGCACACAGCATCAAGCCGCGGCCTTGAACAGCAGTTAGAACTGCAGGAACGGCTGTACTGAGGTTAAGTAATAGTAGTAGTATTAGAAGTAGTAGTAGTCTCTAAACAATCATTACGACAGAACACTGCACTGTACAAAAATTGAGGTAAAATTCTATTACATGCAAGTGAACCTCTACATAGAACTGAAAATTACCTCTTAAATGTAGAGTAAATTTACATAACAAGTACTGTACTATTCCTTAATCGTAAGGAGGAAAGAAGTTGAAAAAAGCGAGGGGAAAACTCCATACAAGTAAGGGAAAATTAACTATATTGTATAATAAAATTATATTTAAAAATACCCCAGATTGTTAGCAACTGTTAATTTTTTTATTACTTATATCTACTGACGAATAGTAACAGAAACGTTAATACTACAATCCTCGACACTTGCTGGTGGGTTGGCACGAACCATGATCTTCTATCACTATAGGTCCATTCTATCCATTACACCACGATGGCAGCGTGGCAGTATTAGTGAATATTAGTGTGTTTAATGATTGTTTCTTCCTCCCCCCCCCTTTAGCTGTTGAGAATTCTCAAGAGATGTACTCGTCGTTATGTAATTTTCCCATCCATGTATGGGATTTTACGCTACCATGTACGTGAATTTCACTCCAGAGTGCGGTAATTTTACCTTACCTGCGAGGAAACCTATGTTTCCCCCACAAGTTTACGAATATTACCTTAGACTTGTGAGGTCATTTCCCCATTATTTTTTACAGTGCGGCATATTGCCCTGCAGGTGAGAAGAGATCGACGGAATTCCGCGATCGAAATGTCAAGAGACGAACGACCTACTGGACAACCGATATCGCGTATTACCGTTGCCGGAAGACTGCACGCGGATGGTTTGTTCACTCAGCGACAAGTACGGTGCGTGCTGTTGACGCCTACTCGTCATACAGAGATGCAATCTAAGAAATTATTCGCAAATTTGCTATATTAGAGTATTCGGAGAGTGAGAAAGCAAAAATAGTAAAGTTATTTCCCATACGTTCATGCCAGCGTTTCTACATTTGCTCAAGATATAGTCAAATGCGTAGGAAACGTCCCAACTTTGTATACGTACTGTACATTGTAGTGAATCTAAACATTCAATATTTCTAGCCAAGTGTGTACTATTATTCCCATTATATATATGTATATATATGGGTTAAAAACTACCAATTAAGTTTAGGAAGTTTACTAGAAATTTCAGATTGTGGTGGTTGCTGAGGTGCCGGGAACACAAATACTGGAGAGCTCAGCAACTGGTTCAAGTTATCTTTACGGATGAGATAACATTTAGTATCTATAGTGATTCCGGACAAAAAAAGGGTTGGTTGGGTGGCGGTGATTGGTAGTTGGAGGGGAGGGGGGGTTAACGTAGTCGCCCTTACAACATTGACGAAAGGGACCAGTTTGCAGGTGGCGCAGGTCTCACCAAGCTTGGTGGCTGTGTGCAGCTCCACTTCGCCCAAGGAGGTCCACTCACTTGTGACCTCTAGCTTAACGTTCATTGTCTGACATGACTGTACGTCATTCAAGCATGACAATGTTCATTACTTATTACATCTTGAGCGTGTTAGTCAGCAGTCATAAAATGAGTACAATATGAAAGCGCTGGTACTCGAAATCCGTTATGCCTCAGGACAGTAACACAAATTCTGCATGGATTTGCGTATAAAAGATCCCCACGAAATTATTCATTTGTGTTTACGATCAGACTGTAACCACTCTACTCGATAATCTCAAATAACTGTAAAAAATTTTCTTGTAATCTTTGTGAACTGTACTGGAATTTTTTGAGCTTATGTAGTTCGGAAATAATACCAGATACCAGACTGCAAATACAGGAGCATTGAGCGTCGCGACAAATAAAAATAGGTAACTTCTCCACACACAGAAATCTTTCTCGAGCAAATGCAGGGAAGATACTACACTAATGTTTGTGAAAATTGCAACACCCAGAAATAATGGCCCGAATGAATCCAAACTCGGAGGATGTGTAGGACAGTGTCCAAGCAATAAGTAATGCGTGTGTGGCACGAATGGACAGAAGACGGTCTTATACAGTAACGGACTGTACAGCGATGTCCACAGTGTTGGCTCGACACTGGAGCACCGCGACTGGTGTGGACCTGTCTGCGTCGAAGTTTCGACGCCGCCTGCAGTGAGCCGGACTGGTATGCCATTGCGTCGGCTTCCATTGTCCAGAAACCACTAACGACTCAGACTGCAATGGCCACCGCTGGCGTCGTGAGTGGCCAAATGTGGTGTCTTCGGACGAGTCCCGCTTCAATCCTTCCTACAGTGATGGCCGCGTATGTGTTAAATGCTACCCTGGTGACCGTAGTCTGGCAGCCTCCATTGTAGAGCACCGTAGAGGACAAACGCCAAGTGTGATGTTGTTGGGCGTCATTGGATACAATATGCTATCTTGTCTCCTTTGTATTGAGGGCTATATGAACACTAAGTGCTACATCAGTGAGGTTTTAGAGCCTGAGGTAGGCATACTGCCCCTCATTCAGGCAACTCCACATGCCATATATCAGCAAGACAATGCCTGCCAACACATGTGGCGAGGGATGTGAAAGTCTTCTTCAATGAACGATGGGTGTAGGCTATTGACGGTAAAATGAGCACTTTTAAAAGCCCTGCTTAAGATCTACTTGTATGAACTTTGTGTGTTCTTCGGCCTTTCGTAGGATTAACATTGTCATGGGCCTCATCACTTTATCTATGCGCCGGTCAAGTGAAACCCTGAACTTATTAAAAAGGTAAATATTTTACATATTTGCTCTTTTTTACACTTTGATGCATTAAAAAAAAACAGAAAGATAAAAAAATTATTTAAATGATCAGAAATGTTTACCTAACACTTTTCATTCGACGTTACCAACTATACTAGGTGCATGTCACTCAGGGCACCCATTAAAATAAATGCATGTAGCACCAGTGACATTTTTCTAAAGTTGATTTAAAAAATGCTCACTTCATCGTGAATAGCCTTTACCATTTCTTCCCTGGCCTGCACGTTCGCCTGACGGGTCGTCCATCGAATATATCTGGAAAATGATTGGTCAGCTTTTTCTTCTTCATGGACCTCCAGCAACCACTGTTGATGCTTTGTGGATGCGCATTGAAACCGCCTGAAGGAAGATTCCCTAGGAACATGTCCAGGTTCTTATTGATTCCATGCTACGATGTTTAGGGACTCTGATTGCAGCACGTAAGGGCTAGACACCATAATGAATTCTCAAGGACGGAGACAATGTACAGTTCTATAATCCAAATTAATTGTGTATTTACTATGCACTTAATCTGTGGTATAAAATTATATTTCAATTATATTTTTGCAATTTTATGTTTGATTTAAATAGTAGATTAAATATTTGAGATATGCATATTCAGAGATAGAACGTTTCAAGTAGGTTTCAATTTTTTGTATCTACATAATATTAGTTACGACTTGTTACATTAAATTTACGTTAAATGGGTGGAGCTCAGAGAGAAACCAAAATTAAAATAGGCCCTATAATAATGGGTAGGAAAAATTCGCGAGTTCAGTGACCTGTAGGCACATGTTTGTTTATTTGCTGCTGCCCCATAGAGTAGCCAGCGTTACTTCACACTTGGCAGTACGGAACTCGCTGCTTGTTTCCTTGCAAGTCTGCTATTCGCTCAGAGTCGTCCAGGACGTGTCTAGTAAACTATGATCCAATTGCAAAGTCAACGTCAGTGTACAAGTGTTTGACGTTTATCTTGTCCTGAAATGAACTGGCGAAATGTTCCTATCCCTATCTGAAATTGATCTAACCCACGAAACATTATTTAGTTTGTATGATATTTAAATAGAGCGTCTCCACCTGAATCATGGCTCCGAAGGCTGATGACTTTAGACGTACTATGGCGGTCGGCGCACTCCATCTAATGGCGTCTTCATCTCGGTGGCCAAAGACAAAAGACCATGTCCGCTGGGCTTCCCACCTGAATATTGGGCGCGTGTTGACTGAAAAACTCCAAGGCCTTCCGCGCCATTGGAGGGGGTTTGTTTTGTTGTGGTTCAGGCGCTCGACTCGTGTCCCAATTGCCGCTGTTATGTTCGTGAGAATGAGATCGATTGATAGCAAGCTCATAACAGTATCCCGTGTGTAGATACGCGGGTTGTCCTCATCTCGCATGGTGAATGGAGGTAATGTAAATATTCATCTTCTTCGTGTGATTTTAGAAAGGAGGGCGCTAAAGTAACTGGCAAAGATCAAGGATAACGAAAATAGAAAAATTAATACAGAAAAAAAAGCACCTAAACTATTGCGGAAACAGCAACTGAAGAAGGGAAATGAGCATATTTAAAGACGACTCGGTGCGAAGATGGCTCTCTAGACACAAGGACATGACTCCAAATAGGATGATAGGGGTTAGTGGCAAGGGGATTGAGTAAGGCAGTTGAGGCCCTCCTCCCCGCTGACTTAGCTAACACTGATCCAAGTAGTTGTGGTGTGGTGCATAAATGTATTAGTATTATAGGCCGTTTACGGTAAAGTGAGCACTTTTCTGTTTCATCAGACATAATAACCAATCATTCATTTCGTTGTGGCCTTGGACTTTTGGTTTTGGGTATGGTAAATTTATACATTGTGTTTATTACTCACATGGCAGGGTTTACATTAACAAGTGATGGAAGGATATAAATTAGTTGAAAGAAAAAATTAACTAGGTCTTCAAAAGATTGCTCACTTTACCGTGAACAGCCCAAAGTAGTTAGTGCCAGTATAGAAGGCATAGTATATAAGAGTTACAATCCGTTTGATGTGTGGGGAATGGTGTTGGATGACTGGTCAACCACACTAGTACTCTACTCGGAGCACCACGAGAAACTACTAAAGGGTAAAAATAAATAGAACTGACAAGCCACTTATGTGGTTAGATGCGTGTAATAGATTTAAAGAAAATGTAAAAATTATTTTGTCAGACAGCACGAAGCCATAAGCCAAAAAAAATATGGAAAGTCAGTAAAAGCAAAGAATAAACTACACCCGTGCATTTCCGATATATAAGGGTATGGATCAACCTATGACTGGCCATGTAAACAAAATCCACCCAGCTGTTAGCCGGTGTGGCGAGTGAACTGTTCCACTTTAACACGCTCTATGAAGTCGCGAGGGTTGTCAGCCGTAGAGCCCTCGCCCTGGCGATGCCGCGAGATGACACGCAGTTCACATGATCTGTCAGGACAGAAGGGAAGGAGTGTTCTAGGGTTCACCGCCCTAGGATCTGACGACAAGCGAGTGTGACGCTGTCCTCGCCCGTCGACAACCCGGCCCTGGGGCCCGAGGAAGAGACGAAGCGAGCGAATTTGCGGTCGTTACGACGTCATCATCTTTTATTACAGTTCTTACCTTCTTCCCACCCCCTACAACTACCCATACACGAATGACGTCTGGGTACTTTGGAAATGCCAAGCCTGAGTTATCTCAGCTATTTTTTTTCCCCCCCTTCTACTGCAGGGACTCTTTTCAACCCTCACACATACATACATACATAAAAGACCAGGAGGAGAAGAAGACATCGAAGACAGCGAGCCGATATAAATTCGAGGCCATCCTCGGTGGAGCGGGACCAAGACGAATATGTTTTCATGTCCGGCATACATGATCGCAAGGCACGCCGGGATCACTGCAGCCGAAAAGAAGAGGAAGTGGGATACGTGAAAGCTTTCGCAAAACGCTCTTGGCAGTGATTAAAGAATGTTGCATATTTCGATCATAGCTTTGCAACGAATTTGCCCATGACGTTGCAAAAGCCAACGCCATTATCAGGGCCAACTGTTTCTCACGAGATCCACGTTTAGTTGTACTCTAAAACACGTCAGGTCAGAACTAGTATCGAGATTCGATAATTTTAACACGCGCTTGTCTTAGGCGTTTGTCCACGAATCACAGACGTACACTGTAAAAAATAATAAGAAAATTACCTGGCAAGTCTAAGGTAATATTCACAAACTTGTGGCGGAAACACAGTTTTCCTTATGGGTAAGGTAAGACTGCAGCACTCTGGAGTAAGATTCACCTACACGGTAGTGGAAAATCCCTTAAATGGATGGGAAAACTGTCTTACGACGCGTGCATCTCTTCAGCGCTGTCTCAAAAGCTAAGTGGGAGGATGGGCGGAAGAAACAATTATTTAACACTTTAATATACACTGAAAATGGATAACGCACAGGCCTATTGTGACGCAGGCCTATGGCTCTCACCCACCCACCAGCAAGTATCGAGGATTTTAGTGCTGAGGTTTCAATTACTACTTGTCAGAGGATATAGGTAATAAAAATATAAGATTTCTAATGCTCCGGCATACTTTTAAATATAGTTCTGTGGTACTATATAATTTATTTTCCCTCACTTGTATGGGATATTCCCCCAACTTTTGTCAGGTACTATTTCCGTACGAATTGGTAATAATTCTTTACGTGTTATATAAATTTACTCTTCTTTTAAGATGTAATTTTACCTTACATTCAAAGGTAGTTAGTATCCCCTACATGCACGGGAATTTTACCTTTATTTTCGTTAGTGTACGTTATCGGAGTAACTTAATTCTGATTGGCCAATCACGTATTGAAGTGTCTTCTCACAGAGACACGCCACCAATAAGCAACATAATGCTGCTGGTATGCCCGTAGGGTATTGAACCGTAGAATGTGTGCAAATTGAGCCGCCCTCTACCCAGCGTGGGTTTTAGGCTACTCAAATGCTACCTCACTTTGCCAAAAAGTACCCTAAACTTTCAAATACAACTCGTGAGTATATGACGAACCCGTTTATAGAAAAAGTAACAAATCCTAATAGCAGGTAGCAAAACTCATAGTTAAGTTTAATCACTAGAGTAATGGTCCATAAGTTCGGTATTGATCTTAGCATGTGTCAGATATGCAGGCAGAGGGTTGAAACAGTAACTGATAGCGCGCACCAAATTTTCTGTTTAAATTGCAAGTTATTTTATTTAGGAATATTTTACACTATGATATTTGCACTTCTTTTAAAACCCGTATCATGCGTAACGGGCATTGACACTTCCAAACTCTATACTGAAGTGGTTAACATTTTATACTACAAAGTGAAACGTTAACGGGGAACAACAACTCAATATTAAAATTTTCATGGCCTTTAAATACAGTTAACATTACGCGTCGCAATACAAGACGCTTGCAGACAAGGTGCGCTCCGCATCGCAAACATTTACAATACTTGAAGACGTAAAGATTGTAGGAAATATGCGGGCCGGGCAGTATTGGCCACACCAAGATTAGCTCCTCTCTTACTTGGTAATTTAGCAGTGACCTAGGAGCATGGGCAACATACAGGCCCAGGGAAATCGTCGTTGTTGCGCCGTATCGCATGCTCCAGCGCCCGCCAGGACGACTTGGTCGCGCTGTTTGTCAGCTGATCGCACATCCCGCGCATTTAATTCGCGGTAAACTGAGCACTTTTGAAAACCCTGCTAAAGATCTACTTGTTCGCACGTTGCGTATTCTCCCGTCTTTTGTACGGTTAACATTGTCGTGGGCCTCATCACTTTATTCATGCGTCGGTCACGCGAAACTGTGAAATTATTAGAAAAGTAAATATTTCACTAATCTGCTCATTGCTACACTTCGGTGCATTAAAATATACGGAAAGCGAAAGAAATAATTCTTATTATCAGATACGGTAACGTAACACTTTTTATTTGACGTTAAGATACGGAACTACTTCCCATCCATCGTCGCCAATTTGGCTTGGCGCATGTCACCCAGTGCGCCAGTTTAAATATATGCAGGTAGGGGCAGTGAATTTTTTTTCTAAGGTTAGTTTCAAAAGCGCTCACTTTATCGTGAACAGCCTATACCATTTGCGCTCACACCAGCCACATACGATTGAAAGTATTGCACGCTGGAGCTCCGTTTCTGCTCACAATTGTCTATCACTCGCGGTACTTGCAGCCAGGAACAAGTTTCGCAAGGAAACCTTACAACAGGGCTGGTACATTTCTGCGGGGGTAAGGACGTAGCTAGCTTCAAATAGCGTAACGTATTGATAAACGTGCCGCCTCTGCAACAAGCGAGCGAATTTATCCTTGTACGTCACGAGCAAACCATTCCGGCCCGAGACCGCCTTCATTTGTATGTCATCTCCCACAGTTCGGTATCTGTCGAGCGGGTCATGGAGCTCCGTGCACAACATGAGCTCCGTGTAGCTGACGTCAGCTGACTAGGCCTAGCCAGCGCTGCGCCTGGCGGCGACCGCCCTAACTACTACATAAACTGCATACGTTACAACCAAATAATGTTGGAAATATAACGAGCTAAAATTAATATACAATAAGAAAATAGGATTAATAAATTATAAAAACATTATATATTCCCATACAGCGTATAATACAAAATAGCAAAATAGCAATCGGCCGTTCAATTTCGAAATACATAGAAAAAAAGTACTCTTCACTTGTGTCATGGCAACCAACTGTTGCCAACCTTGTGTATAAAAAACACTAGGCACCAAGTTACGTGATGAGGCATCGTCACAGAATATTCTCATGAAAAACAGGTGGCCCTAGCCATTATTCTGCAAAGGAGAAACTAAAGAATATGTATTAATACTGTGGCAAGTTTACATAAGTCAACGCGATGTAAAAAAAGCCAATTTTCAACTTAAATCTGTAAATATAAAAACCGTTTGTAAAAAATCACTCTAATTTTTATACCAGAATTATTTTTAAAATGTTTCTTGTCTTCGTGTTTTCACGGCTGAGCAGAACATATTTTTAGCTTAGTGTAAAACGGATACGTTTATTATTCAAAAAGCAAAAATATAAATGGCTCAGTCAAGCATGGAGACAGTTTCACCATACTAAAATACTGAAATCAGTCATAATTATCATTATAATTGTCAAAAATACGTTAAAATCAAACAAGTTAATGCACTTTCTGACGGTTGTATGGATTTATTGCTGGAGAACGGATTCATTTTACTTACCAGTGTAATGCTTACAGATATGAAGTTCTCGTTTCGTTAATCGCTGCCGTTGGGCGGGAAACGTTTTGTCCATCTGATTTTGCTTTTAATAATTCCCATGCTCTATAACTGAAAGAGAAATTCGCCTGAAACCTGCTAAGCAAAGTTAAAAAGTCGTCATACTTCCATATCGGCTTCGAGACACGACAGGGTACTATTATATTGTGACACATAATATTCTGACCGTATACACCTGCGTGTAGAGGTAGCTGTTAAATAACGATCACACAAATCACTTATACACAACTCCTGTTTGAATACAGTTATATGACAAGCAATTTTTCACAAATATCAGAGGAGGAAGCAATACTGGGAAACGAATTAACAAGGCACATCGCAACTGCAAAGCTCGTCGACAGCCCGCTGTTTCGGCGACAAGTCTCGAAACAAATGACGGATAAGAGGATTGCGTAGACGAGTTCGAAGGGACCAACGATTCCACAGGAGCTCCGCTTGACGTAGCCTCATTACGAAGGCAGGCAAAAGCAAGTGCCTAGGAATTTGCCTTGTTAGCATACACGGTGTTCTGACAGAGCTTGACAAATGGAGCTGACTTTTGTATAGCTCTACTACACAATTTAATACGAAATGGAAAATGATTTATGTTCAATTCAAACTTCTTTGTTAAAAAGGACTACTCCAAACACATTACGACGGCTAAAGAAATCAAAACAGTATTTATTATTTGTTGTGGGTGTTAGGTTAATAAATGATGGCTGCCAGGGTTCATATTAACCACATTCGTTTATATTTACAAGTGCTGCATATGTGTGTTGTATTAAACCGTCCTGTAGTAAGGTTATCCGGTACTCCTACACTTATGACAATTAACGTTCCACTGGGTTTGGTAGTCAAGTGATAGCAACATAACACAGTTACAAATTGACGTAATCAGTTACCATTGGGAAGATCCTGGTATCACTGGGTCGTAAGCCTCACAGGGTATATTGTCAGCCGCACACGATCCCAATGTGAAACTGTTACTTGGTCGTCAACACAGTAACAGTGGAAGAATTATTATTACTATATTTTCTTTTATAAACGCTGTTTAAGTTAAAGTGAACACTTTTGAAATCAACCTTTGAAAAAAGTCACTGCTCCTGCTTGCGTATATTTTAACGGGTGCACTGAGTGACATAGACCCAGTAAGGTTGATTACGATGAAAGGAATACAGTTACATGTCGTAACTTCGAATTAAAAGTGTTAGATAACTATTTGTGATAACTTAAAATATTAGTTTCGCTTTCTGTTCTTTTAATGTATCTAAGAGTCAAAATTAGCAGATTTGTAAATTATTAATATTTGTAATAGTTTTACAGTTCTACTTGATCGAAGCATGAATAAAGTGATGACGCCCATGCCAGTGTTAATTTTACGTAAGGTGGAAGAACACACAAAGTGCATACAAGTAGATCTTAAGCAGGGCTTTCAAAAGTGCCCAATATACCGTGAATAGCCTATATATAATATTTAAATGTTTTTTTGATTTAATGTGCTATGAACTGGAAAACCTCACATTGATATTATTATTTTTACCGCGAGAAAATTAGAATCATAATGCTTCCAGAAATATCCATATAAGGCTATGTATGTGGAGGATATAGAAAGAAATACAACTTCCGTTCCAAAATTATGGAACAAATAATGCAGCAAATACAGCAATAAGTGTCGGGAAACATTGATATATGTGGTAATACATTTGGTATAAATGACCTATACTCACATGTGTGCGGGCGTGTGGTTTGGCGGTTGTGTGATATAACGGGCCAAACACGCCTGAAATATTTTCCATCCCCTGCTGATGAATTCAGCCAATGAAAATGACACGGGGAATAAGTCCGAGTATCTGCAGTCTACACCGTCATTTGCCACAGTAAATACTAAACAAAAATACTTTGAGAAATAGAGTTGTGCTACAGAAAGTCGCGAACTTACTGGTTCGCCAAGAACACTGTGTGTGTGTGTGTGTGTGTGTGAGTGTATGCGTGTGTTTTTTTTGTGGTGTCTTCTTTGGGTTATGTAAGAGTGTTTTTTGCGTGTACGTGTATATTTAGTCTTGCCTTTGTTACCAATTCGTTTCTTTCTGGTCTCGTTCGGTTTAAGTTAGATGGGTCGAACTCTTGATTGAAATAACTGTGGGATATTTGTTATGCTGTAAAATACACGAATTGTTGTCGTAGTTGTTTTGAATGCCATAATTTCATGCCAAGAATAACTGGAAGGACATGGACGAGAAGTTATCTGCGACGCCTGTCACGAGTTCTATTCGCACTTGCCAGCGAACATGGCTAGAGACAGCAGGTTGTCTTTACCATGTTGTGCATATTTCCATAGGTCCGTTTATTTTGCTTACTCCATCGGTTGCAGAATTCGAACAAGTATATTTAAGTGCTACTTTTAGCATTCGTTTATAATTGTCTGACACGACCTTGACAATCATTGGCCAATATTAAATAATAAAAAAAAAATGCGAATACCGTATTGGGGCAACCCAGTCCAGTAAAACTTACATCTCGGAATAACAACAGCCAATGAAGATGTGATTTTAGGAACGAGTCCGTTAAGGCAACTGATGACAAAAAAATAATAATGCATTATTTTATACTTGTATTAAAAACCGTTATATTTGATGACACTACTTATCAGTAATCTTTCCTCGTATCAAAAGAAAATTTATATCGTAAACTTTTTTCTCCATGAAATATCAAAATCACAGTTTTAGTGTTCCTGGGACGTACATGTAAAACAAACGAAATGATTTACAGACAATTTAACAGGGATTACTGAAATGTCGTTTCTTTATTTATTTTAATGCGTGCTTCGCAAAACTTTTATCACAGAGAGCCAAAGACAGCTACAAATAAAAACATTCGCAACAATTTCCTAATTTCGAGGAATTTCAAGAAATTGCGAATACTTTCACATCGCGATTTCAAATATTTCTTGTAGTAACTCATTGTCTCTGATTTCAATGTGAATTATTTCATTGCGGTATGCGATTTTAGTACTTATAGATGCATCCCAAGAACACTAAAATTGTGATTTTAAAAGGTGAATGTGTAAAAAGCACCATCTAAATTTGCTAATGAGAGGAAATCGTGCTTGTCAGTAAGCGTACAAGTTCAACTTCAGTTAGTACAAATATCAAATAATGAGTCTTTCCGTAACGGCACCCTTAAGGGGACTATGTAGCTACGCGTCCAAGGTCAAGACGCAGCGGAGCGATACGGGCGACAGTTCCACGCACGCCTAGTGCCTCTTCGCTCCTACGCGCAAGGTGTGCAGTGTTTCCGTCGTGACGCTGTACTGTGCAAATTAGATCTGTAACATAGGTGTTCTATTGCACGCGATTAAAGCCCACAGATTAAACTACTTCCCTATGTTGTGCTTTTCTCTTTGCCGTTTAAGGAAACGGCATAGACAATCTTTAAAAATGCGATATTTGACCATTTTCACAAATTTTTCTCCAAGAATACACTCAATATTACTAAAGTAAAAAACGAGGGCCATAGATAATTATTTTTTATCTTTTGTGACAAAAAGTCATATTTCCAGAACTTTTATTTACCGAGATGCGTTTACGTTTGAGTACATAGGACCCTTGAGGTCTGAGAAGTCTAGACTGGTGCCAAATGAATTCGCGAAATGCACATGCCTCTATAGGCTGTTCACGGTAAAATGAGCAATTTTAAAAGCCTTGCTTAAGATTTACTTGTATGCACGTTGTGTATTTCTCCGCCTTACGTGAAATTAATATACCTATCGGTCTCATAACTTTATTCATGAGTCTGTGGAATTATTAAGAAAGTAAATACTTTACAAATCTGCTCTTTTTTTACACTTGACTTTTTTCTAAGGTTAATTTATTAAGTGCTCATAGTGGGCGAATGTCTCTCAGTGCGCCCATTAAAATTAATGCATGCAGGGGAGTGACTTTTTTCTAAGGTTAATTTATTAAGTGCTCATAGTGGGCGAATTTCTCTCAGTGCACCCATTAAAATTGATGCATGCAGGGGAATGACTTTTTTCTAAGGTTAATTTATTAAGTGCTCACTTGACAGTGGACGGCCTTTACTTGTTATACTCCGTGGTTATCATTCCCTACTGAAAAATGTCTGTCGTTACTGGCTGCCATTCGTATGAACTGTTCCCTAGCTTGGTCGGCACAGTGAGATTTCAGCTGCTCTAAATGGTCGATCCGTGATTTTTTTTTGCAAACATCTACGATCTATCACGAAATGCGTCATCTTACCCTAAATGCACAAAAATGCTACAGTAGTTGGTTATAAACATCTCGGCAATAAAATATTCCCAATGAACGACGCTCAAACTTGTTGGAAATATCGTGGAAGGTCTTTAGCGAATCATTACCTGGGATACAGTTCTCAAGATGTTGCGACTTGAAACAACTGCAAGGTTCCTCGAAAAGTCAATGTGGTTTTTTTTTTATTGTGCAATCCTTGAGGTAAGGTGGTTTGAAAATGACGTGGTTATTTGCAGGATTGTTTCGGCGGCTGCTAGACTTGTAAACTGAGATCTCGCGACCATTTTCGACTGTTCACATTTTATGAGTAACTGGCTCAATTACTGACAGGCTATATTATTGTATCAGAGTATTATAGAACGTGGAAAACAATGGCAAATGAAGGATGTTCGCTGGGTTCTTTATTTAAAACTTAGGATATACTATGGATTCGTTGCTTGTTGTTAAGAGGTTATGTACAGGGGCGACAAGCCATCTAAGCTAAAATTTAATTAATTACAATAGCAGACACGTTTGCCCATATGTCATACCCTTATGATACTTCATTACACTTTCACTTTAGTTATAATATACCTAATTTAAAACACGATTCACAGACACAGTATGAACACGTGGACACGAAACTAATTCTACTTTCTGAAACGCATGAAATGTATCAATAATTGTAAATTAATTAAGAAGTTGTAACAATAACCAATCAGCCGAATTTACTGGGACTTACTGCGTGGATTATTATTATTATTCATGTAGAAGGCCGAACCTAAAATGAGTTTATTTCCTCATACCTATATTGATGAAAGTTGAAGTAGCCATATTCACTTTAAACAATACATTGAATGAAAAGTGCGTTGTAAGTAGTAAGAAGTAAAATTTATCATTTGTAAAATGTCTTCCATAGGTTGGTATCGAATTTCTGTTCGAAACATGGAGCTATTCGCATAAAGGCCAATTTTAGGTACTACTAAATTTCAACGTACTGTTTAGTTCTACAATTTAAAATAGATATTAACGCTATGGGAATGTCGAATGTATGGCAAGCAATTCAGCGCGATAAACTATTTCAGAATTCAGATATTTAAAAGTCGCTATATATTTCAAAAGCTATAAAGTAAGTTACATGTGGAACAGTTTCTATTATTGCTACCATAGTTACAGTGATTTTCCAATTTACAGACCTTCCGCTGTTTAGAGCAGCCATTCTATAGATGCTGGCAGTCGGTAAATTCTACATTGAACATGCAAATAAGCTCATTTCAGCCACAGTAATATTCAGCAAGCAGCCACTTTTTGCAGACAATCCGTTTTCACTATTTCACGTTTAGAGCGC
The DNA here is from genome assembly GCA_029891345.1 of Dryococelus australis. Lineage (NCBI taxonomy): Eukaryota > Metazoa > Arthropoda > Insecta > Phasmatodea > Phasmatidae > Dryococelus > Dryococelus australis. The sequence goes on along the minus strand of CM056994.1, from coordinate 12,420,008 downwards.
ATTTCTGTATCGTATTACGTATTTTCTCCGAAGCGAGTCCAGTACGCTAAACATATTCACTGTTTATGTTGCACGCCATGTGGTTACCACAGATTTATAAACAATAGCTAGATGTTGAAAACGTTTTCACGCGAAAATTCTGCACCTCGAAATTCGTAGTCTGGAAATAGGTTCATTTCGAAGTGAGGCGATGGTTCAGAAATTAAAGCGGCGAGAATCGACAAAAATAATCTCGTGGCACTTCAACGACCGACCCCCATGACAAACAACATGCCAAAATGTAAATGCAAAAAAAAAAATAAAAATAGTGACTCCACGACAGTTCACAAGAACCAATCAGACACCTGCTCTCGTGCGTACGATCATTGGAAGTGTGTGCCGAGATGAAAGAGGCAACCACATCAATTCGCTTCTGTGCACCAGTCTATTCTGTAACGACGCGCTGGTTTGGCTCGCGTTTTGGCAGGTTGCATTTAAGTGCGAGGCGTGTTGCGTCTGACAGCTCGCAGGCGAACGTTACCCGCACAAATGTTCACATTCTCTCATCTTCACACAACAGTCGGGCATTCATACTGATATTCCGTATTGCTACGTTGGTGACTGCTTTAAGCACTTTAAACTATATACACCAATTTCAGATACCCATATAAATAGAGTTAGATTTCGACAATTTTACAAACGCAAAAATGGTTGTTTCAAAATAAATCATTCTCCCCCTTTTTTTTAAATGTAAATAAGAGCGAGGAAGACAAAATATTTTGTCATTTGGTTCAAAATCGGTATTGTTATGCATAACTTTGTAATAAACGTCCCCCCCCCCCCCCTCATAAACTACTGCCACTTCAGATAATCCAGTTCCGGATATAGCAATATCAGACGGAAGATAAAAGCTGCGAGCAGGCAACTGTCAATTGCTCTGGAGCCATAACACTTGCTCGTCCAAGTCTAGCGCAGCCAAAGTCAATTTGCAAAATTTAAATGCTGGTGTGTTCCTGGTGCGTTTTGCACGTACGAGGTCCAGAACCTAGGTTGCAATAAAGGCGACACTAGCACGTACGTCTGGTGTCCCATAGCCCCTATACGACAGACTCTGAACTTGCTTGGCGTGTTTTCCATGTCCCTCTGTACCTTCAAAATTATATCTGCAATATGAAATATACTTATATTTAAAAAAGAAAAAAAAAAAAATTTTATTATGTCATCATCTACGCATGTGCCTCGAAAAGACGAGTCCGCTGATATATAACACTTAATATTTATGCCTTTAATTTTTTAATTGCTAAAATATATTTAATTTTATAAATTGATTATTAAATTTATTTTATCGATTTCTCATATACCGCATTGTTGTGGTCTAAAAGGAATAGTAAGCGATACAAAATATTAAAAAGCGGCTTTTTTTTGCCTTTCTGCAACTTCGGTGAGGCTTCTACGTTTCTTAGGGGAAACTGGGAAATTTGGAGGGAAATCGGGAAATTTTTAGGGAGAATAGGAAAATTTTAAGAAATTTTTGGGCTAAAACGTACCATTCTGGATGAAAATGAGCGATTTTTGGAGAACAATGGGGAAATTTTTTGGGTTAAGGTTAGATCCACTGATCCATAGCACCATGCCCTACCCCGTAGCTCGATATCCTTACTACTAACCTGCTATTTTCCATTGTCTATTGCTAGTAATAAATACAATTATTAACTCTGATTATCCCGTGAAACGTACACACATTAATGTACACACAAATCAATTTTAGGTATCCTGTAAACGAATAATCATGTAAGTGATTTGTTACACAAGTGTCCTACAAAATTTTGTGTTTTATTCCAAGTGAGTGGGGGACAGGGATGGGAGGGGGATGATTGAAACTGTATTTTGTAGCACATAAAGAGGAATCGAATAAATACATGCGTTAAATAACATTCCATGTGTTACAGCGAAGACAAATGTAGAGTCTCCTTCGCTTCGCCTGACTTATGTTTTCCAAAATACGTTGGGTTGATCATATAAGTCCGGTACTTTGGCCTGCGAATCACATTGATACCTCAAATAATCAAAACTGATTTTTTATTTTACTACGTTACAATATGCAGTACAGAAAAATCTTTGTTAAATATTTTACAACTTGAGTACTGGCATTAATGCATCTGCGCGGGAAAATGTAGCATGGCAAAGCGCTGTAGTAGTAGGGAAATTTATTAATACAAAACTTTTCCTCCTGAAAATAATGAAAATGTCGAGTTGTAACACTGTGGTACTGAGGTTTAGATGTCTTGTAACTTTACTTCGCGCGTTTCAGTATTTAAGCTGAGAGCGAGAATTTTTTGTTAAATTTTGCAGTTTGTATTCATTGTGAACTATTTAGTCGATGGTTATAAACGCCTCAGAAAAAATGTATCACCACAGGATTTCTTAATTACTAGGTTCTTCGCGGCCTAAGATAAAGTACGGGATGAAAAAAAAAAAATACAGTGCAAAGAATTGAATGCCCGACTTGGTGCAGGTTTTATTCGTTATTCGCTTCTATGCCCAGGGAACATGCTTCAAGACCAACCAATCACAGGTCGTGAAACATTCTTTCGGGGAGTATAACTTTCGCTTCGGTTCTTACCCTCCGCTGTGTAACTCACGATCTCTCCCGTTGTCTATGTTCGTCTCAAGCTCCTTACACTACTGCACCGGGCGGCCCTGCCCGGGGTAGGCTAAGGCCCTTAAAAGCCGCACATTTACGACGGACAACACCACGCCGAGGTAACTTAAGGGCTCTTAAGGCGCGTGGTCTCGCTCCAAGCCTCCATTAAAGGCCTTCTTCTCTCGTAGAGAACGTAGCAGCAAGCAATCTGCGGTTAGAAATAGTCACGTGACTGTGGCGGGATTACTCGGTCGCTGGTCGAGGCACTGTGCTGTAATGACGTATAATCTCTGAGGTCGATGCACACGGACAGACATTCCAAGCAGGCCAGACGTCAAGTCGCTTAAGTACATTTACTTATTGTCTTTGCACGATAAACTAACCACTTTATACCTGCTTGTACGCACGTGTATTATGATACCACATATCAAATTAACATCATCGCAGGCCGCATAACTTCATTCATGCATCGTTTTAGGGATACTATGATATTATTATAGTCGCGCCGGCCTAAGAACGGACTTGGCTCCATCTACCCAAGTGAAAGAGAGCGGCAGAACGACTTGTAAAGCACCAACCACAGGTAGCTGGCAGGCGGGTAGACGAATCTGCCGGCACTCCCTTGCACCTGCCGTACCATCATCGTCCAATTGTTTCCATTCCCGGGCAGAGGTGGCCCGACATTGGCAGAGCTCTCAAGTTCTAAGTTACAGCGACGCTAATACAGTACAGTTAGTAGTCCTATTTTACATATGTAATAACTACTACACTTGTATGTACTTAAAAGAAACAAGCATAACAAATCATTTCAGTATTCTCTATTTTTTTTATGTAGCAAGTGTATTTCGAAGTTAAGGTTTAATTAAAGCAACTGCCTATGGAGCACTGCATCCGACCACACAATGTGAGGAACTCATAAAAAAAATAGTACGGTCAACATAAAAAAATGTCATAAAATTGCCATTTATGCTCTGCATGAAAGATGAATATAAATATTTTGCAACATTATAAAATGTTTTACTGAAATATACTGTATAAATGTAAATAAATCTATTGAAATATTCTGTATTTTTACAAAATTTAAACATGTCACAATTTTGAATGCTTCATAATGCAGAATTTTCAAGAAGATCTTCGTTATGGAATATGTTCATAATGTTTACTATGATTGTGTGTAAGAAAATTGTAATAATAATGTAGGAAATAATTTTTATAATTCATTTCATGTGCGTCCATTTGTCACACGCATTTATGGCTGAAACTGATGTAAAAAAAGATAATTGTAAAATTGGTATGATACATTATAACTATGAGTTTATTACACAATCGCAGTAAATATTTTGAAAATCTTTCTTGAAGAAGATTTTTTTTGTAAATTCTGCTTTCCGAACCATCCAAAACGGAAACACGCTTAAATTTCGTTAAAAATGTCGGCAACAAGCTGGACTCCACAATCCCTTGTGTAATAGAGCCTTGCTTATTTGTTTATTGTCTGATGCTCCAGTTTCACCTCAGACCAGGTAGCAAGTGATTTGGTCCTTGTTTTTTTGTTGGGTGTTTATTGGCTGTAATTCGCCCAGGACGCGTCTTAAAAACTGCTCTCCAATTGGAAACGTAAGTCATTTGTAAACGTGTTTGAGTCCCAGCTCGTCCTGAAATTAACTCGCAAAAATTCCGGGTATCTATTATACCCCTTAAATTATTGTCGCAAGTATACTCGTTCACGTATGACGTGATGCAAAATAGGTAATATCATGGTCGGTGCCGTACAGTAACCAATATTATTATTGGTTGCGGCTTTTGCCATAAACAAATAGAAATTATTTTCACAGGTTCCATCGTGCAAGTTATTGCTGGGAATCCGTAAGTACGTGTCAGATGAAAATTATCGCATTTTGCAACACCTGGGACGGAAAATTAACGTGTAAGTTAAGGGGATAATAACCCTTTGGTCTTGTAACTATATTTGTTTTCACGTAAGACGAGCAATATCTAGGGCTACTTGGTTGCAATTGATACGATCATTCTATTTCTTCATGTTTATTGATGTCTATAGAATTGAACAGGGCGCGTCAAAACGACTGTGGTGCACTGGAGCGCATGCACATGAAGTCCAGTCTGCAATCAAAAGCATTTCTGAACTGCACGTACCTCTGTTAATATTTGTATCGAAGAAATTCACGGGTTCATTTCTAGACCAGTTGGAATTCACACTCTTGTTCGTTCTTGTTACTTCTGTGATTGGTCGACGTGTTGTTTGAGACCTCCTGGAGATAAATGAGCCAATAACAAACATGCAATAAATTGTGCGCCCAACCACCGCCTTTTACTACCACAACAATCAACCAGTAAACAGTTGATATCAGTATGAGAGTATACAAGACTGTGAAGTCTAGCCTACAGGTAATTGAAATCGTGAATTTCTCAGGTTTCTAATCATTACATCTGCGTTTCTCAGGCTTATGTCTTCAACATTACTGTACAGACTAGAGACATAGGCTACAAAACCACTTTTAAAATTTTCGCCACATCTGCAGTGCACAAGAGTTTATCATAAAGAGACTGCGCTCTCAATTGAGGTCTGGGATTTGCGGCATAGTGCTGTAACGTATCCCAGAACAATTTTTTTTTTCCCCGAGCTCGATGAACTTCAACACCCCCCAGCACCCCCCCCCTTAGAAAACATTGTTCTCAGCAATGTACCGCGTAAATGATTCCTCTACCCCACCGTTCCCCTGAGGGCTATGATCGCAGATATATAAATCTCTATGGAGGGAGGTACAACAAAAATACGGAATAAAAACCAACGTATGCCGTGGACTATATATCGCAGCATCACATAAATGCGGTCGTTTTCACGTCCCCGCAGTCGCGTCGAGCTTTGAATTGCGCCATTATGGATTTTCAACAAACCACTGCTCCAGCCACAATGCGATCTGTCCACTTTGTAGATTACAGCACGCATTTCCTAACTGTGGGGAACACGTGAACACTGCCATTTTTTTTTCAAAATAATTTCCTGTCATGGCCTCTGATTTTGCGTGGGGACTCGTCCTCGGACGAAACGCGGAAGAATTGTATCTTACTTTTGTGTATGTCGCTGGATCTCCGTTCGTCACACATGGCCTGCAGAACCGTGAACCGCCAGTATATATGAAGCAGGAAGGAGAGTTAATTCCGCGCGGCCGAATGTAACGGGAGAATGTGTTGTGAATGTGGCAGCAGACCATACTAACTATAGACTTTTCACGGTAAAATGAGCACTTTTCAAAGCTCTGCTAGATATCTAGTTGTATGCACGTTGTATATTCTTCCGCCTTATGTAAAATTATCGTTGCCTTGGGCCTCATCGCTTTGTTCATGCGTCGGTCAAGTGAAACTGTAAAATAGTTAAAAAACGAAATCCTCACAAATCTGCTCATTTTTACAATTCGATAAATAAGAAAACTAACCGAAAGCAAATCATTTAAGAAATCATTTAAGTGAGTGTAAATAGTTACCTAACACTTTTTATTCGTCATTAACATATGGGACTACTTTCTATCCATCGTTACTAACTTTACACTGCGCATGTCACTCAGTGCCCCCGTTAAAATATATGCAGGTAGGAGCAGTGTCTTTTTAAAATGTTGATTTGTAAAGTGAACAGCATTTACCTACTCTGCTCCAGTATGTAGGGGATTGCGAAGTTTAGCATTATAACACAAATTTGTAGAGACTATTGTCGAAATCAAAAGCAGCGGAAATCTTATTCCTTAGATTTTGTAAGTAAATGCTGTATTACACGCAATATAAGAGCTGATGATATCTAACTAGCGACCCGCCCTGGCCTCGCTCGGGTGCGATTTACAAATATGGGATTGTATAGGCTTACAGCAAGTATATACATTAAATGCTCAAAGTAACTTACCTGGGATTAATACTGTGTTGTTCAAAAAGTCTTCGTAAGAGAACCCCTATTTTAATCAAATTTTAAAAGACAAAAATTTATTACTGTAGGTCGTCCTTAAAATATAAACATATGTTGTCGCGGACTTTTTGTAAGCCTTTTTGGGATCTACAATTCCGTAGTAGATTAATGTAAACGCCCGAAAAGCGGCTTTTCCTGACGTTATTATAAAACGTCGACATTTCTCTACTATTCTTACATTACCTATAATTGTAATACATTTCTAAACGTTTTTCAAGTATATTCTCTAAATAAAGGTGAAAACCGTATCAAAATCCATCAAGTAGTTAAGAAGCCTTATCCGAATACGTAGACACGCGTGACAGGGCGACTTTGTTTTATACTATTTATGGATGTATAAAAGAATACCAATACGAGACTCAATATATATTAAGCGCGGAATTTTCGTTGCCGTAAACTTATTTGTATACATCTCCTGATAGCAGGTGACAACAATCAGCGATTTGAAACTTTTTAAGTCACTATAAATCGTTAGCTTGTGAAACTGTACTATTGAACATCCCAGGCCTGTACACATTCATATTCGTCAATAGTGCACTTTTCAGTATGGATATCAATTTTTTGATTTTATTTAATCTCAGAAAAGAATTGTTTTTTTTTTTTTTAAATTAAATACATGTTGTTTGCAATTATTAATAACATTTAAAATTCGCATTAGACATTGGCACAGTCCTAGGCTTTATTCGAGTCAGAGAAATTTGGTTCTTTAGCTGCATCCACCATTAAAAAAAAATTTTTCTCTGGCAAACGAGCTAAACTTTAGCGTTAACTGTTGGCTTACAGTCATACAGAGCATGTGAAATATACCTTGATTTATTAGCAAATTTAAATAAAAAGAATCATCTCATTGTCGACAGGACGTCCCCTTATTGACGATTGATATTGTGCATGTATCTGGTTCGTTCCATCATAATTATATAAATACATTTATTATATCACTTAAATTTAAGCAGCTCTCCTGTCTGGTGCTTGAAATGCCTGAGTGTGTGTTTAAAATACACGAAAATATTAAACGTGCATCCAGGAAAAAAATACACACCTCAGACGAGGCCTGTGAGATATTTCGTCAGCACGCACATTAGAAACACCATTTCAAAATACTCTAACATAGCTAAAAACGGCTTTTCCAAACCGCTTTATCTGCAAATATATGAGTCAGATGCATCCAAAAATAATAATGTGTAGAGACCCTCAAAATTCGAGTTATCATCTGGCCTCAAACAAAACGTCAGACTGTTGTATATACTCGAGCCGATGTCTTTTCTCCATTGGCTGCTGCATAGATGTGAAGTCTCTCCCTTTCGGACTGCACTGCACGCACTGAGAAAATTTTTTTTTGTTGAATCAACAAGATTTATTCGATGCAACCAAATTATTTGTTTGTATGCGCGCAATGAAATATTAGGTTGCTGAAATCAAATTGTTTAGTTGTTCTCATTTGGTTGCCCCAAACTGTATGATTTGGTTGGTGCAACTAAAGGTTGGTTTGGCTTCACATACATTAAACATTTTGGCCCGATATAAAAACATTTTACAAGTTCGATGGAGTGAAGAACCTGGGTCACCTGCGTCCGATCGCTACGCCTAAGTAATCTCAGCTAATGTGACAACTAATAAAATCAGAAAGGTTTTAAATATACATAGCGCAAATATTGGGCAATGCGTGCAAAAATTATTTCGTGTTTTACAGCTTTACTTGTCAGTTTGTTGTTGCATTGTTTTACTAATCTGTTTATACGATTATTAAGCATCAATATATGCACTAACAAACACGGTTAATATCCTAATTGTTAGAAAAAAATGCAAACAAACTCTCGAGCTGTATTTTCGAACAAAGGCTGTCAGATGAGTGGACAAACTAATATAGAAAGTTGATTCAACAATATATTTAGTTGAGAGTATAATTTTTTTGTCCAACCCAGAGATTTTGTTGCTTTTCAAATTCTGTTTGCTCAACAATATATTTTGTTAGTGCAACTAAAGTATTCATTTATTGGCGTAGATTACTCAGGGCTTGTCAAATAAAATATGGTACAATGACAAACTTATTACAAAGGTACATGTGTTTGAAGTTTAAAGTGCCCCTAAATAATAATGCGAATTTAGCAGGTCTCTACTCATGGGGCCTGCACTGAACAGCCAAAGACTTTCCACGTGTAAAACGATAGTATCGCCGCTTAAAGAACCATTGGTAGCCGCAGCACTAGGAGAACACTGTGCGTCTATTCAGAGACTTGAGCTTAGTGGCGATGGCCCACTTGATACACTTGGCGTCGTCGCCCTTATAAAATGTGATAGAATACCCCAGGCAGACGAGAGCCTTAAGGAATTGTTTATCAACATAACCTACGAGTAGAGTTCCTGTTGCTGTGTTACATTGCAATGTCGGCAGCCAGCTACATGCAGTGCATGCTATGTGCCCCAGCCATCATGCAGCTTGGTTCAGTAAAAGCCAGTGACTCTATTGCTGCTATATTCTTGTACTGACACAAAGCATTCTTTACTAATATATGGTATTAGCAGAATATAACTCGGAGTATGGTTGATCACTACAGTATGAGATGGGATGTACTAAACATTTGAATATACATTGCCTTGCCGAAATTCATGGGATGGCAGCATGCAAAGGTAACGGCTGTTCACGGTGAACTGAGCACTTTTGAAAGCCCTGCTTCAGATCTACATATATGAACATTGTGTATTATTTCTTCTTATGTGAAAAATAGCAATGCCATGGACGTCCTCACTTTATTTGTGCGTCGGTCAAGTGAAACTGTTGAATTATTATAAAAGTAAATATTTTACATATTTGGCACTTCTTACGCACAAGACGCATTAAAAACACAGAAAACGAAATGAATAACTTTAATATTGGCAAATGTTTACTCAACATTTTTAATTCAACATTAAGACATGGAACTACTTTCGCCTCCATAATTATCAACTTTACTAGGTGCATTTCTTTCAGTACACCCCTTAATATATATGCAGGTAGGAGCAGTTAAATTTTTCAAAGGTTGGATTCAAAATTGCTCACTTTATCGTGAATGGCCTTTGATAGTGGGTGGCGCCACAGTTCCGTAACGTCTTGGAAGTGCCTAGACTTGCGTCATTTGTGCTCTGCACCCGCGTGAGTAACCAGCACACCACGTTGCAGCTCTTCGTTGACGACATATATTACCCACAGCGACGGAGTAGTCCAGCAGGATAGTGCACTGTGTCATCGGCCCAAGTTGTCCAAAATATGGTTCGAGGAATATTCTGGAGGGTTTCAACGACGGCTGTGACCACATTGATCGCCCGACATGAACACCTTCGAGTACTTATGTGACGTTGCTCGTGCAGACGTCCATTCTGCTGTGACCTCGCTTTAGCTTACAGGTCACACAGTCACTATTAAGGGGTTAGCGTAGTCCAATAAGGTAAAAACACTATGTTGTATTGATGACAACAATGATACAATTAAGCAATGAACAAGATGTTACGGTACTGTGTTAATGCAAGAGATTCAAGTTATTCAAAGATAGGGATACGAAAATCTCGCGAGTTCATTTCGGGACAAGATAGACGTCAAACATATACAGTGAAGTCACCTTCGGAATTGGATCAAAGTTTACTAGACCCATCCTGCACGCCTCTGAGCCAATAGCAGACATGTAAGGAAACACCTTGAGAATCCCATAACCGCCAGGTGCGGTGTAACAGCCAACAGGTCATTGAAATCGCGAAATTTTCCTATCCCTACTAAAAGAGCATATTAATCTTGCTTTAAAAGGCTGTTTATTTAAGCCTCACTCGCCTTCGCCCCACGATACTCAAGACGCCCTAACAGGAGTTATATTTACCCACTCTCGTGAAGACGGGTGCTCTCAGGCTCGTCTCAACGGCAGCTCTTCCTCGGCGTCGAACCCTGGATCGCAAGCCTGGCGGTCCTCGCGGCGTCGTCGTCCCTGGCGGTCCTCCGGCGTCGGCAAAACAATATGGCCCCGAGCGCTCGCTTCATTTATACCTTACTGCCCGACCTTCATTAGGTTACTATTCCCCCAGCTATTACCACAACTCCCGTCGCCATGACCGACTTCCTTCTAGCAGCAAGCTCGGCCTGGGAACCCTTAGCCTGGTGATGCTCACAGCATCCAAGATCCTGCACATACAAACAACAGCGAGCTGTGGGTAGCTATCCAGATGTCACGGGTCAACATCTTTCCACAGGTGTTTCTTCCACTAGTGGAATCGATGTCATGACATGTTACTGCACTTTGCCTACACGAATATAAGACCCCGAATACCATGATTTTTGGAATGTCAGTGTATACAAAAACAATAATTTGAACCACACAGTAAATAACTTTTGTACTTGTTACAAACAGTTCTTTGGAAACATGTAGCCAGCGAATTTCTTATAATTCTACAACACATTCACACAAAATGTTTACGTACCTCAATTTTTATGACAAAAATGAAATCTACAACACTTGCTTGTTGAAACTCGTTATTACTGGTACACACTCCACTCTAAGGTTTTTTAAAATTTACTCTGAATTATTTATAGCGTTTCAAAAATATTTGGCAACTAGTTTTGAAAGAACTCCTCGTGCAAATACGGAACAAGTTCGATAGGGTACATACCTTACTGAATATATTCGGTGTAATTGTAAGTTGTTGTAGTGCCTAACCAAGTGTTGCTTCATTAATATCAAACTTTATTACACGAACAAAACTAAACTCAAGTACAAATGACACAGATGCAATAAACACTACACTGCTTGACTCCTTCTACCTTTAGTTATATTTTAGATCTCAACTATCTTACTTATAATGACTTTAGTTACTAGGTTAAATTCCTATCTCTTAGTCTATAATTACCAAGTCTTCTCTTTAGATTAAATTAATCGCTCTACACGACTCTATTGCAACCTGCTCATCCTTGCACTCTACTCAAGATCACCTTCCACTGACAGCCTCGAATCGCCGGAGATCCTCCGTCGGCTCGTGTAGTGGAGATGTGGAGAAGAAGGACGGCCTGTCCAAGCCTGGTTTCGACCCAGCTCCTGGACCACCTCGGCACTGGCTCCGCCCGACGCTGCTCCAGCATCGGCAGACTCGCGCTGGTCGGGGATCGCTCCAGCCTCGCTGAACGACCAACCTCCGACACGCACCAGGTTACCAGTCTCTCGACTGGAGAGGGGGGGGGGGATCGGCCGTATTAACATCCGCGTGGCCTGCCAGTCAGCTTCTCGTCAGCGCCTACCCCGCTGCCTCCGGATCCCTCTCTCTCTCTCTCTCGCACTCTCCTGCCGGGCGTCACCCTCGACCACGGGCAGGCGTCAACCTCGTGGACACCTCTCCTCTCACTTGTACCCACAACAAAGTGAAATATAAGGAGGTTAGTTAATTTTACTGACGGGATATTGCTAAGCCACTTCGTCATTAAAGGAGTCCATGTGTTGTTTATGTAGCTGTAGTCTGAGTCCAGGCGGCGGTTAGCGACGACCACACTCTCCCATTTCCAGACCTCTTATTGGTCCGACGCTCAGATGACAAAATACGTTGCCAATAGGGTCACACTGTCTTATATCGAGCCCGTTGTACAAGTATCGGCCTTGGAATTTCTGCTATTGCTTCTCACAGGATGTTCGGTAATTACGGACCGTGTCCTGGTGTGGTCAGGCAGTCGGACCTCATCACAGTTCATAACAACAAAGTTTCTTTTCGTGTGCAACCCCGACATGATTTTGGTTTCGAAAGATTGTGGAAGGGGGTTTATTTTAATTGGCTCATCAGATTTCCACGACACTTCGCCATGGGAGTTCATAACATCTGTAGAAACTCTGTAGTGCCGACTTACACACATTGTGCGATGCCGTACGTAACATTTCAAGCACTGAAAATTTGTAGCATCAGTTCAATGAAAATTATTTTAGTTAATGACTTTTGTTAAAAGACTCATACGATTTTTCTGTAAATTATTTTTGTTTGTAAGTAAAAAAAAATCATATGAGGGGAAAATATCCATTATTGTTTGAAATACGATATTGATTAGTTATCATTCATTAGAAATATAGTTTAACTGTCGTTAAAAGCTCTTTCACTTTACAAACTACTGTTGTCTGTAAAAGTTTTGAGAATAAAGTATATTACGAATAGGCTGCGAACATTATTGGGAGAGTAATGGAATTCGTTTCTTATGCAGAAAAAGGAGAATGATGTGTACGACAGAAGAAAGGTTGAGAGACAGACTCATCATTCCTGTAGTTCTGTTTCCATATAACCTGCCAGCAGGAGGAAATATGGTTGTTTTAGTTAGTTGCCACCCTCAGTAAGCACTGCAAAAATTGGCTACGCTGCATGTAACACATCAGGCTGGGTAGTTGGGTGCCACATGGTTAGGAACCACACCAGCATATGTGCGCAGCTGGTATTGTTTCTGTAGGATCTCAAGTAAACAGAGAGTATGATGCTAATAAGTATGTGTGTGCTTCAGAATTTAATCAATATAAGGTAAGTAATATTCCTGTTATAAAGTGTACAAATGAGAGATTTCGTAAAGACGGTTGGAAACTAGATTTTGATAATGGATTCTGAAATAAAATATATAGAGATTTTAATTAACTGTATAAATTCGAAAGATAAATATTACCTACTGCAATAACAAATTCTTTTATTAACCCTCATAAAATTCTTATATTGAAAGTAATTATTTTTACATCCTTTACTCGAAGACCTTCTGTATTTAAAAGATTGCTCATATAGAAAAAACTATATTATGAAAAACGAAAAGTTATATAAAATTAAGTGCTTTTTTTTAATAATGCTCTTGTAGATGGAACTGTTTGCAATGTATCTCTAATAAGAAAAATAAATATAATATGTGAGTATTAAAAAATAATCTACTATAGAAGTACAAAGTTGTATTAAATATGATATTTTAAATTTACTAATGAACGAAATATATGTTGTAAATATACGTAATAAATTTAATCAATTCATTAATGTCCGCATGAGGAACCAGGACAAATTAGGCAGTTAAAATGTGCTGTAATATTATTATATGGAGGAAAAACTTCTTTAATAATTTTGTATTTTATTTCAATGTTTATAAAGTTTATAATTTATTTGAATATTTCAAACATAATTTTATACACAGTATATTTGCTACATCATTAAATATTTCAAGCAGCTTAGTATGCAAAATTGTAGTATTTTATTAATATTATTAATTTTTGGAAAAATTATGGTTTTGAATAGTTTTTAAGATGTGAATGTCATAGTTTCAGGCAAAGGTCGCTGCACTGGAACGGCCATGTGATATCTACTTTGTGTAGTTGCCTGCGAGTACAGGAAAACGTAGTGATGTAAGTAGAGTGTCGTGCTAGCTGGCAAGAGTTACAAGGTTAGAAAGGGTATGAGTGAAGGTCTCTGTGTTTTCATAACTGGTTTAGTATTCATTTTGCGTTCGCAATCAGCCAAGACCAACCCGCGCGCTCTGAGAGCTGGTCAGGGGGGTTGGGAAATGGGTTGCGGGTCGGGGCTGGAAGGGGTAAAGGGAGCCGCTATATAGCTCTTGCTGGACGGTATTTCAGTTTCATCATAGCAGAGGATTACAGCGCCGCGCCAGAGGGAGTTGTGGGTGGTTGCGAGAGCAGAGGGGTGGGTGACAGCTCGGTATTAACCCGGGTGTCTTGTCCTCGCCAGGACAAATTGGACGCCATTTATTGTCGAGGAAATGTAAATTCTCCTCGCTGTGTTCGTAAATTCTCACAGCAAACAGTTCCCTGACGCAAGGCGAGGAGTTTGGACTGCGGCAAGAAGAGATTTTTAACCGTGCTTTATAACTTGTAGCACTTTTCGCATTAAGGTGTGAAGCGCGCAACTAGTTCACAGAAAATACGGGATACTTGGGACACTTATGGCAATGGCGCCCACGTGATTTATGCCCGGTTGCACCATCATAGTTCGAAACTCGATCCGAGATCGGATCTTAGATCGGCACAGAAAACTGTTGCCCCATTCGAGTTCAGAGTTGGACTGGAGATCGAGATGAAGTTCATTTTGAACCGCCGAAATTGGCGGTTCGAAATATCGATCCTAGATCAGCAGCCATCGTCGACAATTGTAGTTTGAAAATAAGCTAGCCGATAGAACTACTTCCGATTGTTTTCTTGAGAAATTGAAACAATATTATACGCACTTGAATAATATTCAGTAAAATTCGTACGTAAATAATTCACGCAAAACATATCAAACATCGCACATCTAGTTCTATCTACAGTGAAAAATACGCCTACTTCCATGACGTCATACATTACGAACCAATAGTAAAATTTGTCTCATACTTAATCTCGATCTCTCACTTTGGAACCAAGATCGACGAACTGGAGATCCAGAATCATGAAATTCCATTAGTGTAGCACTTTTACATTGGAATCAAGATAAAACTGGATCCTAGTTCGGAACTAGGATCATTCGATCTCGTATCGGGGAAGTTGTTGGTGCAGCCAGGCCTTAGTTGAGTTAATCTGTATCGCCCTTCTTTTGCGCTTATTTTTTAAATTTAGCAGAAATAATTTCAGTTTGTTCAATTTAATATAATTAGTTTATGCTCTGCCTTGTTAGTAAAAAAAGAACCGTATAAATGCAAAGCATTTTTTAAATTGATTTATAAGAAGCGAGCCAAAAATATAAGGTATTTTCCCGCGGTAAACGACTTGGTCTAGACGAGAACATCATACGTAAGGTCTGTACGCTGGAGCAGAAATGTTCACCCTCTTCCTTGCTTACGTATCTAGTCAAGTAAATTTCAGTAGAGTCGCAAAGTACCGTTCACGTTAGGCAGGGGCAGGAAAAATGTGCGAGTTCAGTGACTAGGTAGTCTATGATTATACATAGGAGCAGTGATATTTCACGAGAAGATTTCGAGACAAGTTGCAGTTCAAAGGAATGTAGGGTAGCCCAGCTTTCTTATTGGCTGAAACATATACTGGGCAGTGTCCAACTGTTTGCGCACGAATCACGATGGTCCAGTGTCGTGTCGGGAGTTACAGAATCGTCAGTGGCTTGGTCAAATGCGGAAACGACACCAGCAGCGAGTAGAGGTACGACAACAGCTGAGTTGCATGTATAGTATTTGAAGTATATCGTGTGCTCCGATTTTTAAGCGAAAAATAAGTGGCCCAAATTATAGATGCATGCTTGAGCCTCAGGAGATTGGTTACTGGCTGGTGCTGCAATGAGTGGTCGGCTTACGCCCTTGCAACGTAGCAGACTCACGGAGAACCTAAGTGTTCAGAGATGAAATGGCCGCTCATGCCGCGAACTCCAGCAACACACGCCCGCAAAATGGCGGACGACATACGCTGTAAAAAATTTTTTCTGCTAAACTTACTAAACTGCAATTAGGTTTTTAACCTATACGCTGTATAGTAATAATACCACACATCAAGCTGCAGACATAGGACTGTTTAGCGTGGCTTCTATACAAAGTTGGGAACTTCCCTATGTATTGACTGTTTCCTGAGCAAATGTAGGAACGCTGCAATGAATGTATAGGGGTAAATATTACAATTACTGCTTTATCACTAAGCATATACACTAGTGTGGTACACTTCGGCGAAGGTCTCCCAACTTCTATTCATACTAACAAAAACTGTTGAGTGTACATAGAGCCAAACAAATCTTCAGTTGCATCAAACAAATATTTGCTTATGACAACCAAATAATAAGAAAATAATAATTTGTTGTCAACAACAAAATACTTCATTCCCCCATAGAAGTAATACATTTGATTGCGCCAAAGAAAACTTTGTTTTTTTCTTTTTGCTGGAATAACATAGCCCCGACCAGCAAGCACATCAAGCACGACGCGACACTTAAAATTAACAACCAATAAAATACAAGATAGATCTGACGTAAGCCTGACAATTCTGTCGTGCGACCAGCAGTTTTGGATTAGATATTATTTCTATTCTTCGTCGTGTCGTGCGACACGACTCACAGTGTGTACAACCGTGCAAAATGAAATTGCATGATAAGCTTTCCTTACAGTGGGAAATACGTAACTTGAAAGAAAACAAATTATGAATATTATTGTTTTTAACTGTTATAAATATTAATTTTACCTTTGTATGAATTACCTATAAAACTATGTCAGTAACATGTATTCCAAATTTCCCGTCTGCCCACCGCCTTTGAAAATAGCGTAGTTAATCGGCGCCTTCTAAATGGACCCGGAAATTCTACTCGTTATGTCGCGCCAGTAAACTGTCGGGCTGTACGTTCGAGCAGGCTCACTGAAAATGGCTGTGGTGTCGTGCTGTGCTCGTCGGGCTATGTGGTTCCGGCATTATTCAATAAAATATCTCTCTCCCCTCTTCAGCTCGTGCTGCGAAATATCCCGTATTGGCTGGCCAGTTAACTGAAATATTTGAAATGCATATCATAAGATAGGCTAGAGATGCTAATGGCTATTTAAATGACATATATTAATTATTATCTGATAAAAAACTCCGAAGATTAAATTTTTATTGGTTAAAAATTGGCACACAATGAGATATGATTTTCTGCCACATTCGTAGTATTTCAGATGTCACAAAAATATCTTCGTCTTAAGTAAATGGTTATTTTCTTTCATCTAGTCTCTGTCGGCGACTACATTATTTCTTGATAGTTCTTCGTGTTGAGTTCCCTAGTGAGGCTATGTTTGTTCTGCTAGTTGCGCACATCCTCTGATCCGGATTTCCGGAGTCGTATGAATTGTTTGACAATGACCGGTATATACGGTAAAATTTGCGTGTACTCATCCGGTCTCAAGGATCCGGGCAAAAACCAATCAAACTCCTAGATGGAGAAATTTCAAACGACATAACATATTGCATCAAACAACGCCTATTATTTCTACTATAGGAAAAAAAAAAATCTGACGCTCACAAAGTGGAGAGAGCCTCACACCGAGGGAAAAGGTTTTCTTCAATAAAACAAGATTCGTTTGGTGCAACCAAATTACTTGTTTGTACAGGAGCAATGAAATATTTTGTTGCTGTAACCAAATTATTGTGTTGCTCTCGTTTGGTTGCCCCAAATGGTAAGATTTAGTTCGTGCAACTAAATATTTGTTTGGCTACACTTAAATTCAACAGTTCGGAGCGAAATGAAAAAAAATCTTACCAGTTTGTTCGAGTCTCGAACCTATATTACATGTGTCCGAGCGCAACTCCTTAGTAATGTCAACAAACGTGACAATTGACAAAGCCTTAAAGATTTTAAATAGATATATTCTAATTATTGGGTAACGTGTGCGAACAAATATTTTAAGATTTACAGCTTTACTTGTCAGTTTCTTGTTGCATTGTTTTATTAATGTGTTTATGCGATTGTTAGCATCCATAGATGCACCAAAAAACACGGTCACTATCCTAATTGTCACAAAAGATACAAACAAACCGTCGAGCTATATTTTCTGAACGAAGGTAGTCATACGAGTGGCCAAACAAATATATCCAATTGATTGAACAAAATATTTAGTGGACAGTCAATTTTTTTGACCCAACACAGAGATTTTGTTTATTCAAACATATATTTTGTTAGACGAACAAAAGTAATTTTATTACTTGTCAAATTTTGTTTGTTCAGGAATATGTTTTTATCGGGCAACTAAATATATATTTGGGCCTTATACAAACCAATATTTTGTTCGATTTTCTCTCAGTTCATTTACACTATTTCTATCACACTATTGTATAATACAGTAGCTATGTATTTAAATGTGTAAATTTAATTTGCACATTTATTTGTGAATTTAGTTTGTATACATGCCTACGTGTAATTTAGGGTTCTAAATATTTTGTTTTGTATGGAAGTACTTGTTAAGCCCACATTATCTGTTTAATACTGCTCGGCTTGGCGTGGTTGTGTCCTCTCAGCGCATCGCTGTATCGACTGTCGGCATTTGTGTAGCTACAAGATCTGTGAGACACGTCGGTCTATATTTCCGGCGCAGGGGTAGGAATGATAACAGCCTCGCGTGACCTCGCCTGGACGGCCTCGTATCACTAGAGCCCCGAGTATTTCGCGGATTGAGTTGGCAGCAAGCTAGGTTGGACAGCCCTCTCTACACTCGGGACATTATCGTTTGCATATTGGTTGCTGTGATCGAGCCGAGGCCTCTGTACAGGACTGTTAGACACTACTGCTTCCTACGTATCACTGGCTCACAGTTTGACTAAACAACTGTCGTCCAATCACAACAGTAGGGGAAGAGTACACGTGTTTGGAGTCCATCTTGCCTCCGAATGAATTCGCGAAATACTCATGGCTCCAAGAATCACTCATACGAGTCCTAACGCAGCTTCCACCCGCGCTCTACAACAACGCGACATTTTTTTTATCGGCACAAGGAGCCTACTTTCACCGCTTTTCCAATATTAATTATCGGGGGCCGCGGAGGTGCTGCGGCTAGACTGCTCGCATCCCACGGAGGTGAACCGGGTTCGATTCCCGGCGGGGATACTACCGGGATTTTCGCACGTGGGAAATCTTGCCGGTCGACGAAGACGTTCGGCGGGTTTTTCCGGGGATCTCCTGTGTCTCCCGCTCTTGCATTCCAGCGCCTTATTACCTCGCTACGAACAGTTAGGCTTTAAATGCCCTGCACTGATAACTAGGGGCACCTGTTTTTCGCGAAAAGATTTCAGGACAAGTTGCGTTCCAAAACACCTTCGTTCGGAACCACTTTTGAAATTGGAATATTTAAATTTTTATTCATCTTACCTGTCTACCCATGAATCACGGACAGTCAGTATCGGAGAAATTTTATTCCGGTCGGTTTACTCACGTATAATACATTCACGGTTTCTTCAACCTTTTCTGAAGCCCTGCTAAAATTATACTTCTGGGATATTCCTCCGTGTCGTACAAACTAAGCTTGCCTAAGTGTGAGAAATTACACCAAAGGACGGAGCACCGAATTCGTGAGAGCTCAGTCTAACGTTACTTTGTATAAGCACTATTTCTTAGTAGGAATTACCACCATACCTATTTCCTCCATGTTTTTAATTCAATTTATTTATAAATTAAGCATTATAATTTTTACATCAAACATGAATAACATTGCAATTTGCGAGAATCCCGGTAGTGTCACCGACGGGAATCGAACCCGGTTCGCTTTGGTGGAAGGCGGGTGCTCTAGCTGCTGCGTCACCGCGGCCCCCTGCAGATAAGCCCACAGGGACGAAATGGTGTGGCGGTTCCTTTGTCGTGGACGTATCTACTCTCTGATTGGCTGCGCTTCCAACTGGTGAGTGGGTTATCACGTTCTGATTGGACCACGGCGTTTCGGCATGTTGCTAGTCGGTGCCGCCATTTCGGTAGCGCGTATGGCTGTAAATCACGGTACAAGCCAGTGTTTCACCTCTGTATTGTTAAGTGACCCATGGGTGACTGGTAAAACTGTAGTCACGCGCCTATCACGTAACTGACTAGTTACGGGGAGCAAGCGAGGTACATGCACTGTGATGTGGGGAAAGAGACTGCACTTAAGAAAACTGTAGTCGATTGTGTCTGTTGCAATGACGAATTTCACATAAAACCACTGGTACATGCTCCGGTAATGCATTGCATATGACTAGTTACAAAAACTGAAATTTTAATTCATTTGTGAGAGCTTACAATACAAAAAGATCACTATTATGTATATAAGGATTCTTGCCCCACATGTGAGGCAACAATCCTAATACAATGGGGCAACAGTCCTATTGGCATCTATTATATTCTCAAAAGCCCTTTCCCATACAATCAATGCAGGGTGTCTCCCACCATGATCTGCATTCGTTGCACATCATCAAGTCCGCAGACGGAGACTCTTCGTGCATCGCACCACACTCCACCACAGAAATAGTCCACATCACCGGAGCTTGCAACGTGTGGCGGACGCTAGGGGGCCGCACACGACTGGGTAAGGTATCATGGACTATACAGTTTGTGAGAGCCTCCTGTTGCTATAACACACGTCGATTGACCCACTGCCGGCAGACTATGAAGGGTGAGTGTGCTGGGACCCCCCTCCCCCCCAGACAGACGTGCGTGACCGAAGAAGAACGGGGCGAAGTTCTGACCTTGCTGCGTCCTAAACCAAGAGCGTGGCAAGGCAGGGCTTGCGTAAACCCTAGCAAAAAGCCAATCAGAACATAAGAATGCCAAAGCCATGCAATTAACCAATTTTTCTGTACACTGTAAGGGCATTTATAGGTTTGAAATGATTTGTAATAGAAACAGCGAAGTGTGGTCATGCTCTTTTATTTTAAGTATGTCTTTCAATTTCTATTTTCAGTCACAATATTACACGTGGAATACGTTCTTGGTTATCTTTCTCACATTTCATATTGAAGGGTAACATTATAAATTTCCTTTCCCATACATAACAGATTTATATTTAAAAACATTTACATAAAACCCAGGTTGCCCAACGTATAAATAAAATGCAACCAATTCAGGTACCAATACTTTCGCTGATTTTCAGCTAATACTTATACAGCTTATATTTACTGGCCATATTAATAAGATAATACAAACTGCAAAAGGCCATCACAAAATATATTGAGAATGCCACCCCAATTTACCATAGTTACAAATGGCGGCTATATTTCAGTGGCACCTACATTTACCATTGACATTATTACATAATGTTTAGTTCCTACACTAGGAAAGGCTCAATTTTGGTAACACATTACTGGTCATCAAACAATAACTAAGTTCTAATTTACTCGCAATCGCAAGTGGATGGGAGCAACTGCTAAGCAATGCCAGCCTTAACTCCGCGAGTAAATTTGATTTTTGGATAAGCTCCCACCTTCGTAAATAGTCATAAAATCCATAAGTTTCGCATAGCTCCACTTAATACCAGAGGCTGAGACCATAATCAACGATTATTTGGCAAGAGTTTACAAATGTTCACCAAAGTTTGCAATAGTTTACAAGTGGTCTCAAAAGTTTACCTATGGTTACTAGTGGTTACCGCCACTTTACGTCTTGGTAACGACATAGCCACTAAAACATGATTACAAAAGTGACATTATTGGATTTTGGCTAAAAGGCCAACATTTCGCAAAATTATCAAGAGCTTTAAATTATTCGATGGTTTTTCATGGTCCCTGCCTACCGTCCAAGTGACGTAAGTGACCTGTTCGCTTTAAGAGCCTACATTGGTGATTTGAAATATCTCATGGTAGAAGCTTGCTCGCTCGAGGTCGCTGAACTGACCTAGAGAGCAGCGTGGGCCGGCATTAAATACACAGTGCTGCCCACTTGCGCTACCAATTAATTTAATTCTTCCCTAAGAAAAGCCATTTTTCTAATAAATCGAGGTGTGTTCAATTACTCCTAGAAGGTTACGAGCCATGCGCAGCCAATGGCTGTTGACTTTACCATTTATTACCATTTATGGTGATCGACGTAGCGAACTCCAATTTCCCTTAGGGGGTATGACACAATGATTTTTTTAAACACCCAATAAGGTTATAGTGCGCTCTCCACTTCCGTCCTCTTGACCAAGATGCCGGAAGTAACGTAATGAAACGTCACGCTTTTGTCGACGCACCAAACCGCGCCAGGCTGGATAACAAGGTGGTCGCCGACTGTGCTGCGCCCTCACGACGAATCACTGAAACATCCGTCCGGTGTACACTCCTTCGCCAGGCCTCGGTGTTACTACACGTGAAAATTTGGCACGGACGTTTTCAGTTACGTTTGGGTACCTCAGATATTTGAAAAGTGTTTTGTAGTGACGTGGAGCCGACGAAAACATCACAGTTCTATGTCATAAGTGTTTTAATATACGTCGAAAAGTTCTAAACCTCAAAACAATGCGTGTGAAAGTTCGTGCGTACCGGGTCGTAAGCTGCACAATTAAACAGGTCACCAGGCAGACACAGCAAGTACTTTTTTCCCGAGGGAAATGCCAACGTGGCCCGACCCACTAATAAATTTTTTGAGTGTATTTACTTACTTGCAAAGTGTAAGTTATTCACATACGTGAAGTGACGGGATTTCCTTCACAAAGTTGTCAGAGTGAGAGCAAAGACGAGGGCATCTCGAGTTCTAGGCCTGGAGGAGCTCGGGGCCGCACACCAGTCTTCAGTATATGGTGAGCATAAGTTCGGCTTGGTAGTTAGGCGTCATCCTTGCTCTCGTGGTCCCTTTAACCATTCAAGTAAATGCTCATTTAATTCTGGCAAAGCTAGGGATTAACTTCTACTCATTGCTAGACGTTTGTACTCACTAATATTACCACGTCCTTTAAGAGTCATTGAAGCATATTGTCCTGTATAATGTTGATTGTATTGTTGTATATAAATTATTAGTTAACGATATAATAAACGTGTTTTATATTAAGCGTTCCTGACTTATTAATATGAGCAACCACTGACCACTATGCACCTCCTAGTGTCTCCCATTCCTAAAGTGATAATAGGTATTATGTTTGATATTGTGGGATAAGGGTATGCATAATCGTTTGTGCGGACTCTTACCCCAGGAAACTTGCCCCTGACAAACCGGAAAAATGTAATCCGCTAGCTACATTCCACAGTTGCATGATTGTAATTACACCCTCATATGAAATCGAGCAAAAAAAAATACTGTTACGTAAATGTACGTAAATATTCTTCGCAAAATCAATTCGTTTCATTTCTGCAGGCACTTCTTTATCACAAGAAAATTACATCAAACGTCACTCCAAACAGACAGACCGCTGCCGGGCAACCAGCCATGCCCAGTACGTGACAAGCAGTTCGAAAATTCTCTATATGAACGTTGATGCTATCTAACGGCGACTGCGAGAACTACGACGTCTTAGGATTCTTGCCCCATGCGGACTATTACCCCGCATTACCCTACATCGATCCCTTAAGTATAATATAGCTGAAGCACTTGAGGTTGAACGAAGAGTTTAAAGATAGTGTGAAATTTGTACGTAGTGAATAAAACTGAAACTACTTATTCGCAGGTTATTACTCAACGTGAAATAATATGATTTTCTCTCTTGACCCATGTGATAGACAGGTGGTGCATCTATAGAGTTTTTTTTTGGACCTGTAGGTAAGTACCATGTATACCATGCAGTTTTATTTTATAAAAACGGCTAAAAAAATAATATTACCACTGGACATAGGTTTAAATGTTTGTGAATGGATTTCAGTACACGTGTAATGCATTTTAAACAGCAATGTGAGGCATCACCCACAGAATTGGTAATCGTGGTGTCACTAAATGCAAATTATAGACTAAATGGATGCACATTTATATATAAACATATGTATGTTTAAATGTTCAAGAACTGATATCGGTAGCTTAATTTATCCAGTATACTTTATAACAGCACAGAATAAATATGTAAATTAATAGTTTGTTAACTTCCACATCTCAGCGCAAACTATTGGCATCTGAATCTAAATTGTAAGGCGCTCATGTTGAATACTCTTAAAACAGAGGACATGTACTTGCGTGTTAACAGTCTATTATATGTCACCGACATTGAAACTGGATTGCCGCACTCTACCTGCTATGGCAGCAATTTCCTTATAAAAGTGAATTTGACTGCTAGATCTCAATGTACGCTACGCACTTACTTAATTTTTACAAAATTCAAAACAAAATGTCACTCGAGTGTTGTGGTGATTATGATACTTTTTGGGGTGATTATATTCCAATATCACTATAGACCTACGACAAACCACTCTTAATACACTTTAACTCGTTTAATTAGGCAGTTTCCTTAAAAGGGGAAATATTTCCATACTGTATTTACGCAACCTCTATATCTCCAAAGTTTAATTTCCAGATTCAGAATTTATAAAGTACATTTTTCAAAGCAGAGGGGACATGTTAACAATTATTTCAAAATACGAATTATTCTATCCTGTTAGCCGTTTTATACCTACCACCGTAATCAAGTATTGCCACTTCATTAAATAATTGTATTTCATATGGGAATATATATATATATATATATATATATATATATATATATATATATATATATATATATATATATATATATATATATATATATATATATATATATATATATATATATATGCGTATATGTGTGTGTGTGTGTGTGTGTGTGTGAAACCGTACGAAAATCAGAAAGTCTGTTAAGGATCCTGAATGCTATATCAAGATTTGATTTTAAATGTCCATGTCCTAAAATTTGATTTCGAAGATTTGTATTCAAAAATTCAATGGTGGGTTTGATTTCTTTGCCTTAAAGTTTAGCTTTTACTTCCTGCGATTGTCTAAGAAAATGCTACAGGTGACAGAAGTTGTTTATTACATTTTGCATCAATTATTCATTTTCGTCAAATTGCTAACATCGATTTAAAAGTTAAATTTCAGATAATTTACTTCCATTAGTTTGAGTTAATTATGTAACGAAATAATAACAAATAGTAGTGGAGATTAAATAATATTATATTTGTCTCATTGCCAGAATTCTACTTAATTGCGATCCTTACACGTCCAGTCTTCATTTCCCCAATAATTCTAGAATAACGATGCCATGGCCAGTGATGTGTTCAGAAAAGAATTGGTGTACGAGTGTAGGAGGAGATGGTTTTTTTTTTTTTTTTAGCTAATCAGACATGTGAAGTTCCCCGCAGCTCTATTTCTTGAATGGTTGGTGCTTATACCGCGCTATGTGTATTCCAAGTTGTTCGCCGATTGTAGAAGGGAAATTGAAACGAGTACATCACCCACCAAAATACCACATACGAGCCAATAAACAATTGCGTAGCCGAAGGTTTAAGGTACTGGAGATGCGATAGAAATATTTTCCTCTGAGAAACCATTATACTTTATGTAAAGTGCGCGCAATATTAGAAGAAGGATTCTTATAGGTGCAGTCAGAGCTTGTATAGACTCTTTCCTCGCCCCGTACAGAGTCTCGTTTCAACCTCATCGGTTTAGAGGATCTCGTTGTTAAGAGTCACTTCATTCCAAAGCCTGTCGTAGGAATGTGTCCACTCCTGTAGAGCGTTCTTTTTCGCCAGAAATAATCACTTCCTTCCCAAAAGCTAGTAATCCACAAAAGAGGAGCAGAAATAAAAAAAAAAAAAACTGTCTCAAATACTCACATAGTCGCCATATGCCAAAGTGCTGTCATTACAAAGTGAGATAAAAAATATGTCTAACCTACAGAAAACGACAGTAACATCAAAATCATTAATCTTGAAGACGAAAGGCATGGGAGCAAAACGAAAATTGATTTTAGATGGCGAGAAAGACGTTACAAGCTCTGGTAAGGTGGACTATTTCTGTGGTGTATGAGATGGTGGAGTGGATTATGTGCAAATCATGGTGGGAGAAACTCTGTACTGATTATATGGGAAATGACTTTTTCAAATGCAATAGATGCCAATAGGACGTCTGCCCCACTGTATTAATTAGTATTATTGCCTGACATGTGGGGCAAGATTCCTTATATATATATCCATATGTTCTTTTTGGGTTGTAAGTTCTCACAAATGAATTGA
The DNA here is from genome assembly GCA_029891345.1 of Dryococelus australis. Taxonomy (NCBI): domain Eukaryota; kingdom Metazoa; phylum Arthropoda; class Insecta; order Phasmatodea; family Phasmatidae; genus Dryococelus; species Dryococelus australis. The sequence goes on along the minus strand of CM056994.1, from coordinate 12,393,892 downwards.
AATTTCGCTAACTGTATCTAGTCATACACACTGCATTACCGGAGCATATTTACGTGGTTTTATGTGAAATACATTATTGAAACAGACGCAATCGTAGTTTTCTTGTGTGCGGTTTTGAAGTACTATGTAGTAGAATATCGTCCTGCCGTTATCATTATCAGTGCTTTCCTTACGGCTGGAGTAGGTATAGCAGCCGTACATATATGCATGACCTGCTTATTTTAGGCTGTTGACGGTCACGTGAGCACTTTTTTAAGGTCATGATGATAAGTTCAGTTCAGCTTGTTTGTAACCTTCCGCCAATTTGTAATGTGACAAATAAACACAGTGTATTCATTATATAACTCTGAAAATTTATCATTTTAAGTCACAGTTGAAATTATATTAATTCATTTTATATCTATTTAATTATTTATTATATCTGCTGGGAGGACCTTTACAAGTACTCACTTTAATTCGAACAACTTGTATAGTACATTCTACAAACGAGTGTATATTTCTGACAGTTATGAATGTAGTCCTACGTATAGTTAGGTATAGGTTGTTAGCAGTCAGCTGAATGAGTTTTTGTAAACATTTCCTGTGGCACAGGGAGATGCAGCTGTTGCCATAGAAGTAGCTGTATGTAGAAGCATCTTCGTATCTGTCAGAAAAGTGTACTTGTTGGTGGGAACAGCCTACGGCCACAAGGGGCGGCCTACTTGTTGCCAGTCAGCATCATCCCGCCGACCGCGATATTTCCCCTGCAGTCAGCGCACTGGCGGGGACTTGTTTGCACTCGCAGCCAGGGAATGTGGTTTTGACTTCGGCGTCAGTATTTGCGAGCGCTCCGGTCGACAGCTCATTAGTCACGTGAGAGTGGCCTGCGGGGGTTTGTGCGCTAGCGAACAGCGGGTAGCGTACGGGAATGTTAGTAGGGGTAGTGCGGCTGTTCTGGGAATTGGCGATGGGCGAAGAAGAGGGGGTAGGAGAGAGGGAGAAGGGGGTGGGCTGGCAAACCGCGGGGCCCTGGAGATATCAGGACTAGTTACATTTGCATGTCCCATTCCGGCGGAAGTTACGGCGGGTGGACTCTTAGCATGCGAGATGAGCCAAGATGCGTCGCTCTTGTCAATTTCTGTTGGAAGGTGATCGGAGGGAGGGGGTGGGTGGGTGGGTTGTGGCTTGCAGTCCGTCACACCTCTGCCGCACAAGCCAGGTTCCAGGTCCACCACTGTGACTGCAGGCCTGATAACCGATGTGAGTTCTCGTCGACAATAAGGTCGTTAGGAAAGGAACTTGTAGCATAGACAGTAATTAGTGGGGAAGGACTCGGTCATGATATTTATCAATAAACAACCCTGCATTCACCTGTAATGTTTCCGGAAAACCACAAAAACCAAGTCCACACTGACCATACAGGGACTGGAAATAATGTTCAACCAAAACAGAGTCCTGTGTTGCCACTCCATTTTCTCGCTTGGTCCCGAATAAATATAACAGAATATTATTCTCTTTCCGTCATACGTGATTTATAGTTTTCTAAACATTCGCAGGACAAAATAAATGAGAACTGGAACAGCTAAGTGAGTATCGAACTGCAACCACATCCTCGACCAAGTGACATCTCTCTTGGCAACATTATTGATGTGAGTTCAACTGCTTATCAGTGGAGGTGGTGGAAAATCGCGAAAAAATTTTGAGCCAGCGTGTCTTCTATAACACTCTAACTAGTTTATTCTTTCATGATTGGATGAATAAGGTTCTGATTCAACTACGTTGTTTGCAGACCAATCACAATCGTTCTGCCTTATAATATCAGAATCCTCCTTGGCCCAGTGAAATGGGGTAGTACCTTGATACAAGCATTACAGCCAATAAAGAAAGAAAACTGTCGAATATGTGTGGAGTATGTTGAATCCTCGCTAACACTCGACTTTTCCTGCTATAAACAATCATCTCTACTTATCAGAGATTTGAGAGGAGCCTGCAGGTGTGTTAGCAGAGCAATAGGAAACCATTCACGTAATGGTGTAACCAATGAGATAAGAGGCCCATTTTACAGTACTATGCAGCCTTCCATCGTCTTGGGCTTGCTTACACCGATAGCACCCCAACATGTCGTTTAGGAATATGTGCATTGCTAATTCTCTAATCAGGTTACATGTACAAATTCGTGTAAGTGGCTGTGTGGCGTTTAAAATCGCAATGGTTTCGTACTTTTTTTCCGTAGCTAGAAAACATATAGTGTTTCACTGCAGACTCTGTATTTGCTCATACAGAGTATGGTAAAAGTCTCACAACTGCTGCCACCACCTTATCGATAAACAACGAATATGTCTTGCGGTACAGTCAACATAGGCTCATGGGAATTCAGCCAGTTTTCTGCTTGCGATATTACAATCAATATCGTGAATGTGGATTTCTAGCATTTGAATTCTCTTTTGTGGGCCAAGAGTGACTGCATACATGGCAGTACATTTGTCACATAATGGTACTTCTCCGCATAACTCGTGCCGAATTTCTAACGCCAGCAATATTTTGTTTGAAAAAATCTGCACTGGCAATCGATTAACAAAATACGAGCACATGCCAGCATTTTTCATTTTCCCACTGCTTCTTACACTTGAAAATATTTTTCTATATTCGGGCTGCCTGCTCGGTATTCGTCAGCTTCTGCACTACATCTGTAAATCGTGCGTCAACTGTTTAAGACATGCCTAAATATAAATCAGACAAAAATAAATATAACAACCCTACAGAGTTTTCAAATAAATATTGCATAATTTAGTTTTCACCATATGTTTTTACACTTAAACCGGACACTTTTTGTTTCTCAGAAGTATTCTGCAGACGCGGTACATGGAAAGATAGGATGATACACACATGGTGAAAACATACATGGACTTTATCAATATGGCAAACAAAAATGTTTGTATGTTCTACAAAAAATTAATTAGAAAGAAGTTGGCGAAGATTTTCTAATAATGCTACAACTCAAATATTGTATTTTTGCAACACACTGTTCAATAAAATATACAAAGTCGTTTATGTAGTTACCTGCTTGTAACAATCTTGAAGTCTGCAGTGGTTGCTTGTTAAAACTGAACATCAGTTTTACACACACAACATTAACATATAACAATTTGTTCTAATTCACTAGTAGGTTTAGAAAATTATCTTGCAAGTAGGTTCCAAATAATTCCTTGCAAAAATAAAGACCATTTTTATAGTGAGGACTCCTATGGGTAAAAGTAAAAGAATTTCACAAAAATAAATTTTGTGCCGTAGGCGATGGAACAGGGGGCAAGACGGGATCTATTTGTTTCCATGGTGCTACCATCTTTCGGGAAGCGATAGAATCATGAAGCGCAGGTCAAGTTGGCTCAGCCCACATTATGAAACAGTTCACTGTAGCATTTCGTAGCATGCGGTAGCCATTTTTCTTTTTCTCGCTGTCGTGATCTTATTTTTATTCATTTTGGAAATGCGAACAGGTAAGCTAAAATATCAAATATATAAGTTTTTGTTTACGATTACAGAATTTTGTAAGCTATTGATTTTCATAATCATGAAACTCAGTAATAAAAGGTTTAAGGTATTACCATTCAGTTAGCTTCCATATACCACTTGGGGCAAGACGGGGACATCTCCATATTGCCCCTTAAAAATTTCCCCATCTTGCCCCTTAAAAATGTACCCATCTTGGCTTTGATAAATTTCAGATCTAAAAACCATGCTTAATGTTTTGCCATAACAAAGTAGAGCTTACAAAGTTAACTTGTAAGGGTTTGGTGAAAGGGAGGTCAATGTGAGTAGAGTTCCATAATTTCACCAAGAATATTATTGCAATGAACATTTCTTTATGGAGTATCTACAAGCTTTATTATGGTTGTCAAGATTGAAGTTAAATTAAGCGAAAATCTGAGAATGACCTCACCAGGAAATGAAATTGTATCACTTTGGTGGGAAGCGAGCGCTCTAAACTGCTACACCACTTGACCCTATACAATTGTTATAGCAGCGCTTATTTTTCTCGTAAAAACTGCCTTCCGCTGAGGGGGGGAGGGGAGGCTGATCCTTTTATGTACATTTTGGGCATTTTAATATAGACCATAATCTAGATAATTTTTATTTTAAGACAAAATGACACAGGCGTATAAAAGAAAGCAGAACGACAGAGCTGGTCCGAATAATCGATGCGAAAAGCTACTGAAGATGTTATAGGTTACGCAAGGTAGCTGCTGCTTTAAAAGTTTCACAAACAACACTGGTGAGGAAGTAAGCTCTGTTTCGACCAAATCCTCATCAGGTTCAAGGTAAGTTTGGGACTGTTTCAGCCTGTGTTTACACTTGAAGAGGAAGACGAGCTGGTTGGTTACCTTAAAGAAATGGAGGGCATGTTGTTTGGTCTAAGCACTGCAGATATTAGAATACTGGCTTTTCAGTTAGTTGTGAAAAATGACAAGAAACGCATGTTTCATATCGCAGAAGGAGAAGCTGGCTTAGACTGGCTAACAGGTTTTACCAAGCGACATCCAGACTTATCTGTTCTAAAACCAGAAGCTACTTTCGCCACAGGAGCTATGGGCTTCAACGGAGTTGTGCTTTCTCAATTTTTTTAACTACAAGGGCAGCTGTATGACAATCACAAGTTAACTCCATACGGAGAGTATGTAATTGTGATGAAACATGTGTGTCCTCAGTGCCAAAGTCAAAATAGAAAATCATCTCTGCGATAGGGAGGGAACGAGGTGGGGCACGAACATCCACACAGAGAGGACAAACAGTAACTATCGATCTTTGTATTAATGCATCGGGAACTCACATGCCACCGATTATGATATTTCCTCGGCAGAGGATGAAGAAAGAATTGATTGATGGTTCTGCTCCTGGAACTAGGGCAAAATGTCATCCTTCAGGTTGGATGCAGTCTGAAATATTCATCCGATGGTTCGAACGGTTTGTGCAGTTAATGCACACCCCCCAAAGACAACTCTGTTCTACTTCTATTCGATGGCCATGTTACGCTAAAAAAAAATCTTAAACTCACTGATATGGCAAGAGAAAACGGGGTTATCCTGCCCTGTTTCCCGCCACACTGCACCCATCGCCCCCAGCCACTGGATGTAACTTTCATGAAGCCGCTCAGAACCTCTTATGAAGTTGAGGTTACCAACTGGTTCCGATCGAATCAAAAGCGTGTTGTCACAATGTATCAGATCGCCTAATTGTTTCGCAATACATTTCAAAGAGCAGCCACTATAACAATGGCCATCAATGTATTTGAAAACCACAGACATATGGCCAATAGACTGCGAGGTCTTTCAAAATAGTAATCATTTGCCATCCAAAACTACTGACAGACTATCGCGTGAAGTCAATGAACTAGCTGACGTTTCAGAACCTTCAGAACCTCTAGTAAATCAGAATGATGCTGTTCGTAGCTGCTAGTTCACCAATGCACAAGTGCATTTAAACAGGTATCTCCAAAGACACTATGCATTCCCATGTCGGTAAGGAGAAAGCTAATCTAAGTGGTCACCGCCATGGGAAAACTGCTGTTTTAACTGAATCACCATACAGACGTGCTGTCTCTTTTAAGAAGCTGGACCTTTAGCACAGCAAATTGAATCTTAAGAAAAGTAAGCCCCACCCTTCAACAGAAAATGAGGAACAGTTTTGTAGTGAAAGAAAGTGACGATGCTGAATGTAATTATTTCTGGTCATTTATTCTCTGAATCTACATAAAAGTGGGTTAAGTGTCTAGAATGTCAAAGGTGGTCTCACTCTGCATGTGCTTGAGGGGGGGGGGGGGGAAGGTTAAAATGTGAACATTTTTTATGTATGTGATATCTGTAAATAGTTGCACTCTATCTTGCTCCAAGTCATGCCCCATCATTTATGAACGGTCCACAGTAGATAGAACACGCCCTGTTAAAACATTTAAGTAGCAATATACTGGAAAAAACAATGTGACAGTATTGCATTCAACTTAGTTTACTAAGGGCAGCAGGAGTTTAGTGGTTAGACTACTTTCCTCCCACCAAGGCGAACCTGGTTTCGATTCCCGGTGGAGGCCTCCCCAGATTTTTTCACGTGGGAATCGTGCCGGACGATGTCGTTGATTGGTGGGTTTTCTCGGGGATCTCCAATTTCCCCCTTGCATTCCGGCGTTGCTCCATACTCACCTCGTTTCACTCTCAGCGACTCTCAAGACCACGCGGTCAACAGTTGTCCAAAACTCTCCACTCTCTCTCTACTCAACTTAGTTAAATGGCTCTCGCCGTGGAAACAGCAAATGAATGAACAATCGCGGCCCGAGTATGCAAAGGACCGAGAAAATTAGTCTGCTGCCAAATGAGTGGAGTGGACAGGTCGTGTCGGCTCTTAACAATAGCGTCTTGAGAGCCGGTGAGGGTGAAGCAAGGTGAGTATGGAGCAGCACCGGAATAAAAGGAGGTGAGAGAATTGGGAAATTCCCGAGAAAACCCGCCGACCAGCGGCCCAGTCCTGTGTGATTCCCACTTGCCAAAATCTGGGAGTGGCCCGGCCGGGGATTGAGCCGGTTCGCCTAGGTGGAAAGCTAGTAGTCTAGCCACAACGCCACTGCGGCCCCACCTGCAACTAGAGTTCACAATTCTCTGTTACTACGACTTCAGCTGATTGCTGATTCACTGATGTCCAGTACTCACTGGGCATAAGTGAATCAACAACAAGCTGTTGACGGTCAAGTGAGCACTTTCCAAAGCCCTCTAATTTGGAATAGTAATCAATAAATAAATTTTATTATATCTTTCGACGTTAACGTCCTAGTGCTGTGGAATATACACACTGTTTATTACTTCCGTTGTAATATTTATTTAGAAAGGTGGTTAAAGGACTAACTACTGCTGAAAGGAAAATGTAACTAGGGTGCCAACAGTTCTTACATTACCGTGAATAGCCTATAGCCTGTTTTACACCTTACCGTGAATAGCCTATAGCCTGTTTTACACCTTACCGTGAATAGCCTATAGCCTGTTTTACACCTTACCGTGAATAGCCTATAGTCTGTTTTACACCTTACCGTGAATAGCCTATAGCCTGTTTTACACCTTACCGTGAATAGCCTATAGCCTGTTTTACACCTTACTGTGAATAGCCTATAGCCTGTTTTACACCTTACCGTGAATAGCCTATAGCCTGTTTTACACCTTACCGTGAATAGCCTATAGCCTGTTTTACACCTTACCGCGAATAGCCTATAGCCTGTTTTACACCTTACCGTGAATAGCCTATAGCCTGTTTTACACCTTACCGTGAATAGCCTATAGTCTGTTTTACACCGAGACGGGTAGCACGAAACTCGGTCCTCTTTTAATTGTGTATTTTTACAGACATAGAAATGTCCAGCAAGCATATTATGACCGCGACGTAAAGCAATCTTGTGTTTGTCCGCAACATAAAAACCATACGTTGCGTTAGTTATGAATATCACTACACAAGAGCAACACGTGTTAGAGTATACGTAAACTATGTAGTATCACTTCTGACTACTTTGTGCTAGATGATCACATTTCAAAATTTTACCAGATGTTCGTAGGCCTAATATGTTTATTTTATATTCATTTTCGTCTTCGGGCGCGTGTTTTTCATTTCAGTGACATCAAAAATTGTTTTTGGGAAACTTTGGGAAACTTTCTTGCCTCGATTTTATTCAAAAGAGGAATATTTAGCCATCAATATACAGCAAAGTGTGCGTTGACGCAAAGTTATTTTGATATTGAAGCAAAATATAGTCATCGTCGCAAGAAAAAGTGGCCACGATCGCCAAAACGCTGTCTGGAACCCGGTACAAGACAAAGTTTAGTTCCGGAGGAAACTAGCGTCGATTGGTCATAATACGCTTGCAGAGCGCAACTATAAAACTATTATTCATTTTCGGAGGTAAGCGTGTTAGTTTTTCTTTCGCTTCTGATAAAAACGTCCATGATGTAAATTGCACGTCTCTGGACATCACAGGAGAAACAGGCATGTAAATATGAAAACTGCGGATTATTTGATACAAACATATCTTCCACCTACACATGTTCCCTCTTCGTCTGGTCCGCGAGAAACAGGCATGTAAATATGAAAACTGAGCATTATTTGATACAAACATATCTTCCACCTACACATGTTCCCTCTTCGTCTGGTCCGCGAGCTGCAAAGCTATAGACAGAGACTTGAAAAATTCGTGGATTAATTTAAATTTGGGATAAGCTAGAGTTGGAAACGTTTGTGTCACATTCGCCATTGTTCCACACACGTTGACACCTCCTGGAGAACCCTGGGCCAATGAGAAACTAGCAACAAAATGCACGTCCAATCATCGCCCTACACTGTGGCAGGGCGCAATCAATAGACAATTGACATATCCCTGATTGCACACAAGATCGTGGGAGTCTTGCCTGGAGGTATTTGTACTCGCAAAGTTTTTCAGGGCCGTGCGTATAGATAAACCTGGAAGATTCTCGTGCGCATGAAATACGTGTGTGTTACTTTGAACGCCACAGATCGTGTCGCGACATGAATATTCGTGGGTAGGTTCCGGCCTTAGGCCCGATGGACCGTGATGTCAACAGGTCTGGTGTCCATTTATAGTCATCTGCGAAAGTAAATGAGAACGTTTAATCGAAGGTGCTTCTACCTGTTTCATTGCGATACAAGATCGAATCGTTATCCATGCTTTCATATTTTGCTTTCTACGCGTTTTTAACAACTTGTTACCCGTGTCAACGGTGCACTTTGTGCGATGGTATGTAATTGGAAAATTTAAAACCAGCTCGAAACTCTGGAAAATCGCCTCTCTCAAAGCCAGGGGACGGGGTGGTGGGGGCGGAAATGCGATATGCTGTTTCACACCCAGGAGTTATTAAAAGCACTCCAAACATATTACGCGAAATAAATGCCTCTCTGTTGAAACCGTGTTTGACGATATTCGCAAACTAGAAGAACGTATATTTATAAAATACGAGCGATATGACTGGCACATTTTTTTTAGCATCCCCTGGATATCTCTGCTGCCCTTGCTATGCATGTTTGAGCATCGATTTGCCGTCTAACTGCAAACATTTCCCACATTTTTTGGTCGAAACTTGAAATTATTATCGAATTAGGCGTAAGTGTATTATTTCGTGGTGGTTTACTTACCAATAAAAATAAATTTTATTCTCTCCTCACTAAAATTACATGCAGTACAAATACATATACCCATCGGTTAGTTTCGTACGTCTATATATTTTGGCAATAAAATTATGTTAATTTGTTACAAAACACTTTTTAATCCCCTTCCTTCATGTTTACCTGTGTACTCTCACCCCTGCATAAATACCAACTGCTACCTTATTTGTTGTTAAAAATAAAAAATTCAAAATCAAAGCGTGCTGGAAAATGGGCAAGGTACAAATAATACTGTACTGACAATAATCACAGTTAAATTAAAAAAGTTGTTAATGAATGTTATATTATACCAATTCTAGACCATTAATTACCTGGTCAAAATAGTGAATATAAAATGTGGGACGACAATAAGGTGATTACTAAATAACCAGACAAAGTGCATTGGCGTTGGAGGCTAATATATTTTGTATATTTTCTTTATAATTTATTTTTAAAATCATATTCAATGCATCACAGTAAAAATCTCAAGCTAATTCAATTATTTTCCATTTCATTGAATTTTATATGAATAAAAATAAAAATGGGGCCCCTGGCATGGATTTTTATGTTGTTAAAATTGAAACATCTTGTTTATCAACATCATTTTTCTTATAAATTGCGTCATGCTAATTTCACACATCTCACCAAATAAATTATGTAAGTAAATACTAAGTTACATAATTGCTAGATATGACTGCTCGTTACCAGAGCGTTCTGTACAAAAAAAAATATTTTGTTGTTGCTTTCTATGCAGTTCCCAATTCAACTTGCGCTCGGAGTTCTGCCCGAGGATGGCGCGTGTCCTAGATTGAGTTACCGGACCCGTCATCGCTATCCACAGATCGGGGGATGCTGTACCGTGATGGAACTGGACATTGAAGCGGAGGACGTTTCAACGAGTTGCAGATGAGACGTTACCTTGCATGACAGGTAACTGAATTATCAGACTCGGAACTTGGGAAACTGACTGTCATCGGCGTCGACCTCCACACTGAGAAATCGAACGAAAATCGAATGGAACTCGAATGGAACTCGAACCCTCTGCAACACCGCAGAGAATATTTAATTACTAAGTTATTCTAACAACGCCAAACGGGGTAGGGAAAGTTGGAATATAACTCACCCGAATGGAGGGAAGAAATTATTACTCGTCGATCATCGCGATGCTGTTTCTTGCCAACACCGACAAAGAAAAATGGTTTCCTTGACTAACTTGAGTACATTTATGCTACGAGGATTCTACGCACTAGTTACAAAATATCTTAGACGGCTACATCCCGTAGCACTTCAGCAAAGTCTCGGAGCCTGTTGTTAGTGAGACAGTGTCTTCAATAGCTGGTCGGAGAGTGTCCGTATGTTGGTACACAGCCACACGGGTGGGTCCTGGATTTGTGCTCGGTGGCGAGGTAAGGAACTAAACCTTCAGTTAAGAACGCGCTGCTAGATGGCTCTGGGTTCACGAGATAGCACTGATGAGAGGTCAATAAGAGGCTCTTCCATCGTCGAATCTAGCGCTGGGAACTCGCAAGTCAGCGGGCTCTTTCTGCGTATTCAGGTGCGTCAGCTCGGATAGTAACCTCGCACTGGTAAGTGAAGGTAAGTGCGAAACGCTCTGATAACCATGCGTGACTAACTGGCGGCGGCGCGGTCACTTGACAGCTATCTCGCCGTGTCCGGCCGGACAGGGAAGGAGACACTGTCATACCGTTAGCAAACTCCACTCGCACTGTCTCGTAGTGAATTGAATATTAAAAGGTCATGTGACCCAACTATGCCATTTATCACAAGGGATAGGAAAATTCGCGAGATCAGTGACATGTAGGCTGGACTCCAAAGACACGTGTATACTCGAGCATCAGATGTTTGTTTACTGGCACTACTTTATTCTAAGTGTTATGTAAAGTTAAGGCCCAAAGGTAGGCGCGGGATTTTATTGCGTCTCGGGGCTAACCCCTTACGCCTACTAGGAAGGAAAATCATGTAAGGAGACATGCATCGCGGCAAAGAGGGATTGGGCAGCCATGGCCTGCACTTTGGGGCCATGACTACTCACCTAAGTGTACTTAGAGCTAGTCTTAACTAGGAAGAGCAAGGGAAAAACCGTAGTAGGAAAGGCATGCCATGCGAAAAACCTTATAACAGAAGCCTTAACAGCTGACGTGAAAATCACAACACTTGGGCACTTAACAAATGTAAGTTCCAAATGTTATGTACTACTTCAAATGTAGTTGATTTGGGGGGCTCCTAGTGTGGCCTCCTAAGTAGGCTGCCGAACTGTGTGCAGAGCTCCGGAAGAAATGTTTTTATTACAAAACTGTCCAACGTGCCTGAGTGAGGTCTGCTTACTAATATAATATAAGAAACGTTACGCGTCTCTATACGTTTCAGTGCCTCCATTTCTCTCTAAAGCATTTTTTCATGACAGTGAAAATGGCTCAAACGGGTGTTCCCACGGCAATTTTTAGGCATGAACATTCCGCTGTAAAACATTGAAAAAGTAATAGAGACGCGCATGAAACATTTATTATTATTACTACATCATAAAAAGGTAGGGTCTCCACTGAAAGTCTCATAGAGGCGCGTTATCGTCGGCAAGACTGCACGTCAGTTCAGTGCTTTGCGCATAGAGGCGATGAGAGAGTCGAGGCGCATGTATCGGTGGTCCCTAGCGACCCCACGCTTTTACGCCTCACACATGGGAAATTTCTTCAACCAGGCGGCCACCTTAACTACGAGCTCTTGAGAGCCGCTACATAAGGAAATAATGGAGCAGCGCCGAAATGCAAGGCCGGGGGAAAAGGGAGAATCCCGAGAAAACCCGCCGACTAGCGGCATCGTCCGGAGTGACCCGGCCGGGGATTGAACCCAGTTCGCCTCGGGGTGAGTCTAACCGCTCAATCACCTCGGCCCCGAAGAGACAAGGGAGGTGACGGAGTGACCTTTAGTAGTTCACAGGCGCGTGGCCAACAATGAGAATAATACTGAAGCGGTCGACATTGGCTATTGAAATGTAGTCTGCGTGGAACACTTTCCGAAAACCATTCGTCCAAGTTAATCAGTTACATAGTCACGCCCAAAACCGAAAAGGAAAATCACCCTTAAAGGTAATCGTGCACGAAAATCGCATATTTATATAATTTTCGTCACGATTTGTTTTAAGGGGAGATTTTTCGAAATTTTTGGTTCGACAAGACGTAAAAAACAATTTTGAACACCTTATTATACGGTTAAAATAATTCCCCCCGTTTGTTATTCTCGGAGCTCTGATTCAAGATAAGAAAAAAAATAATTTCATTTCTTCCATTAGTGCTGCCAGAATAACGAAGGCAGTGAAAATCTAGCAACTTAAAGAGGTGTTGAAAATTATTATTTACGTCTTGGCGAGCCAAGAGCCAAAAAATTTCAATAAACTCTTTAGAAAACGAATTATATCGGAAATCGGTTAAATACACTGCTTTCATGCTCTATTCCCCTTAAGGCGATTCCTTAGTAAAGTATTCTCTGTCAAATCTGTGCTTGCGCCTGTACGCGTCTCCCACTAAATACATTCCTGGGAATATGAGTTTTTCCCCCAGTAAATTAAAAAAAATAATACAATAAGCTCAAATACAGCTACCACTTTTTGACCTGAATACGTCTTGAAATTTGCAACCATTGTGCGCGGAAATACGGAAAATCCGATGATAACAAAATCGGGGGATACAGTTTGGCATTGCAGCTCCGAATCCACTATCTACATTCAAAATTGAACTATGTCACTCGATTGCCAAAGGATTAGAGAATATGTTACTTTGAGTGAGGACTGCGAAGCATCGCGCGTGGATTTCGCCGCGTCTCATAAATCCAGCGTAGAATAACTTTTGACTAGGAGAAGCTACGACGCTCATTTAGGTTTGAATCGACTGCTCTCTTCAATATCAGTCGATTGTGTGTAGAAAACATTTGTGTCGCGTGGTTTTGGTGAAATTGTTTGCGTTTAATATAAAAATAAATAAATAAACGCAATTTCGGCCAATACTCGTCAAAAAGCCAAGTCGAAATACAGAAATCGTAAACGGTTGGCTAGAGCATCTCAAAAGCAATCCAGTGATATAGAGTGTTCAAGGTAAACTGAGCACTTTTGAAAGCCCTGCTTAAGAACTACTTGTATGCACGTTGTGTATTACTCAGCCATATGTAAAATTAACATTGCCACGAACCTCATCACTTTATTAATGCGTCGGTCGAGCGAAACTGTGAAATTATTAGAATAGTAAACATTTTATAAATTAGCTAATTTTTACACATTGGTGCATTAAAAACACAGGAAGCGAAACAAATAATTTAAATGACATTAAGATATGGAACTACTTTCCCTCCATCGTTACCAACTTGACTTGACTCATGTCACCCAGTGCGCCCGTTGAAGTATATGCAGGTAGGAGCAGTGATTTTTTTCTAAGGTTGATTACAAAAGTGCTCACTTTATCGTGAACAGCCTTTACCCATAAAACCCCATATGATCGAGTGAAGCGGTGCCGGGAACGTAAAATAAACATCAAGGCGTCCGAACGCGTCAACGTAGACGTATTCACGCAAAACAAACGGCCGTGTCCCCAACACAGCCACACCCATTTTTTTTTGTTTTATTTGATTACATAATTCCAAAGATAAATAATTAAAAACAATATTAAAAATTGCTTTTTATGGCATTCTTGAGAACTTCTCTGGCGGGAAATGAGAAAATCACAAAGTCGTATCTGCAGTCCAATCTACTGGAAGAGACCCGGATATTTCACGGATTCACTCAGCAGCAAGCTGGACTCCACAATACTTCCTGTACTGAGCCTCATTTAGTTGTCTATTGGTTGATGCTCCAGTTTCATCGTAGACCAGGTAGAACGGTATTCGGTTCTAGTTTACTTGCAGGTAAGCGCTTGGTTCAAATTCGTCCAGGGCGTGTCGTACAAACTGTGGTCCAATCGAAATAGAAAGTCAAATATACACGTGTTTGACGTCTTGGCTTGCCCTCGAATGAAACTGAAAAATTCCGGGTATCTATTTATTGGTAGGGACAACCAAATTTCGCGAGAAAATGTTCGCGCATGCTAGTTTTCAATTCCCTACGGATATACCACCAATTTTATTTTGCTTATTGGCAATATGATTTTTAAGAAGATATTTTCTTATTTGACTGACCAATCAGAATTAGGCTACTCCTATGCTGTACGTATGTGATTCGCGGACAGACACCTAAGACACTTAACAACTAGATAATCCAATCAAGATGGTGAATCTGAGATAAAGTGTTATGAATAGGGACCCAAGAATTTCGCGGGTTCATTTCTAGACACGTTTGAATTCAAACACTTTTACGTTCATGTTACATTTTTAATTGGTCGACGTGTTGTTTGACACATGCTGGAAATAAATGAGCCAGTATAATATAAATGCTTATGGGGAGTGAACCCAGGGCGAGGCAACACCCTCCAAGTGACGGACTTTCCAGCTGGGACCCGTAGGTGCCCGTTGTCCCTAAACATGACATGCAATGATACCCTAGGATGGAACGGCGCTGGTATACAAGGGTGGGGGAAACGGGAGTACCCCGAGAAAACCCGCCGGCAAGCCTCATCGTCCAGCTCGTTTCCCACACGCGAAAATCCAGGAGCGGACTCGCCTTGGTGGGAGGCGAGTGCGCTAGCCACTGCGCCACCGCTGCCCCTAATGAGCCAATAACAAACATGCAATAAATTGTGCGCCCAGACACCACCTTTTACCAACTGTTCGTGAAAATCGGGTGCTCCTTTCCATTGGCTGAAATCGCGTGTAAAGGTATCCAAATGTCACGCATCTAATATGCGAGAAATTCAGCTTCATGCGAACGCGGATGGCAGTGTTAGGAGCTCCCGCCACAATACTCCCTTATAGCCCCAGACATCATCTTGGAGCGTTAACACTTTGCTGTACTCGAGTGTAGTTCACATAGAAAACAACTCTGATCCACGTGTACTTACATCAGTTCTCTATTTCATATCGATTTTAAATACGAACTAATACAACATCAACAAAAAACTTAGTAAACGAACGACACGTTTTTGTGTGGTTACGAAAATCAATACGAGGGGGGGGGGGGGAAGTACATCATGTTACATAAGAAAGAACATTTGGCTGGGAAAACGGTAAACTCGGCTCAACATTGGTTGACAGCCGACCAATACAGTAATATTGGTGTTGTTTTCACCAGTAGAATGGCGTTAAGTGACAATAGGGACCAATAGAACTCGGTGTCCTTGCATAGGTGACTAACGCCTAGCTTTACTTTAAAATCTAGCAAGAGTGAGCCGACCTCTAAGTGTTAAAAATATTCAATAGGAGGTTGCCTCAACGAAACACCAGCGCAGCTGATAAATGACTGAACGGACCACGACACAGAGGAAATAAGATCACAGGAGCGAAGTAGCCGCTTATTACGCCAACTTCAGCGCCACACGCCACCAAAATGGCGTCGCTAGCCGCAGCAACGTATCGAAACACCTTTCTCCAGTCGACACCTAGCAAACTTTCTCGCCAGCCGACCGCACTGCGGGGAGGAAACCTATCCCGGCAAGCGATAACCAATAAGATATTAGGGCATGTTCCCTGACCCTCGCGCGACCAATCAGAATAATAAGTACGGACGGCTACATGAAAGGAACCACCGAGATATTTCATCTCTGTGTGTTTATCTACACTGTGACACCACTTCCCTTCTGTGTAAGGTTCTGCGTGATGCCACACTGAGAGAAACTCGAACAAAATATTTGTTTGTATAGGGACAAATTTTATTTAGTTGCCCTAAAAATATATATATTGTTGAGGAAACAAAATTTGAAGAGAAACTAAATTACTCTTGTTTGTCTAACGAAATACATTTTTGAATAAACAAAATCTCTGTTTTTGGCCAAAAAAAAAAATTAGAAGAACTAAATATTTTCTTGAATCAACTTTGTATATTTGTTTGGCCACTCATTTGACTGCCTTCGTTCGAAAATTCAACTCCAGAGTTTGTTTGTATTTTTTTCGACAGCTAGGATAGTAAGCGTGTTTGTTAGCGCATCTACTGATGCTTAACAATTGTATAAACACGTTAATAAAACAACGCAACAAGAATCTGACAAGTAAAGCTGTAAAACTTGAAATGTTTCTTTGCGCATGTTGCCCAATATTTTCAGTGTGTGTGTGTGTGTGTGTGTGTGTGTGTGTGTGTGTGTGTGTGTGTGTGGGGTGTGTGTGTGTGTGTGTGTGTGTGTGTGTGTGTGTGTGTGTGTGTGTGTATACTGTGCAGTTGTATCAGTTGTCACGTTAGCTGAGATCACTAAGGCACAGCGCTCGGACGCAGGTGATCTAGATTCTAATCTCGGTCGAGGTTGTAAAATTTTTTATGTCGGCCCGAACTGTCTATTGTACACGCAGCAAAACACAAATACTTAGTTGCAACAAACAAATCTTACAGTTTCGGGCAACCAAAATGAGAACAATATAATCATTTCGTTTCAGCAACAAAATGTTCCATTGCCCTTATACAAGCAAATAATGTGGGGTTGCACTAAACAAATCTTGCTTGACTGAACAAAACTTTTTTCTCAGTGCAGTGTAGTGTGACCACTCACGCTATAGCACACACTCTGCAGCTACTTTGTCGGCAGTTTGTGTTTTGAAGAGTTTACTGTCAAGTTTTAAGCGACATAAACCACAACAGATTCGAGAATATTATCGATTTAAGAGTGGAACTGAGTGGAGATATTTAGGCGGCTCTTAACATCGAGGTCTTCAGAGCCGATGAGGGTGAAGCGAGATGAGTATGGAGCAGCTCCGGAATGCGAGGCGGGGGGAAACTGGATGCCGTTCGCGCAGAATCAGTTACATGGGTGTTTCAAGATTGGTGGCAACTAAATGCTATCAAACAAATATAGTGTAGGTCGATTGCCGTTACAATATTTTACTTGTACGCAAGTAGGAATTTTAAATTATTAATTAACTTTACAAACAATAGGCATCTTATTGAAACATGTTTGTTTCTCACCAACCATCCTTCTAAAAAAAATATATGTTAAATGCGAAATTTCTTTACCGCTTCATACCATAACTGCCTGCGTCTTGGCGGAAAACTGCTGTTTCTTCCAGCCTTAATATTATGTAGACGTTTCGCCTGCCCTTCCCTTATAAAACTTTCCACTATGCGTCACAATGTGTTCCTTAAACGCAGGCCTACACTGGATAACTATCCAACACTTTTAGTTGAAGATTCATAAACATTATCGAGGATATGTTTTCGACGCTGATTAAATAATTCAGGTGTAAATCTATTTTTACATATAAGACCACTTAGATCATTATAAATCAAGCGGGTAAAGGTAGGCACAATATAAATATATAATTAGCCGCATTTAATAATGAGGATTTTGGGAAGGTTACGCAATTATAATGATAACGTTTCTATTCTACGAAGTTTATTGCTCATCCTAACACATCGCAAATTTTAAGGGGGGAAATTTCTTGAGAATTATTAAAGTAGGCGTTTTAATGTTAAGGTGTTATACATTTGTATGATTTGAGCATCAAATACATTTCGCGAAGACAACGAAATGTTCTCCCCTTTCACTGGCAATGAGAGCAATTCTTATAGTATGAAAGCAATATTGTCTCGTATGGGTCGAAACACTCACTAAGACTCTACTTATCCTTCCGGCTATTACTTTGTTCACACACACACACGTATATAAGATCAATTACAAATTGTCACTTTCCAATTTATTCTACATGGAAACCGAATAATCTTTGAGATTTTTAAGGTGCAATGGCCTTGTTAAGGTTGTTAAAGCAAAATGGGCTTGGGAAGAGTTATACCTCAATATTTATGCACAATATTATAGAATAAATAGACTTCGCAGCATTTCGTGGCCGCTGTTTCAACGTGCATGACTTGTGGTGTTAATTTGTGTCGTATTCAAATATAATCCCAATGCCTCGGCAAATACTGCATTCCCCATATTTATGGTTGCAAAGCAAAGTCAGCGCTAAACTAAGCATAAATAAATTTTAATTCCAAAGAATTAGATCATTTTTAATGGACGCAAAAAAAGACAAATTCTAACATATTCGCGTATTACAAAACATGTCTAGTTAGTTTTAAATATCGTTTCCTGAAAATTTGTTTTACTATTGTCAAATCATTGCGTTCGTAATCCGTCATGATGAACCTAGCATTCAGCAACAGGTAAACGTGATAAGGAATTTGATTACGCCATTTGGTTTGCTGAACAAACCAGCGTTCTAGAAAGTTTCGCTGACCATAACAGTTAGCGCATACACAATACGAGTACGCTTCTTCAACTCTACAAGAAATACCATTACATCTTTTAACTACTGTGGCAGAACATTAGAAATGTTTAAAATATTTAAAGTGTATGCAATACAGTTTACGTTATTTCACGACGTTTTTTTTTCTCTGCGGCCGATGCTCTGTTAACAGATTCATTTGTCGGGTTTGAGGAAAAAAATAAAAAAAATAAAACAAGGCTCTGTTGCGTTAATACCAGTGTGTAACGCTTAAAACAAAAAATTTGCATGGAGAAGAAAACGCGTTTTATTTAACGGTGAATTTCTTTTTCCGGCAGGAGAAATTTCCAATTCAAGCAGCAGAGCTCAGAAGGAGAAGGTAAGCGGTCTGTAACCTAGACCATTTTGTACTTCCAAGCTTACCCCGGAACATGCCCACTACAAATAATATTTCTTTCGGCATTTAAAGCGCAGGGCTTGGCTACTCGCAAAAAAAAAAAAAAAAGGATGGCGTGTCTTTTCTTTTTTCTCTTCCCCGTTCTTCATCCCCCGGGCAGAAGAGATTGTGAAGACTCGCCCAGTGGCTAAGCCTGACGCATTGCTCCCGCGCAAGGCCCAGGGAAAAACTCTACTACAAATCACGCTCCCTCGTAGCTACAGCATCGGGAGAAGAAAAGCGAGAAAGCGGGAAAGGGAGAGAAGTAAATATGTTTTTTTTTTTTCCCCCTCGCCGCGTGATGATCTCTACGTGGCAAAACTTCGCATAGTAAAGAGGACGTTGTAACGACCGCAATTCAGAGTCGACGGCGGCTGAAGAATAATGAAGTCTTTCTTGGTGCTGCAAGGAAGCGAGAATTGAAATGCTTGCAATATACAGGGAAATTTTCTTCGCGAGTTCGCTGAACAGCATACTAAAACATCGCAGTACTGTGTGTATTCGGTGTGCAGTAACGTGAAAACAAATAATTGATCATTCCGCGTTTACAGTTCCGCTGTGTCTGCGATAGCTAGGGGCAGAAGCTTTCCGCGAAAACGTTTATGGCCATGCTAGACTTCAATATCCTACGACCACAACCACAACTTCCATTGGTTATTCGCAGAGACCTGAATAGTTCGCGAGTTCAATGACCTGCGGGCTAAACACTACAGTCTTACGTACGAATATCCCGATATCCACTGCACATTGGTTGTCAGCTGTCACAGTGGAAAACGACGACTGGGCCAGGGTTCCCCAGCGGTGTCACACACCATGTGAACCAATGGCTTAAGTTACATACATACACGTGTCTTGAATTCCAGCTTGTCCCAAAATGAATCCGCGAATTCTTCAGGTCTCTAGTTATTCGCTGCGTGTCTACATGAGAAGACATGTACTTATTTGACTGGGTCGATCTTACTAAAGCACTCCGATGCTAAACGGCCATGATTCGCGGATAGACATTTGAGGCACGTGCCAAAAGTGTTTTGGAGTACAACTGGTCGTAAAATATCTTCGCGAAAACACCTGCCTCTAGCGATGGCTAAGAAACATCTAACAAGTTGATTGATGGATACATCGCATCTTACACGCAATATTTTACAAATCTACTTATTTTTACACTTCGATGCATAAAAAAACAGAAAGCGAAAGGAATAATTTAAGTTATCACAAATGGTTGCTTGAACCTTTTTATACGACGATAACGTATGTAATTACTTACCCTCGATCGTTACTGGGGGCATGCCACTCAGATCGCCCGTTAAAATATACACATGAAGGGACAGCAACTTTTTTCTAAGTTTGATTTCACAAGTGGCCAGATTTGACACAGTGAACAGATATGACACAAAGATTACTTCAGTTTGAGAGGAGATGCTGAATAATGAGCATGAAAATATTCTGCGGCTTGCGGCTGACTTCCAGCTAGTAGCCGCTGAAGAAATTTGGACATCAGATGTAAATCCTGCTTGTATAACAAAGTGCTGTGGACTCCTACTGTGGGCTAGTAGTTCAGCTATTTTTAGAGCCCTGTAAATTTCGCGTTATAATTTGAGGACACGTTGAACTTAAAACACCCGTACCTTTGCAATGCGTTTGTCATTGGACCATAATTAATGTGACACACCCTGGGTAACTCTGAGCCAATAAATGTACACTTGACACTTATGTGCCCGAATCACGTACAGTTCAGTCGGAAAGTGCGTGACTTCACATCTAGGCAGCGGCCAATGGAGAAACGACGCCGGCTCATGTATGTAGGGTAGTGTTGAAGTCCAGCATGATGCCGAATAATAACGCGAATTTTGCAGGTCCCTAGCTATTATGCTTGTATTGTAAAGCGGTATTGTCGTGTACTGTCATTATATGATGTATCACGTGTGGAACTTAACAATGCATAATTTAATAGCTGCATCACAGCATTACTGTGTAGCTGGAGCGGTGCCCGATAAAAGATCATACATCATATTCGTGGGGTTGACCACGGAAAAAAAAATCACCCATCACTTCTATATGCACCCAAGAAGTCACAAGTCATTATTTCACTGTGTACAGTTCTTTTTCTCACCAACGAACGTCAGTCATGATATTTCAAAACAGAATTTTGTTACTACCACAAATAATTTTTCAAGTCATGTTGAGCTTCAGTAGTGTACCGAATACACGACAGTCGATCTGCATCCGTAAATATTTTCAAATACATCAGATCTAATGAAGATAAGCATACAAATGCAGGAGCGAAAGAATCTCACTTTAGACGAACTGCAGCAGCGTTTCTTTTAATAATGCGGTTGAAAATCCGCTTGAAAAAGTTCTCCAGTATGCCTATTAGCATTGAAAGATTTTATTGTTCTAATGCGAGGCAGATATTATATGAAAAAAATTTCCCCATTTCACTGCATTTGCTTATAAATTTGCGTTGTTATTTTGTGACTTCCTGGACTTTCTCCATACACAACTTCTGACCTGATTGGGGAGTACATAGTTACCTGAGTGACCGTGTAGTTGGGAATATTTTCAGCTTACCGCTGAGCATTTTCTATTGGCTAATGCAGGGCGTAGCATGTCTGGAGAGAGTAAAGAAGATTGACTGGTCCGGGAACCAGACCCGTGTACTTCGAGATACGAGTGTGGAGTATCCATATGCTACCTCGCTCATTGTGTCTGAGGTATGTTTAAGATCTTTAATATTACGAGTAAAATAATTCGGTTTGTTAAATACACAAGACTGCGCTGTTTCTTCAAGAACGAAGAAACATTTTGCACTAGAACTCTCAAAATTTGTATCAGTGAGCAATACGTTGTTTAAACAGTTAAGAGCTTTCGATTTATCCAACTGTCATTTCAATCAATTAAAATAATAAATTAGTTAAGAAAACCCAGTTTTCCTTCACTTATTAATGAAGTGAAAATTTTCATTGAATCGTCAACCATTGCATTCGCTGGTTTCAGTGAATTTTTTTTAAAATGATGGATAGAGACCTGAGAAATTTGCGAATTCAATAACCTGTAGGCTAGACTTCCCAGTTTTCTATACTCTCAATCATGTATCAAGTGTTTATTGATTGTTTTTTTTTTTTGTGATATTAGAATGCGTTGGTTGGGCGCACAATTCATCGCATGTTTGTTTTTGGCTTCACATATCTCCGAGAGGTGTCATACAACACATCGACCTATTGCAAATGTAACATTAACATCGAAGTGTGTGAATCCAAACTTGTCTAGAAATGAACTGCCAAATTCTCGGGTCTCTACTGATGGATTTCAGTTTAACAAGAAGTATGGGGACAGTGATTTTTCGAGCAAATATCGGAGCACACAATATACTTCAAATACTATACATACAACTCAGCTGTTGTCGTACCTCTACTCGCTGCTGGTGTCGTTTCCGCATTTGACCAAGCCACTGACGATTCTGTAACTCCGACACGACACTGAACCATAGTGATTCGTGCGCAAACAGTTGGACACTGCCCAGTATATGTTTCAGCCAATAAGAAAGCTGGGCTACCTTACAGTCCTTTGAACTGCACCTTGTCTCGAAATCTTTTCGCGAAATATCACATACCCTAAAGATGTATCAAATGAAATAATAACTAACAAACTAATATGTGTATAGCTCTCGGTTTGAACATTTAAACTGCATTAAATTTTGTAAAGTCAGTGTATTCATACATCCTATTGGTTTAAACAATCCTAAAGTTAACTGTTAAGATAGAAAAATGAAAGAAAATGAGTACAATTTAATGCTACGTATTTTCGGTAAAGAGTATAATGCATTTACTTGACTGCTTACGGTTGAAGTCGATTTGGCAGCTGAATTGGTAAGATAGCAGTTGCAAGTGGGCTACTATGGGTTCAAACCCTGCGCCACGCCACTTTATTTTACAATCTAAAGCCTGAATCTGTGATATCAATCAGTGGAATGACATTCACTGGAATTCAGTTGATAAGCTTCTGCCAATTCACAAATTAAGAAAATGAACTGGTAACAAGTGACGCATGACAGTGGAATTCTCAACGTTCAGTGGGAACCACAAATAAATCAGCGTAATTAAGCCATCGTATTAATTAGTTATCAGACCCGGTTCATCAGTCGCTCGATTTTCACATTTTCCCTGATTTTGCTCACTTCTCACTGCTTCAGATATAAAGTGTAATTACGTCGAGTTGCTCGATAAGATAAGTGGCTATCGGAGTTAGTGAGTGGGTGAAGATATTTGGGCGGATCTTAACATCCACGTGTTGAGAGCCGATAACGGAGAACTGAGCTGAGAATGGAGCATCGCCGGAATGAAAGGGCGAGGAAACGGGAGATCCTCGCGTAAACCCCTCGAGCAGCAGCATCGTCAGGTAAGATTCCTACGTGCGAAAATCCAAGAACGACCCCGCCGGGAATCGAACCCTGTTCGGCTAGGGGGGAGGCGAGTAGTCTAACCATTACATCACCGCAGCCCCATAACTATTGTAAATATGTTTATTTCTCGTATTTATTCGGCTGAGCCCAATAACAACAGTATCTAATTCGCTGGATGCTGTTGGCTGCGTCAGTTATTCATTCTGTGAAATTGTTTCATTGTAACAAGTGATTGTCCACCTATATTCTAAGTGTATCCGGGGCCTCCCACCAAGGCGATCCACCTATATTCTAAGTGTATCCGGGGCCTCCCACTAAGGCGATCCAGGTTTAATCCCCGACCGGGTCACTACGGATTTTCGCACTTGGGAATCGTGCCGGACGATACCATTGGTTGGCGGGTTTTCTCGGGGATCTCCCGTTTCCCCCGCCCCTTCATTCCGGTACTGCTCCATGCTTGCCTCAACAACCCTAATCGGCTCTGAAGACCCTGATGTTAATAGTCACTCAAATCTCTCCACTACTGCTGTAAGTGGATCCATTGTTGAATTTGAATACGAATCAGTGGTTTTCCAATTATTCGAATTTAGAGTGAATGGTACCAGAGACACCTGAAATAACGGGACAGCAACCTTTCGCAGGTTCAAATACCTGCAGACTAGATTAGATCCTACAGTCGTCTATATACAACAATCTCCATTGGATGCTACGTCAGTAAGTATCCATGTACTGAAGTCAACCTTTGTAAAATGCCACTACCCCTTCCTGCAAGTATATAAACAGACACGCTAACTGGCATTTGCCCAGTAATGTTGGTAACGCCCGAGGGTGTGTATAATTCCATGTCATAAGGTCGAATTAAAAGTTTTGCGATAACATAATATTTACACTGAAATTATTTCTCCTTTTTAGGCGCATATAAGTGTAAGGACGAACAAATTTCTGAAATATTTACTCTTATAATAATTTCACTGTTTCACGTGACCGACGTGCGTGAATTAAGTTCAGGCTCGTGTCATTGCTAATTTGACATACATTGGAAGAATACGCAATGTGCAAACAAGTAGGTCCTAAGCAGGGTTCTCAGATGTGGTCAGTTCACCGTGAACTGCCTATAGTAACATCTCTAATAAGAGAAAGATATTTATAAGTATGGTTAGAGTCTGCGGGAATTTTGCACTGAAGTAGGAATTCCGTGCGTAAAGTAAGAAGAATTTCTTGTATCTCTACAGCTGAAATGTTGTATAGTTACAACACATTGCTTTGGAAAACACACAAAATTGTTTATGTAGCTCAAAATTTTTAATAAACTAGCGACCCGCCACTGCCTCGCTCGGGTGCGATTTACAAATATGGCGTAGTTCAGGTTTACAGCTAATATATACACTAAATGCTTGAGGTAACTAACATAGGATTAATACTGCGCTGTTTACAAAGCCTTCGTAAGTGAACTTTAAAAGAGAACAATTGATACTGTGGGCCATCCTTGAAAGATAAAGATATCCTGTCGGGGACTATTTGTATACCTTTTTGAGATCTACAATTCTGTTGCAAATACATTAATTTGGTTTATATGTTATGGTTTAGTCAGTATAAGCTGTAAGCGTCCGGAAAACGGCTTTTCCCGACTTAATTAGAAAACGTCGTCATATCTCTACTATACTTACATTGTTTTGTAACTAAACCTTCCTCTGCAAAGTCTCTAAGTGGTGGTGAAAACCGCATCAAAATCCATGAAGTAGTTTAGAAGCCTTAGCCGAATACACAGGACACCCGAGACCGGGCGACTTGTATTATACTATGTATAGATTCGAAGTCTAAAATACTCGTTTGATAAAATTCAGCATTAGTTTTATACATTCGACACAAAGATTTCGTGGAATTTGCTGTAGTTTATTTGTAGTGTTGCAGAAATATCTTTGGGAACAAGTTTCCAAAGAATTTTTCGTATAAATACGATTTTTTTTTTAGAGTGCAGGGGAAGAGGTGTTGAACAATACTCAGGCGGCGAAGTAGTTAGTTGTCCGGTTGGCCGCGGGAAGACTGATCGTGGGCAGCGCCTCGGTCCACAGGAGATCTGTTTGGAAAGGACCCAAGCGATCGGAAATCCCCTTGCACACACACTTCTGGGTCCTCTTGGTTCTCCGAATCTTGTTTGCCGTCTGCTTTGTACGAGTCTACGACCCAACTTTACGTCTTTGCGAAAGTGACTTGCAAACCTACCGTGATTTAACTCTTCTGCTACATCATGCACGGCATGTTCGCGATAAACTGGGCAGTTGTGAAAGCTCTGCTTAGAGCCGTTCTGTATGCACATTGCGCATTCTTACACCATATGTAGAATTAACACTCTGAGGTGAACAGACATTTACAAGACAACCAAGACAATATAGAAGTGAGTATCTTATATCCACCACAGCAGGAACACGGGTTCTATTGGTCTCTGTGTTCCCACTCACTACAGTTCTAGTACAGGCCAATATGACAATGGAGACACTTACTGTGCTCTACAACGTTCATTATTGGCTAGTCATCAGTCACTACGACGCTGAGTTGGTTTTGACCCAGTGAAATGTCTTAATTTGTGGAATATGTTTTACAATCACACCTGTCCCTTCGCCGAGATGTAACTAAAACATATTTGTAGTCAGGAAAGTTGTTGTTACTGAGCTGCAGAGTTCTTGTAAGATCCTGTTAAACACAGGCAGTAGAACGACTGCGTGAAAATGCTAGTTTTCTTTTCAACGACAAAGTCATTTCCAAAATATTTTTCCTCGAGCTGCACTCGAGCATAGTCGTTAAAGTGTTGACACTGCCACGTGTCTTATAACTTTACCCACGTGCCTTATAACTTTAGCCACGAGCCTTATAACTTTAGCCACGTGCCTTATAACTTTAGCCACGTGCCTTATAACTTTAGCTTCGTGTCGGCCTAGGAAACTGTGGAATTATTAGAAAATTATATTTTTACAAAGTTACTAATTATCACATATATATATGAATAAAAATAATACGGAAAGCAAAATATAACATTTCAGTGTTCACAAACTAGTGTTTACCAAACAGATTAATTCAACGTTTAGAAATGGAACTAGTTTCCTCCCGCCATTACCAGATTCACTGGATGCGTGGCATGCGAGAGCAGTATTTTTTTTCTTCAATGTTTGGTTTTTAAAAGTGCTCAGTAAAGTGTGTCTTTGCGCTGTAAAATAATCGTAATTTTTACTCCGAAATAATCTGTAATTCTACAAATATTTGTAAGAGTGTAAGAATTTCCCTTGTAAAATGACTCGTTCCTAAAACTACAAAAACCGTCCTTTTTAGTAGACCTCAAGAAATGTTTGTAATACACTGCCCGTGTCTACGAGCCCAAGGGAAATGGCAGACACTCATCAACGTAAATGTGTGTATAGTAGTTTGTGCAAAACGTAAGGGTGATGTAAAGCTCAGTTGCGTGCAAAACAGAAATGCATTGCAAGCCTGAATAACGCAAAACAATTAAAAACTCGAATAACAAAAATAAAACGACGACAATTGTAAAACCACGTGACGATAACACTCATTAATTATATTCCATATATAAACAGAACACATAAAATTAAATAAATGCAGGCTTCTTAACCAAATAACTTCACTTTTTCGTTGAACTTTACTGCTATATTGAGCACAAAAATTGATTTGAAGTTCGTAAGACAATTTGGTCTTGTGGTTAAGTGTTTGAGATAATTTGGTCTTGTGGTTAAGTGTGTGAGATAATTTGGTCTTGTGGTGAAGTGTGTGAGATAATTTGGTCTTGTGGTTAAGTGTGTGAGATAATTTGGTCTTGTGGTTAAATGTGTGAGATAATTTGGTCTTGTGGTTAAGTGTGTGAGATAATTTGGTCTTGTGGTTAAGTGTGTGAGATAATTTGGTCTTGTGGTTAAGTGTGTGAGATAATTTGGTCTTGTGGTTAAGTGTGTGAGATAATAACGCAAGGGATATGGCTCCTAGTTCCCATACTGAAATTTGTTAAGATAATTGTATTTGTAAAAATGTTTTCCCTATTATCTCTTAATAATTCATCGCATTAGATTTCTAGAAGTAAAAAAAAATATATTATTATATTTCCACTTCACAATAATGTTAGTTGTAGTACAAGCCTATCATTTGTAATATCGCAAATATCTATTTTGCAGATTTTACAAGAAAACTGTGTGTAGTTATAGGAATAATTTCCTTGGCAACTGGTTTTCCAAAGATTTTTCTTCTAGTACGTACAAGAAGATATTTAGAGTGTGGTTTTTTATGTAACTGCGATAAACAATATGGAGTACTTTATTTAGAGTGTGGTTTTTTATGTAACTGTGATAAACAATATGGAGTACTTTATTTAGAGTGTGGTTTTTTATGTAACTGTGATAAACAATATGGAGTACTTTATTTAGAGTGTGGTTTTTTATGTAACTGTGATAAACAATTTGGAGTACTTTATTTTTGTTAACGCCGCCAATAAGCTGTGGTCTTCGTATTCGGTTGTAGTGATATGAAAAGTTCATAATTCAGTCCAGTAGCAAGGCCTGCAAATCACGACAGCTTTGCGCACGGAGCTCTGCAGCGATGGCAGCCGGGTATGCATGACCTGCAGCCGTACTTGGCTATTCTACAAGCCCTGGTGCACGAGCCGGTATACCAGCCTCTATACGAGCCGCCATGGAAGATTCATATTACACGACAGCAGTTCGCGTACTAGTATTTGGCACCCTCGGTGAGTATGCAGTGTGTGGTTTGTAGTAAATATGAACCTCGTTCGTAGAACTGCTACCAGTTAGTAACTTGCGTAAGCCTATAAAGAAATTACAAGCACTTCTTAATATTGCTATATTACTGTTTGCCTTTTACATAAATTGATTGCTTACTAGTATAGTTTCATTCATATTCTTGAAAATGACGCCAAGCCACTATAGTACGAGTGCATTATTTTTAATTTTGAAGAAAATTACTGACCGGTTGGAAAATATTGTATTTTCTATATGTACCGGGATATTATCCGTATGTAAAATTTTTTAATAAAAGGAATTAGGGTTCGACGGAGTTTCTAACTCACGCCCTAGAGTTAAATCGCTTACCGGTATCACCACTTTACCACCGTACTACCAATTCGCACGACTTTTGTCGAGTTGATTTAGTATAAATAAACAAAACTATTTAATCAAGATTTCATAGAAAAGGAATTTTTTTTAAAATATTTTGAACGGTTTTAAACAGTAATTAAAAGTTGTCATTGCCAATATTATTCATCGTTGCATTTTAAATCTATTTGAAAGCGTTTCAACCTCACGGATGTATAATCAAGATGGAGGCGTCCTTTTTGGTTTCTTCAACGACTCGTTTCAAGTAGTATCCACTGGGAGCGCCCTACGTTCTGTGACTGCGATGAGATTGGCCAGGTGCGAAAGCCGTTTCGGGACCTGTCACCAAATATAGGACGTGTCCAGTTACCAAACCTAGTACGAAATGTGGCCGTACAAGACGGGAAATGGCATGACGGATGCCATACTATCCCGTATACCGGCTGCTATGGCGGACCTTTGCACAAACTTTTACGGAATCTGGTATCGCGTAATATCGCCTCCACTGTACAACACGTGAGAGAGATGTGAGCACACGGAATATGGTATCGCGTAATATCGCCTCCACTGTACAACACGTGAGAGAGAATGTGAGCACACGGAGTGAACGGCTGTGCGGTCGTAAGGAAGGATTTGGAAAAAAAATAAGCGTTCAATCAAGTTTTGTGCTACATTTGACAGTTCTTTGCTACCGCAAAGAGTAGACAGTTTCATTCCCTCGCTGGGTAAACGCTGTTCACGATAAAGTGAGCACTTTTGAAATCAACCTAAGAAAAAAGTCACTGCTTCTAACGTCATGTATTTTAATGGGCGCACTGAGTGACATACGGCCAGTAAAGTTGGTAACGACTGATGGAAAGTAGTTCCATATCTTAACGTCGAATAAAACGTGTTAGGTAACCATTTGTGATCATTTAAATTATTTCTTTCGCTTTCTGGTTCTTTAATACATCTAATTATAAAAATGAACTGATTTGGAAAATATAATACTCTCCAATAATTTTACATGTTCACCTAACCGATCCATGAATAAAGTGATGAGTCACATGGCAATGTTAATTTTACATAAAGCGGAAATTTACGCAACGGGCATAAAAGTAGATCATAAGTAGGGCTTTCAAAAGTGCTCATTTTACCGTGAACAGCCTATAGCAAGGAGATTGGTCTTTATTTTCTCTAAGTCTTGTCACTAACTCAGATTCTCTCCAGGTTTCTGAACTGTGTGAGCGTCTTTGGAGTCTAATTTATATTAAAATGAATTTTTATTCGTAATTGTTAAATTTCGACACCGGAAATTTCAGTGCTTGTTAGGTCAGGTGTACTGCCAAAATGTAAGAAGCTTCGCTTTTCTTAACTGTCGTCTGAGTGTAGTGTTACTTGACCATTTCATTTGAGTGGACCAATATTACTTATGACAATTCCAAAAGAGTACGCTTTTCACTCGCCTGAAACTGCTGCACTAAATCTGACGACTGCCAGGCGTTTAACCTAACGGAGTTTCGCCTAAAGACGGTTTCCTAATGCCGTTGTCCTTAATGACGTTTTTCCTAACTGCGATTTCCCTAATGGCGAATTGCATAAAGGATGTTTGTTTAACGGCCCTTTGTCTAATGGCGTTTCGCCTAAAACTTTATTTTCGTGAAAAAAACGGCGTTTTTCCTAAGTGTATTTGCTTTTACGACATGCAGCCTAACACCATTTTGCCTAATAGCGTTCTGCCTAAAGTATGATAACTGCATTTCATTTAAATGCATTTTTCTTAACGGCGTATTGCCAAACGGCGTTTCGCCTAACGGAATGTTGCCTAATGGCGTTTTGCCTAAGCGGCGTCTTCCCTAACGTGAGGCAAAAACGACGTTAAACGACGTGTCCCCCTGATGCGCATCAAGCTAGGTGGCTAACTGGTTAAACGACGTGTCCCCCTGATGCGCATCAAGCTAGGTGGCTAACTGGTTAAACGACGTGTCCCCCTGATGCGCATCAAGCTAGGTGGCTCACTGGTTAAACGACGTGTCCCCTGATGCGCATCAAGCTAGGTGGCTCACTGGTTAAACGACGTGTCCCCCTGATGAGCATCAAGCTAGGTGGCTCACTGGTTAAACGACGTGTCCCATTGATGCGCATCAAGCTAGGTGGCTCACTGGTTAAACGACGTGTCCCCCTGATGCGCATCAAGCTAGGTGGCTCACTGGTTAAACGACGTGTCCCCCTGATGCGCATCAAGCTAGGTGGCTCACTGGTTAAACGACGTGTCCCCCTGATGCGCATCAAGCTAGGTGGCTCACTGGTTAAACGACGTATCCCCCTGATGCGCATCAAGCTAGGTGGCTCACTGGTAAACCTTCGGACTGGCTTCCGGTAGGAATTGCGTTTGAATTCCGGTCCGGACATAAGGATCCTAGTTTCCCGCGGTTTATAGAAATCACTCCGGGGGAATGCCGGGGCGGCGAAGTATCACATTCTTTCCCCGCGCCTGCTTGTCTGAGGCAGCTGCTCCGCCGCTAATGATCTACTTGCTTACATCTGACAAGCATCGTCCGACCTCAAAAGGCAGAAGAAAGAAGCGGATCTAATTATCAGAAAATAATAGGGAAAATAAAATGCCGTATTGCAAAGAGAGGATACTGGCCCCTCTGTATTATATTTTGAATGTATTGTAAGAAATACGGGCTGCTTTCCCTTCGTAATTAGCCTATCCGCAAGGGACATCGTTATATATATATATGGGTATAGGCTATTCCCGGCAAAATGAGTAAATATTAAGGCCCTCCCAACAGGCATTAACCACTAATAAATATATATTATTACAGCCTTCCATGTTAACTTTTGAGAGTGGTGAAATGTATACACTGTGCTTATTGGCCACAATTCAATATTTATATTTAAAAAAAGCCAGTAAGAAGATAAAAATTGAGTGAAAGGAAGAATTTAGAAGGGCCTTAGAGAGTGCTCTCTTTACCCTGAACAACCTGTAGAAGAGGGCCACTCGAGCCTACTTGTTTTGGTTTTTCTCTCTGGTAGTACGCTTCCTTTCATCTAGTCCCATTTCTGCGCAGCGAAGCGAGAGGTATTTTCTTTTACCACTACCTCACACAATTAGGGGGGGGAGGGGCTATCTAAATCATAATGCTCCCCCCCCCCCGGACTTACTGTAAAAATTTCCCTGTCCCGAAATTCCTCAGTTGCGGCAAAGGAACTACCACGCAAAATAGGGACTATTCTATAGGGTAGGAAAATTTCGCGAGTTCAATGACCTGTAGGCTAGATTCCTCAGTCATCTGCATACTGGAGCCTCAGCTGTGTTTTCATTGGCTATTGCCACACACCTGGCGGTTATGGGATTGGCGAGGTGTTTCCTTACAAGTCTGCTATTGGCTCAGAGGCGTGCAGGATGGGTCTGGTAAACTTTGATCCAATTCCGAATGTGACGTCACTGTATATGTGTTTGACGTCTATCTTGTCCCGAAATGAACTCGCGAAATTCTCCCGTCCCTACTAATCTATAAGTCAAAACAATTTCAACTGGACAGTATTCAAGAAGCCAAACTCTTGTGCATTTTATAACACCTCAGTAAATGAGCTGCAGTTCCAATGACGCGCCTTGGTTGACTCCGATCCAGAGAAATTAAACGTGGGCTTCCAACGAAGTCAGAAGGGAGAACGTGTAGGCCGTAGTCATCGCGACAGGAACCAATAAACTTGCATACCCTGCTTCCCGTGTGCACAGGACTGCATAGAATCAATCGTGTTACCACATAACAAAGCAAGTTTCCCAGGTCTCTGTTCACGGGTTGCGTGCTTGAATACGGGCGTATTATTTGCAGTTGATTAGACTCTGCTGGCAATTTAGACTTGAATATTTGAAGGCCTTGACCCGTTTTCCACCTCACAACGCCATTTCCCCCGCCTTCCTTCCCCATCGACAGTTCATAACATTTGTGCGGCACATTACCTTGCTTGTAAACGCGCTCCCATTCAGCCTTTCGGATCCGAAAGCAGTCCCTGATTATGCCGGCCCGACTCGGCACCTGCAAATGTATGTCCATCGTAACAAAGCGAACCTCGTTTCAATTTTCCGCACGTAATTGTCATTAACGTGGTGTTTGTTCTACGCAGCATGCGCTAAACGACGGGTGTATTGTTTCGTTACCACGCCTTGTTTTTCTATTAATTAAATGATGAAATTTGCATTTGAAATAACGAATGGGACACGCAGCGGCAGGAAAGTGAGGACAAAATTGTTCCGCTCTTTCATGGCTAATATTTTCAAGTTTCTTTTATACAAGAGTTCTGATTTCGCACAACTTACACTCTAAGGCACGAAACACTGATATCAATCACTTCAGTGAAGTAATATTCACTGAAAGTCAGATGATAAGATACTGCCTACTAGCAACTCAAGCATCTGAACTGGGAATAAGTTACTTATGTCAGTGGAATTCTCGACATTCAATGGGACTCACAAATAATTCAGTGAAATTCAGCCATCATAGCCATTAGTCATCTGGCCTTGTTTATCAGCACCTAGAGACCTGAGAAATTCGTGATTCCATGGACCTGTAGTCTAGACTTCACAGGCTTATTTACTATCCTAGATATATCAACTGTTTATTGGTTGATTGCTGTGGTGGTGAAATGCGGTAGTTGGGCGCACAATTTGTTTCATGTTTGTTATTGGCTCATTTATCTCCAGGAGGAGTCAAACAACACGTCGACCAATTACAAAAGTAACATGAACGTACAAATGTGTGAATTGCAACGTGTCTAGAAATGAACCCGCGAAATTATCGGGTCTTTATAAATAGCTCAGTTTTCACTGCTTTGGGTTAGTTCTCATGTGGTTCACATTTAGAGAGCATTTGAAATTGTTTTATTATACTTTTCCTGGACTAGAGCTTTTTTGGTCCCAGCCTAGGGTAGATAAGTATAAAGAGGCGAATTGGCTCGGCGGTTCCTTTGATGTAGTCTTCCATTGTGTCTGATTGGGTGCATGAGTCTCTGATGACGGGTTTTCGGTTTGACTGGCTACTGCGTGCTGCAAAACAGTCCCTACTGGCTCTCATTTGTGAAGACCTCTTGAGACGAGCTTGGTGGTCTCAGGATATTTCTTATGATTTTTTGTAATTTTTTTTAGCCATGGTTGGCAACCTGGGTAGTATGGCCAAAGTATTGTTTAGTATTTGTAAGGTGTGTAATTTACCGTGTGATTTTTGATACATTTTAGGCCTGCCTCTTCCTATTCATGGTCTATTTATTATATATTTATTTCTTGCAAATATTTTTATATTTTATATAGTGCTACTCTTACATTTTAATGGATATGAATAATCGATGCGCAGGTTGTATAGTAGGTGTTTGGTTGTAAAAGTAGCCGTCAGAATGCGCTGTACGCACGGGAAGGGGGCACCAGCTGTTCCGATTGAGCGGGCATTAGGTGCCTCGTCCTAATCTTGGTCGCGAGTGTACATCGCGCGTGCGAATAATTGCAAGTATCAACCGGGGCGAATTTTATAAGACGGCGTGACGGGCGCGCAGCAAGCTGATTGAATTTTGTAGAGATGTTTGAGAATCTTTTACTAACGTGGAACAAAGTGTGAACGTTTTCATGAAAGTAACTTTTCCGCTGGTAGCAATGGAGTGGAGAAATCGCCGGCGTAGTCATGGGATGGCAGTTTCGAGTTCACGCGAACTTTGTGGTTGTAGTGTTAACGGGTGGCGCTGGCAAAGTAAATTAAGGGTTCGTTTGCCGAGTGAAAATTGTGTTCACTTTAAATTTGCGCCAAACCCCGTGGGCAGTTGTACTTGGTCGTCGGGTAGTAGTAAACTCAGTTAATCGTCCTTGGCTGGCGCGTGAAGTTAGTTCTGAATATTTATCGTGCCCGAAGAGTTGACGTTTTCAATGTGTGTCATGCAGGGAATGCGATTTATAAAATTGACGTCGCAGGAGTCGCCATGTGCTCCTGCCGCCGACCGAGGGCCGATTCAATAGCTGCGTACAAGGAGGTCCGTATGGGTATAGGCTTTTCGCGGTAAAGTGAGCACTCTTGAAAGCCCTCTCATTTGGAAAATGGTAAAAAAAACTGTGTTTTATTTAGCCTTAGACGTAAACTTCCGAGTGCAGAGGAATATAAACATAATGTTTATTACTTACAAGGCAATATTTATTTTGAAATGTGGTTTAGTTATAAAAGATGGCTGAAAGAAAAAAAAGTAACTGGGGCCTCAAAAGTGCTCACTTTACCGCGAACAGCCTATAGCAGTCACCGCCGTCACCAGCTGGAGGTCGGCTACTGAGACCTCGCATTTTGGCTGGGCCGAATTTCACCAGGTATGAGACGACGAGATGTTCTACGCCCATTAATTTCCGTGGGTGTCAGTGTCAATGTTTTTCACCGTTCGTGTAAAGATGGTCTCAGCCTGTGCGTGGCCCATTCAGAGGGCGACTTCAAATACATTTTGTGTAGTAAGAACCGGAGCGAAGAGTCTAATTCTTGTATAGTAACATTCAGTAACATGAGCTTTAAAAATAAAGGTTGAGGCTTGGCAATTAGTTGTGGTTACTATGTGGTAAAACATTTGATGTCTTTTAAACTTTTTTCAGTATTATGAAAATGATTGTGTTGTGTGAGAAATATTTGCATCGCCGTAAAAACGAACCGGAATGAAATGGAACTTTGGAGTTGCGGTCAGAAAATTTTTGACGTATGATATTCATTTAACTTTGTTCCAATGATGAAAATTGGGTGTAAATCAAGGTCAATATTTTTTAATAAATATGGTAACCCAAAAATAAATTTTCAATGGACTCAATTATCGTAGAGTTGATCTCTGCAATTTTTTGATGAAAAAGAAAGACTCCGCTGCTGTAAATTTTCTGGATAACAACCATAATGTTTCTATTATCAATTAGTTATGGAATTAGTGCTCAAACGTTTTGAAGCCGATATCGTTCTTGCTCCGTGTTAACTGTTGGCGTACGAATTAGGAAGGTTCGATGTCTAAATTAAGGAAGCCTAAGTTTCCTCGGTAAAATGAGGACACAAGAGAAGCAGAAAATTAAGGTATACATAAAGTCTTAAAATGTACTGTGTGCTCCGATTATTTCGCGAAAAATCCCTGGCCCTGCTTACAACCTAACACGCTATTTTAGTTAGGACCTTTCTTAAATTATTATTGCATGAATTAAAAAAAACAAAAATTGCTTGTATATAGTTCATTCCCGATTGGAAGCGACTTTGAAAAAACACTCTAGGCATAACATGTCAACCTGTTTTTTTCAATAACCTGTATTCCACAAATATATAACACTGTGGTTAACTTTAGAGTACTGTATTATTGAATAAATGATCCATTACTTTAATATACTCTATAACTTGAAATATTTATTTCTTTTTTTTTAAATATGAATTAACAACAGCGAGTTGGAAACGACCGGTAAGAAATAGTTCACAGTTAAAATATTATTTTAACCTCGTTTTTTAGTATACTGTTTGAAATTGAACACTGCCTATTGAAATATTTAAATATTTAGGTATCCCCGATGTCAACATATATCATTTTTGCAGTTTCAAATAACAGCGGAAAATATCGTGAGTAGGCCGTAATGGTACGGTGTTGTTTTATCGAGCGAGATGGCGACTGAAAAACTGTCTGCTGGGCGAGGTTTGTCTCTCTCTCTCTCTGTCTGTCTCTGTCTCTGTCTCTCTCTTTCCCCTCTCTCTCTTTCTTCGTCTCTTTCACATTCGGAAATTTCACTCTTCTAGTTAGCAACAAATTATACACGTTTTCAATTGTAGCATATTTCTTACTTATCACAACAAAATAATGATTTTTGAATTTGTAATTTACAACTTAAAATAGATTTTAATGTTTGAATACTTATTTTAATATATTTATATATGATGGCGGGGCAGTTACCAAGTGAAGTTGGCAGACGTGGCGAGCCATGAAATGGAATTTTGTTTTTTGCCAAACGCAACGTAAATTATTCTTACTTCGAAAAATACTTCAAATTACCACATCACGTTTGTAGACGTGTCTTTTTAAACCTACCTAGGCAAGTTACGATATTGTGATAAGTCTTGTGTTTCTACGGCAGTAATAAATATACTGAGACGTGTGTTTCGTTAATCATTGCGTCTGTGAAATGGCGTGCCTTGTGCATCATGGTCGATATGCTGGCCCTGTGTGTGCGTGATTTCAAATATTTGATGTACACTATTTATACGTTTTAACTGTGAAATGTTTTTACGACGAAGTAAATTATTTACATCCACGTCTGTTTATTTATCACAACGTTGTACCTTTACACTAATGAGTTTGAAACACAGTCGTGTAACGTAATTTGCCACAATCCCAGAAGAAAAATACTAAGCCTAGCCCGATAAATTTCAATAAACCTAATAAATAATAAGTAGCAATACATGAGAAATATGAGCGCAATAAAAGTTATCGTAGGCTTATTTGTGTGCATGTTCACCTCTATCTTGTAACGTTTGTATGACAAAAATGAGCAACACAAGTTGTGTGCTTGAATTTAATGTGCTTTTTCCGTTTGACTGGTTGTACATTCGTTTTAATATTTATTCCAACTGAGGCCGTTCTTTTAAATAAATAACCCAACAAAAGAATTAATATTACAGTTCTTTACCTCGCAGTTGTAACAGTGTTAAACACAGTCGCGACAAAATACTAACGTGCATTACATGTATTGAGCTATGTTGTGGAAAACAAATATGTTTATGTAAAATAACCGTAAGAACTGTCGCCAATTCAGGCATTTTTAAAACGTCATAAAGCTGACGTATATAATGCTGGAGGCCTAAACTGTAAATATTCATACGGAATGGTTTTTGGAATATGACAGAATTTTTTGAAAAGTTGTAGACAGTAAAGAACACATTTTACAGGTATACAAGTAGAAGTCACCTTTCAATGTGTATTTCTAGGTGTAGCGACAGTATACGAACATAAGTACACACACAATGGAATGTAAACATTGATTTTGACAGATACTACATGTCAGTCACAAGGCAATGTATGTTTACATTTGGCGGAAGGATACGAAACGGGCATGCAAGTAGATATTTAGCAGGTCTCCGAGAAAGTTGCTTCCAATGGGGAATGGACTATAGTTGTGTTGCAGATTTCAACTATCAGGTATCAGGTAGCAGCTCTCGATTGGTAATTTCATTCCTCTCGCCTCGCGGTGCTGTGTCATGCATTTCATTTCAAACGAGCATCATAAATATCTCTGAACTTATATCTTCCGATCGGCATCTCTTTCCTTATTATTCGATTTGTGGTGTAAGCAAATAGACTGACACAGACGATAAACGCAGAGATATTTTGTGGAAATATATATTTTCCAAATCGCGAAGTTTCGTGCTCCCTTCACGATGATGGTGTATATTATACGTAGTTGATCTTTCAGCATTATAACACTAATTATCACTGGGCAAGTAAAATATGGTAGCATATTTACAAAAAGGCAATAGAGCGCAATGAAAAATAAATTAGAAAAACAGTACACTGATAGCTAGTAAACGTTAACATTTTTTCCCCACGATTGATCACTGTATCCACAAATTAGTTATCATCGCTCAACAGTTATGTTTCTCAGTAATGGCTGGTTGTCTGATGTTTTAAGACCCGCAAGCTTCTTCAGTATTTCATTCCAGAAACTTTTTCATCCATTGTCAAAAATTTGAAGAAATCTTGGACATCATGTATAATAATATGATAATGTCACGAATCCGTTCTTTAGACACGGAATGCAGGACTGTAAGCCAACAAAAAAAAATTCAGCAGGAGAGAGGCCGAGTGTAACAGAAGAATAAAATGTGATTATGGCAACAGCCAGCGTATGTGAATGACTGTGAAATTCTTTCGTTGTCCTACACTATGCACTATAAGCCCGAGTAACATTTATACTCAGTCAGGGAAATAGCATTAACTGTATATCACATTGTAAAAGTAATGGGAAAATTACCCGACAAGTGTAAGGTAATGCTCGTAAACTTGGGGGGAAACACAGTTTTCCTCGCAGATAAGGTAAAATTACCGCACTCTGGAGTAAAATTCACGTGCATGGTAGTGGTAAATCCCTTACATGGATGGAAAAATTACCTTACAACGCGTGCATCTATTCAGCATTCTCAACAGCTAAGTTGGGGGGGGGGGGGGGGGGGGGGGAGGAGGAAGAAACAATCAATCAACATGCCAATATTCACTGATGCTGTCACACTGTCGCCGTGATGCATTGGCTAGTACATCGGCTTATCGTGATAAAAGACAATGCTTCGCGCCCATCCATCAGCAAGTGTCAAGGATTCTAGTGTTATGCTTTCGGTTACTATTCGTCAGATGTTACAGATAATAAAATAATTAACAGTACTAATATTCCCGAGTTATTTAAAATAAAAATTTATTATTATAGATTATAGTTAATTCTCCCTTACTTGGATGCGATTTTTGCTCCACTTTCGTCAGGTACTTTTCCCGTCCAATTAGGAAATAAGTTATGTAAATTTGCTCTACATTTAAGAGATAATTTTACCTCACATGTTGAGTTAATTAGCTTCCCTTACGTGTAAGAGAATTTTACCTCAATTTTTTTACAGTGCAGCTAATAACTGATAAACATATAAATCAGTGAAATTCAGCCATTATATTAATCAGTATTATTTGGTTCTATTTTAATTATCTTACTAAATACGTAAAAGTTCTTGATTATAATTATGGGAGCGAATGTGAAATACCCATGCTAGGCTTTGTCAGTTTTCAGCTTCATGTAATTTCTTTGTGAGATACGTGACTTTCACAAGTCTTACGGGTTTATTCAGTATGACGCTTGAACTTCAATCTGGCCTACAGGTGGCGCGGTGGTATGTCACCTTGACTGGCATTGAAGTTCACTATTAAATCACAGGTATCGCGGGGTTCCGGTGGTATAGTGTTTAGACTACTCGCCTCCCGCCGAGGCAAACCGTGTTCGATTCCCGGCCTCGAATTGTGTCGGACTATGACGCTGGCTGGCGGGCCCTCACGGGGCTCTCCCACTTCCCCCAAATCCTGCATTCCGATGTGGAACATAACTTATCGACCAGCCCTATTGTTGACCACACTGCCTACATGGGAACCGTAAAGAAAGATTACCTCCCACCGGTTGATATGGAACATAACTTATCGATCAATATGTAGCTTTGAAAAATATTGTATAGCGAAGTTTCGGTATTATCTAAGTTTTGGGTACTATCGAAGTTTTCTGTATTATCGATTATTTTGGTAATATTTATTATTTAGGTATCATCGATTATTTGGATTTTATCGATTATTGTGGTGTTATCGATATATCGAAAATACAGAGTAATTGTTTGGAAAACTATCGATATTAAATTTTAATGATATCGAACAGCCCTAGTCAACACTACTACCAGTGATATGCGATTTTTCCCCTGCATCGCGTTCGATCCTCGGTGTCTCTTTCCCCGGCCTCATCTGCACCCATCCTGTCCCCAAGTTTGCCATCTCTCCGTTACAACTGGCTCCAGCTAGCAGTAGTCTCATCCCCCCCCCCCCCCCACTTACTCTACCCTGCCTCGACGAGACCTCAGTCCGCACGTTTACATTTCTTCATTTGTTTGAGTCGGCGAGTCGCATCGCTCAACTTCCACAATCATGTCGACGATTAAAAAAAAAAAAAAAAAAAAAGTATCGCGTAGCCTTCGCCCACGGGAGACAGCGGCGAATTCCAAAAAGTTCACGAATAATCAGCGTGGAGCTACGCGAGATGTTGCCTTAGCAACGGAGAGTCCTGACCTAACGCACGCTGCCCCCCCCCCCTTATCCTTGCCAGGGGAACTACTGTCGAGGGAAATCAAAGAATTCCGAAATTTAACGTGACCCACACCAGAAGTGACCTTGACCTTCATTCAAACAGATTGCAAGACACGAGGCTGATACTACTACAGGGGCCAGTTTTATTGCTACAATTTCTTACTGCCTTTTCGTAGGAATTATGGGCTTGTTACTGCACATCATATTTCCCAGGGTTAGAATTTCTCTGCATGATATATTCCGGAGGCACAAAATCTTCAATATTATTTTACTTAATGGCTATAGTATTTTAACAGAATCTTCAATTTTTTTTTTTCAAACCTTAGAAAAATCTTGCCCTGTTTGATGTGCTTTGTTGTTTCCTAAATGTGTCATGTATCACAAGCGTTTTTATACTTGTGTTAATATTAAAATACCTTTTTGCTTAACTTGAAATTTTACGTATATTTAATCTATGAATAACTATATTTCTTCTTTTAATAATTAAAATGAACAAACAAGAGGAAAACTGGTGTGTCGGTCATGCCTTGTAAAAAATAGTTATAGAAAATACTACAAGGTACTCTAGCGTGAGTGCGCACGAATGCGGCACGTTGTCCCTTTGGTGTGATTTTCTAGATTTGGTTAAGCTTTGTTTGCATAAGGCGTAGGAATATATTGGAAGTAGAACTTTGGCAGCGCTTCAGGAAATTTGGGAGAGTACTGTGAAGTGACTATAACTATTTTCTACTGAATGAATGAGTACTCTTGCGAAAACGTGCAATACCATTTTAAGTTGACTTTTGACGCGAATACGCCTGTAATTTTACAGCCATAGTGGGAGGCAACCCAGAAAATTCGATGATAAGAAAATCGGGGATACAGTTTGGCATTGCAGCTCAAAATCTATCGTCTATATTAAAAATTAAATTACACCACTCGATTGCCAAAGGTTCAAATAATATGTTACGTTGCGTGATGACTGCGAAGCATCGCTACAGGCTGGGGGGGGGGGGGGAGCGCAATTTTGAGTTTGTTTCGTCGCGTCTCATAACTTCCGCGTAGTATAACTTTTGACCAGGAGAAGCTACGACGCTCGTTAAGTTTCAATCTACAGCTCTCGTCAAGATCAATCGATTGCGTGTAAAAAAAAAAAAACATTTGTTTAGTGTGGTTACGTTCTATACTCGTCAAAAAGCCTAGTCTAAATACAGAAATTGTACACGGTTGGAAAGAGCTTCTGAAAAGCAATCCAGTGGTACCCAAAAACTCCATGTGATCGAGTGAAGCGGTACAAGGAACGTAAAATAAACATCAAGGCGTCCGAGCGCGTCAACGTAGACTTATTAACGCTAAAAAAAAAAAAAAAAAAATGGCTGTGTGGTTGCGTTCGCCTTGTCAGCCGATATACTTTCCTACGTGATTGCTGGGTAACTGAATTCTAAGGCTGGTGACTACACCAAGCCTTGATGAGAAAAGACGACCAATGTGTCCCAGCTTTACTGCTGCGAGATATACTTACACTTTACTCTATTTTACAACTCTATGGTCACTTAATTAATGTCACTTAAGTAGCCTGTAATTCCACTGGGATTGATTACGGGCGTTCCAATATTACTGTAACTATTAATACAATAAACAGTACGAACAATGATTTATTGAGATACTAATATTTTTACAATATAGATGTACAAACAATATTCAGATAATTATACTTCGTTGTCCTGTAAATAATTAACTTTATCTTTCAATTTAATTCTCTCTTTTAATCGCGTAACTTCGCTGTCGCTCTACCTTGCACCCTACTGGAAGCACACCTACCACTGGCTCAGATCGGATCGACCGAGGCTCCTCCAGGCCTTCTTGATGCTGTGTAATGGAGATATGGTAGTGCAAGGACGATAGCGTCCTGGTCTAGACTCTGGACCAGCAGATCTGCGACGCAGGGACAAGCGGCGCCTCGCGTCGATGTCACCTCTAGGCGCGTCTTATGATCGTCGACGCTTTTTCCGAAGCTACGGATATTGGTCCGTAGAGTGAGTGGACGAAGAAAAAGGGGGGGGGGCGGTCTGCAGCCCTATGTATACCATAGTCTTCTCCTCTGACGTAGGTCGGCTGTTGCTGGGCAGGACCCCTCCACAACTCCCCTCTCCCGGAGTGTGGCTCGCACACGGCCTGGATTGGCGAGTGTGCACTTTACATTGCCATTCAAACTGCATGCCATTTGTGGTTCCAACAGTGTCCCTTACAGAGCCTAACCCAATCTTCAATTTAGATAATGATTTGTGGGTCCGCGGTGATACATTCTTCGCGGCACTCGTCTTTCTCGGCTGCTAAGAGTGTTCGATTTCGGCGGACTCCTACAGAATGTTAGAATTTTGAAACATGGTGGACGATGCCTTTGACCAGCGAGTGTTGCGTGGGTGCTGCAATTTCCCCCACAGCTACCTTCATGTCCAATCTTGCTTCTCCACGACAGCCACGTAAACCTCAACCTTTCATCTTCGCGCATGTATTAATTTCCGGAGTCATGTGTTGCGAATAATATTGCGATGCTGGTTTGACTTGAGCTGAGATCACAGAGTAAATGAGAATACAGAGGTGAAATAGCCGCGCAGCACATCGGAACGCCGTTAGCCAATCAGCACCGGGCGTCTTACTTTACAGGCAGTAGCCCAGCCAATAGGATACATTTTGCAGTACGCTGTAGCCAATCACATATAAGGCCCGTTCCCAGAGCCTCACACAGCCAATCAGAGATAGAGTATGCCCATATAAAAGGAACTGCCACGCCATTTCGTCTCTGCGTATTCATCTACTCTGTGCTTTAACAATGCTTGTTTCGTTCTAACAACCAATAAGCAACCGTGCCGGAATTCTAACCCGGTTCGCCTAGGCGGAAGGAGAGAAGTTTCACGAGTACGCCACCATAACCCCATGCATTGAAAATAATTATTAATAAAGGTACAGCACATGAGTTTCGCAAAGTGACTCTGTGGCAGGTTAGCCTTCAAGCACCTACACTTTACTGTTTCGTTTATTATTACATCGTAGTAGTTGCAACATGCCCTGAACGACTCTTCAGCCCTTAGCAGTATACCAACTGTTTTTCGCCAAAAGATTCCACTAATAGTTGATATCTGAAACATGATGGTTCAGAACTGGTATTGCGGTTGGATGATTTTAACTCGCTCGTGTCTTAGGTGTATCCATGTGAAGTAGAGTATTGGAGAAACCTAATTGCGACTGGATAGCAAATTAAGAAATTGTCTTCTCACAGAGAGACGCTGCAAATAACGAAAAGAATACTGCTGGTATGCCCGTAGGGTACAGAAATATAGCATGTGCGGAACTCATTTCGCGAAAATCTGGCGGCTCCTAGGCACTTGTAAAATGCTGCGACCCTATCACGTACAACCAGACTAAATACCAAAATGCAACAATTAGTGCAATTTATAAAAAAAAATCAGAAAACTGAAGGAAATTTGTGGCGATAACTTATCCATAAATTTTGGTAAAATGATACAGCCTTCGGTTTTCAGTAATGAAAATCCCGTACGTTCACAGTGTAAACAATTTCCGTACTTTTTACGAACAGTACTTTACAAACTAGTAAACAAATAATTTCTTGGAACTCTTTAGCTGAAATATTTTATATACATTATATTAGAAAACATACCAATTTGTTTATGTCGCTCAATGTTTATGATAAACTTGAAGTTTACAACATTTGCTTCTTAAAATTCAACACATCAAGTTTAACACATTCCACATTGAGGATTTGTATGATTTACTCAAAGTATGTTTTTATTACAAAAATAAATTAGACTACTATTTTCCAAAAAGTTTCTTGTATAAATACAAAAAAAAAACTGAGTTAATGTTATTTCTCTGTAACTTTGATAGGTGTTCTGTATTTCCTGTTCTTCATTTTTGAAGAAAATAAATTATTTTTAATATTTCGTTTGGGAGTGCAATTTGGAAACGAAGCACAAGCACAGAAAGTCGTTAACCTGACTCACGACTCGGGGTTTTATAAAATAATCGTGATATATACACGTATTGTTTATTAACACTGTGAGGACTATACTCGAGTGCAGTTCAGGAAAAAAATAATTTGAATATTTCATTCCACATGAAAAACAAAACTATTAAGTGTATACTTACATCAATTCCGTATTCCATAAGGATTTTAAATATGCACTAACACAACATCAACAACGACATTAGTAAAGAATGACAAGTTCGTGCAGTGTAATTACGTAAATCAACACGATGGGATGTACATTCTGTTACCAATAGAACACGGTGTCC
Source organism: Dryococelus australis (assembly GCA_029891345.1). Taxonomy (NCBI): domain Eukaryota; kingdom Metazoa; phylum Arthropoda; class Insecta; order Phasmatodea; family Phasmatidae; genus Dryococelus; species Dryococelus australis. The sequence continues at coordinate 12,349,356 of CM056994.1, read as the reverse complement.
CTGCAGCGGTATGGAGCTGGTAAAAGTGTGTCGACCTGAGAGTGTCAAAAATAATGCACCCGACGTTAGAGTGGGTGAAGAGATTTGGACGACTCTTAATATTGAGATATTGAGAGCCAATGAGGGAGATTGAAGTGAGTATGGAGCAGCACTGGAAAAGAAAGAGCTGGGGGAAATGGGAGATCCCCGAGAAAACCTACCGACCAACGGCATCGTCCAGCACGATTCCCACATGCGAAAAGCCGGAGCGACCCGGCCGGGGGTTGAACCCGGATCACTTGGGTGGGAATTGAGCAGGTTAACTGCTCTGCCACCATGGCCCCACTCGCCGTTACAGTTTCTAGCAGTGGTTTTGAAATATGTCTGTGTGATGCAGGTGGCGGATGCTGGTTTTTTGTTTAATTATACAAGTGCAAGATGCAGGAATATCCGAACAGCCGCAGGGAAGACAATTATCTGGCTAAAGCGGTGAAGAATTATTCAAATACGAGCCCTGAGGATACTGGTTCAGGAAACTGGAAACTATACTCACTATCTCTTTAATTGCATTACCGATTTACAGACAATTACGGCAAGCTAGATGTGAATTGCCTATATTAACGACTGTAAGAACATTAGGTGTACTATCGGCTTTAAAGACCACGCTGAGCTGCCCAAATATCTCACACTGTAAAAAAAAATATGAGGTAAATTTTTTTTGCATGTAAGGGTAGCTAATTATCTCTACATGAAAGGGAAAATTACCTCTTTGAATTTAGAGCAAATTTACATAAGAAGTAAAGTATTTTTCCCTAATTGCACGGGAAAAGTACCTCACAAATATGGTTTAAAAATCCCATACAAGTAAGGGAAAATTAACTATAATGTATAATTAAATTATATTTAAAATTATCCCTGAGTATTAGCATTGTAAAGTATTTCATTATGTACATCCTTCGACGAATATTAACCGAAACGTCAACACTACAATTCTTGACACTTGCTGGTGAGTGGGCGTGAGTCATGCTACTCTATCACGATAGGCCGATGAGCTATCCATTACTCCATGACGGCAGCGTGACAGCAGTAGTGAATATTTGCGTGGGTAAGGAATGTTTCTTCCACCCGCCCTTCCCCTTAACTCTCGAGAATGCTGAAGAGATGCACGCGTTGTAAGGTCATTTTCCTATTCATGTTTGGGATTTTCCACTACCATATACGTGAATTTTGCTCCAGAGTGCGGTAATTTTACCTTATTTGTAAGAAAATGTGTGTTTCCCCCACGAGTTTGCGAATATTACTCTACACTTGTCAAGTAATTTTCCCTTTATTATTTACAGTGAACTCAACTCATTAATTCTATTGGCCTCTGTTTCCTCATTTACAATCGTCCTATTGGTTCACACAGCACCTGACAAGCTTGCTGTAGGAGATTCACGGTAAAATGAGCCTTGCTTAAGATTTACTTTTATGCACGTTGTGTATTCATCCGCCTTTTGTAAGATTATCATAGCCTTATCACGTTATTCATACGTCGGTCAAGTGAAACTGCGAAATTACTAGAAAAGTAAATATTTAACAAATCTGCTCATTTTAACACTTCGATTTAAAAAAAAAACACGAATCGAAATAACTAATTTAATTTATGACAAATGGTTACCTAACGCTTTTTATTCGATGTTAAGATACGGAACTACTTCCCATCCATCGTTACTGACTTGACTGGTCGCATGTCACTCAGGGCGCCCGTTATAATGTACGCAGACAGGAGAAATCACTTTTTTCTAAGTCTGATTTCAAATATGCTCACTTTACCGTGAACAGCCTTTATACTGTAGAACGTTCGATGGCTGGCTCTCTGCCAACATAATGTCCTTTCTAGTTTTATTTCATAAATAATACTGTATACAACTCATCATATGAGTTTCAATTATTTACAGTTAATCAATCAACTGATGGCGTATTTAATTCACAATTAATTGATAGCATAATATTGCGTCGCAGAGAACCTTATTAAAATGGCTGGTGAAGTAATTATTATTATTCCTCTTCTGCAAAGATGACGTCTGTCGTAACACGGCGGCAAACTCTTTGACAACTCCGTTCAAGTAATCAGACACTTAACACTCAAAATGTTAACGACAAATTTCTTAATTTAAATGTATGGACATTAGTTCGGTTGTTCGTTACTATGGAGAACCGTTTCCGCGCATTAACTGCACATTTACGTACGATTCCCCGTTATATACTGAGAAATGTAACAGAGCTCAGTAGACATTTACAAGGCAAATGAGACAAGTTAGAAGTGAGTAACTTATATCCACCACTGCAGGGACACCGCTTCTATTGGTCTCTGTGTTCCCACTCACTACAGTTCTAGTACAGGCCAACATGACAATGGAGACACTTACTGTGCTCTACAACGTTCATTATTGGCTGGTCATCAGTCACTAAGGCTCTGAGTTGATTTTGTCCTAGCAAGTGTCTTTATCTTTGTTAGATGTTTTACAATCACACCTGTCCGGTCGCGGAGATGAAACAAAAACATTTTCGCAGTAAGCAAATTTATTGGTAACGGGTAGAGACTTGCAAAATTCGCGTTATTATTTGGGGACATGTTGAACTTGAAACACATGTACCTTTGCAATACGTTTGTCATTGGGCCATACTTTATGTGGCACACCATGGGTGACTCTGCACCAATAAAGGGACACTTCAAAACGGTGTGCCTCAATCACATGTAGTTCAGTCAGAGAGGGTGTGTCTTCACATCTATGCAGCAGCCAATGGAGAAACGACTCCGGCTCTAGTGTATACAGTACTGTGAAGTTCAGCATGATGCCGAATAATAACGCGAATTTTGCATGTCCCTAGTAATAGGCTGTAGAATTTTAAAATCCTGTTAAACACAGGCAGTACAACGACTGCATGAAAATGCTGGTTTTCTTTGCAAAGGCATTTTACAAATTTTTTCCTCGAGCCTCACTCCCGCGTAGTCCTAAAAAGTGTTAACAGCGTGACAGCATTCAATATATAAACAGTTTTGCTCCGAATATGTGAAGGATTGAGAAATCCCGGGATGCTGCTAGATAAACGCGCAGAACTCATGTACACTTCCCGTCAGAATAAATGAGCGATGGAAAAAGTTAAAGTTCCCTTCGACAATCTTCGGCTTCAGACAAGGTGTATAGCCTTGGCTCATAGGCAACCAGCTACACAGAACTACCCGGCCAATCGTTCAGCCTTTGAACTGCGCCAAGAGTCTCTTTAGCTTCTATTGGAACATTATTCTGACATCGGCTTCTCCAAGTGAATATAATGCATTTAATTTGATGAAGTAACTCGTCCTGTGATTTATGAAGTTAATGCAAAAACGTTATAACTCACACAAACTCCACGCTGGAAATCCGTGTCGCACGCGCAAACAGGTAACACTTAGGGAAATAAACAACCAATTATAAAGGCGAGCTGAGCTACAGTGTTGTGTAACATAGCTTGTCCTGAAATATTTTTATGGAATTACCTCACGTGAATTTTCGTGAGTCGTGCAAGTATATAGCGGAATGAAAACCAGTCATAAATGCGGGATAAGCGACAGCGTTGTGCAACATAGCTTGTCCTGAGATAGTTTAGCGGAGCTACCCCACATGAATGTTCGTGAGTAGTGCAAGCTTACAGCGGAAAGAAACCAGCCATAAATGCGTGCTTAGCGACAGTGTTGTGTAACATAGCGTGTCCTGAGATATTTTAGCTGAATTTCCTCACATGAGATCCAGACTGAATATTCGTGAGTCGTGCAAGCATATAGCGGAAAGAAAACCAGTTATAAATGCGGGATAAGCGACAGCGTTGTGCAATATAGCTTGTCCTGAAATAGGTTGGCGGAATTACCTCACATGAGCTCCACACTAAACGTTCACGAGTTGTCCAACCAGGTAACACTTAGCAAAAATAAAACCAATCATAAAGGCGAGCTGAGCTACAGTATCGTGTAATATAGCTTGTCTCGAGGTACGTACGGGATTTCAATGTTTCAAAGAACTAAACAGTAAACGTAAGTGAAATGACTATTATTACAGATAGCTGCAAAAGAGAAATGCATAATTCCTCTGTTAATAATTAAAATAAGCCCTATTCTATGTGAGATGTTAAGTAGTTATAATATTGATCTTTTATTGTCAATACACATAAATTAATTCCGTGCTGGCGTACGCATTTGCGGAAACTGAATATCACACTTTATCGGAATATATGCCTATATACGTCAGTAACTAAAGCCACTGAGCATTAATGAAACAATCGGCGCGTGTTGCAGATGTAATTATTGTATGCGCACATCAGGAATGTTTCTCTTGCAACTAGCTGCTGTCTGCATGAAAAGCCACGTCCTTTTTAATCGGGCCAATTTCTACGCTGCCAAATCAAATCCTTACGTGGGTTTCGTATTAACTACTGTAACCAGCAGACGTCTGTGCACGTCTGAGCGGGCGGAGCGTGTAAAGCTGACCAAAAAAAGGGGGGGGGGGTGGAAGATGCGCACGTAGGTGTGGCCATACTATCGATTATTCCAAAAACATAATTTGCAATGGACTCAGGAATATGTAGGGATCATGGAGGACGAAGGACATTCGCATAGGTACAGGAAATTTAACCTCAGTGTTACAAAATTGCACTTGACCATGCTATTTATATAAAACCACACATCATAAAAATATTATACAACTGGAATACTACTTAGTTTTTAACACTCGGTGCAATTTCGCGTGAATAATTTTTACTTAATGTTAATCGAATTATAACAAAAGTGTAATTCCAGGCCAGTGCTTTTCTTTTGAAACTATAGAAAATGTTTTATATCTTTATTTTGACAAAGTCACAAAAATGAGGTTTTTTTTACTCACAGTAGACTGACACGCACTATAAATTATGCATAGCCTACACACAGTGTTTATAAAATAACAAATAAAATTATAAAATTATAATCTACAGCATAGTGTTCATCTACTTCACAAATTCCACCCAATTAATCTGCGTATAAGTATTCTCGCCGTGCTAAATGGTAGTCTATGTGAAATTGTGGTCTACACACGCCTGGGTGTTCAAATTACAAAGTTCACGAAAATCACAGTAAACATTTCGAGTTTAAACAAAAACAAAATGTTAATTATCTTCTCGGTTTATGTTTTGTTTCTAGAATTCCGATTAACGTGCAAAATTAATACCACTTGTACAGATGTTTTTTTTTCAAATAATGCTGGCTTCAGCAGATGGTGTATCCAATATAAAAAATATTGCTGTAGGATTTATGATATAGTTATTTGTACTAACTTAACAGACCGTAATAAACGCTTGTCTATAGTTCATGCCAGTGAATATTATTCCAAATGCAATGTTCATTAAGAGAGAATATTTTCCTGAATATGAAACAGAGAATATGCAAATGTGTAATTATATTTGAAAGGCATTAAAACTAAAACATTAGATTTTTATAATGATATGCCTGTCAAATTATTAGACAAACAGATTAGAAACTAACGCTATCGTTATAGTAATAAGTATTTTAGTTTTGTTGTTGTTGAAGTTAAGGCCACACAAATTTACTCTCAAGAAGTCGTCGGTTCTATTTATAATTGTAACGTATTTATTTAAATATAATATAAAATATATTATTTTTATTATATTTGTGGTATGTATACATTTATGTTTGAAAGTATGTTGTATATTTATTTAGATTCTCAATTTAAATATGTGACTGAAATACAAGTTTGACCGCAATGTTAAATATCTATATATTTCAAGCCCTGTTAGTATGATAATATATTCATTACAAGAAAAGGCAAGTATTCTTTTAGTTACTAGTTTTCAAGGTTTTACTTGTAAAAGTAGCATAGAATGCACACACATTTCCAGACTTACAGCACTAATGTTGTTAATTCCGTGACAACTTTTTTCTCGTAGTTCTCCTATTGGAAGTGGCATTTCCCATGAAAGGTTGACTCCTACGGACAAGCATAAATCACATCCTTGCTCTACCCGGGACTCAACACTCAACCGACTGCGCCACAGTGGGCAGTTAATAGGTCAACCGGAACACTGTCAGCGGTTATAAGAAATTATTACAAGTGAACAAGAAGTAGCTTATTTCATTGGAGATAATTTCTAAGTTACAATTTAAGTAATATATTAATTAATTGTTCCACATTGTACCTATAATTAACTGCCACGTTGGTTGGCATTCGCTTGGCTATATTTGTGCTAGGTTAAATGCAGAAACTGCGGGGAAAGTTTTGAACATTGTTTTAAAACATCTAAAGTTTAGTTTAACCTTCACACATCACTCTTTTCTTAGGAATAAAAATTGAAAATAAAAATATATCTTTATCGTTTTCTCAGTTCTATTTTGTGTTATTGTCTAGCAGTGATTGTACTAAATATTCCTTTTATCATTTAATATAGCATTATTATATTTAAAAATGTTTTAAATTTATTATTAATTATTAGAATTAATTCATTGACTGCACCGTATTGTGATTGATGATTTCGGCAAGAGACACAATTAAAGAATTCTATGTCATCAAAAATATCGTGCCAACAACTATGTATATGTTACGAAATAACGTTCGGCATTGGCTAGATAGATGACAGCTGCGTACGAATTTATGTGTTATTATTTACATGATGTTTGGATTTTTGGAAGTAAAACTGCTATGCTGTAAAATGTGTTCAAGTTGGCTTAGCATTATGCTGTCCCAAGCCCCTCAATGTCTGCAAGTTTTGTGAACAAATTTTGTCTTGAGTAATGCATTCCCGTTGAGATATTTACTACGCCGGGCCGTAAACCTTCAGACCAAATATTTGTATCCTCCACTCACCCCCATTCTAATGGCGAAAGATATGATGAAAATGTAGAAAAAAGGAACACGTAAACTGTTGATGCATAAAACCACAGAAAGTATTCCATCTCCATCGTTGTTACGTTAATCTAACGTGATTTTAAATCGATACTATTTAATATTTGAACAGAGAAATCTTACTCAATTTAAAAGAAACACAATTGTATTATATCGAATAATACACGCAGGTGGCAAAGAAATCCTCCAGCACACACTGTCACAAGAGCACTGCTACGTGTTATAGCCAGTAAAAAGTCTCCGTGTCCGGTTTTGCAATTGCTGTTACTCAAGACAAAATACCGAATATTTTTATGTCCGCGTGAATACTGCTGGGACGCAGTCTTGCCGCTCAGCTGGAGACCGCACCGTGCCGAGCCGTAGTGTAGGGAGTAAGAGGTGACTCGCGTGCTCAGACGTTTGCCGGAACCAGTAGAAGATAAGTCTATATTGGTAGCCATTTTGGAAGGCAAGCGTTACCTCAAATATAATGCTTATACAGCATTTCTCAGAAATTGTTGAACAGATTTGGCATCAGTGAAAGTAGTGGGAACACCAAAAAGCTGTATATAATTATATTTCTAATGTACTAACCACTAAGTACTGAATTTTGATGCATTTCTCCAAGGAAAGCTACGAACGATATAACGACTTAAAAGTAGTATACAAATGGGCAATCTAAAGGGGTTTGACGCTGCGCACAAGGGAACTAGGCGACTCCATCTTCGCTGACGCCATACAGGAAAAATTACCCGTTTTTCCGCATTTTCACCCCAAAAATTTCCGTTTCCCCCAAAAAAATTTATCATTTTCCTTCACGCACGCCCTTACATCCCAACCTCCTGATCTGTCAATCCGAAGCCAGGGTGTTGGGACCCTTTCACCTAGCGTCCAGGGGTTGCCAAGTCTGATGCTCTGTCATTCCTTTCGGGATCTGTCGACCTAGTCATCGTAAAGTGGTGCTGAATACCATCATAGGCTTACACGCTCGCCAGACCTAAGCGCACATATAAGCATAGTTGATTGTAATTTACAAACCTCAACAGATACAATTGTAAAATTCATAAACCAGGCCGCACCCCCGACGATAAGGGCCGCAGGGCCAAATATACCCAATGTCTACTTATAAGCATAGTTGGCTGTAATATCCCAACCATGTAAGATATAGTTGACAAATTCATAACATAGGCATCATCCACGATGGTGAGAAAGGTAGCGGGGCCATGTACACCTCATGTCTGCTTATAAGCATAGTTGGCTGTAATTTCGGAAACATGCCAGATAGAGTTGCCAAATTCATAACGTGGAAATCACCCATGATGACAAGAAGGGTCACATGGTCAAGTATTCCCTAAACCTACTTATAAGCATAGATGGCTGTAATTTCCAAACTCTGTAAGATAAGGTCGCGAAATTCATAACATAGGCATTATTCACAACGATCAGAAGGGTCGCAGGGCCAAGTATAATTATATGTCTACTTATAAGCATAGGTACCTGAATTTTCTATTATATGTAATATATAGTTTTCAAATTCAAACACAGTCATCACCCCCGACCACAAGAATTGTCGAAGGGCTGAGTATAACTATATGTCTACTTTTAAGCTCCGTGGGCTTTTATTTTCATAACTTGTAAGATATAGTTGTGAAATTCAAACACAGGTTTCAACCCCGGCAATGAAAAGTGTCGGATGGCCGAGTATATGCTTTGTTTAACTATATGCATAGTTGGCTGTAAGTACCAAACTGAATATGTTATAGTTGCCAAATTCATGACATAGGAACAATCCATGACGATGAGAAGGTTTGCAGGTACAAGTATACCCTATGTCTACTTATATGCATAAACAGTTGTAATTTCCAAACTGTGTAAGATATGATTGCCAAATTCATAACATAGACATCACCCGCGACGAGAAGGGTCACAGGGGCCAGTATAATATGTGTCTCTAAATAAGCATAGTTCGCAATAATTTCAGATATGCATTTCATAAAATAGGTATTATCCATGGCGACGAGAAGGGTCGCAGGGCCAAGTATACCCTGTGTCTACTTATAAGCAAAGTCGGCTATAAATTCCGAACCACATAAGTTATATTTACCAAATCCATAACATAGGGTATCATCCCATAACAACGAGAATCAGTCACAGGGCCAAGTTTACCCAATGTCTATTATAAGCATTGTTAGCTGTAATTTTTTTTTATGTGTAAGACATAGATTTTAAATTCATAACACAGTCATCACCCCTGATGATGAGAAGGGTCGCAGGGTCAAGTATACCCTATGTATACTAATAAGTATAGTCGGCAAAAATTTTCAAACAGCATAAGATACATTTGCCAAAGTCATAAGATAGGTATCGTCAATGACAATGAGAAGGGTCGCTGGGCCAAGTAAACCACATGTCTCTTTATAGATTAAGTTGCCTGTTATTTCCGAACCTCATAAGTTATAGTTACCAATTACAAAACACATGCATCATCCCACTATGAGAATGGATCATAGGGCCAAGTATACCCTATGTATACTAATAAGCATAATTAGCTGTAATTTCCTAAATGTATAAGATGTAGATGTCAAATTCAAAACAGGCACCCCCCCAACAAAGAGATGGGTTGCAAGGCAAATTATAACCATATGTATACTTATAAGCATAGATGGCTGTATGTTTCACACTGCTTAAGTTACAGATGCCAAATTCATAACATAGGCATCATCCACCATGATGAGAAATATTGCAGGGAAAGTATATCCTATATCTACCTATAATCATAGTTGGCTGTAACTTCCGAACTGTGTAAGATATAGATGTCGAATTCAAAACACAGGCATCACCCTGACGATGAGAAGGGTCACAAGGTCAAGTAAATATTATATCTACTTATAAACATTGTGGTCTGTAAGATTCGAACTTCATAATGTATATAGTTGACAAATTCGTTACATATGCATCATCGGCGACAATGAGAATTGTCGAAGAGTCAAGTATACCCTATGATTACTTATAAGTATAGTTGGCTTTAATTTTCGAAACATATAAGATTAAATTGTCAAATTTGTACTGCAGGCCTCACCCCGATGATGAAAAGGGTCGCAGTGCCATGTATGCCACATGTCTACTTATAAGCATAGTTGGCTGTAATTTACAAATCATGTAAGATATAGTTGCCAAATTCATAACATTGGCGTCATCCACAATGGTGAGAAGGGTCGCATGGCCAGGTATAACCTTTGCTAACTTATAAGCATAGTTGGCTGTAATTTCCGAACAACATAATATATAGTTGCTAAATTCATAACATATACATCATCTAACACAACAAGAACAGTCGCAGGGCCAAGTACCCCAGGTCTACTTATAAGAATAGTTGGCTGTACTTCCGAACAACATAAGATATAGTTGCTAAATTCATAACATATTTTCAGCATCCACAATGACGAGAAGGGTCGTAGCATCCAGTATAACTTACATCTACTTGCAAGCATATATGACTGTAGTTTCTGAACTCTGTAAGATAATGTTGCGAAATTAATAAAATGACCATCATCTACAACAACGAGAAGGATCGCAGGACCAGGTATACTCTATATCTACTTATAAGCATTTATGATTGTCGTTTCCGAACTGTGCAGATATGGTTGCAAAATTAATAGCATCAGCATCATCCACGACAAGGAGTAGGATTACAGGACCACATATACCCTATATCTACTTATAAGCTTAAATGGCTGTAATTTCTGAACCACATAATGTAGTGTCGTTAACTCCGTAACATAGACATCATCCACGACGACGAGAAGGGTCTCGAGCCAAGTATATCCTATGTCTACTTGTAGCTGTAATTCCCAAAATGTGTAAGATATAGTTTGCAAATTCATAACACAGCCATCAAACCCAACAACGAGAAGGGTTGCAGAGCTAAGTGTACTCAATGTCACTTATAAACATGGTTGGCTTTAAGTTCTTAATGGTTTGTGATATAGTACCAAATTCATAACAGAGGCATCACCCACGATGACGAGAAGTGTCGCAGGGTCAACTATAACCTACATCTACTTATAAGCACATATGACTGTAATTTCCGAACTGTGTAAGATAAGGTTGCCAAATTAATAACATGAGCATCATCCACAATGATGAAAAGTATTGCATGATCATGTATACCCTATATCTACTTATAAGCATAGTTGGCTGTAATTTACGAACTATGTAGGATGTAGTTGCCAAATTCATAACATAGGCATCATCTAGACGACAAGAAGGGTCGTAGGGTTAAGTATACCCCATATCTACTTTAAGCATAGTTAGCTGTTGCTTCCATACTGTGTAAGGATTAGCTGTCAAATTCATAACACAGGTTTCGCCCCTGACAATGATAAGGGTCCCAGGGCCAAGTAGGAAGTCGATATTATCTGTAGGAAATCAATTTCTTTATTTATTTTTGGTACTGTGCAAATAATACTACATTTATCAGCTGTCTTGTTGGTGTCTCATATAATAAATCAAAATATAATACTAGTTAATGTATTGACAAACAACAGGGTAACTCTCACACAAATAACATGCCTGTGTTTTACTGCACATATTTGTGTTTTTATACACCTCTGTGTTTGCATGGTCATGTGACAAGTAACGAAAGTAAACAGCATCAGATTATTTGACGGTTGGTCTGGGTATTTAGCATGGCTCTCCAATGCCACAGAGTTTCTTCCTGAGTGCCCATGTATTTGTAGCCCTGAACTTCATCGCATTATCAGTTGAGAACCTTATTTCATTTTCGGACACCCCTTATGGTCTCCTCCCTTTTTAAACAGTTGTCCTTTGACAACACACACACTTCGCGAACCTTGGGTCCCCATTCTACTCTGGGCATGCACACCTTCTATGTCACAGACATATACAACCGTTTAATTAACATTATAATGTCTCGCCAGAGCCAGAAGATTCAAGGAAATGAAACGTCATTCTGTAGCAATGTCTCACCCCAGCCAATAGGTTTGGGAGAGCGTCATAGGTTTTGTTGAGGCGGCAGGTTTATCCGCCGCTGAAGCAGGCCGATGTTACGGTGTTTCAGAGAGCACTGCATGTCGATGGGTATGACAGTTCCGGGACATGGGTGACATGGTGCGTCAAGGAGGAACGGGTTCATGGAGGGTGTCGACTGCAGCCGAGGACAATCGTCTTATTACCCAGGCACAGTTGACTCCATTCAAGTGCACCAGTCAGCTAACCCGTGCCACTCACTTTCCTGGTAGCTCGAGTACTGTTCTGAGGCAGTTGATGGCAGCGGGACTGAAATCCCGGCGTGCTTCAAGGAAACAAAGTCTCACTGATGAGCACAAGATTTATCGACTCACGTTTGCAGAGGAAAACATTGACTGTGACTGGTCAGGTGTTGTCTTCTCTGACGAGTGTTTTTTTACTCTGCTAATGATGGCCAATGCGTGTCTTCAGACCTCGTGTGACCCGACACAATCCGAAATTTGTAACCGAGTGCTCGCGCTATGGTCATGGATCCATTGCATGTTGGGGATGGATGAGCGCATGCGGGATAGGCATTTTGCACATAACCGATCATCGAGGTCCGAGTACATGCGGCCTCAATGCCGAGCAATATTAGCATATTCTTGACAATATTATGATTCCCTTGGTGCGAGTTTTATATACCAATGGTGTGCTGCACTTCCAGCAGGACCATTCTCCAATACACACTTCTCCAACTGTTAAAGAATGGTTCGCAAGGCAAGACCAACTAGAGCTCGTAGATTAGCCGACTTAACTCCAACTGGGAATGTTTGGTCGGGGACGAAGCGCATGATGGCGGCAAACTGGCCTGATCCACAGCCAGAAAACAAGGATGCTCTCTGGGAGCTAGGTGCAGATGCATGAGATGTAGTAGCTAGTAGCGAACACTATGCTACATTTCTGGTCGCCTCTCTACCACGACGATTGCGGCAGGTGGTTGAGAATGAGGAATACTGGTCCTCATATTGAGGTTACAACATCGACCCTTTTCAGAGACAAATAAATACTCATGTAAAAACGCGACACGAAAAACCAATGGTATACCACATGGCATAATGACGACATTTATATACAAACTGAAAGTGCGAGGTGGTTTCGAACCCGAAACAGAAGGTATCAGAATCATACACGCGAGACCATATTTGTTGTTACATGTGTTTTGTCATATGGATGCAAAAATATGCTTACAAATAAAATACATTACATGATATTGTAACATTTTGTATTACAACGAAACAAAATAATATAATCAGTAGGAATGAAATTCAAGGTCAAACTCCAGAAACCTAATATTATTGTGTAAAGGGGAAATGCCATTTCTTCGCAAGTTCGACAACCATGCACATATTGCGATTAGTAGACAGCTGGCAACATAGACTGACAACATAATATCATTCCGGTTCAAGTTCAAGTCCGGCCTTTACTGATATTTATTTGTCCAATTCTGTATTTAATTCCAGGTGAATTGAAATAACATTGAACTATTTCTCGAACTGTTATTCTTTACTGCACGATTTCACTCAGTCTGGTATTTTTAGTCTGACGAATATAGTTCTAATTCAAGTCCACGAATTGGCCTGAACCCTAGGACAATGTGCTATTTCATTTCCAGTTCACTGCAGACGAAAAATTAAAGAACTGTTTCTCGAACTATATCTCGTACTTCGTGGTGTTATTATAGTCCGACATTTTGAATTCAAGGTAGACAATTCCAAGACATGTTTACGGCCTACCATGAACTAAAATTATGTCCACTGTTGCATTTCTAGTCCATTGAAGCGTAAATATTTATTAACTGAATCTCGAACTATATCTTGTACTTCCTTGCGTCATTCTAGACCGACATTTGTAGTTCGAAGTGGGAAATTCCAATATATGTTTACTACCTGCCTTGGACTAACATCATATTTCATTTTTCATTTCCAGTTCAGGAAAGAGGAAACGATAAAGAAATGTACCTCGAACTGTATTTCGTACTTTTTTTTTTGTTCCATTCCTAGATATTTAATCTGAGTATCAAAGGCTAGCTAATATTCACAGAATGATACAAATGTTTGATAAGTTCTAGTGCAAGATTCAGGAATTTTGGTCGTGGAGTAAACTGAGCACGACTCATGTTCGATTAAATTCTATTTCTAACGGCCGTGGGGGCTAAGCGGTTAGACTTCTCGCCTACCACCTCAGCCAACCGGGTTCAATCCCCGGCTGGGTAACTTGATTTTCGCTGGTGGGAATCGTGCCAGTTGGTTTTCTCGGGGATCTCCCGTGTCCCCTGCCCTTGCATTCCGACACTGTTCAATCTCACCTCATTTCGCCCCCATCTTTACTCAAGAACTCGATGTTAAGAGCCTCCCAGATCTCTCAACTCAACTACAACGGCCAATTTTAATGTTCTTAACCTTGAACGGTTGATAGGGTCGTGACCCACAGATTATTTCCACAAGCCGGCGACCTTATGTGTTTTATAGGCACAGGGATTACAAATTCAATAAAGTGTTTTTACCAGCCGATTTAAATGTTCTTATTTATTAGACAGCGTACTTACATGTATAACATACATAATACAGACGTGCTGTATATGTTTATTGATTATATATAACAGATTTATCATTGCAAGTATTTAGTATCGATGGAATTATTTTGTTTTCATTTAGAAGTGTCCTAACGTGCAAAACAAATGCGATGAGAACATTATGCTAGCACTGCCTATTGAATTATAATTTAAATTAATTTGGTTCTGTTTTGAATAGAGAAACAACGGACAAACTGACTCACTGATATATTCTGCCACATGCAGCTGCATAATGCACTTCAAACGTGTTGAATGGTGAGACTAGTTGGCTACAGAACGATGAAAGGTCGCAAGGGGAAAGAAACTACTGGGGGAACGAGACAAACAATTGTTCCATTGCATTGTAAAAATAAATAATACCCTGAAATTCCAAAAAATCTTGTACGAAGTCGTATAACCTAGTGATTTAGATAATATAAACCGATCAAGATAAGGCCACCCACAAACTCTGTTCTACAGGGTAACACCGCCAGTGGATTTATTCACTTTGAATTTATGTACTATGTAATTAAAACTCATATATAGCGAATAATTAATCCGATTTCAATGACCGATAAATTTTTGGATTTCAACAGAAAGAGATCCTACGAAAGTATAGTAATATGCAATCTTAATTGCACCTAGTGACAAAATGAAGACAAGAGAAAACGAAAATGAAATTATGGATTTCTGGTGGGAAACCTCTATGATGTTGATCGAGAATGATCAAGAAAGATGCAAAACTAAAGTCTTTTGCTTTATCCGCGAATTTGCAAGAACAGTTTGGAAAACAAGCAACACCAAGAACAATAAAACTATTTACGAATATCACTGAGAAACTGGATTTAGGAACCTAGTAGTAGAGCCGAATATGGAACGTTTTACTTAAGACAGTACTGTATCTACATTTTTGTATGATATACTACATTTATATCTGTGAAGTGCAATTATAATTGTTTGTCCCTAGAGTATATCAAATATTCCCCCAAACAAATTTGACTTGCACTGAAGATGAAATTGAACAGGAAGATGTCGCCATGATTGCATCTTTTTGCCAAGCCTTCACTTTGGGTCCAGTGCTACACTCTAAATTCGGATCAGTGGTATACTATTGATTCGCAGTGAAATTCATCCACTTGAATCAGTGCAAATGGCCTCTCACTTGAAATCAGTGGAAAATCAGTGTAAAACTTGCACTTATTAAAGTAGTGACGTGAAACAATTTCTCTGAGTGTATAGTTGACGATAGAATGCAGTGGCGAATTAAATATTGATTTCATTGAATTTAGCCAAAAAAAAAAAGTACATGAAATAAACATACTTACGATAGTTTTGTATTTAAATAGCGCAATTTACCGTAATTTAATGAAGTAGAAACAATATTGGAGGTGGCCGGGATTGAACACATACACCATTTCCAGTTAGCTTTTAGGCCGTTAACTTACCATATGCGTTACAGGATTAAGTTAGAAATTATATCAAAATAAATGTCTTATACTTCTTATCGAAATCGTTAATATTTAAATTGTATGCCCGTACTTTTCGTATGTGGTTTTATTGTTACTGTTAATATTGTTAAAACTAATATTAATGTATGAATGCGCACTCTTCGCCACATAATATGCCGTCCAAACCTTCAAACAGAGAGCTGTGGTGATTACATGAAAACGAAATGAAAGAGGTAAAAACGTAATGAAAAGCGGAATGTCCATATTACGTCGTAAAAAGGTGATTTTAAAGAAAAAAAACATTTTAGACAGTAATTTGTATTGGGTTTATTAGTTTATTCGTTGTTATTTCACTTGATACACTTCGTTAAATGGGCATTTTAAACGTTGTTTCACAGCCATTTGTACACGCTGTTTAACTGATCCATCAGTAAAAAAACAAACCGCTAAAAACATTGAAAAAGTGACTGATGAATAAGTGGAAAATATCACTGAATCAATACGCGAGGTACATCAGTCATGTTTTCACTGATTAATCAGTTAAATTTACTGAAGCGACTGTTGAATCAGCCAGGTACTGCTGACTGATTGTAACAGTGACATTCTCCCTGATTCAGATTTAGAGTGCATTGCAGAGTTTTGGTGATATGGGCTATTCACGGTCAAATGAGCACTTCTGAATGCTCTACTTAAGATCTACTTGTATGCATGTTGTGTATTCTTCAGCCTTATGTAATATTAACATTGTCATGGGTCTCATCACATTATTCATGCATCGGTCAAGTGAAACACTGATATTATTAGAAAAGTTAATATTTTACCAATATGCTCATTTTTACACTTCGATGCACAAAAAAAAAAAAACAGAACGCGATAGGAATAATTAAAATGATCAGAAATGGTTACCTAAAACTTTTTATTCGATGTTAAGATATGGAATTACTTCCCCTCGAATACAGAAAATACGGGCCAGAATCGGGCCGGTAAAAGTTAGCCGACAAACTCTGGCCAGACGATACTAGCCCGCTGTCTTATGCCGGAAGCGGCCCGATGGAAATATGGACTGGCGGCTAACTGTTGGCTGACAGTGTCGGGTCTGCAAAGGCTGCATGTTGTTACGATACCACGCCTGCGATGGCTGGAAGTCACTACGATGCCTGGCCTGTGATGGCTGGATGTCGTTTCGATGCCGGGCCTGTGATGGCTGGATGTCGTTACGATGCCGGGCCTGTGATGGCTGGATGTCGTTACGATGCCGGGCCTGCGATGGCTGGATGTCGTTACGATGCCGGGCTTGCGATGGCTGGATGTCGTTACGATGCCGGGCCTGCGATGGCTGGATGTCGTTACGATGCCGGGCCTGTGATGGCTGGATGTCGTTACGATGCCGGGCCTGCGATGGCTGGATATCAATACGATGCCGGGCCTGCGATGGCTGGATGTCGTTACGATGCCGGGCCTGCGACGGCTGAATTTAGTTACTATACCGGGCCTGCAACAGCTGGATGTTGCAACGATGCCGGGCCTTTGACGGCTCGATATCACTACGATGCCGGACCTGCGACGGCTGGATGGCTGAATGTCGTTACGATGCCGGGTCCGCGATGGCTGGATGTCGTTACGATGCCGGGTCTGTGATGGCTGGATGTAGCTACGACGCCGGGCCTGCGATGGCTGGATGTCGTTACGATGCCGGGCCTGCGATGGCTGGATGTCGTTACGATGCCGGGTCTGTGATGGCTGGATGTCGTTACGATGCCGGGTCTGTGATGGCTGGATGTAGCTACGACGCCGGGCCTGCGATGGCTGGATGTCGTTACGATGCCGGGCCTGCGATGGCTGGATGTCGTTACGATGCCGGGTCTGTGATGGCTGGATGTAGCTACGATGCCGGGCCTGTGATGGCTGGATGTCGTTACGATGTCGGGTCTGTGATGGCTGGATGTCGTTACGGTGCCGGGCCTGTGATGGTTGGATGTCGTTACGATGCCGGGCCTGTGATGGCTGGATGTCGTTACGATGCCGGGCCTGTGATGGCTGGATGTCGTTACGATGCCGGGCCTGCGATGGCTGGATGTCGTTACAATGCCGGGCCTGTGATGGCTGGACGTCGTTACGATGCCGGGCCTGTGATGGCTGGATGTCGTTACGATGCCGGGCCTGTGATAGCTGGATGTCGTTACAATGCAGGGCGTGCGACGGCTGGATGTCGCTACGATGCCGGGCCTGTGATGGCTGGGTGTCGTTACAATGCCGGGCCTGCGATGGCTGGATGTCGTTACAATGCCGGGCCTGTGATGGCTGGATGTCGTTACGATTCCGGGACTGCGATGGCTGGATGGCTGAATGTTGTTACAATGCCGGGCCTGCGACGGCTGGATGTCGTTACGATGTCTGGCCTACAGCGGCATTATGTCCAGAAATAAGCAGTACAGAAATGAAAAAAAATTATCTTTTCGATTAAACATTTTAGTAATAGTAATTTCTTCTTTACAATTGTTCATTTCATTGAGTTGTCATCACATTATACGATATGAAAATGCTTTAGCATGCCGAGCGTGGGACTCGACCCTAAAACCCTTGAGTTAACAAGTTCAGCATGCCAACCTATACACCATAGGGTTAGTTGCTGATGTTCTCCAGTAATCTAAAATATATCATGACACAAATTATTAAAAAGGAGGAAAGTTAAATGACAATATAGCAAATACTTTTAAAATGCAGATTATTTAGAAACTACTTCTTCAGAGGCTTGCAAACCAAATAGTTTTCGTAAGTTTTTAATATATCTATCGGATGGTAGTACCAATGAAAAATATTTCAAAGTCAACAAATGCCATGGGCTATAACGTGACACATATATAATCACGAAAACAAAACATTCTAACGGTTAACACACGGTTTCAAAAAGACATCATGCCATTAACAGCCAGTCTATTCAAAACACTTTCAAAAGTTTGTCGGCACAAAGATATAATATTTACATCTTTATTGTGATAAAAAGCATTGTCTCGAAAACATTACCGGGCCAGAATAAATAATCTAATGGCTAGCTTATCGAAAAATAAACAAAGATGCTTTATGTAAATCGGTACAGAGATATGTTTAAGGTGTTTGCAACATGTTTGCTCTGCGATATCATCCCGACATATTTTCGGTGATATCCATTTTTTTATCCTAACAAATACAGCGGGCCATTCTCTTTTTTCTAACAGCTTGCAATCTGTCTGAAAAAAGACATCACGCCGTTGTCAGATGGCTATCTTCCGGCAATTGAACGACAGTTGCCGACAATACAGGTGTCGGGCCGACAATTTGCCGACAATTAGCCGACACTTTGCCGACACTTTGCCGACAGGTTGTGTTTGCTGGGTCTCCATTCATCGTTACCAACTTTATTGGACGCATGTCACTCAGGGCGCCCGTTAAAACATATGCAAGTAGGAGCAGTGACATTTTCTAAGATTGATTTCAAAAGTGTTCACTTTATCGTGAACAAACTCTACAATTAATGGAGCCCTAAAGAACATCATTATGACTTCAATACCAGTTAAATAGGGCCAGGCAGCGCGCCAGTGTAGTGAATCTGCCGTTGGCCCCTGCCGACCGCCGCAGCAGACACGGCTATGAAGTTCTAGTAGTACAACGTTGCCACGTTAATAGATGGTCAGTCGGTAGTAGAAGGAGGGCTAGAACGTTGAACATTGTCCTCTGCTTTTGATGCTATAGTACTCAAGTGTTGTGTCTCCTACGAATGTTTCTGCCATAGAATTATTTTCATCTCAAATAGGAGTGCAAGAAAATGGAACTATGGAATGTGAGAAGCCGTTAAGGAAATGACGAAGTTCAATAATACAATTAATGCCTTTTATTGCGAGTAATTATGGTCTCCATTTAAGTTTGCGCTTTAAGTTTAAAAACCTTAATCACACAGTACCGGAACAACAGAAAGTCATCAATTTATAGATACATATAAACATGGTGACTATCTTTTGTGGTGTGAGTAAATTCAGTGCCTTCAAAAACAGTATATTTTAATTTCATGCAAAAACCAACTTGCAAAGTATGGCATTGGAACAATAAAAGTATTTGTTAGTGAAACTTTGACATAATGAAACTAAACGTTGTTTACAATCAATTGGATACAGTGTAAGTTTAACCTGTGAACAACAAGTGAAGCACGTAAAGAAAAACTGATATGCTATTATTTAAGAGAAACAGATGTACCTGTAATACTACACTCGCCGTGGACAATATACACCACAGTTCTCGCATGCCAGTATTCGAACCGTGTTCATGTGTGTTCGAGATTCAGATGCAATGCCGTGGGACTTGCTGGTGCACTTACCATTAAACCACCGCATCCCATTCTTGAACAACCACAGAAAGAGAGGATAATAATAGAATATTAGACAATCTGGAAAATTACCTCGAATGAAATGATTTCTTGAATTTTCTGAATCTTTATACAGTTGGAAAATATTTTTCATATTAACCACTGAAATAATAATGGAAATTAGTATTGTAAACCCTTGTCTTTCCAGACCAAAAACATTGTAAATTTAAATTTAAAAATCTTAAACTTAAAATTTCAATGCTTTGTTAGAAAAGGAAATTAATTAGAGAAACTTCATTTTAATTGCAATTGTTACTTTTAACATACATTTTTCAATAGGCTTACGACAAATTTAAGCACTAACTATACGAACTCATTATATTCTGCAGTTTTATGTTAACAACACTAGTAGCCAGAAGTAATGATAACTGTTATTTTTATAGACCAGGACATAACACATGAAAAACTGAGGGCTACATTTAACAGCTTACAAAAGCGTGATCAAGGTTGGCACAGGTCTGGAAAACCTGGAAAACAGGGAAATATCAGTGAATTAATAACTGTCCGGGAAATCAGGGAAATTTCAGGGAATTTCAAACATGTTAGCTGAATGTTAGGGAATTGTGGCATGCATGATATGTTTGTCAGTTATTTCATCAATCGTGCACCGCTGCATTATCATATAAAATTGTTTAAATGACTGTGGACTAAATACTTAGACATTTTTCTTTGCAGTCTATGTAGAGATTAATTTTGTAAGATCAGAGAAGTATTTTTGTCTAAAAGTGTGCTATAAAGCAAAGTACAGAAACAAAAATGTTAGAAAACGGTCAGGGAGAAAATATTATTTTTGTGTACAAATCAGTGAGATGTCAGGAATTTTCCAATGGTAGCCCTGGTGATGTAAACTGCCACTATAATATATTTGTCACCATTAAAATGCTTACTATTTTATATCTTGTAAACAAAGTGTTTGCGATAAACGTAAATGAAGTACATTTGCGTATTGAGTAATCGACAATTAAAAATTAAAGCCAGCGACATACCAAGAAACAATTTCACAAAATTTTACTGCGTATAAAATTCCTAAATAAGCTTTTATATGTATTTCGTTCCAAAGTGATAGCTGCTTACCAAATGTAGGTTAGAAGCTAACTATTCACCTATAGCTAAACTTACAGTAATGTGAAGCTCTACTGATCCTTTAATACTCGTTATTTGTTTATAACGCCTGAAATGAAATTAATTTCTCTAACCCTAGTCAAGGAGGGATCTCACCATCTACAATTTCTTCCAATATACTTTATATTCGTAGTAAAATTTACGCATTAGGGGATATAATCTTTAATCCTATAATTTCTTGTATTGTTCTATACCTCCCACAAATAGGTTTGCATTCAATAACACGATAAAATCGTAGCATTTCCTGCCTGCAGTTCGAAAGTGACCCTGTATCTGGAAGTCAGCTTAACAGTTTTTTTTCTTGCTCAATTTAAGTTTCCGTTTTTTTTTTTTGCTACTGCAAGGCAAATGTTACCATCCCATTCACTAGTGACAAATTAGAAAATTTATTCACCGATTTTTTAAGACACTAGATTTCCCGAAGTCTGTCGTCTCCTACAATCCCACAAGTACTTGCTGCCGCTAAATTTTTCTGGAATAAAAGGGATTTGTCGTAGAGGGTAGGTTTGTTTCGTTTGAGTTCATTCCTGAAAATTGACGCTGTTAGCCTGTACAATCGCGATGTTGTACAGAATTCTTTGTCTACAAAATTTGTCTATAACTGAGCACGATTGCGTTGAGGACTTGGCCTTGAAGATTTACAACATGTTCTTTACATACAGTTTTCATACCATTCATAGTTGTCACTATCAAATGGGGTACACTGTTGTGCATAGTTTGTATCTCATTGTTGTTGTATATACATGTCATCTTTTAGTTGTGAATATATCATTTCGATTAATATGTCACATCACTGAATCAGCTGAAATGTATGAGAATCACGAGTTTCATTACAAGTTTCTACAAAATGCCAAATCGCAACACAGATATCAGTACAGAAGAAGAATAAAAATAATATATAGAACATTTGTTTTATCCATTTGAATAAAAACAAAATACAATCTACACTGATGTTCGTTGAAGTACGGTTTATTTTGCTCCACATTAACCTACTCTGATCTAAAACTCAGGACTTAGTGCACTTACGCATCATTATAAAAATACGTAAATATATTATTTAGAGAAAAACTTTTAAACCAAGTAATGATTTTTCAAACATTTAAACTAAAGACAAATACGACACTATCGAGAAAAAAAATTCAAAACTAAACCGGAATTAACATTAGAATGCCATAGAACAGTTTATTATCTTAATTTACTCTGTCAATCTTAAAACTCTAGAAGGAGTGCTGAGCCCGTATGAACGCTTAGGCAAGCTTGAATCGCTTATAAAAGTAATACACGGATTTCCTTACATAACATTCAGCTTCCTGATGACACTTTACTCGTCTTCTGATGCTGCCTTCATCTGCAAGATGCTTCTCCAAACATTGTCTGCATTGGAATAAAATAATACTGTGTACAATGCATATAAATCGTCAGAAAAGTAAATATTATTTCCGAAACTTAAAATGGCAATCTTAACTTACCTAATATAAAATAAAAAAATGTGAATACAGTAATCTGTATTGTCCATCGTGCTTGGCGAAATTATTTACGTGTAATATTAATGTTCTTGAAAGAATGTGAAAATTGACCACATGCTTATAAATACAGCATTGAATAATTCTTAGGCTACAATTTTTTAAAGAACGTGGCAACATACCGATAGGTACGCCTTTTAATTCTTATTAGTGGGAAACCACTGATTCGCAGCGAAATTAAACTGCTCGAATCAGTGAAAGTATATCCACTTAGAATCGGTGGAAAAACCAGTTATTGTTCAATTTCACTAATTGAATACATCAAAACCAACTGCGTGCCGCAAATTAAATATTCTTTATATTGCATTTAAGGACGCCATTAAGAAAAATAAACATATTTCCAACATTCGGTATTTATATTTTGGAATTTTACATAATTTCGGTACCGAAGTAACAAACAATTCGTGGTGTCCAGGATTTGAACATAAAGCATCCAGCTTATAGACCATTATCTTACAAACAGTGCTACCAAGTGAACGTTGGCGTCAGAAGGGAGAATATAATAAGTACCATAATTATTTTTAGAAAATATATAGCTTTAAATTGTATACCAATTCTTTTCGGTTTAGTATCATTGGTAAAATTAAGGATTGTTAAAGCCCTAATATGTATATACAGTGACGATCACAAATATTAAAATGTCCTGTTCCTTTCACGACGTCTGTACAATAAGAAATTATGTTGACACACACGCATACGTCCAGCTGTATTTTGTATTCCATTTCATCAGATTCAACAAATAAAAAACAATCCTTATAAAAAAAAATCAATATATTACACAAATGTAAATAAATGCACGTTTTCCGAATTAGAAATGTACATACACCTTCGTACGAAGAACGAATGTTTTCGTACATCAACATAAACCAAATAAATTCTCCATTTAATATTTAGCCTGCCCTCACTTTTGCTTCAGGACGCTTCTCAAACGCGCTGGCATTGACTTTACTAACGTTTGTATGACACTGGGAGGGATATTGTTTTACTCATGAAGGTTTTTCTCCTTCAAGTCCCGCCGCGTGCTTGAAATATGATGTTTTCGTAGCTTAATTATGCCCAAAAATGTTATATTGAATTTAAGTTTGAGGGTTGGGGTGCAGTTTCTATTACACTAGGACAATTATACAGCAGCCATATTCGTGTTACAGAGGATTTACGCTTACCACCATTATCCTGGTAAAATGTGCATTACTACATCAAGTTGTATGGTATTAGGTCGCAAATTATGTTTAAACAAGTCAATATAGTTTTATCAATCCAATAGTCAATATATAAACGTCAGTTCATCTACGTCACATGCACTCATGCACCCTCACACCATAACTGAACCCACGCCGTGCTTGACAGTACGATGAGAATGTTGGGGAAGTATCTCTTTATTTGAATTTCTCCACACTTATGGCGAACTGTCATGACCGAAAACCTTGAATCTACTCTCATCTAGAAATATTACATCAGTCCAGTAATCGTTCTGTAAATATACCTTCATGAAGTTAAGTCTCTTCTTACAGTTATATTTGCTTGCATACGATTATTTCTGTGATGTTCTTGCATTGGGCACTGTAGTCACTATCGCTGAGAACTCTTCTCATTGTCATTGGCGACAGCGACTTTGAAAGTATTTCGCAGGTCTCTTGCAATAGCGCATGGACTGGTAAAAGATCTCCGACGAAGTTATTTCACAATATAACTTTGTTCTCTAAGAGGAAGTACGTTTGGCCATCCACTCCTCAGTTTGTCTCAGCATCTTTGTACTTTTGTACCACTTTGCGATACATTGCACAGTCGCGCGCGTACATGGGTAGTACTGTGGGATTCATTAGAGCATATGAAAATATTTGTTAGTTGTAACAGTTTGTATGAATTCATTGGGGTTTAGTACTGTTTGTTTTTGTAGGACGTTATTTTGTGTTTTTGTGTGTATTGACTGTATGTGTTTCTCAAACCTACAATTTACTTAATAGATACACTTTGTTTTATTCGCTTTTGTTTGTAAACCTTTCCTGCAAAACGTCTGAAGTATGTATTCAGAATAGCATGGTTTTTTGTAAATCATTGATCGGCACTGTATGTCTTTTCTGCCTCCCACTTTACACGCACAGGGATAGAATGCATTCAGTTTTACTGCAAAAACCCCCTTGCCAAGAGTTTTTTTGTAAGTTAGAGTGTTTCCGTCTACGCCATGGTTGCCTGCATTTTATAGGCCAATCTCGGTGAATTGAGCACTTTTGAAAGTCCATTTATCTGAAATGAGTCAATAAATATATATTACTTTAACTTCAGAGTGCGGTAGAAAATACACACTGTGTTTATTGCATAGAAAGCAATATTTATTTCAAAAAGTGGTTATAGGTAAAACATGGCTGAAAGTAAAAATCACCCAATGCCCCAAAAGTGCTCACTTCAGAGTGAACAGCCTTTAGCAGATATGTACGTAAGTCGGCAAACTTGCTAGAAATAAACAATACGGGAACTGATTTCCCGCTTTCTTTACGACGCAAAACCGAGCCACTTCACTTTCAATGTATTTTCGCCGTGGTTATGACAGATATTTGCTTGATACCTCGTCCGCGTGGTCAGGGGAATTTAAAACGCCTTGCCACTCGCCACGCGCCTTTTAGCGCGAAGCAATGGGTTGTCGTAAGTTCGAGACATTGACTGAAATGGATCTGTACACCTGGCGACCCTGCGAGTTTCTCGCTCGCTGTACACTCTTCCCTCTCTATCTTCGTGTATTCTAATCACGTTTATAACGTCAGATCCGCTGCAGTGACATTCAAAGTTTACAATGTTTAGTATATAGAGCATCCTATCAGAGATATTCTCTCACCAACTTTATTATCTGCATTTTAGTAGTATATTGCTATAAAATGGTCCCGTTGAAAGAATAGTCTGTTTTGTCTCTATGATAACTGACATTTTAAAAACATAAATTTTATTTGTTACATTTAAAAAATAAAATATCCAATTCATTACCATTATTTTTGTTGTACAAATCTTGCCAGAGTTGTTGGTGTGTTGAACTATCACCTACGTGTATTAAACATTCTAGTAAAAATTTTTTTGTGCGCCATATTGTAAGGTAGCGCTACCCGACAGTATATTGTGTCAAATGTCCGGAAACAATAAACCTATTACTACCTAATTTGGCAAACAAGATTCACCACGGTGATCAAATAAACATAGATGTTTTACGTGGGTAGGTCACTTAGTTCTAAAATGGCGGCCATACGAACATTTTGATTAATTATCAATAACCACAGAACCTTGTGACCAAGGAATGAAAAAAACAAAAAAGAAGGGAGGGGGTTACAATTTTGAAATATTGCACATGTACTAGTGAATGTTTTCGAAAATTCGGAAATTTGATCGAAATAACACAGCACATTGGAAAATTAACATTCGAATGAAATGAGGCTTTATCAGTGCTTTAAGCAAAACATGTTATACAGTACAAAATATCTGGAAGGATTACTTTCTGTGTCCATATTGGTATGGTAAATGTTGTTTAACATAAAATAAGAAAGAAATTAGCAAAGTCATTCAGCTTAACTTTCTTTTTATCGTTGATAAAGTAGGTACTTATATGCGAAAATATATGTCCGTTAGAGTTTAATTTTGTGCATATTCTCAGGCATTAAAATATCGACACAATGAATCAAAACATTTTTCGTAGAACATTTTATTCTCTACACAACTTCCAATGCAAAAAAAAAATATATTGTAGCTGTTTGTTATAAACTGGATTAATTTATGTAACTGGCAAACATTCTGCAATGAGAGACATTGTACAGCTAAGATGTCCGGGGGCATCTCGCTTGTTTTCTGACAGCTTTGACAAGTTCAGGTGCGTGATTAAAAAACTTTATAAGCTAGTTCACATAATCGTCCTAAATGTGTATATTTGCTTCGCTTTATACGATAACTTCCACAAAGCACGGCCCTCTGGGATATTGAAGAACGGTGGGGAAATAACTGTCTATGGCCTTCTACGATACATAATGATGTGAGTTGCAGCGTTTGTTTCGCTGCTGCATGCATCTCCGACCTGACGTCACCTCGTCGCTTACTCAACACAGCAGTAGAAATCGGTATATTTTATTACCATGGCTTTATTGGGCAGTCTGCATTAAAAAATTTGACATAAAATGGTATTAGAAGATTGGACTTGGATGGAATTAGGGCCTCTGCTTCTATATGGCGGTATTCAAGGAAGTAAGATTATTTGCCTTTCTTGCTGACTTAACGAAGCACTAAAATACAAATAAAATAACATTAATGCGGAGCTTTACGCTACTCTTGTCGCTTTTACAAAATAAAAGTAAAAGTTATTCCTCTGGGGATTCCAGCTCGCCAAGAAAAGTGATGTGTATTTTTGTAATATTTAATCGCTTATAGGAGTTGTGGTGTTGTAAATGTCATACCTTACCCCATGACAAACCGGGGTCAAATCCGTATTGTCGTGTGTAGGAAACATGGCGGATGTTTCTGTTGGCCGGTGGTTAGTGTCGGGGTATTCCCGATACTCAGTTTCCTGTCGCTACTCCATCTCTACCTCTCTTCACCAACCATCAGCGCTGAAGACCTCAGCTGTTAAGCGCCGCTTACGTCTCTCTCAAGTCACTGGTGTCAACATAAGACTGTGTTTCACCTACATGCAGTATATCACCTCTACATTGATCGTTCAAAGAATTACATTACATTGTTCATCTACGTTCTCAATAAATGTTAATTTTGTATCCATCGAATATCATATGTTACTTGCAGATGCCACATAGATATGACGTGAAATACGGGTTTCGTACGTGCCATACGAAAGCTTTCCTATTATTCCTATTATGTTTTAACTTGCCGACTGAATTGAGATTATTTTCGGAACCATGAGTCTTTGCGGAAGACTTTTTTTCTTATAAAACTCTCAAATACTCAGCTGCGGTTAATCTGGTGGTTTGTAATACACAAGCTCCATTTCCCTTGTTAGTGTTAATACTTTCAGACCTACAATTAAATGTTTGGTGACAAAATTAAAACAAGTAACAAAATTGTAAAAGAGAAGACATATGACATGAATAATTATACAGGAATAATTACAAAGCACTTGCAGTGTATTACATTATTTAGTCCAACTATAATTTTGTTAATCTAATGTATACGTGTAGTTGTGAATAAATACATAATTAAAAACAATCTTAACATGTTTGCGCCCTAACTTTGCTTTCCAAAAATATTTTTGCTTGAACAAATGATGAAGTCGATTTTATTAACTGAGAATTTGTTTGAGTAAATAAGCCTAGTATACGTATTTTATATAAGGCATGCTTAGTGCCGAGACAAAACGAACACGCAGTCAGGTGGTTCCCCTATTCAACCGATTCATAGTCCGCCCGACTGTATGAGGTTCCCACTGCTTGCAGCTTGCACTACTGTCCGCGAAAGACATCGTGGCCCTGATATCCCTCGTCCGTCAGTAATGGGCGTCCGTCAGTAACGGACGAGCGCTGCAGCAGGCGGAAATTACTAACGGCACGGTTATCTATACTCTTTACTAAAAGAATTTTACATGGTTTCCGTTGGATTATTTCACACTAAAGCCTGGTTCAGTTCACATTCTTACAAATCACGCCAAACGAAGCTGTCCAAATGTAAACAGTATTCATAAGACTGTGAAATATAGACTTCAGACCGTTGAATCTGACACATTTCATGGTCTCTCATTATCTTACATATGAAAACATTATTTTACATAATGAATAATTTAATGTTTTTAGTGATTATCACATTATGTTTTCAAAGATCTCGCGTGTGTGTGTTAGCAAGGGGAATTGTAACGTTACACCTCCTTAAATATCAACAAAATATGCATTATTTGTAAGTAATTTTTTCCAGTGGTCCAGTGTGGTCTGTTCAAATTTATAATTTACTATTTATTTCTCAGATCTGATACAGGCTAGTACATAATTCCAAAGGTCTCACCACTAATTTACCTTAACTGCATTACATATAATGTGTTGGAATATATTCAGACAAAACTGAGCTCACAGAACTATTATTCGAGTTTTGTATCCTTTTTCCTCCAACGCCATCTCTCTTGCAGCAGTTAGCCAAGCCCACTCCGAGGCACGCGGCACGCGACTTGGGAGGGGGAAGCCTCCCGAACATACCCGAAGTGGGACTTGGAAACATTTTCAGCTACACGAGATCGCTATTTTTGTGGCGAGAAGTGTACATCTAATTATGATAATGTTGACCTGGCATACGTTTTGACTATACCGCTGTGTGAATTTCGATTCCAGCTCCGAAGCTCCTTCAGCTGGTGTGCGTACTGAAAATATTCTCACACGGTCATAACTAGGGATAGGAAAATTTCGCGAGTTCAATGACCTGTGGGCTAGACTCCACAGTCATGTGTATACTCGGGCCTACTGCCCCGCATAGTTTCCAGTGTTATTTCACACCTGGCAGTATGGCACTCGCTACTTGTTTCCTTACAAGTCTGCTATTGGCTCAGAGTCGTCCAGGGCGTGTCTAACAAACTGCGATCCAGTTGCAAAGTAAACTTCAGTATACACGTGTTTGACGTCTATCTTGTCCTGAAATGAACTCACGAAATGTTCCTATCCTTAGTAATAACATTATGTTTTCAAAGATAATGATTCGCGTAAAATCACTAGCCGATGACTTGACACTGAAGTCCTTCGAAATATTTGTCTGTTTGTGTTCACTGAGGCGTACAAGTTGGCAGGCAGCGCCTGTTAATCTATGGCTCGCGCATTGTCTATGTGCAGAAATCCACCGACTGCCGTGGCGGCCTCGGGTGTAAACAGTGCCTTTATTCTAATTTATTACGCCCCAAATTTATGAGTTGCGACTGCCAATATCACCCAAAACCACATACATACGTTGTTTATTGTCGCTGACAAACATAAATAAGGTTCATTTGCGAGTTGCCAGCAATGTTTGGATCTGGGAGAAGAAGGGTTAAAAATTGCGTATTCCTGTCTTTATGCCCTACCTATTGGACGTTTCATAAATATAAGATCACAATCATGTTAACGTTTCAAAAGTGATTTGTAAGATACATTAATCTGGGTGGGGCAGCGGTGCCATAGTGGTTACACTACTTACCTCCCACCGAGGCGAACCGGGTTCGATTCCCGGCGGGTGCCACCCCCCGCCCCCTCGGATTCTCGCGTGTGAGGATCGCGCTGGATGATCCCGCAGATAGACTGGTTTTCTCGGGGATATCCCGTTTCCCCCTCCATTTCCTCTGGCGCTGCTCCATAACCTCCTCATCGGCTCTCAATACGTGGTTTTCTGGTACCGAGAAGTTCTCTCGACAAAGAGAACAGAGCCGAAGAGTGCTCGTAAATTAATTTGATGCTGATCGGGTTAATTATTTCCGCTGAGCGAAGACAACAGCGTAAAACAGCACCTTGCCGTGCCTAGAACCGCGGAAGTCAAGCCAAGCAAGTCTATAGCAGCAACTGATCGGAATTTGGAAGGAGAGCTATCCCGTAGAGGTGTATTTTAGCACAGGGTACATAAGAATAGCTGCGAACTCCAGCAGCACACGCCACCAAAATGGCGTCAATAGCTACCAACGTGCAGGACCGCCGTTCGTCAATCAGCACCCGGTAGCTTAACTTTCCGGCCAGTAGCCCGGACATTCGCAGAGCGCGAATGGGTACGAACACATCTATGTAATCACAACGCCATTTCGTCTGAGTAAAATTTACTTACTGTGTATGCCCTACCTTCAGTGGATTCAGTTAAGGGTGGTATCCTAAAAAAATTCATATTTTATCGTTGTAGGCAATTGTATTAAACAATTATAGAAATAAGTTACAAGTAGTATAACTCACATAAAAATCTTTGATGTCATATTTCTCACACGGCATGCTGTCAATATCACAATTTTAGTGTTCTCGGGAAGCACAAATATTATCAACTAACTCTCTTACTGAAAAAAAACAAAAGATAAAACGTTTTATTAAGCACACATTAAAATGAGCATAGACACGAATTTCCAGTCGGTTTTGTTAAATTTTGTGTAAGTGAACACGTATACTTTTTTCACGTCCCGAAAACACTAACATTGTGATTTCTACACGCCATTGTGCAAAAACTACGCATTATAATATTTCTATACGAGGAAATATCACTTATTCGTAATTTCTTGCAAGTTGTAGAGTCTTTGTTTGTTACAATAAAAAATTATGCATTTTTTAGGTGAACAGAAGCAGTTCCCCCACAGACCGTTAGCCAGGGCTGTTTATGGCACCTAACAGCTTCTCTTTCTGGTTTGGAGGATGCTTCGAACTTCGACGCGTTAAAATTATTTGTGTGTTTATTTTATCTTTCGCTCCCGCGCGGGTTGTTTTTTTTTTCAGCGACCTTTGACCTTTCCACCCGTACACAGAGGTTTTTTCTACGGCGCGCTTGGCAGAGCTTCTCTTTTTGTTCCCTCGCTGGCTGTGGAAGACTGCGGCATCGCACATCCCAAGCGTAGTCAATATTTAAACTTCAAAGCGAATTGGATAACTCACCCGTTTATCATAATTTTCGTACAAAGTTGTCGACGTAATTGGTCCTAGTCTATTGAGAAATGTCCCCGTTGGAAGAACTTTCCCTGATAAGTTGCATTTTACCTAGTCAGTTTGTAGACCAAATTACGTTTCTAAAATATGCGCAGTTGAAGACCAGAATTTCAAATGCCAAAAGAATATGAAATAATAACATTTCTTTTCTAAAATAAGTTTTAATTTTTCTTGTTGTAGCCAGTTATTTCTGAAAAAAAGCATTAACGAAATTTTGTAATTAACATGTATGAAATAAATTTGCCATAACGTGCAATACATAACAAGAATAATTCTATCCGAAATTTAAATGACGTATTTTAGAGGTATGCATGCCCGATACGTAGAATAGTTGTATGGTTCACAAAATGTTTACTTTTATTAAAGTATATTAAAACTAACAACGCGATCTAAAAAATTCATTACAGCAAAATTTGGAATTACATTTGGTACACGCACGTGACTTTTAAAAAATCGGAATTATAATGACCACTGATAACGAACATGTTAGCAGAATAGTTTTAGAAGCTTAATCGAAATATAACGATCAGCGTTTCACTTCATTTATTGGAAATTAAGATTTTTCTAGTCTGGCGAATACCTACATAGTTATAAATACGTGCTGATAGTCAGCAAAATGGATCCAGTGAGTAAAGTTTGTGCGAACCAACACAGAGTAGTTAACCAGTTTATAAATCTACGCAGAGCCATCATTTGATAACAGAATATTCACATACCTGTAGTAGTTATGTCTTTTCACCGCGTGCGGCAGCAAACATAGTTTCATGTATCTTGCAGGCATGCCGTGCCAGTCATATTAAATAATACATTTTATTTTAAATATTTAAATAAAAAAGCAGGAGTTATAATGGATATATATCATTAAAATAAAATAGGTAAATATGGATTTTATATACAAATATCATGACATACGCAAAATTTGTTAGGTAAAATTTGGCCATCCAAAATTCCCATATTTCCCATATTTCCAAAGATTGAAGTGATACTGCATTGCACAAATATGCGTACTTATTTGTGTGTTTTGATAATTTTTTTTGTTAGGAAACCCATGAACGTGCGCCCTAAATTCTTGTCTAAAATAAGAAAGCCCACTTCAGGCTGATCGTGTAAGTTACCTTTGAAATATCACGCAAATAGGAATTGTAACGTTGATGCCCTGCGACGTGACTGAAAACTGACTGAAGACAGCTGTTTCTCAAAACATACCAACCAGATTCACGCGATACTGTGATAGGAGAGTGCACTGGAGTTTGCTACCGTGTCTGTCGCGTTTAGTAATATGATACAACTCAAATTCTCATTGCTCCAGCTCTACTACAGGAACATTGCACGCAAGTTCACGACTTTGCGCGTAGAGTCGATATCGCTGTACATCGCCCAGCCGGAGAGGCCCGTAGCGATTCATTGGATCTAGCCTCAGTTACACAAACACCCCTTTCCACTAGGCGGTAAATGTTTAGCGAAAGGTCTTTTTCGCGAAAATATTAATGGCCATGCTAGACTTCAACATCCTATGCCCGGATCACAACTTCCTTTGTTTATTGGACGCGTTTCTACGTGATAAGACATGTTTTTATTTGACTGGGTCAATTGTTAGGGATAGGAACACTTCGCGAGTTCAATGACCTGTAGGATAGACTACACAATCGTTTGTAAAGTAAAGCCTCAGATGTTTATTTATTGGTTGCTGACGTAGAGAGTAACCAGCGCTATCCGACAGCTGGCCCGTAGGGGATTCGTTAGTTGCCTCCTTGCAAGTATGCCATTGGCTCAGAGCCGTTCATGGTCTGTATAATAAACGGTCATCCAGTTGCAAAGGCATCATCAGTGTACATGGGTTTGACTTCTATCTTGTCCTGAAATGAATATTATGCGAAATTTTCCCATCCCTACCAATAGTAATAAAGTGCTCTGATACTGAACGTCCATGATTCGCGGACAGGCATTTGAGACACGTGACATTTAAAATCATCCAACCACGAAAGTACATACGAACTAAAATGTTTTGGAGTAACAACTGGTCTTGAAATGTTTCCGCGAATAACACCTGTCCCTATAAATGGGGCCTCGGTGGCCGAGCAATTAGCCCGCTCGCCTCCCACCAAGGCGAACCAGATTCGATCCCCGGCCGGGTTAGCGGATTTTCGCATGTGGGAATCGTGCTGAACGATGCCGTTGGTCGGCGGGTTTTCTCGGGGATCTCCCGTTTACCCCGCCCTTTCATTCTGGCGCTGCTCCATACTCACCTCAATCACCCTCAGCGGCTCTCAAGACCTCGCTGTTAAGAGCCGCCCAAATCTATTCACTCACTCACTAGGCGGTAACCTCGAAATAATTCAACATTCCCTGATATCTTACACAAAGTGCTCGCCGGAGGGCCGAGAACAGCCACTATATGTGGTCATGTTCAAAGTAACAGCATTATAAATTAGTTATCGGTCCTTTCCTCTCTCCGTCCTTCCCTCCCTCTCCAGCCAATCACCGCCCACCCACAATAACATTCCAACTGGTGTGTGCAACGCTCTTCAAGCTCGTCTCTTTTCTCATCCACTATGGTCTGGGCATATCGGTGAGCATTAAGGTCATCTTGATCTAATATGGAGGCCGGGTGTCATCAAAACATGGCGTGCAGCTGGCTGCAGATCTGGTGCCTTTGCACGGTCTCATAGAAATTGTTATACTGGCGTCTCTTTGGAATAAAACGATATAAAGTGCGTTATGGAAATAGCAAACTTGCGTTACTCTACAAAATTCAATAACTAACTAGCTGTAACTTAAATTGTGAATACAACCGAATGCACCGTTATCTCCGTTAGTAGTCAAAACAATTCAGACATAAACATTACTTTCTTTGTAGACATTAACTAGTATGTTAAATATTCACTGCTAGCGGGACAATTTTTGTACATTATATATTATGTAGGTCATAGCTCATCTTCTGAAAAGAAACAGCTTTCGACAAGTGCATTTAATATAAAGGCTTGTACACATTTATTAGAATTGTGAACATGCAACCTGCAAGTCTCGTATGTTTTACCGCAGGGGGAACACATTTTCTGTTGGTATCTGTTTCCCCCTTTATCACCATCCTAAGTTTTGATATAACAGAGTGCAGAGCAAAAAAATGATGTCGCATTAATCTCATTTAGCATTTAAAGTTATCGTCAGATTGTGGATATTATTTGTATTGGATAGGAGAAAAGTATAATGGCATACTTTAAAAGTGCTTATTTTACCATAACATCCAGTTAAAGTGGATTAAACATAAGGTCTGAGCAGGATTTCATGACAGGAAAAAGGGATGATCACCCTTGAGGCGTGGGTTTTTAGTTTACAGCTAACGAAAAGAAGAGTGAAAGGGTGTCTCAGGAACTCAGAACTAAAGAAATTTCGATAAAAGATGTGAGTGAAAAGATATAAGTCTAATGGAAACATTCCTCTCTGATTGTACCCGTATGGAAGCGGGAGGGATCATGCTTCTCTCCCTTCCATGTCGGGACGTGGAAGCAATGCCGCAGAGCTTCAGGACCAGCCTGTAGCGGGCGTGACATGTCGGACATCCCAGCTGTTTCGCGGCTGGTAGGGTCGAGCAACCAGCTTGTAATGACTCACATACACGTCACATCAAACGCAATGCAGCTGAAACTGTGTGTCGCTGATTCGATCATGTAAAGAAGAGAGTCTCTCCCCTTCTAAAGAAAGAGATTCTATCTAGCACCTTTTGTCGATACCAAGTACACATACATAT
Source organism: Dryococelus australis (assembly GCA_029891345.1). Classification (NCBI taxonomy): domain Eukaryota; kingdom Metazoa; phylum Arthropoda; class Insecta; order Phasmatodea; family Phasmatidae; genus Dryococelus; species Dryococelus australis. The sequence continues at coordinate 12,314,071 of CM056994.1, read as the reverse complement.
TGCAAGAAAATAATTATATTGAAGCTAGTTGGTATCAAAATAAAGGTATCGATACTTATCGAATTCACTAGAAGCGAATCATTCCAAGAGGGTGTAACCCTGCCAAATATGGGTCTCTTATTTTTTTCAAATTGAGGTATTTCTAGTTAATTTTTTTATGTTAATAATGCCTAAATGTTTTTTACTGTCCTTTTATACGCATGATACGACTGCAATACATTATACACTTTAATATCCACAACAAATAATACACTTTATTTGAACACATACAGTGGCCCATATTTGGAATGTATGTCGCCTTATATGGGCCCCTATATATATTGATGTGAGAGACTACAAAAAAAATTTTTTAATGAAGGAAAAAGTTGTTTAAATGTACTATTAGCTATTAAGGCATTTTGCACAAATGAAATAAATTGGTTCTGGCCTATTTATACAGTGATGGTTACGCTAAATATTTTGCACTGTGCGCACTGGGTCAACTCCTTACCTCTTCAATAGTTAAAAAATAGTCAATGCCTTTTATATTATTTTCTGCGCATGGTGAAATAATAAAATTCAAAACACATTCACAACCACTACAAAAATTAAACACTTTTTTAAAAAACATACAGTAGTACATATTGGGAAGGTTTGGGAGTCTTGTGGACCCCTACAAAATATATTTCAAAACAAGGGAAAACATTATTGTAATATCTTACTAGCCATTAAGGCATTTGTCACAAATAAAAGTGATTTGTCTTGATCTATCTGTACAGTCAAAATCACACCGCATTTTGCACTGAGTGCATTGTACCCACTACTCCTGTCTTCTGTCTTCGGAAGATAGCCCACTGCAATATGCACACGCAGCATCATCATCTTCGTCACAATCAGGGTCCATATCATCGTCTGTGTCGATGAGTTAGGGGTCGTCAAGACCTGATTCTGAGTCAGTTGAATCAGGGCAGATGCTCTTCTTGCTTGCAGTTTGTTTCGTAGAAGTAGTTTTCTCAGTTATAAATTTTTTCCTCTTTGCAAGTTGTTTTGCTGAATGTTTCGAGGTATTGCATTTCGTTTCCTTCAACTTCTTCATGTAGGGAGAACCAGTGATGAGGGCTGCTGTGCCTTGTCTTGAGGGTCGCCCCTTTGTCCCCTGTTTCTTATGTAATGTTGGAAGTGGAGAAATGTCAGTAGGAAGGACAACTGTTGAAGGAGGTTTGGTGGCATTCTGTAGAAAAACTCCTTCCACTGGAACTTCTTCCACTACTTCACTTTCTAGAGCAAAAATAGAGAAATCATGGTCTCTAAAGATGTCTTTGTTGAGAGGACACAAGTCAGTCTTTTTGAAACCGCTGACAGCTGTTTTAGTTTAAGCAGCCCGTTGATAAGCATTCCCCATCAAGTCAGCCACCTGGTATTGTGTAACTACACGCCCATGATGGTTTTTCAGTCGTGTGTATATTTCCTGAGTGTAACAGATCATAAATGGCCTCATGGAAGCCACATCGAGCGGCTGCATTTTGTGTGTTGAGTGCGGGAGAAGGCAGATCAACGAACCGTGGTTGTCTCTTGCCATGCCAATGACATCTATGTTCTTTTTGTGGGAATAATGCCCATCGAACACTTACACAACAGGGCCTTCCTAAGTCGATTTCACACAACGTATAACATATTGAAACCACCGGGTGCATATGTGTTGTTGTATCCACCCAGAAGGGTGACAAGCTGCGACTGCTCCTGGTGGTGCCCCATCCATTAACTCAGGCTTCATGTTTTTTCCTGGGGAATATCAACATGGGTGGGACAAATTATCCTGCGGCGTTCATGCACGTGATGACAGTGCACAAATTTCCCCTTTCGGCCGATGTTTAAAGCAGTCACTAATATTTTCCCTTTTGCAGCCTACCACTCTTTGGTGTTTCCTCTGGACTATGGTAATTCCCGTTTCGTCAACGTTGCACAATCTGCCAGGCGGATGGTTAATCTTCACCATTTCTGGCTCGAGAATGAAAGAAAAAAAATTGCAATGTTCTCCGGGGAGAACACCTTTACTCTAGCAGCAGAAATTCCCTGTGGCGTTCTCAAAGAGAGTGTGCTGTCTTTTAAAAATCTTTTAAACCAGTTTTTACCAGCTGCTGCTTTATGGTCCGAAAATAAATATGGGATCCCGTTTCTAATGGCCAACTGGTAAGCTAAGCGATGAACATCAGAAGCCGTTAAACCAAAAATACCTCCTGTCCATATCAATGCAATATTGAAACATACTAGTCTCAATTTCCTTAGGCAAAACAGTTTTTCTTCCCAAGGTTGTGGCCACTGCCTGTTTGGGATTAAGAGTGGTGTCATTTACATACCATTGTAGTGTCGATCTCGGGACATTATGTGTTTTAGCTGCTTTTTTTAGCCCCATTTATATTTTCCTCACTGCAGAAATGGCACTTGCCATAGCACCCTCACCCCACTTCTTAAGTTGTGGCTTCGACAGGAACATCTGAAGGACACAGTCTTATGTAGTACGGTATGCTCCAATTAACATGTTTTCAATTAGACCTAATTCAAAATTCAATTACACAAAAATTGTAATCGTATGTGATTTGCAATATCAATGACTTCCTATTATGGGCCCCTTAGAATTCCTTAAGTGGCAGGTAGAATGGTCGAAATATCACCATTTTTCTACACGAAGGATGCATCTGAATACATTACGTAGTTTATAGGTTTTATAGTACAAGTTATATAGTTTAAGAAATATTAAGTTATATTTAAATATATCTTACCTCCAGATACTTATATCGCGTAACGTTACCCACTGCAAAATATTCAGAATGAACGAAATTACTAATATCACTGTGGAAGACGCAAATGTTGGTGTCGCGCGTTTTCAATGTAACAGGTCACTGCTTGCTACTCGTTGAAGAAGTTCTGATGTGAGCCAACAGATGGCAGTACCAATCACGCCGGATACGACGGGGGCCCATATTAGGCTGGGGCCCATATTTGGCACGTTTACTCTACACTCTAAGAAATTATTCTAAAATTTATTATACCACTGTATACACTTAGCGAGAAAGTGAAAATGATAATATTAACCCCTATACACACATTGTAGCATTTCTACATTTGCTCAGGAGACAGTCAAATGTGTAGGGAAATTTCCAACTTTGTATAGTAGCGATGCTAAATCTTCCTATATCTGCAATTTGCTATGTGGTATTATATCCATGCAGTGTATAGGTTAAAAAATGCCATTAAAGATTACCAGAATATTTTTTACAGTATAAGACATGGGTGTGACCTGCTGGAGGGCTGGAGTATGGATGGGTAAACAGCATGTAATTGGTGCAAGGCTATTCCTTTTGCAGGAATGGTGCTGACCAAAAGAGAAACGCACTCCTGCTTCGTGTGTGTCCTTGACACTGGGTGGGTCATTCGCTGAGGCCTGGTTAGAATATCGTTTACTTCAGGAAGTTTATTTCTAGCCTGGTGGTAGACTAGCTGAGCTAAGAGGAAACTTCCTCCCTCTGCCAGTTCTGGTCGCATTTCTGTGGTCCGTCAAGGATGTGGGAGGCAGCGGGTCAGAAATGTGCCGAAGTTACTGTTAGCTCTGGTATCGAGGTATCGATGACAAAGCAAACTAATGTCCAGGGAAAAGGCTAGTTATGTGTCTCAAATAGCCTCTCTTAGCTCAAGGGAACCCACTAACCCTACACGGTGCCATCGGCAAAGCTCAAAACATCGAGGTTAACAAACATGAGGAAATTCTTGGGTGATCCCCATTCCTGGTTTACAAAAAGGGGTATCCTGCTCCCAAGCTAACCATAAATAAAGGGCAATCGTGATGGCTTTGGCTTGGTGGCAGACTGATCGATTCGTTTACAGTCAGACCATTGGGCCCCGTGCAGGAAATTGACTGTGAAGTAATTCAACTATATGGTAATGGACAAAATTTATGTCAATGCATTAGTACATGCTAGAGAAACACACAAATGTCATGAAAAGAAAGGTGGATCATGAGCTGGCCTTTATCCCTGTTAAAGGATCCGTTTACTCAGTGAACTGTTGGAGTTGTGAATCTGCATCCCTATATGTTTCTCTGGACTCACATACCAAGGGACCCCTGACACCTACAAGACCAAATGAGGTTTGGACTTATGCTGCTCGTGGCTGAAAATTCACGATGGCGGTAGATAGTCTTTCTTCTAGACAAGGAAAATATGCCAAGCGGGACAGATAACATGCCTTAATAGCTTAAGGCATAAACCCATACTCTAGATGGCCCTTGGCTAGGGCTACCTGTTTTTCGCGCAAAGATTTATGCGAAGACTGGACTTCAATGTCCTATGGCATACTTTCAGTTTTCCTTACGACATTGGTCACGTGTATTTGTCGAGAGATAGTTCCTTTCCTGACAAGGCGAATCAGAATAAGGTAACTCAGACAAAGTGTGTTCGTCCATGATTCGCTGGCAGACACCTGTAATGTGTGACAGTCCAATAACGAACGTTGATCTGAGGTCTAGTTTTTTGGAGTACAATAAGTCCTGAAAATTTTTTTGCAAAAATCAGATGGCCATACCCATGCCTAAGTGGAGTGAAAAGACGTGTTTTATATAAATCTATCCATATGGAATATGTGTTTTTTTTTTACCATTTTCGCTTGTTATTAACAATTTGAATAGGCAGTATTTTTGGACACGTGTTATCTTACTACAATAAAATAATATATGTCAAGTATAAGAGTAGCAAAATTCTCCTTCTCTCAGCTAAATAATTAACAAGCAATTATATGTTCTCGTGAAAACAACTGTCGGTGATCATTGGGTTTTTGAGTCGAGAGCGATGTGAAACATTAAAACAGACGACTAATTTAACAGTTCTCTCTTGGCTGATGCATTTTCACTTGCCTCCATTATATTGGTCCAGAACACCTATTGCTTCACTACCGTAGTGTAGTCGCTGACCAAGCGAACCCGATAGCTGCCGGTGGCCTGCGAGATTTCTCGAGGTACTCCCGCCCCCCCTCCCATTGCATTTCGTCTCTGTAGCATCTTTGGAAACGCGCTCAATTTAATCATTCCCGAGGTCCGATGGGTGATATCAGGCTCCCGTTCGAAGACAGTTCGCTCCGGTGGCTGTTTCCCTGCCTAAAGATCTCTCCATAATCTTTCGAATTTTAATTGTTATTAATGTTGAATAATAGTGCCACCATATTCTTTTATATGTATTATACCGGGTGAGTCAGCCGCGCCTATTTTTCCGTGTATATGCAACCCGCACAAATAACAAACCATCTAGCAACACATCGCTAGTAGCAGAAGACCACGTGCGCGTTGATTTGTTGTAGTTAGTACAGTTAGCTGTGAACAGACGGTTATATGTGAGCAATGCGTTGAGAAGTGGCCACTGTGTCAGAGAATGCACATTCGTTTACTGTGTGTTTAACCAGGTTATTGCTGTGTTCACCCATTACGTTGGTACGTGAAGATTACATCCTTAGTAACACACATCTGCCTCGCTTCGAGCCATTTTGTTTCTTAATGTGACATAAAAATGCAGTCACCGCTTGCTATACTGACGTAAAGAAATCAACGCGTACGTGTTGTTACTTAGCGACGTACTATTTCCGCGCTGCTGATTGGTGCAGGCTGATAACGGCTTCGAACGTTCAGCTAACAGACGAGTTGCCATAACGAGTACGTACAAAGCACGGGACTCGTGCTACACAAGACACAGCCATTTTAAAGCGGAGGAAATGTTTTGTTAAATCGGCAAAACTCTGTATGCGGGTTGCATAGATACTGAAAAATAGGCCCGGGCGACTCACGTGGTATATATAGACCATTTAATATTTCTTTCGGCAGGCTCTAAATGATACTAACACAACATTTTACAAAAGCAAGCATATTATACACTGTCACATGTCTCTACGTATAGGCTAGTCATAGTACCTACATTGGAGCTTTTTAAATGCCCTGCTTAAGATGCTTGAGATCTACTTGCGTGCACATTTTGTGTTCTTCCGCCATATGTAAAATTCACGTTGCCTTAGACCTGATCACTTTATTCATCCGCCAGTAAAATGAAACTCTGGAGTCAATAGAAAAAGAAAATTACACAAAAATTCTTATAATTATATACGTTAAGTTAACCGCAAGCAAAAAAATCTCGTTCCAATATTCACAAATGTTTACTTAGCCCTTCTAATCCAACGTCAAGGCATGGAACTACTTTTTCGCCGCCGTTACAAACTTCGCTGGGCGTATGCCAGTCCAGAGTGGCCGTTGGAACCTACGCAGATAGGGGCAGTGGCATTTATACTCGGCATATTGAGAGGCAAAGCGGTGAACTGCACCACTGCACAGATAGAGAGAATGCAGCCAGACGACGGCGAGTGGTACCCGTCAGCTATGCAGATGGCCTACCTCCCGAGTTTATTTCGACTGCACCACTGCACAGATAGAGAGAATGCAGCGAGACGACGGCGAGTGGTACCCGTGAGCTATGCAGATGGCCTACCTCCCGAGTTTATTTCGACTGCACCACTGCACAGATAGAGAGAATGCAGCCAGACGACGGCGAGTGGTACCCGTGAGCTATGCAGATGGCCTACCTCCCGAGTTTATTTCGACTGCACCACTGCACAGATAGAGAGAATGCAGCCAGACGACGGCGAGTGGTACCCGTCAGCTATGCAGATGGCCTACCTGCTGAGTTTATTTCGCGGGGGGTGCGGGGGGATGTTAGAGCGGGGAGGGGGAGGGTGTGGTGGTTTTGTGGAGGTAAACGGTAACATTACGAGATGATAGCGGCCTGAAGGGGCTGGGGCACGGGGTAAGTGAGGGGAGGGGAAACAGAACGGCGGTCCAATTAACCTCCAGTAACTGTAACTCGCCAAGGGTCGCTGGCGCAGTCGGAGAGGGTTTGGAGGGGGGTGTAGGGGGATCAGAAACTACAGAAGCGCGCGGCGCGGATCTGCTGTTAACTACGGCCCCTCAACAGTCCCTGTTTGAGTGCCACACCCCCCCCCGCTACCGCCGTCAAGCCTTGGCTAGTTCCGGCGCAGTTATGACCTCTTCCGGGGAGCCAGCAACAACATGGGACCAGTTTTGCCGCCCTATCTCCTCGACAGGACTGGCGTAGCGTCTGGCATCGCCGTACTTATCACTTTGAGAGTCTCGGACTTAATATTACGTCGCCTGAACGTAACCGAGGTATATGCAGTTTGCCGTACTACACGACGTCCTCATTCTTCGAAGACATGACAGAAGAAATATCACTTCAACAGCAGTTCTCATCGCTGACAGAAAAACCAACCAAATATTCGCTTATAAGGGCCAAAAATATACTTCGCTACCCCAATAAAAGAGTTTTTTAATAAACAAAAAATTTGTATACCAAACAGAATAAATTTTTTTACATCTAACAAAATGCACTCTTGAATGAACGTAACATCTGTGTTGGGCCAAAAGATATTAGACAGCCAACAAAATAATTCACTGTATACCTATATATTGGCCTTAGATTTGACTGCCTTCGTTAGAAAATTCAGCTTTACAATTTACATGAATTTTTTTTGTGACAAATGGAATATTAACAGTGTTCGTTAGTGCATTTACTGACACCTAACGATGGTAAAAACATTCAAATCAAACAAGTTCACGAGGACAATTAAAAGTAAAGCTATAAAACTTGAAATATTTATTTGCGCACGTTGTCCAGCATTTGAAATATATACATTTGAAAATATTCTGTTTTTGTCAATAATTACTTTAGCTGAGGTTGCTAAGGCATATTACTCAGTCGCGCCTGATCCGGGTTCGAATACAGGTCAGGCCTCAAGCTACTCCTTATATAAACCGGAAGTGTTTAGTGAACGTAGAACCATGCAAATATGTAGTGTCACAAACCAAATATTTGTTTAAGGCAACCAAAAAGAACAAAAAAATAATTTGGTTACGACAACGAAATATTTAATTACCCCTATACAAAAAATGTATTTTGTTGACCCAAAACACTTTGTTTCATTCAACAAAATCTTTTTATCATTGTGAGATCCTCTGCAATGTAATATCGCGCCAGCAAAACTCAAAATGCTAATTACTGGGAACAGGAAAATTTCGCGTTTTAAACTATCTGTAGGCTAGACTCCGCCATCCTAAGTATTTTCGAACCTCGCACTGAAAAAATAATTTGAGGTAAAATTCCCTTACATGTAAGGGAAGCTAATTACTTCTACATGTAAGGTAAATTTCCTCTTAAATGTAGAGTAAATATACTTAACAAGTACTTTTCCCTAACCGTACGGCTGAAGTACCTGACAAAAGTGGGGGAAAATCCCATACAAGTAAGAGAAAATTACCTATTACGTATAATAAAATTATGTTTAAAAATATCCCGAAATATTAGCAGTATTATTTTTTTATTACCTCTATCCTCTGACGAATAGTAACCGAAAGCTCAACATTTGCTGGTGGAGGGGCGCGAACCGTGGTCCTCTATCACGATAGGCCGATGCATTATCCATTACACGAAGACGACAGCGTGACAGTATTAGTGAATAATAGTGTATACACAATTGTTTCTTCTGCCCGTCCTCCCACTTACCTATTGATAGGGATAGGAAAATTTCGCGAGTTCATTTCGGTACAAGATAGACGTCAAACACACATGTACAGTGGAGTCACCTTCGGAATTGGATCAAAGTTTACTAGACCCGCCCTGCACGCCTCTGAGCCAATAGCAGACTTGCAAGGAAACACCTTGCGAATCCCATAACCGCTAAGTGCGGGGCGACAGCCAATGAACACACAGCTGAGGCGCCAGTATGAAGAGGACTGAGGAGTCTACCCTACAGGTAATCGAACTCGCGAAATATTCCTTTCCCTACCTATTGAGAATGCTGAAGTGATGCACGTGTCGTGAGGTAATTTCTCCGTCCATGTATGGGATTTTCCGCTGCCATGTACGTGAATTTTACTCCAGAGTGCGATAATTTTACCTTACACATAAGTGAAACTATATGTTTCCCCCCCACAAGTTTACGAATATTACATGACACTTGTGGTAATTTTCTCATATTTTTTTTTACAGAGCAGTTTTCTGTTGGTTTGGCTGCTCCCCCAGCGTGGAACCACAGACCCGGTGACACGGTGTCAGGTGTTTGTTTCCTTTGTAACATAGGATTCTTAGTGACCGTCAGACCACTATGTCACATGTGCAAAACTCACCCCCAACTACACAAGCATGTCATCCATGATGTGCTATGAAGAAAGATGGAAGAAAGTGAATCAATAGCAGCACATGTTAGTTAGTTTAAGATGGTGACATTAGAAAGTAAAATATTCATAATCATTTCCTTTTTTACTTTTCACTAACGGACACTTCTGCCTCTCTTTTGTTTTCCTCGGCCCGAAGAAAAATACGAACAGTTTTCAAAAATAGCTGTACAAAATGTATGAAAAATTTACATTAAACATTCAAAGATTGTAATTCTCCAAATTTACTTTAAAAAATTGTAAAATTTAGGGGTTACAATCCAAATGTGCCGTTACAAAAAATATGCTTATCTGATAGAAAATGTTGGCTGTGAAGTATGGTATGCTTAAATATGGTTGTGATATACAAAATTAGGTTAGGAACAAATGTAAATATAACAGGCCACTCGCCTGTTTAAATTGGCTAAAATTAATAATTAAAACTATTAAAAACTGCAAATACAGGAGACGGGTTTCCGTATGACAGATACGCGCTTACTGCATGGTTCTTGCTGCATTATTTTCCTTTGTAGTAAACTTAGCTTAACTATTTGCGATTCGCACCTGGTCATTGCATCCAACTAATGTTTAGTGTAGAAATAGTTAAATTTTGTAACATTTGATAATTTTAAATATGAACCTACGTTCCGGCACAGACTTAGTATTGGTTTCTCGTCAAAATGCTTGTTCAGAATATTGACTAGTTGCTGTAACAGATGCGAATAAGTATGCCTGTCGGAATGTGTCAAGTATAGAGAAGCGTGGAGTATGCGTATATATACATATATGTAAAGTGCATTTCTAGGTTCGGACACAGCCTTAACAACACTTGAAACGACAAATTTAATGTGCTGATTATTTGTGCGAACAGTTTCATCTTTTTAATAGATCACAACGCCAAACTGTAGACACTGAGCCACATTGTAGACATTCGTGCTACCAATATATATTTCTCGACTAGTGAACAATCACGTCCTGTCAATTTCCTTTCACATAAGAACGGAATGAAAACGCTACTATGATGTATGACTTCATTCGTTATTAATATGAAATTTGTAATCGTAGGTGGCAACAGTAGTAGTATTTAGTTGTGAACACTTGACCATAGTAAAATAATAAATTAGAATTAAAAACAATGACCATTATACATTTCTGATAATTGATTTTCGCAGGTGTAAAAAAAAGAAACAAATAGTAGTTGTGCAAATTCCAAGGTCACCACTAGTAAATCATGAGCTGGGTATTCACAATTGCATCAATAAGTGACTACCCTCGTGAGACATACTCGCTTTCATCAGAACGTGAACGAACACGTGGATGAGCCAAAAGCTGGGGTGGCTACCTGCCTCGGCCGGCTGCGGTGCTGGCAACACTGCACGGGTGGCGAGGTGTTTCGACTGCGACCTCCCAGTCGCGAACACTATAGCACTCCTATGCAACAGCCCAAAGTTAGTGAGTGAAGAGAATTGGGCGGCTCTTAACAGCGAGGTCTTCAGAACCGATGAGGGGGGGTTGAGTTGAGTATGGAGCAGCACCGGAATGAAGGGGAGGGGGAAACGGGAGATCCGCGAGAAAACCCGCCGACCAACGACATCGTCCGCCACGGTTCTCACATGTGAAAATCCGATGACCCGCCGGGGATTCAACCCGGATCGCCTTGGTGGGAGGCGAGCGAGCTAACCGCTTGGATACCGTGGCCCATCGGTCCATGAACTAACGAAAAAACTTGTCAGACTTTTGACGTAAATGCGTCTTTAAATTTGCGACCATAGTTGGTGGCAATCCAGAAAATCCGATGATAACAAAATAGGGGATATAGTTCGGCATTGCAGTTCCCGAATCTATCGCCTACATTCAAAATTAAATTACACCACTCAATTGCCATAGGGTCAAAGAATATGTTACGTTGAGTGAGGACTGAAAAGTATTGCGCGCTGCGAGAGGGGAGGTGGGGAGGGAGCAGCAATTTTGAGTTCGTTTCGCCGCTTCTCATAACTTCATAACTTTTGACTAGGAGAAGCTACGATGCTCGTTTGAGTTTCAATCGACAGCCCTCGTCAAGATCAATCGATTGCGTGTATAGAAACATTCGCATAAAATAAACATCAAGGCGCCCGAGCGAGTCAACGTAAACGTATTCACGCAAAACAAACGGCCGTGTCCCCAACACAGCCATGTCCCATTTTTTCATGTCCCATTGCCACTACAGTTTGTATCTTTAGTCGAGGGGGCGCTTGATACGCGTGGAAATGTAGCCCTTATCACTCCGTCGCTTCTCAGCCTCTGGCGCGGGAACAATCTCCGGGTAAGCGGCAACCTTATTACGCTGTGCTGGCGCCAAACGCAAGAAGCAGTATTGTTCACGAGCTCCTCGTACACCAAGGGCGGAACAGCCAATTACCGCTAGGTTATCGTCTTCTATTGGGCTCGATATAATAAGTAAATAATTTGTAATTTAATTCTGTTATAAAATTCATAATTAAGTTAAGATGTAATTTTAATTAGAGGGTACGTACACAAGTTACTTTTCCCCACAACTTACACAGTAAAACATGCACGTATTTATTGTGATGTTGCCTGCCTTATTACACAACGTATTTATTGTTATGTTGCCTGCCTTATTACACAAAGTATACGGAGTAGTTGCTAAAACTCTTTAATAGGAAATTAATACTTTTTTTTTTTTCGTATTACCGTATTCTGCACAGTCACCTCCACACATGTTTATGTTCGGCAACGCGATTCGAAAAACACTGAGCTTTATTTCGAAGTTGTAGTAATAACTCTCCGAGCCTACGTACAAAAATCGCTAGTTAAAACAAGTTTTATTTAATCTGTCAATCAGAGTCGAAACGGGAAAATAAAGGGGTCAGGGAGTATTAATCATAGTGATCAATCACACCTTGCAGATGCTAGAACCAGAGGTCATATTTTGCGGGACCTGCTTGCAACTACCGGCTGGAAACAATATTACATTGTCGCCTACGGAAATATTTTTCTCTATGTGCTATAATTATGTCATCAGAAAATCGTTTAAAATTACATTTTCTCGCGGGTGGATACCCAGACTCCTCTCTACCAAATCGTAGTCGTGGATCCTAAAACGAGTTCGTAAACAGGTGAAAAATGGCGGGGGGTGGGGGAGGGTGTTCTAATGAGGCTGTAGCTCCTCCCATTAATTTTCATTTTACATTGTATCAAATAAATTATCCTTGATTGCCATTGCATTATTTATAATGCGGTACTATCGACTAAACTGGTTAAGTGGGAAATTTTTAAATCTTTCAGGTATTTATTAAGAACTAAAATTTGTCTGTAGCATTAAAGCTACCAATTCATACGTTAAGACTGTAGTTCGTGACAGATGTGTGGCAGTCACATATAGTTTTCGTTTGTTTGAAGTGTGTACTATGGAATTATGATGCTTGCAGTAACCTGGCGCGCCGCTACCCACAGTGATGAGATGTGTGACGGGTTGCAGTCCGTCGCCCGCAAGGCGAATGAGCTGTTGTTCTAGTCTATAAGAACCTGATTGGTTGTGTTTTCCCGCCGTTGAAGCGGCCGGGAAACATTTATCATTATAGACGTCGCGGCGTATGTAAAGACGATCGTATAGAGGCTGTTGCAGTGTGAGCGGTCTCAAGGAGGGAGCGGGCTAGTAGCAGGGATGACTGCAAGTATAAATAGGCGTGCGCGAGGAAGGTTGGGCAGAGACGCGCCCCGCCGGCAAGCGGGAAAAGACCAAGGGTAAGATGGAGCCCTCCTTGGTCAAGAAGAGATAGGGTGTCGTCCGACGAAAGCGTTCAGTATGAACTAAGAAGTAAGGCTGCTAGAAAGATTTAGTCTCTGGAGGAGCAGTGTTTGAACCTGAAATTTTCAGAGTCCCCATATGAACTTAGAATATTTCCACTCATGTGAGGATAAACGACTAAGTCTCTGCAGGAGCAGTGTTTGAACTTGTAACTTGCAGAGTCCCCAAATGGACTTAGTATAGTTTCACTAGTGTGATGATTAAAGACTTAGTCTCTGGAGGAGCAGTGTTTGAACTAGTCATTTTCAGAGCCCCCGTATGGACTAAGAAGATTTTCACTCGTGTTTAGATAAAAGACTTAGTGTCTGGAGGAGCAGTGTCCGAACTAGTAATTTTCATGCTCCCCGTATGGACTTAGTATATTTTCACTCGGGTAAACCGAACTAATTCGCTGGAGGAGTAATAATGGGACTTATGTTTTTGCGACACCAGAAGGAAATTACAGTTCTTCACTCGTGCGCTGGATGAGCTGTGTGGGACTTGTAATTTACGACGGACAGTTCGCGAATAATCGTGTTTTATATCCGTAGTAGAAGGAACGGGTCAGTTCTGGAACAGTGGGAACCCAAGGAAAGAAACAACAGAGTAAAGTATTGGGAAGTCGTGGTGTTGGAAGGGACAAAGGAGTTTTTTATGGAAACTTGCACTGAGACAGGAGTTTGGTGTGTGTGTGGATTAAGTGAAGTGTGGAAAGGAAGTACGGAGTACCTGAGTGGTTACCATGTGTAGAGTATACCTTGCCTGATCCACTAGTTGGGGGAATGAATGTCCTATGGTGGAAGTGCGGACCATTCCTGGTTATCGTTGGGAGAATATCCTCGGCCACCACATGTTGTCTGGTGTGGGTGTTGGTGTGATTGAAGTCTCCACCCAAGAGTTTTGTAACCGGGTAAAGAGAGAAACATTACACATGAGAGTACTTGAGACCGCTCTCTACGGTCTTTTGGAGCGAAGTAGGTTTTAAGTTACGTTAGAATATTGTACTGAAGCGAAGTAGGATTATGTTATGTCTCCAAACTGTTAAAGTTACCAAACAAGCTGTATTTTGGAATATTGTACCAAAAATCTAGGGTTCTATTTTGAAAAACTTGAATGTATTGAGAAGAAACAGTCCTGTATTTTTTTGGACCTTATATTGTTCAAAGTCAGGTTTCTGTGTTATTGTTATATTGTTAAATGGTGTGCATTTATGGTGAGTGTTTTGAATAAAGGTATTAATTTTAACTTTTGAAAGAGTGGCTTGTAATGTAGTGTTGAAACTCCTTTTCCCTTGCTTGAACACAGTTATTGCAAGTGCATTATTAACACTGAATTACATTGATGTTGGTGTAGTTGACAGATGATTCACGTTTTGTGTTTTTCTCGTTATGTATGTTCCTCGCGTAAATACAAAGAGATGCAAGGAGGTTGTGGCGGTTGGTTGTTAGCCTGTGGTTGAAGACTCCTGTCACAAGTTCGATCATAATTGACTATGAATTTAACTACCCCTCAAGTAGCCTCCTCGTTAATAGGTTCCTAGATCCGCTACCGTCTACCTGGGGAGGATTACATCCCCCCCCCCCACCACACACACACACACACACACACACACCGTTAGTATAAAATTCCCTTAAGCCACTTATATACTGCATGGAAGCTTGCGGAAAGCTTACCAATTACTCGAGTGAGCTCGCCGAGGAAGCTTGTACCGTCATGTGGAATTCAGGCTTGATTCGAGCCAAATTTCTCATGACTTTCACATACTTGTCGTCAAGCTTGCAGTTGCCCGGTAGGTTGCCAAGGCAAGTTTTACAAATCAAGCTAGCTGCAAGTTTGAGTTGTGGAGTCTAGTTATATTGATTGAAACTGGTCGGCTTGCACAGTAACCTGGATTCAAGCTCACAAGCGTGTCATGGCAATCTTGACTTATGCCGAATATACCGTTAGGGTAGCTAGTAACCCCACTGCTGTTAATGAAGAAAGGTATTCGTGCTAGTGTCATGGCAGCTACCTTTCAGACTGACTCAGTATCGCTCGCGAAAGTCTGATCGCGGAATTAATCAGGAAATTATGGGAAGTGAAGCAGGGTTTTGAGGAAGACGGAAGAGAGGGAAGTGTAGGTAATGGAACTGCCTGCAGCAGAACACTAATGATGATGACGTAAGTAAGCAAGGGGAACGGAGTAAAAAAAAAACTTTGTGTTGATTCATGCTCCGGAGTTTGGCAATTACTACGTCTTTCAGAGTGGGGGCCCCCCTTGAACTGGCGGCGATAAACTCAAGTTCAAGACTGTCGGAGCAAGTTTTAACTTGCCTTCAGAGGATGGCAAAAAGTTCGTGGCCCACTCTGCAGAGGAGTTTTTCCTTAAAGAAACGACCTCCGAGTCTTGCCTTTGTATGTAATCACATTTATAAACGAATGAGCAAGTTTTTGTCACAGTCCTTTATCAGGTTCAAGAGGAAAGTCTATTGCAGAGTGTGTTTTTGTGCAAGAACGTGTGAGCACATCTCGCTGCTGCAAGATGGGTGTTTTCATCTCATTCGTCTGCTTTCGGAATTATAACATTAAGTGGTTTTATTTAACAATGCACGGTAAATACACGCAGTAAGGCGGATTATTAACCTCCACATAACGAATGTAGGTACGTGTTCAATAGCGGTTGACGTAGAAACGTAGCTTTAAAAGAAGAAACTATCGTACAGTGAGGTAGCTGAAAATGTCCACGTTATAAATGTATCTTAAAGGTTATGCATAGAAAAAAATGTGAAACTTCTATTTCACAACTAGTTTAAAAAAAAGGCGGCTTAGACATTGCTGTACAATAAAGTAACAACTGGGGTTGGGGAGAGGGTATATATTGCCCCTCCCTAAATTTAGTAAAGGGCCGCTTAATGAGAGTAAGTTGGCACTCACCGCTGTTTTTATTCCCCGGCATGCGTTGGTATATTATATACAATGTCTACTGAGTTGTTGCACTTGTATTTATGACACTTGACGCTTCTGGGTATTCGAATTTTCTCTACTTTTATTGAAGCACGTTATTTATATTTCGATCGCATAGAAATATGATTAATAACGAGTGATTGAGTTAGCGAGTGATGAGATTTGAGCGGCTCTTAACGTCGAGGTCTTGAGAGCCGATGTGGGTGAAGCGAGGCGAGTATGGAGCGGCACTGGAATGCAATGGCGGGGGGGAAAACGGGAGATCCCCAGTAAGCAAGCCGACCAGTGGCATCGTCCGCCACGATTTCCACATGCGAAAATCCTTGGGCGACCCCGCAGGAATCAAACCCTGTTCGCCTTGGTGGAAGGAGAGTAGTCTAACCATCACACCACCGCGGCCCCCATTTTATAAGAGAAGAATAAATATCTCAACAGGGGTGCGTAAGGTTCTGCTTGGAGGGAACCTAAAGTCCTCCCTCCCCCCCCTCCTACAAACCACAAACCAACAGGTACACGTAAAGGCATGCTGCCTATTAAGTTAGAATTGTTGTTTCGTCACTGTTGCTCCATCACAATTTATTATAGGCTGTTCACGTTAAAGTGATCACTTTTGAGGCCTTAGTTACTTTTTTATTTCAGCCATTTTTTTTGTATTTGAACTAATTTCTAAAATAAATATTGCAATGCACATAACAAATACGGTATGTAGTTTCCACGACACTCATAACTTACTGGTTTAGGCTAAAATATAATATATCTATCGATTATTATTCCAAACTAGAAGGCTTTCAAAAGTGCTCACTTTACCGTGAATAGTCCATAGTAACAATATTATTATCACAGCTCTGCAGTATAGAACATGGTGTCACAAGACGCCAGAGAGGTGTACCAAAGTTCGTGGGGGATGCGGATTTTTTAAAAATAAAATAATTAAACTAGATATTTAAATTATTCACACAGCTATTATTTACAAAGTTAAGCTATCTGTATCTACTATTAACTTTTGTTATTGCCAGTGAGCGCAGTATTTAACGTATATATCAATTCTAATTAAATTCCTTCCCAATGTATCTCTATTTGTTACAGTTACTTAATTACCACTCATTGTTTACACGTATTCAATCTGTCTCTTGCCATAAATCGAAATATCTTTCCCTCACACAGCCACACAGAGAGAAATTCGAACAAAATATTTGTTTGTATAGGGCCAATTGCATATTTAGTTTGCCTGATAAAACACGTAGTTGAACAAATAAAATTTGCAAGCAACAAAATTAATTCTGTTCGTCTAACAAAATATATGTTAGAATAAACAAAATCTATGCGTCGAGCAAAAAAAAAAATAGACACTCAACAAAATATTTTCTTGACTCAACTGTATATATTTGTTTGGCCACTCATTTGACTGCCTTCGTTCGGAAACACAGCTCGAGAGTTTGTTTGTATTTTTTGTGACAATTAGGATAGTAACCGTGTTTGATGCTTAACAATCGTATAAACACATCAATAAAACAATGCATCAATAAACTGACAAGTAAAGCTGTAAAACTTGAAATATTTGTTTGCTCACGTTGCCCAATATTTCCAATATATATTTTTAACATCATTGCGGCGCCAGCAGGTGTCACATTTGCTGAGATTACTAAGGCTTAGCGCTCGGACGCAGATAATATAGGTTAGAAACTCGATCAAACAAGTAATTTTTTTTATGTCGGCCCAAACAATTTAATGCACGTGTAGCCAAACAAACGTTCATTTGCACCAACCAAGTCTTATAGTTTGGGGCAACCAAAAGAGAACAATGAAATAATTTGGTTTCAGCAATAAAAAAATTAATTCCCCCTATACGAACAAATAATTTGGTTGTGCCAAACAAATTTTGTTTTATTTAAAAAAAAAAAAAACTTATTATCAGTGCAGTTCAGTAGCCCTGCTAGTCAGTTTTACACTTCGCCGTACCAATGCTCGCAGTCTGAAGAATTCACTCCCGCTGGTCTGAGCCGACGAGCTGCTGGTTCGTCGGCTACATACACTAGTTGCTTCAGGCCTCACAATGCTCCAAACTCTTCAACTCTCTAACTGTTGGCTCAGATGCACATTGCACATTAAATAGTCTCGGTTGTCTAAGCTGGAAGCTCCCCCCCCCCCCACCCCCTTTTTTTTTACTAGTCATGCTGAGAGAGACGAGAGCAATGAACCAGAACATTATTTTACAGATAATAGCAGAAATTCAATACGCTTAAGGTCAGGATCACGTGAGTCGCGATTGGCCTATCGCGGTGGCATGCACCGGTTCCTGTCATTGTCCACTGGGTCCAGTGTCTCACCTGAATTTCGGAGCCAGATTACAGGCCCCGAAACGTCGTGAAGACTTGTAATCATTATTGTGTGAACATTTCTCGTCGTTTCTTCTCCTCTCTGTTGGTTTACTTATTCTTTTCTCTATTTATTTTTTTTGTGTGTGTTTCTTGTGTCGTTCGCGGTGTTGAATTGATTGGATTCGTAATCAGACAAGGAATGATTTCCTCTGACTTGTGGTTTAGTGCGTTTTTTGCCCTATTTGTGTGTGTGTGTGTTTCATCATTCACCTGTGTCCACTGATAACTGTATTTACACCGTCTGTTCACTTGTGTCGTTTTCGATTTCGTCGTCGTGCCATCATTTCATTTTGTTTGCTTTTGTTGTCTATCGTGTTATGTGATAACAATAAACATATATATCGTGAAAAAATATGAGTACACGGTAGATTTCAATAGCATAAGCACCCAACATCAGTTTGTATATTGCCATTGGTTGCTGTCTGCTTGAGAAGGCGTTTTCATATTTGCCCGGGCCACTCAAAATTTGGCAACATTGGGACGGCTCCTACGTAATTCGTGTGCAGACAATTGACACGGGCCAAAAAGTAATTCAGCCAATCAAAATAGGTAAACGACCATATAGTGTTTTGAAACGCAACTTGTGTTGAAATATTTTTGCGGAATTTAACTACCCTTATATATGTATACATTTCCCTGAGAGAAGGGTAAGACGAGGGGAAGTGAGGAGGTGCACCATCATGCTGGAAGGCCATGCGACGTCTCAGTGATAACGGAATATCCTCAAGTAACAGCGGCAGCTCTTCTTGCAAACCTTGCACACATACCTCACCAGTCAAGCGTCTCCGGGAAAATACATTGCCCAATAAGCCGATAGTGTTGGACACCACGCCACACGTTGATGCTGAAACGGTGTTAAAAACTGATTTCCATCGTAGGGTGGGTATGCTGATTGTCGAATTACTTTGTAGATACTGGGAACAGGAACCACATTTATATGACATATTTTACTTCAAATGATTAGGGACCTGCACAATTCGCGTTATTATTTTACACCAGGCTAAACTTCACAGTACTGTAGATAAAGGACACAGCGTAGTTTCTACATTGGCTGCTGCATTGATGTGAAGTCGCTCCCTTTCTGACTTAACTCCGCGTGATTGGGGCACACAATTGCGAAGTGTTCATTTATTGGCGCACAGTAATCCAGGGCATGTCACGTGAAGTATTGTCCAATGACAGACATGTAGCAAAAATATACGTGTTTCAAGTCTAAGGTGCCCTGAAATAATAACGCGAATTTTGCAGGTACCTTCAAATGATGTATAGAATAAGCCCTGTGAGTGGCGGTAACTCCTCGTAAATCATCATATACATGCGTGTGTTTCCCGTTGACAAGAAAACAGCTTTACCTAATCTGTCTGTAATGTTAGAAAAAGTTTTTTTTTTTTTTTTTTTTTTTTTTTTTTTGTCGTGCGTGAGTTCTGAGAGAGTGCGATTTTTATTTTTTATTTCACTTAGTTTTCTGGTCGGCAATGGACACAGTCGAATATTACACATATTATGATATTAACTCACCATTGCAATTAAACTTCGAAGAAAAAAAAATATATATTGCCTGGTAACATATAAAAGTGTAGTTTGAATACAGCCCAGGCTAGGAATCCATGATAAATTTGTGTGACCTTTAAAGCTCAAAACACAATCGAATACGTTCTTTGTTTTCGAGTATTCAAATAGAAATTTTAGAAGTAAAATTATATTTACATAAAAAAAAATTGTGATTACGATAAAACTTGTAACTCATCACTCACATAGTAACCAGTTATATATGGTTACTGCATACACATCAGCCAGCAATCTTATATTACTGTTCCTGTTGTGATATAACGGAAACTTACATCTAGGGATTCTTGTATACCATTAAGTCTTGACTTGCGTGTGTTACATGTAATAGGTAGCCGAGATCGCAATAATGCATACAGCATTCTCACAATAAAGTGTGAATTATTTGTGGAACTCTACCAGATCACTTACTTATCACAGGGATGGATGTAACTTAATAATTCGTTCGTCCTTGGTTAGGCTACTCGCCTGTTGTGTGTTGGGAGAGGCCAATATGATCTCTTACAGAAAGGTCCTACCTGTATTTAGTTTAGGCGGACGCAGTGGTGTAGTGGTTAGACTGCTCGCCTCCCACCTAGGCGAACCGGGTGCGATTCCCGGCAGGGCCGCTACCGGATGTGGAGTCGTGCCAAACGATGTCGCTGTTGGGCGGATTTTCTCGGGATATTCCGCTTCCCCCCGCCCTTGCATTCCGCCACTGCTCCACGCTGTTCTTCCTTTTGTAACCACGTTTCGTTTCACTTGCGCCTTCCCCTTGCTCTTTGCACCCATGTCCATCTTCACTTTGGCCATCATCACATTGGAAATTCCCCACACTGCTATTTTTCTCAGGGCCTGGTGTCCGATGATTTTCTTACTGTGCCAGCTTTCTGTACAAATATCTTGTCTGTCTGGTGCCTAGCTTGCAGAACCCTGCGCTGGGAATAGGCGATGTCGTACTGCTTGCATGCCTCGTTCTGGGCGTTTATACCTGTGTCGTTGTGTGACATACTTTGAGTTAGCTTAGTTCGAAACCTGCAGAACCTTCATCCGGGAATTTGTAGCTCAAAGAGTAGATTGTTGATCATCGTATCGACGATCCCGCTTCCAGCTGCGGTCTTACTCGATGAGACATCACAGCGAACTGACAGAGAAAATATAAATACGCTCCTTTTATACATTTTCGTTTCAATACCAATCTTGACGAACAGTACAGACATATAAAATATTCAAATATGACATTTCAATGCGGTTTGGGCCAGAGTTAGTTTTCTTGGAGTGATGATTTGAAGACATTATATTACCAAGAAAACATACTTAATGCCATCAAGAAGCTTGTATATTCTACATCTTCTTCCACCGCCGCCTCCTCCTTCAAAGTATGATATAAACCAAGCAGATGAAAAAGGTTTTCAGATCGTCCAACGATGTTACTCTACTCATATGAATTCATACTGAATATGAAGCTATCTCCCACGAATTGCCACATGGAAGCCTATTGCCGAATATGTGCCATGAGGTGCATAATTTCAGGACCATCAAATTGCGGGAAAACATGCATTCTGCTGAGCCTGCTGGAAGAAGAGAGTAGTCTATGGTTCAAGAACATGTACCTATATTGAAAATCGCTCTGGCAACTGAAACACCACCGATTGACACGAGTGCTGCAGACCGTGGAAGAGATAGGCTATTTCTCCTACAGCGATAATGAAGCCGTCGTATGACCGAGCGAAGCACTGCCAAACCCGATATTTGTATCCGATGGCATTGCCTGCATGAAACAAACTTACATTCAAGTATACTTTAGCATGGATATACATACAAACTTGGACTGCATGTACGTCGGTCAGACTTACTCGCGCGTACCCAAACATATGATCTGCATCAATGCAAACACATTGGTGCTGTTCTGCATGGATGACACTAATTCACGCCATATTTATAACGATAATGTAAATACTGACATGACTATCAGATGTCAAGTGTCTGAGTGCCTTCCGCTGGGAAGAGAAATATCGATTTTTGACGGTCGTTAAAGGACTGGCTACAATGTAATGGGAGGTACAGGCATGGGGTCGATCAGTTCATGAGCGACCATAGAAATCGTGTTACAGCATATCGGAATTCGGGCAAAGTAACCTCAAGCTGCATGTTCACAAATACAACGATGGAGGTTGTCTTGTACCAAGAAACGATTGAACTTGTGAATCTGGTAGAAAAATAAATCGAAATGTTGGCTAACCCGATCGATTCGATGATGCGGCTACTAAACATTTCGTCCTCGAAACTGGTAATGGCATCATCTTGGAACTGCACAGTGTGTAGGTCGAACAAAACACATTCTTTCCGAAATACTTGTCCTAGCTTGGGGCGAATATGGAGCATATGATGGCGAATATCTTCAGCGTTATGGGAGCCATGGACGAGCACATGACGAGTGTTCAAAGGCAAATTATCGACAGATTGAATGTGGCATCTGTGCAAAATGACGAGAATCTGGAAAACCTGGAAGGATATATGACATGTACAGTACACTCACAGCCTCAATTTCCCACCTCGCCACAAAAACTGATATTCAAAATTATAGCAGGGACATATTTTATGTTTCCAGCGAATGCCTAGGAAAGATCAAAAGTATTTGGCGGGGACACAAAATTAAACCTATAAAAGTGAAAAACAGTAAGTTTTTTTTAAATTCAGTACTATATCGGGTATTGCCGCTCGAAATATTAACTTGCCAAGAGAGCCAAAATTTCATGCGCCTTATAAATGAAGAAATTTTTAAGCCCATTACTCATCACCTTGGTGAACTCAGGGAGAGTGATGGAGCACCCATAGCCGTGAAGACCAAAATCGACGATACTCATGAGCCTTTGAAGAAGCGAAAACATGATGATGTGCAGACTGATTGGGACATGGATTAGATGCAGATTTGCCACACAAGAAAAAGGTACCGAGGAGTCTTCAAACCCAATGCTCTGGTTCGTTGGTACCTATGGTCGTACACATTTCGCAATAATGATACACATACTGTTTTTACAGGCATAATGATAAGTGTTTCCTTTGTGTTGATGAAGTTGAGTTTCTACCAGGTGAGATCATCCAAGCTGGCTATTAGAAGACACATGGGACCCTTGAGCTACATGAACATCTATTTCGCAAGAAGACCAGGGAGTTTACAGAATCCGACCTGCCGGAATACAAGACTTTACTCGAACCCATGCATGCACTTAACCAAGATAATGATTCTGAGGCAGGTGTTTATAAGGACAAAGATTGCGAAAAAAAAAATCGACATCCTACTAGACGTCTTTAGCTTCCTAGCGCTGAAAAGTGGCGAAGTTTTAAAGAAAATATACCATGGGAAGAACACCCACTACATATTCTGGGATGATCCGAACGAGCTGGTCTATAGGTTGCAGCTACTGCTTGCGTCGCAAAGGGTTGGAAATTACTCCACCACAAACGAGATTATTTCCATCGTCGAAGAACTTAAAGAGGTAGACTACATAGAACTAATCGATTGGGAATAGCCAATGAACTGCAGCATTTGCGAGATGCAACTACCGCCACCACAATGGGGATAAACAATCTATTTAAATCCGACCTCGTCAAGATAACACCATATGCTCAGGTCAACAATGCCTACAAATACAAGTTGACAGTCATCGATGCATATGGCAAATTTGCCTGGGCCAGACCTGTCAAATCAAAGAATGTACATTCTGTCATAGAGGCCATGGTTGGCATATTACACGAAGGCTGCATACCAAATAATCTACAAACCAACCATCACAAGGACTACTGCAATGCAAAGTTCAAGGCCCTGATGAAGACCCATAACATAAATTCCTATTCCACATATAGCGATCTCAAAGACTCTGTCGTCGAGAGGTTCAACGGGACTCTGACGGGGAAAATGTTTAGGCAGTTCACTGCGATCGGAAACTACAAGTGGCTGACACTACTACCGAAACTTGCCCGCGAGTACAATTCTACCATTCATTCTGCCACTCGCAGTAAGCCCGAAGACGTCAAAGACGGCTCCGTGCTTCCAACCTTGTACACTAATGTGAAAATAAGGGACCCACGCAAGCCTAAAACTAAGGTTGGCGACCCGATGCGCATCTCCAAACAGAAAACCGTCTTCAAGAATGAATTTATAGCGAATTGTAGCCCAGGACTCTTTCGTGTGCGACGTATACGCAACTGTGCTCCAAGGATCTACTTGCTCGGGGGTCTGAATAATATTCCTGTCCATGGTGGTTTCAATGCAAAGGAGATCCAGCCAACGAAGTTTCCAGATGTGTATTTGGTCGAGAAGTTGCTGAAACTTTATAACGCAAGGGTGATCCCTGTTCGTTTCAATTCCTGGATCGCGAAGCGGACATTGAGCAGTGAACACTAAAGATTGTAATTAATAAACCTGCATATTTTATTAAGTGTACAATAAATTTTATGCAGATATGTCATGTTTTATTTTTTAAGCTCCTCCACTTTATATGTATATACATGTTTTAATTAAATATACTCATATCTAAGAATAAAATTTAATTAAATTAAAAATAACGTACTTTGTAGGAATGGTCAATGTCTCCATTCGGTACAGGCCGATAGAAGGCGGCATATTCGAGAAATTAACACCAACTATGTGTTAAAAATGTAAACCAATATGGAGGGTGTC
This sequence comes from Dryococelus australis, assembly GCA_029891345.1. NCBI lineage: Eukaryota > Metazoa > Arthropoda > Insecta > Phasmatodea > Phasmatidae > Dryococelus > Dryococelus australis. The sequence goes on along the minus strand of CM056994.1, from coordinate 12,289,496 downwards.
ACCAGTTCCACATATAGTTAGAAAAAATCATAAACAAAAATTGTTGCCACCTGTTATCGATATAATTAATACACTAGTACCACCTAGGTGATGAAAACATATGAAACTCAATATGGCAGTCGAACAAAGGTAAGAGACAAAGTCCAGCAATGTATAAACGAATGACAGACGAAAAATTTACAATATGGCAGACATTGGCTGTGAAGCCTACCAATATGGCGGACTGCACCGACCAACATGGCTGTCAGCCGCACCAGCCAATATGGCGGACTGCACCGACCAACATGGCTGTCAGCCGCACCAGCCAATATGGCGGATGCCTACCAATATGGCGGATGCCTACCAAGATTGCAGAATGTATATGGGTGAGGGGTATCCTCCGGAAATTTAAGTTTTTTTAATACAATTTTTAAAAAATTAAAATTTCTTGGTATTTTTTAGAATATTTTAAGGAAAAAACTGAAAATTTCAATAGAACAAGTGACACTTTTAATGAGAAAGAAAGGTAAATTTTTATGGGGAAATGGCCGCCTGGGGACTGGAATTTTAAAATAATTTCATAATAATTTTTTAAATAATTTAAAAATAATTGTTTTAATATTTTTGTGTTTATAAATATTAAGATTTTTTTTTTCTCGAATTTGTTCGGACTTTTCGGATTTTTGGGGTCAAAGGTCGAAGATTAACGGTCAACGGTAACGCTAGTTTCCAAGATAGCCGCTGGGCGAACGGAATGACAGATCATTAAGAGCTCCGGGCTCCACCTCCCGCGCCGAAGTCGTCATAATCCTTCTACTTCTACCATATACTGAAATTTTTTTCGCGAAAATTCACTAACACCCTTAGCGGTAGCAAATTGCCGCGGGCCTCATCTGAATAACGACGCTCGCCTGAACAGTGCTGCGCAGTTCTCTCCTCTCGTCTCCGCAGCTCGTTATCTCCCGGGATAATATCTCCGCTGATTAATGCAGAACGCGCGGACAAAGTCTGCGCGGCGCGGGGCGAGACCTGGTGAGCCTCGAGGGACCTTGATGCTCCTTGCTCTCATCCACGCCCCAGTGTCGCCGGACCAGCCTTGGATTATATCGCGTCTACCAGAATATAAGTGTGCAGGTTGTTAGAGGCTGTTCACGATCAAGTGAGCACTTTTGACACCCTAGTTAATTTTCCTTTCAGTCATTTTTTTATCCTTTATCCAACTTTCAAAATAAATATTGCCAATGTAAGTAATAAACACAGTGCGTATATTCCACAGCACTTTGACTATTATTCCAAATGAGAGGGCTTTCAAAAGTGCTCACTTTACCGTGAATAGCCTATACCTTAGCATGCAAGTACAAAATACTACTCTACCAGGACAGGGCAAGCAAGCAGTTAAAATCTGGTGTAAATTAAAAATCAGTCTTCTGTTTTATTTATCAATTACTTTTTACAATATCTTTTAACTTTTAAGAGATTCAAAGTGATTAATGTAAGATTATAGCCGTACTAACCTTAATCCAAGCTAGATTAATGTTGTCTGACAAGAAAGAAATAATGTTAAGACTCTACTCCCAGCCACCCCCAGCTAACACTCAGACGGACTTTCTCTTACCACTCACTTCTTAACGTGTTCGCGACGCACGTTCGTGCGTGGGCGCTCTCTGCTACTGACGCCCAGCGTCTCAGCGGCCCCGCGGTGACGCAGAGTGACAACGCCCCGCTCTGGTCCGGTCCTTTTATATGAGGAGATGTCCTTGCTGCGGCAGCTCTGTTTACTTGCCCTCTCAAAACAGGCACTTACCTCCTCTCTTGCTGGCTCCACCTCGGGCTGCTTCCAGGCCCTCGTAGCAGCGTTCGTAGCAAGGTGCACCTGATATACCATACGCCAATACGATCAATGAGAGCCGACGAGGGCAATTGAAATGAGTATGGAGCAGCGCCGGAATGATGGGGCGGAGGAAACGGGAGATCTCCGAGGAAACCCGCCGACCATCTGCATCATCCGGCACGATTCCCACTTACGAAAGTCCGGAAGTGGCCCGGCCGGGTATTGAACCCGGTATGACTTGGTGGAAGGCGAGCATGCTAACCGCTCAGCCACCGTGGCCCCAACTACACAAGAACCGTAGTAGTCAATAGACGATGAAGCAATGAGTGACAGGCAACAAACTGGAGAAGATTTCAGAACAACCATCACAATGCATAGATTGAGATACTTCAATAATGTGTTTGCCTGTCGCTTGCTGTTTCATGTTCTATTGACTACTAGGTTCTTCTGAGGTCCGTAGTTATCTGTGGTTCATTGTCTCGGATTTGTCTGGTTTGTGAGTTCTTTGTTTAGCTCTTATGATTATTTTTGGCAAAGTATACGGTTTATTTTCATACTCACAGTAATCCTGGAACAACATTATAAAAAAAATAATATCCATAGAACTGTGCGGTACAACCCATAGGTCACTGAAAGCTGGAAATTGACTTGTCTGTACCGTTAACCATAGTCCATAGAAAATACAGATTTTTTAGTGTACCATAATTCTGTGTAGAGCATGGAAGTTTTAGTATGCGTGGTACGATAACCCCGTAATCCTCCATCTGTGCCATTGTTTCGACACATTATTTTCGAGATTTTACATATCATAATATATTTCCATACTTTTGTCTAAGTATTCTTGCCAGGATTTTGGGAAAGTTTAGATCTATGCTGATTCATTCCAATTTTAAGGCAGTTGTGTTTTTTCCGAAACTTTATTTCAGTCGAGTATCCATGTAATGGAGTTAGTACAGAGTTAACCTCGCAGCCAATACTGGCAGGGCGCCGTTGCTTGCTGCAGAACGCTCAGCTTACAAACGAGATGTTAGCTGCTACACTCGCATTCCTGAGTCGTGGGACGCTTTATGCTATACCTTGCCCGCGCTACTTGCCACGTGCAGCGTGACTCGTTCTTAGCGTAGAATATACTGAGAGAAAATCTAACAAAATATTGGTTTATATAGGGCTAAATATACATTTAGTTGCCCTAAAAAAAATATAGTGTTGAGCAAACTAAATTTAAAAAGCAACAAAACTACTTTTATTCGTCTAACAAATATATATGTTGGAATAAACAAATTCTCTGTGTTGGGCAAAAAAAATACAAAATTTGACTGTTAACTAAATATTTTGTTAAATCAACTTTATATATTTCCTGAAAGCAACTCATTTGACTGCCTTCGTTCGAAAATGGAGCTCGAGGGATTGATTGTATTTTTTGTGACAATTAGGATAGTAATCAGACACTGATGCTTAACAATCGTATAAACGTATCAATAAAATAATGCATCAAGAAACTGACAAGTAAAGCTGTAAAACTTGAAATATTTGTTTGCGCACGTTGCCCAATATTTGCAATCATCTTTTTAAAATCATTGCGGCGCCAGCAGTTGTCACATTAGCTGAGATTACTAAGGCGTAGCGCTCGGACGGAGATAATCTAGGTACGAAACTCTGTCAAACTTGAAAATATTTTTTTTTTATGTCGGCCCAAACAGTTTAATGTACGTGTAGCCAAACAAATCTTCAGTTGCGCAAACCAAATCTTATAGTTTGTGGCAACCAAATGAGAACAGCAAAATTCAGCAACGAAGTATTCCATTGCCTCTGTACAAACTAATAATTAGGTTGCACCGTAACAAATCTTGTTCGATTCAACAAAAGCTTTTTCTCAGCGAAGTTATGTCTAGTTGCGAACGGTTTGCGGCACCACCAGCGCTCTCCAGGAATGGCTTCTGAACTAAATGTTGTCACTTTTGTGCCTCTGCGCAACGCGCAATTCTGTATCCTGCCGCAGTTGCCAACAGTCTTGCGGAACTCTGCACAGAAGCTGAGGCGAAATGACTTGTTCGTCGTGTGATCCCGTATTCGGGGCGGTTGATGAAGGCTTGTTTTTCGTTTTAGAATCGTATTATTGCAGAGATAGTTTAGTAATAATTAGTGGATACAGGTATTTTCCGCGAAAGTATTTCAAAGACCAGTTGTACTCCAAAACACTTTTGTTCATATGCACTTCCCTAGATGTATGGTCTTTAATTGTCACGTGCCTCACATGTTTTTCCGAGAAGTAAGAGTATTCAGTATCGGAGTACTGTATTACAATTGGCCCAGTCGAATAAGAACATGTCTTCAAATGTAGACACGTAGTCAATAACCAAAGTAAATTGTGGTCGTGGTCGTAGGAGACTGACGTCTAGCGTGGCCACAAATACTTTCGCGAAAAAAAAACCTGTCCCTAATAATTAGAGACCTGAGAATTTCACTGGTTCATTTCCAGACAAGTTGGATTTCACACAATTGTACGTTCATGTTACTATTTTAATTGGTCGACGTGTTGTTTGTCACCTCCTGGAGATAAATGAGCCAACAACAAACATGCAATGAATTGTGCGCCCAAACACCGCCTATTACTACCACAACAATTAACCAATAAACAGTTGATATATGTATGAGAGTAAATAAGACTGTGAAGTCTAGGCTACAGGTCATTGAACTCGCTAATTTCTCAGGTCTCCGGTAATAATGTAGGAAATTTACTCTGCGAATTTCCTTTAATGATTGCACGCAGTCTCTTCTCTTCCCTCCGAGATGGGTGAGCGCAGTACAAGTTTTTTCTCCGGTAATACGTGCCATGTTTGATTGACTCTGGAAAAGTTTATTCATTTTCGAGCGATTTTTAGGCGTTATATAGGGATCACGGTTTTCGATGAAGTATTATTCGAAGTCCACGCGAACTTTCACACGATGTTTTATATCATGTATTGGGCGAGCTTCATTTGAAGTTTGACTAGAAGTATTATTTTAACATTTCATCTCCTCAGCTTTCTGGTAATATTTTCGTGCCAGTCTGCCGAATTCCGACTATTCTCCAGCTTTTTGTGTCCGCCTGGAGAAGTATCAGCTAAGTGCTAGCTTCATGGAATATTTTTTTTTTATTAATCTTGCTATCTTCTGGAGAACGTCACTACGTAACTACGCCATAATTGCTTGGACTCATTTCTTATAACTAGGGATAGGAATATTTCGAGAGTTCATTTCAGGACAAGCTAGACTTCAAACATGTGTTCACTGGAGTTGACTTTTCAATTGGATCGCAGTTTATTAGACACGCCCTGGACGACTCTGAGCCAATAGCAGACTTGCAAGGAAACAAATAGCGAGTGCCATACTGCCAGGTGTGATGTAACACTGGCTACTCTCTGGGGCAGCAGCCAATGAACAAACATCTGAGGCTCCACATGACTGTGGAGTCTAGTCAACAGGTCATTGAACTCGCGAATTTTTCCTATCCCTACTTATAACGTTTGTGGAGTAAAATATGATTGAAATATTTATCTGTCATGCATAAATTTAGAAATGTGAATAATTGGCCCAGTAATAGAAAATTCGAATTTGTATTGCAAATTAAAGTTATATTGATTGCCCGGGGTGTACTTTAGTATACTTCAAGGTCTCCAGGGCTATAAGCATTTCACGAATTTATTTATTTTTTACTGCAATTATCCTTTGAATCTTCAACTCGTGTATTTTATTTTGTCTATAAATTCAAGTGGGTTAATTAAAGAGTTATTTTTAAAGTGCAAATTTATACTATTTTCATTTATAAGATTTAGGTCTACCTCTGGACAATTAATAACTAATTGAAAATATAAGTAGTAAAATATTCCTAGAATCATTTTCTAGGTACACGGTGTCCCATTTACCAAGTAATGCTTCCAAACAATTAATCGATTTTTACTATACCAAGTGGCTTAATAATGTCTGGCATTGTGGTAGCTAAAGACTATTATAATTTGTACGTAAAGTGTGCACAGTATAATGTTTTGTTGTTCAGGTGTTTATTAATTTTGCAACATAATTTATGGACGATGTGTTTGTTTGTTTATTTACCAGACACTGAGATTATTTGTGCCACGTTGCGCATGGTTGATCGCATTGATTTAAAATGATATTGTGTATTTTTTAAAGCAAGCATGTAATAAGAAACCATGCCATACACCACGGCACACATCTGGCAGCAGTGCGGTATTTGAATGGGCGGGGGGTTGAGGGCCATGCCTCTTAGCAGCATCCTCTCATCTCTTTTGCCTGGGGAGGGAAGGAAATGGGTAAATAAAAGAGCCGAAAGGAGGGAGAATGGGTCAAGCAGGGTAGCTGGAATATATTCGCCGGCGTTTCTGTGTGTGGGTGGGGGCTGGCTGGAGGGGAAATTGCGCGGTCCTGCGAGGAGATACATTGCGAGCCGGTGATGAATGCGATTGCGCGGAGAGGGGGCGGGGGTTTCCTTTGGTGTCCTTGTTCGGGCATTGCGGAATGCGACGGTATTTCAGCCCCGGGGAGGGATTGTGCCGTACGTCCTGTATTCGTGAGCCTGTTTGGTTCGGCAAACGGGAATAATCATTGGCTGTCGAGATCTCTCTTCTGAATTCCACTAGGTTCGAACTTGAGATAAAAAAAAAAAACTCCTTGGCCTGGAAAGAAGCATGGTTCGTATCCTCAACTACGATTTCATGGCCCCACTGACTTCTGCGAGGATTGAGAAGTATTTATACAAATAAACAATTTTAACGGTATAAAACAATTCTGAATTTAGTGGGCAAACTTTGTGAGTGAAGAGTGAAGAGATTTGGGCGGGTCTTAACAGCGAGGTCTTGAGAGCCGATGAGGGTGATTGAGGTGAGCATGGAGCAATGCCGGAATGAAGGGGCGGGAGAAACTGGAGATCTCCAATAAAACACCAGTGGCATCGCCCGGCACGATTCCCACTTTCGGAAATCCGGATTGACCTGGCCGGGGGTTGAACCCGGTTCGTGACGAAGGAATGCGAGCAGGCTAACAGCTCAGCCACCGCAGACCCAGGCAAACTCTTTAAATGATTCTGTCTCAGTGTCTTCAGCGAAGTAATGGTTAAAATTAATGAGATATTGTGATTTAAATTATAACCGGAAGAAAGGAGGAACAGAGAAATAAGGAAACCCGATTTTCGTGGAAAGAAATCATGTCTAGTTGAATTTGGAAAAAAAAAAATAAAAAATAAAAATTATATCTACAAACCTGAAAAATTCCCGGATTCATTTTGGGACAAGTCAGAATTCAAAACAAGTGTGTTTATATAACTTGTCGCCTTCCATTGTGACAGCAGGTGACCAATGTGCTGTTGATATTAACATATGTGTACATAAGACTGTAGAGTCTAGACTGCAGGTCATTCAAGTCGCGAATTTTTCAGGTCACTAGTTATAACTATATGCCTGACTCTACATTTAAATTTATTCCCGAGGCTCAGTTTTCTGTTCATTGACAGATGTCGCAGTGTGTAGCCAGTTTGATCTCGGACCAGGTGGCACGATATTCGATGCTTGTTCGCGGTTGATGTAGTTAAATTTACCTAATATTTAAGGCCCTTGAAAATTTACTTGTGTTTGGAATCAAGCTATTTCTCAAATTAATTTGTGAAAAATTCTCTTCTCCCACTTATTACGGAGTTTGAAGCAGTCGCGCGTACATACACGCAACATTCGCATTATGCACTCATCAATACGTTTTGAAATTTGGTTCCTCACGAATAGTGCTCGCTGGGACATGTTTTTCATATTCTTTAGAGTTCGTCGTCAAGTCGGCCGTGGTATGTCGTGCAGGCGTATAAAGCCCCTTTTTCCATTCGATACATTATCTTCAGCAACGAGCAACCTACGCTCTAAAAATTAATCCGTTAAAATTGCTTCGAACCAGTGAATGTGTCTGTGTGATCGGTTGAAACTGCTCCATTTGAATCAGTAAAACTCTACTGGTCATTTTATATGCTGGGAATCGTTCATTAAACGGTGATTTATACTTGACTCCTAGTGAACTGCACTGGCCTGGCAGCCAAACCTAAGTGCATTCCGCTGAGTCACGAGTAGATATAATCTGAATATTCAATAAAATAATTCTAACGGTTGAAATCACTAATTAAAATTTAGAATGTTGTAACTCCGAAATCCTGGTGGCACAGAACTTTAGTTTAAGGTGTGAAATTTGTGAACATGCTACAAAAACGGGTTTGTTTAAATTTGCATTTTCGTTGTGTTACGGCCCTTTAGGGCGTAGCAGAGCTAAGGGAAGGCAAGGAGAAGGACGCACACCATTTAAAAAAATATATCATGAAAGCATGGGCACAAAACTTCCAAAATCAATACAAATATATTGAACCCCATCTATACATTATCACCACGAACAACAACTTTGCAACTTGAATTGAACAACATAAATGGTGTCAGTAAATTGTTGTTGCGTGCTACCAATCGGTGAACTAGGGGAAGGAGAGATCACACATGCACTGGAACAAACAGAAAAAGAACAATATTAATATATCCTGAGATATCACCCAACCTGAATTAACAATTATAAAATCACATTAAAAAAGGTAAAATGACTCCCTGAATAAATCTAGCACCATTAAAACTTTGAGAGTAAAGTAAACCTGATGATTCACTAAAAAGTACAACATGGAATACTAATTTCAAGAATACCATTAGAAAGGAGCAAAAAACGCTCATTATACTTAACCATGAGCATAAAGGCACGCCATAAAATATCCACTAAACTCATTGGCATTAAAACTCTTTTGGAAAATCGTAGTACAGGAGACCATTCCTACAGCACGCCGAAAAAGGGAAGAATTCACCTCTTACAAACATTCCCATAAAATATCTTATTGAAAATTCACACAATCAAAACAGTCAAGTAACATTTTCCTACCAAAAATACATATACACAAAAGTGCAAAAAAAAAAAAAAAACACTACTGAAAAGGAATTTCTAAATCCCGCATAACACAACTACGTTCATTGCAATACTTAACTTGAGTATAGCTCATATCACGCGAAAACGCGTCTAGCATGGTGAAGCCCCGAAGTACGAAGTGGTGTAGACATGATCTATGGTCGGCCAGCCCGCGCAACTCTAAGAGGAATACTGCACACTTGCTCGGGCTGGCGACGAACATTTATACGCGAAAAGGCGGCTCGGGAAGGTTAAGGAGGCGGCGGGAATAGCGGAGAGGCGTATGGAAGGTGCCAGAGTGTGCGAGGCTGAACTCGTTGCCAGTAATAGCCACCAGACAGCGCTCGGCCGCGCCAGGAGCGCCGTCTGTCTTTCTTCAGTATAGCTCAGCGCTTGGAAGCGTTCAGACGTGTGCCCGTACCCACTCCCCACATTTCGCTAGTTCAATGACCTGTAGGCTATTCTCCTCAGCACTGTGTACACTCGAGCCTTAGCTGTGTGTTCATTGGCTGCTGTCCCAGACAGTAGCCAGTGTTCCCCCCACACCTGTCAGTGTGGCACTCGATGCTTGTTTCTTTGCAAGTCTGCTATTGGCTCGAAGACGTCCTGTGATCTGTGCTGTGATCCAATTGCCACGGCGATTCCTGTGTTCACGCGCTGGACGTCTATCTTGTCCTGAAATGAATTCGCGAAATTTTTCTATCCCTAAGGATAACTATAGTTGCTGGGTTGTGCTGTTCTAGTAAGATCCTGTGAAATATTAGTGGTACAATGGCTGTATAAATATGCGAGTTTTATTTTCAGGGACGAAGAAATGTTTAAACTGGCGTTGCTCGAACTTAGCTCGAGCGTAGTCCAGAATGTGTTCATTTGTAGGTCCGTCGGATCGGCGACGGACACAGTCGTCGCTGACGACCCGTGACCTCGGGCAACGATGCTCGGGAAAACGGAACGTAGTGCATCAGAGACAACAATCCGGACACGCAGGTGACTGGACCCAGGTAACAAGCGCAGAGTACTTACTCTCTGAGTCGTAATCAGTAAATATTTACTGATTGCCACTTTAAACTGCTCCATCCGCAATCTGTAGAAAAATAATATTACTAAACATTCTAGAGTTAAAAGAAATCTACTAGTTTCAAAATTAGAAAATTAGTTATTTATGTTTGGTTAATAAATAAGCTCCAGGTTAAAAAAAAAAAAAAAAAAAATTCCTATGAGACACAAATCAAGTACGATTGAATTTGTCACTGAACAAAAATATTGCCTACACCAAAAAAATGTGAAAGTTGATGGGATCGAACCTCAGTCTAAAAATTAACCCATTCGACCCTCTTTAATTTACGGTTTCAGGTGTCACAAACAAAAAAAAAAGTATGATTCGTGCTGTACGCAATTCGTGACAACAAGTGTTTCGTTGTCTCAGGCAATGGGCTGTAGTCTATATGTTCCACTACCGTAATGCCAAAAAATTATGATCTAGCCCAGTAAAAAGGTTGGCGAACCAATAATCTTACCCGCAGGTAAGATTATTGGTTGTTGAGCTTCGCACTGTGCACTGTTAAAATAAATTTTCTTCATTCTACGGAAAATTGATGGTAAAAATTGATCCAGAAGTGTCCGTAAACTCTCCGTAAAATTACGGACACATTGATTTTCACGAAATCTCTCTCCTAATTTCCAAGTTAGTTTTCTGTATTTTCCGTTTACAATAAAAAAAAATAGTGAAAATGTGTTTAATTTTCGTTACGTGGGTGTTCTACCGTGTATAAAAAATATATATTTAAAAAATTGAAATATTATGTACTTGAGCGATGTTTGAACCCGAGTCAAAAATTACCAGTCCACGACTAATCATTCACCTACAACTCTCACTTGAACATTGTCGTATAACTTTTATATTTATATTCTAAAAACAAAAGCAAAAATTCAGTTTCTATTAAATTTAGTGTATTTTTATTGTTTCCAAATGTTATAGACGCTTGATGCTATTTCTTAATGTTAGAAAGAATAGGTCATAGTCGCGTGGATAACCTTAACTGCCGGAGAAACGATAATTTTCTTGTTACAGTGGCGAAGAAAGCTTCGTGTAAAATCGGCATTGTTCGTCCCCGCAACTCGAAGCCGGAAGAAATACGAACACTTTCCGTATTTTGAATTTACTGACTTACTACGTTTGTCGTCATTACTGATTGCCTTTCCGTTTATGCTCTGTACATTTATTATCGACACGTTCGTAAATTAAGCAATTGTGAAGTACGCTGGGTCTGAAATGGTTAAATCACGCTACAGACTTTAATGTGAATCACTAATGACCTACTGTAACACCGTAAACTTTTCGCTTGGTTAATGGGTATTGAATTAATAATATAATGGCAACCAGCTGTTAGTATCGTACTGTGGAAGTACTTCATGCATACCGACAAGGTTTTGCAAGTTTCGAAAGTCAATATAAGTTAATTTTAGTTCATATTCTGTGCCTTTAAAGTTATATATTCCTAGTGGTTTCAATTCACAAGGTTATCGATTTCCATTAGTAGAGACCCGATAATTTCGCGGGTTCAGTTCTAAACAAGTTGAAATTCACACACTTGTACGTTCATGTTACTTTTGTAATTGGTCGACGTGTTGTTTGATGCCTCCTGGAGATAAATGAGCCAATAACAAACATGCAATAAACTGTTCGTCCCACCACCGCCTTTTATCACCACAGCAATCAACCAATAAACAGTTGATATATCTAGGAGAGTATATAAGACTATAAAGTCTAGCCTACAGTTCACTGAACTCACGAATTTCTCAGGTCTCTATTCATTAGAATACAGAATCTTATAATACAACGAGAGACAACAGAATAAAACTGTAATTTTATTGGCAAATCGATCAATGGTAATTGTACTAATTCTACAGTGAAATAGTTGAATAAGATACGACAAATTGTTTAGTTTTCTACCAGCTGACTGATAAATAGAGACCTTCAAAACTCGTGTTATTATTTGGCCGCAAGCTAAACTTCACAGTGTTGTATATACTCGAGCCGGTGTCGTTTCTCCATTGGCTGCTGCAGAGATGTGAAGTCACTCCCTTGTGGACTGGACTGCATGGTATTGGACTACATAATTGTGAAGTGTTCATTTATTGGCACAGATTACTCAGGGCTTGTCAAATAAAATATGGCCCAATGACAAACTTATTACAAAGGTACATGTGTTTGAAGTTTGAAGGGCCTCCAAATAATAAGGCAAATCTTGCAGGTCTCTACTGAGAGAAAAAAATAAATAAATAAATAAACATCACTTTTATAAAAGATGTAATTGGTTCCAGCGTTTTACTGTCGAATTGGCACAGTTGTTACCAATGAATATGTCACCGCAAACAACAGTTTGGTTCGGTAAAATCTCGTTGCGATGTGAAATATCGGATGCCACAAAACAGAGACAAACTAGTTACACCCATTATATTTAACTTTTAAAGAATAGATTTTGAACTAAATTGATATTATCAGATAATTTGTTAAACTTTGAAAGGGCATTGAAACACGCAATATAAGTAGATATTTCAAGAACGTGATGTTTATCACATCACAAAACTAACTGCTGTTTGCAGTTGCATGTTTTACTATACGCAATCTGAGCGCGACTTCTATAATGGCGATGTAGTGAAGCTGGTAAGACGATGGACCATAAAGGCCACAGTATCTATTGCTTTTTGGGCGGAGATTGGATCCTAATCACATCCATTTGGTTTGTACTGGTGATATTTTTGATCTGTGACAAAATAATTGTAATTGATTTATTTAACATCGCAATTCACTGTTTTTTTTAATCCTGGTGCTCATGTATTAGTCAACCATAAACTACTGTTCTTGTACTGTTTGAAACAGAGGACTCATTTTTAACAGTACAATGAATGAATGAAGGGATTTGGGAATCTATTAACATAGAAATCTCGCGACCTGACTGAAGAGATTGGTAATTTTCTTTTTGTACCTATTCCATGATGGAGTAGTTTCAACTTGCAATCAGTAGATATATACTGATTTCGATTTAGAGTGTAAGAATACATAGTCGACACAGTGGTTTATATCTCGAGACCTGAAGAATTCCCAGATGCCTTTTGGGACAAGCCAGAATCCAAAACACGTGTGTTTATATAACTTTAGCTAATGGTAGAGACCTGATAAATTCGCGGATTCATTTCTAGACAAGTTGGGATTCACATACTTGTAAGTTGGTGTTACATTTGCAATCGGTCGACGTGTTATTAAAAACCTCCTGTAGATAAATGAGCCAATAACAAACCTGCAATAAAATGTACGCCCAAACCACCACCTGTTACTACTACAACAATCAACCAATAAACAGGTGATATCTATATGAGATTATATAAGCCTGTGAAGTTTAGCCCACTGGTCATTGAACTCGTGAATTTCTCAGGTCTCTAGGTATTGAATTCCGCTCCACACTCAGGATTGGTCGTGAAAGGGTCGACGCACACCAGACCTCACCGCTCCAGGGGTAGGTCCCGCATCCCGTATTTGCGCGACTTCACTGGCGGGGTGTCGGGAGGGTGTGCGTGATAGGAAGGGTAGGGGCGCCCCTTGCGTGTCGGACTGCTGGCGTTGAATCGGAAACACTCGCCGCGGTGGGTCCGTAGCCCCCCTGCGGGTTCGATCCTCATGAATGCCGGCCGCAGGCTGGATGGATGTTCCCCGGCACGGCATCTCCCGAGACCTCCCAGTTCGGCCGATAACATCGGCACAGTTCCCTCTAACACTTCCTTGCACTCCGGCTACAGTATGCTCGCGGTTTCTTCACTCATCTTTAATCTGACCTTTGAATAATCGTCCCATATATGCGATCGTATGTATTATCGATAGCAGGGCTAGGGAAAATTCGCGAATTCATTTCAGGACAAAATAGATTTGAAACGCGTGTACACTGAACTCACCTTTGCAATTAGTTCAGAGTAGGGACCTGAGAAATTCGTAAGTTCAATGACCTGTAGGCTAGACTTCACATTCTTAAATACTCTCATACCGATATCAAATGTTTATTGGTTGATTGTTGTGGTAGTAAAATGCTATGGTTGGGTGCACATGTTTGTTACTGGCTCATTTATCTCCATGAGGTGTCAAACAACACATCGACCAATTATAAAAGTTACATGAACGTACAAGTGTGTGTATTCCAACTTGTCTAGAAATGAACCCACGAAATTCTGGGGCCTCTAATTCAGGGTTTACCAGACATGCCCTGTTCGACTTCGAGCCAATAGCGAGGGACACCAGAATTTCGCGAAAGATTTATGCACATGCTAGTTTTCAATACCCTACGGATATACCACTAGAATCATTTTGGTTATTGGCGAGGTGTTTTTTTTAAGAAACTATTTTCTTTCTCGACTGGCCAATCAGAAATAGGTTACTCCGATGCTTTACGTGTGTGATTCGCGGGCAGACACCTAAGACGTGTAACACCTATATAATCGAATCAAGAATGTGAATCTGAAATTAAGTGTTATTAAACACAACGGGCCATGAAATCTTTTCACGAAAATCGGATGCCCCTACCAATAGCAGACTTGCAAGGAAACACGAAGCGAATAACATACTACCAGGTGTAGGATACAGTGGCGGCTGCTGAGGGAGGGCTGCGGGGTGCAGCCCTCCTAATAACATCTCAGAACACATAAGTCTACTTATCTGCTGCTCAGCAAATAATACTGTGTATGGATACGGAGGTTATTTGGGAGCCAATGTTTTTGAGATGGACGAGTCTCTTATCGCGAGGGAAACGTTTTTGGAAATGTCGAGTGGCGGGGCTACAGTTTATTCGCCCCGAAGTGGGTAGAACGAGTAGAGAAAGACAGCCATTACAATAGGATATCGGTGCTGCAGGAGGGCGGGGAGACTTCAGGGGCTCGCCACTTTTCAGCCAATCACAATCTGTAAATCAGAGACAGCTGGGCGTGCCTCTGCTCTTACACAAAAACGGTTTCCTGGGACTTGACAGGGCTACCAAAACTAGAACTTCGAATTACATTGTAAACAGAACGTGTTCTACAGTTATATACTACATGTTTTGAAGGCGCACTTTCGCGCTCCATTCTTTTTCAGTTATCAAACACATTTCTTAACAATGCTTGTGTTTATTTCAAATAGTTTTTAATCATGGATATCTTTAAAAGTCCTTTGTAATATTCTTAACAAGTTTGTTGCTAATAATAGGCCATTAGAATCGGTCAAGAGCAGGATTGAAGTGTTGTTCATGTCGTACTATGTAAACTTGTAAATAATAGATAATTCAGTGAGTATAACTTAAAACATTATTACAGCAAAGATTTTGAATTACGGGAATGAACTAGAGCTTATAAATTTTTGACCAGAAAGGCCACAGGTATATACAACAAAACAACAAAGCCACGATGGTTCGTATATGCGAAAATTCAACGTTAAGTTCACATAATTTCGCAGATGTGAAGTTAGAAATGCATTGTTTTGTTACATTTTTTTTTGCTAGTGAAACCTAATGATCATACGTGAACTGTCAATTGGGTGAAAGATTTGAAACATTTGGGAGACAAAAAGATATACATCATGTTCACAGCATTGCCATACAATTTTCAGTGATTGGTAAGGTGAATATTCATTGCCAGTTAGATAGCGCACATAGGTTGACGAATGGATTTCGTTTACAAATTCATTAATTAAGATATGCCACTATCATCCTCGAATTTAAATTTGACATGCATTTTGTATGTACGGTATGGAAATTAGTATTGGGTTTTAAAAATATTTGTTTTAGTGTATTTAATTTATCATCTTCATTAGTATAGTAGAATTAGTATTATTATCTAATTTCTCAAATTCTCGTTTAATGTACACACCACATGGGTACTGGTTGGAACGTATATAACCTACACACACTTTAAACAAACAAATACCTGTGCTAGTGATTAGATCTGAACCAGTGGCCACAGTGTGTTGACAATTACAAATCGAGTGAGTATACGTTTTTCTTCAAACAACCGCACTTCATGTTTATATTTAGCTGCACAAACTACACTTATATAAGCCTGTCGTACGCAAAATATTTATAACGTTGCCTATTTAAAAAATGCTACTTGTAATTGTCTGAAATAGGATAGCCACAGACCTCCCAGTTTCAAAAGTCACCAGTCGACACTGGTAGGGTACACTCAAACATCTGAGGCTTGACTGTACAGAAGATTGTGGAGTCTAGCATACAAGTAATTGAACTCACGATAAAGTGAGCACTTTTGAAATCAGCTGCACAAAAATTTTACTGCTCCTACCTAAATATATTTTAACGAGTGCTGTGAATGATATGCACCCAGTAAAGTTGGTAACGGTGATTGAGAAGTATTTCTGTAACTTAAAGTCGATTAAAAGGAGTTAGGGTAACCATTTCAGATAACTTAAAATACTATTTCACTTTCTTAATTTTAATGCATTGAAGTGTAAAAGCAGATGATTTGTTAAATTTTTTTTCTAATAATTTCACAGTTTCATTTTGCCGACGCATGAATAAAGTTATGAAGCCCATGGCAAAGTTAATATTACATAAGGCGGAGCAATACACATGTTTTGCTGTATCAAAGCCACCACACAAGCTGTTCCCTTGTAAATGATCCGAAACTGTATGGCAGGGGTAATTTTAGAACGTTCGGTGTGCACGGGCCTTCCTCCAGAACTCACACTCCAAAGAGCCACGTCAGCCACTCTCACTCTCACTTCAGGAAATAAATAAATCCGGAACGTGCACACCTTCAGGCTGTAAGTTCTCCAAAGCCAAAGCAAGACTGTTTAAGGCACAGTTACCTTAATAGAATGCAGTCCAATAGAAGGAGATACGCTCCCTCTAATAGTGGCGGGTGGAGTGCAGCCACCTCACCTCTCAACAGCAAACGCTGGGTTTGCCGACATGTGCCTTTTTGATGAGGACGAGGCCTGTCCAACCTATAATTTGTCGCTGAGTAAACGGGTCCTCTTCGTGGTGGACCACACCAGCGCCCCTTCACGAGTGTGCATCAACCCTTCCAAGCCACTGCGCGGGTCCCGAGCCGGCAGCAGTCCTCCAAGATGTCTCCCCCAAGCATGATGGTATCAACCAATTCCTCCCAGAGTACGACCCTCGATCAGCACCGCGACCCGTAGGCCGGAGCTTCTCGCTGATCCCCTGGTCCCCACGACTCTACTCTACACACTGAGTTTTCACCCATGAGAAGCCCAACTCCTCCAGGACGCCAGACAATCCTTTCAACGGAGCTCCTCCACCCCGAGATCTGCCAGCAGGCCTCAGCTTGGCACATACAGTCGGCTCACGGGTCATCATCGCATGAAAAGAATACATTCAGCCTCCGGAAAGCTGCAGATAAGATCGCGTTACGTTATCTCGTGCACGGGAGGGGAGCTATCCCACATTCGTACTCTCTCTCTGTTAGCCAGGGCGTCACCAGCGTGTTTCCAGCCCAGACCTACGAGTAGGTGGAGATGGACTCGAGCAGGAGAGGCTATATAATGGAATCACTACCCCAACAGAGCACTTGCCCGCGCTACCAGGCTAGTAACCCTAGTGGGTTACTGGCCTGGCAGGGGGAAGTCCGAGCGAGAATAGTCATTCCCGTAGTCACGACTACCCTACCAGGCATACGGAGGTCGACCTTCCATATCTCTACTTGCCGGCCCAACCGGACTTCGCGCAGTCATCAGTCTCCTTCGCGGGCTTACACCCACTACAGGTTGGTTGCTCGACCAACAGCACAGCTCCAACCTGCCCCCCCCCCCTTTTTTTCCCGTGGCAGGAATAATACACAGTTACAGTGGACCTATCGGTCAAGTATTTTGTAATTTTACGCAGCGCTCTTAGCCTTACGGCCTTACCGCGCTTCGGCATCCCAATAGGCGGGGGAGAGGAATCACGTCCTCGCAATGCATTGAGGCCAAGATTAATGCGACCGGTGGCCAGACCCAAAGTCCAAGCCTGGCACGTCCACACATTCTTGCCCACTCTAAGACAGGGGTTCTGAGATCCTCGTCCTCAGAAACCAAGCGTGTGATCTGGCCGGGGTTCTATCCATATCCCCAGTGCCTTTCCAGGGCACAACCGGAGCAGGCTGCCACTCACCGCCCGACCTGTCATCGAGAGTGGGAATCTCTCCAGACCTCCTCCAGCATACGGAGTCAACCACTACCAGCACGAGGCCAACCCTACGATCGGACACTAGAGAGAGCCTCATGTCGGGGCCAACCGATCGTCCCGTGCTACCACTTACTTTCCATGGCACTTGTTGGTTATTCATGGTCGACATAATAACAACGTACATACAAGTAGATCTTAAGTGGGGCTCCCATGAATGCTCATTTTACCTTGAATGGTCTATACACTTACATCAATGGAACCGCCACCCCAATATCGCGGAGATAGGTTTGCCTCGGATAATTATGCGTTTACATAAGTCATAACTAGGGACATGCAAAATTCGCGTTATTATTTGGACCCAGGCTAAACTCCACAGTACTGTATACACTCGAGCCGACGTCGTTTCTCCGTTGGCTGCTGTGTAGCTATGAAGCCACGCCCCTTCTGACTGAACTGCCTGTGATTGGAGCACACAGTTGTGAAGAGTTCATTAATATGCACAGAGTGACCCAGGGCGTGTCAAATAAAGTATGTTCCAATGAAAAACATGTTACAAATGTACACGTCTTTGAAATTTAACTTGTCCTCAACTAATAACGCGAATTTGGAGGTCTCTAGTCATAACCCACTCAGTCACTATGTCTATGATTGAGGCAGGACATGTTGCACGTGAAGGATTTTTATAGTTGCCCTGTACTCAAGAAGCATTGATGACCGGTTTTTAAGGCGTCTTCCTATGTGAGAAATATAATTTGTTGAAGTTTCTGTGCCTCTCATTTTTCAGTGGGTAATACCGACATCAACCAACGCACACACTATGTTGTTTACTGTCCACGAGACGCACGCTCGACACACGTAATGCCCAGTTTAGTAAAATTACACAATTGCAACACTCGAGCTCGTAAATAAATTCAGGACTGAGCAGGACAAACATGTAATTCACAGTATCCCCTATATGGTACGTCGCACACCATGTGGTTTTAACCCTTTCACGCCCCCTTTAACCCTTTCAGTCCCCTTGTCCGTATTCGGAGATATGTTGCACATGCAGGATATTTATGATCGGAAATGTACACAACAAGCCATGAGTGGCCGGTGTTTGGGTATTTTCCCTGTGAGTAAGGATAGGAATATTTCGCGAGTTCAATGACCTGTGGGCTATTCTCCACAGCACTGTGTACAATCGAGCCTTAGCTGTGTGCTCATTGGCTGTTGCCCCAGAGAGTAGCCAGTGTTACTCCACACCTGTCAGTATGGCACTCGATGCTTGTTTCTTTGCAAGTCTGCTATTGGCTCGAAAATGTCCTGGGCGTTTCAACACTAGCTGTGATCCAATTGCCACGGTGATTCCTGTGTACACGCGTTGGACGTCTATCTTGTCCTGAAGTGAATTAGCGATATTTTGCTATCCCTACTTGTGAGTAATCTGATTCGTTAAAGTTTCCGCACCTCTCATCTGTGAATGGTTAATGCTGACATCAACCCTCACACAAAACGTTGTCCACTGGTTACGGAAAGCACACTCTACATTCGGAAATTAATTCGGGAGTGAACGGGATAATTTATGGTTTCAGTTGTTGCAAACAACAGTTTTTATGATGCGCACTGTACATAATTCGACACAACCTTTGCTTCGTCGTCACAGCCAATTAGCTGTAGCCTACATGTTTGGCTACATTCATATGAACAAATTATGACTTAAACCAGTAAGACAGTTTGCGAATAATTTAACCAGAGGTAGGATCATTGGTAGGCACACCCGTCGAAAAGATTCCATGACAAGTTGTTTTTCATACACTTTAGCTCAGATCCACTTTTGTGATTTGGGGATCTAGATGTTACACGTAAGTTTCTGCCCGCGAATCAGAGACGTACAGTGTCGGAGTAACTTAATTCTGATTGGTCAATCAACAAAGAAAATGTCTTCTCATATTCACACGCCGCCAATAACTAGAGACCCGAGAATTTCGCGGGTTCATTTCTAGACAAGTTGGAATTCACACACTTGCACGTTTATGTTACTTATGTAATTGATCAACGTGTTGTTTGACACCTGCTGGAGATAAATGAGCTAATAACAAACGTGTAATAAATTGTGCGCCCAACCACCGCCTTTTACTACCACAACAATCAACCAATAAACAATTGATATCGATATGAGAGTATATAAGACTTTGAAGTCTAGCCTACATGTCATTGAACTAGCGAATTTCTCAGGTCTCTACCAATAAGCAGAAGGAAACTGCTGGTACGCTCGTAGGGTATATAAATTTAGCATGTGCGGAAATCTTTTCGGGAAATTCAGGTGTCCGTAATAGTTGGCCTTTGAGCTTCGCAGTGTGCATTAAAGACCATAAATTTACACATGCTTCCGTATTGTACACAATTTGTGTACACTGGGTGTGAATTAGGTTGACTGGCTTCAACTGTACACAGCAGGATACAGCGTCCTATGAGGAACATAGCTGAGTTGCGAGGGGGTTTCATTCGTGGTTAAGGTCCCCTCCTACCTGCAGATTTTCCCGAGTTCGAGGCCGAGATGGGCAGAAGCGATAAGGGCGACACTTCTACGGGCATCCTGTGCGCCATTGCCGCTAAGGGCAGAGCTCTCAACTGGTGTGCGTTGTTCTAGTCGCACTGCCTGTACCTGAGGACTTTCAGGGGCGACACTGTTAGTTTATTGCTGGGATGACTGTAGGTAGGTTCAATGCAGAGGTATTCAATAGTTTTGTATGAATATGATGCGTAGAGACCTGCCAAATTCGCGTTATTATTTGGTTGCACCATAAACTTCAAACACATGTACGGTACCTTTGCAATAAGTCTGACGTTGCACCATATTTTATTTGACCCGCCCTGAGTAACTCTGCTCCAATAAATGAACACTTCACAATCAAGTGGTCCAATCACGTGCGCAGTCCTGTCAGAAAGGGAGTTGCTTTACATCTCTGCAGCAGTCAATGCAGAAACGACGCCGACTTAAGTACATACAGCATTGTGAAGTTGAGCTTGATGCCAAAATCATAACGCGACTTTTGCAAGTCTCTACTGGCTCGTATATTTTGAACCACGGTGCTTTCAAAAAGCCTGTTTTAGCTGTCCTGTAGTGCCTCGTCTGAAATTGGATTTCTAATGTGCTTGAAATCCTGAATGTACGCAACAGGTCTCGTCTGAAATGTGTATTCTCTTCGTAGATCAGCAGAGTGGACGCACATTTAATAGTTTCAAGGTTGGGGGGATATGCCACTTAAACACTCTTCAACGTAGTTCAAGCGACAGTTAGACGGGGGCCTTAAGACTGCATTATGTAGTATCATAAACAGCTGCTATACACTGTTCATTGTAAAATGAGCACGCTACTTAACATCTACTTATATGCACGTTGTGTCTTCTTCCGCCTTATGTAAAATTAACATTGGCATGGGCCTCATCACTTTATCCATGCGTCGGTCAAGTGAAACTGTGAAATTATCATCTCCTTTTCATACTTCGATGCATCAAAAAAAGAACAGAATGCGAAAGAAATAATTTAAGTTAACACAAATGGTGACCTAACACTTTTTATTCGACGTTAAGATATGGAAATACTTTCCATCCATCGTTACCAACTTCACTTGGCGCATGTCACTCAGTGCGCATGTTAAAATATATGCAGGCAGAGGCAGTGACTTTTTTCTAAGGTTCACTTCTAAAGAGCTCACTTCATCATCAACTGCCCTTAGCAATAAAATTATGCACAAGCTCACTTTTTTTATTATATCAGACGTGTATGTTAGCAGTGATACTATTACAGTACCGAACAGATGTTTCTTTAGTAACAATGCCTGAAACCATATATTTATATGTGTCTGGAGGGATTCAATTCCATAACACATTAATATCGCAGACGGAATGGGGAGCATCGCAGATTAATTAGATCACTATTTGTACTTTAAGCACATCTACATGTAAGTCATCTTTGCAACTGAATCACAGCTTATTAGAAATGCTCTGCAGGACACTGAACTAATGGTATACCAGCTGAAAAAACAAGGGCGGAATCCCATGTTATTTGTTCCGGGGTTAAAACTGTTACTCACTGCGACATCAGCCAATGAAATTACAGCGGATGTTTGAGTATATACAGGAATACACAGTAGAAAAAAAATTTAAATTTTTGTTTGTAATTTTACAAATGTTTGGAACAGTACAAAAATGTATCTTGTAAAATTACTTGTTTGTAAAATTACAAAAGCCGTGTTTGTAACAGGCTTCACAATATGATTGCACTATACTGACTTCTATGCACGTGCTCAAGCAAAATGGTGGACACTGAACATCGTAGAAGCAGTTTGTTCAAAAACCTAGATGTGTTGTAAAGAGTAATTGGGTGGAAAAAAAGAAATATATTGTAAGTTTGAAAAATAACGAAAAAAAGTTGAGTTACCTATAGTAATATTAATAAAACGACTACTGTTTTAACACTATGAGGACTATACTCCACATGAAAAACAAAACTGGTCCGGATATACTTACACCAATTCCCTATTTCATTAGGATTTTAGGTAGTAACTAATACATAAAAAACGAACTTCATAAATGAACGACAAATTTATTTATAGTTACGGAAATCAACATGATGAGATGTACATACATCCTGTTCCATACGAAAGAATATTTGGTAGGAAAGCGGTAAACTCGGCACACCATTGTTTGAAAGCCAGCCAGTACGGAAATACTGGTGTCGTTTTGACCAGTAGAATGGCGTTAAGTGACAATAGGGACCAATAGAACACGGTGTCCCTGCAGCGGTATGGATATAGGGGACTGACGTCTAGCTTGACTTTAAAGCTGGTGAGTGTGTGCTGACCTGAGTATGTTAAAAACACTTGACGCTATTACTAGGGATAGGAAAAATTCGCGTATTCAATTCAGGACAAGGTAGCTTTAAGAAGCGCGTACACTGAACTCACCTACGAAGTTGGTTCAGAGTTTATTAGACAAGCCTTGTTCGACTTTTAGCCAATATCAGACATGCAAGGTAACAAGAAGCGAATCACATACTGCCAGTGCGGGGTAACACTGGGGCAGTAGCTTGTGGACGAACATCCGAGGCTCGACTGTGCGAAAGATCGTGGAGTATAGCAGACAGGTCAGTGAACTCCCGAAATTTCCTTATCCCTAGTTATTACTCTAGAGAAATTAATGGCCTGTAGGCTAGACTTCACAGTCTTATATAGTCCCATAGAGATATCAACTGCTTACTGGTTCATTGTTGTGGCAATAAGAGGCGGTGGTTGGACGCACGATTTATTGCATGTTTGTTATTTGCTCACTTATCTCAATGAGGTGTCAGACAACACTTCGACTAATTACGAACGTAACACGAGCGTACAAGTGTGTGAATTTCAACTTGTCTAGAAAAAAAAACCGCGAAATTCTCGGGTCTCTTGCTTTTACTCTTTAACTGCTAATATTAATGCTCCACTGCTACATGGCGCTCGTCATTCCCTAGATGAAAATTCGTGGTCGATGAAATTCTGTCGCCGAGAGTGAGGCCATTAATTTTTAATAGGTCGCTTGAATTCGGCGGTTTTCGATTCCGTTGCTCGCGAGAGTGTAGAGCAATTATAGAAAGTAACGAGATGGCGGACTGCCTGAGGAAATGTGTCCCTCCGTTGGGTAAACTACCAAGACTTTCTGGCTGATCGGTTCTGCGGGAACTTTTCAATCTCGGCTTGTCGATAACAGTTGGCCTCACTGCGCCTTCCAGATCAACTTGAAATTTTTGGTAACTCGATGTAGGCTGTTGGTGGTTGAATGAGCCCTTCCGAAATCACGATTTCGGATAATTTTTGTTTATTTTCCATCATTTAAGCATACGTAAAATAAACCAGTGTGGAGATCTGGCGGCAAGAGCCCGTGCACTTATCAAGTGAAATTGAAAAATGGATAGGAAGGTAAATGTTTTCTTTAGTTTGCCAACTACGATTTTGTTAGAGCTCGCAAAGAACGAGTTCGTATGAACGGGTTCCTTCCAATTCGTTCCTTTTTGCTCGGAACATATGCGAAACTCGTTATTTTTATAAGAGGAAGGAATTACGTAATTCTGTTTATTTTTACTACAAACTGTAAAAATATTTATCGTTACAATGTTCGTTTTGATGATTGACAATTTGCCAAAAATGTTTTTAAAATAGTATTATTACAAGAGACCTGAGAAATTCGCGAGTTCAATTACCTGTAGGCTGGATTTCACAGTCTTATATACTCTCGTAGGGATGTAAACTGTTTATTTGTTGATTGTTGTGGAAGTAAAACGCGGTGGTTGTGATCATAATTTATTGCATGCTTGTTAGTGGCGCATTTATCTCCATGAGGTGTCAAATCATTACGTGTGTTTTCCGAAACCACTCGTTATTGGTGAACGGTGCATGGAAAATGAAACACGCTTTCGAAGTGAGATATGATAAATACGTTTCTTTGGTTCAGACACTGAAAAAAAAAACATATTCCGACGTTCAGTATAAGTGCACTGAGTGACTATTTTAAGTGACATAAGAAATTGTGCATTGGCTTTGGGACGATAACTAGAGCTGTTTAAAATTACTGTGTTTTCACTCTATCTCGTGATTTGAGGGCAGTAATAAAAAACAGCGCAGCGTCGATTACGGATCTCTTTTCTCCTCTTCTTCTGCCATGACCTTGTTTCTGACATATCATTAGCACGATGGCTGGCATGTTCCGTACGAAGTTCGGTCATAACGAAGGCATTATCTACTAGCGATTGAAGAAAACTTTAGTAGAGACCCGAGAGTTTCGCGGGTTCATTTCTAGACAAGTTGGAATTCACACACTTGTACGTTCATGTTACTTCTGTAATTGGTTGTCGTGTTGTTTGTCATCTCCTGGAGATAAATGAGCCAATAACAAACATGCAATAAATTGTGCGCCAAACCGCCGCCTTTTACTACCACAACAATCAACCAATAAACAGTTGATATCTGTATTAGAGTATATAAGACTGTGAAATCCAGCCTACAGGTCATTGAACTAGCGAATTTCTCAGGTCTCTAATTATAACGAAGGCATTTACTAAAGACTGAAGAAAACTTTTAGGTTCCTGTGTAGCGACTAGAAATTGAGCTAGTTTTCCTTAACACTTGGAGGTGGGCACACTTTTACGAGCTTTAAAGTCAAGCTAGACGCGAGTGACCTATATCCATGCCGCTACAGGGACACTGTATCCTATTGGTCCCTATTGCCACTGTACGCCATTCTACTGGTCAAACATAAACCAGTCTTTCCGTATTGGCCGACTGCCAACCAATAGTGTGCCGAGTTTACCGTTTTCCATTTAAATGTTCTTTCGTATGCAACAGGATATACATCCCATCGTGTTGATTTTCGCAACTCGAGCTTAGTCCTCAGAGTGTTCAAAAGTAACTTAAACTGCAAACTAGTTACTTGCTCAGATGAACTTTCCAAGTCCAGAATTTTGTTTATATTAAGGTAAGATGTTAATGAAAATTAGTAATTTAATTGTTTTAAAATAAAGTAATACTTATATTATTAGACGTTGATACATATAACAAATTTCCCTCATTCGTGAACGGTTTCACTGCCAACATAACAAATTTCCCTCATTCGTGAACGGTTTCACTGCCAACATGACAATGAACTATAAAACGAAATCAATTAACCGAGAACCATCTCTGTCTTCAAATAGCGCACTGTTTTTTTTTTTTCGGAGGCAGATCACGCTTCAAACATTCCTGCGTTTGTATTACATCAATACTGAACCGTAGTTTGTCACACATGCCCTTCATTAAGATCTAGAATTGCCTGTTTTATGGGAAGGTTTCAAGAACACTTGCATTTCGGAACTCTTTCAAATGCACTTTTATGGCTCAATAATTAAAACTTTTACCTTTAGATTCTCTTCGTGAATCACAGAGTTTGAGTATCGAAGCAACCTAATCGTAGATACCGAAGAGCAAAACAAGGCCTTAAACTAAAATATTGACAGTCAAATATTTTGCTGCCCCTATCAAATTATTTGTTGCCCCAGCCGAATTGTCGCCATAGTTGAGCAAAATTAGCTGATTTTTCTTGTTTAGCGCATAAGAAATAAGTAAAAAAATTAATAAATGTACTTAAGTAAAGCAATTGGTGTGACCAGAAGATATCAACTCAATCATGATTGAACTCCTCTTCGGGTTCGCTTTCGCCGTTGCTGATGGGCCATCGTCGACCCGAAAAGCACCAAACTTACCGCTTTTTTGTAAACTGTTATGACAGTCTTTATACAACTTGTTACTCTGCATCATAGAACAGAGAGCGTAATCTGAGCAGAGTAGTTTGGTTAGAATGTAAGGCGGGCGTCGGAGCAGGCAGCGGTCCCGAAAGAGTGTGACAACGCGACCAGATGAACTCCGAAATGAACACACACTCCCGTCAAATATCACCATCTTAATCGATCAGAATATTTCAAAGGGAACAGTATGTTACATGGCAGAGCGTCTATTCCGAAACGATTGGTGACAAGGCTGCTTTGAAGCAACAGCTATTCTGCCGACATCGCAGATTATTGACACGTGAGAGGGACGAGGGCACACGATTTGAACAATATGAGTTTACATTATCTAACACCATCAGGCATGTTTGTGTGTGGAAAATACCGCAAAATTCCGTCATGGCGACTGCCTGATACTTACTATAAGAAATATTGGAAGGGGGGTTGTGGAAGAGTGAAAGCTTTTAAAGGCTTCTCATGATAAAGTGAGCACTTTTGAAATCAACCTTAGAAAAAAATCACTGTCCCTGCCCGCATATATTATAATAGGCGCACTTAGTGACATTCGCCCAGTTAAGTTGGTAACGATCGAGGGAATGTAGTTCAATATTTCAACAAGTGTTAGGTAACCATTTGCTATAACTCAAATCATTTCTTTCGCTTTTTGTAATGAGCAGATATGTAAAATATTTACTTTTCTAATAATTTCGGAGTTAAACATGAATAAAATGGCGAGGCCCATAACAATGTTAATTTTACATATGGCAGAAGAATACAAAACGTGCATAAAAGTAGATCTTAATCGGGGCTCTCAAAAGTGCTCATTTTAACGTGAATAGCCTATAGGTATTGTGGAGCACAATATATAATTTTTTTTCCTGAGAACTTGTAATCCTGCATAGGAAGATCGCAGCGCGCATACATTTCTGAATCCCGGACGATCATCTGTACGTTACATCCCAGAAAATGTCGTGGAGAACGACTGTGTTTGACAATGAAAACTCTTCAGTTCTAAATGTTCGATGTGTATAAGAACGAGGATGAAGTAGAGCGTCCCGAGTCCCCTGGTCTCCATTTGTGATGTGTCCTGGATGTTAAATTCCTTATTGAGTTCCACCTCTTGCCATGTTTTCATAATTCTATAACGGCGTCCATTACGAGTGGTTGAATGCTTCCTTTAACGTTGCGCGTGACTTTTACCTGCCAATCGTATGTCGGGTAGAAGCTGAAACTCAAACCAAGGGAGGGGACCGTGGTGGCTGAGCGGTTAGCCTGCTCGCCTCCCACCAAGGCGAACCGGGTTCAAACACCGACCAGGGCACTCCCGGATATTTGCATGTGGGAATCGTGCCGGGCGATGCCGCTGGTCGGCGGGGTTTCTCAGGGACCTCCCGTTTCCCTCGACATTTCATTCCGGCACTGCTCCATTCTCACCTCAATCGCCCTCATCGGCTCTGAAGACCTCGCTGTTAAGAGCCGTCTAAATGAAGGTCAACTACTTGCTAGTATATACTTTGTGTCGTGGCACAAGTATTCAAAAAATTTGTCCACTCCTGTTCGCGAATAATGTAAATTTTAAATACCAGAAAATGCTTTTTAAATGTTTTTTTATAACATGCAACATTATACATTTTTAATTGAGTAATATAAGTAGAACGCTATCAGCTGCGAGGTTCAGACACATCACAGTTTTCCTCGTCAAGTATATCTTCTACAAACGTGCAACCAACAGCTCCATTAATCTGCAAAAGAGTGATCCTATAATCACAGATCAAGTATTAATTCTTTGGAACGCACAATGTACTTAAATAAAAGTGAGACAGGAATTGATAGTTTGTTATTGAAGGAACAAAAAAAAAACATTCACGAGGCTATAATTAAGCACGCTAGATAGAGGATACTATAACCTTTCCTTTGAGAGGTAGAGATAATATAGAAAACACCCCAGTCTGTGTTTATACAAACAAATAATTATAACTGCGTTGATTTGGCTGGAGCGTATCTCCACGAGGTTGGAAATTTTTTTTCCACCACTTTCTTCTTTTTAAGGCAAGTTTTGTTTCTCTAAAAAGGAGGGCAAAGTACGTTCCACCCATCCACAGACAATTGGCCGGCCCAATAGGATGCTAAATTGGTGGGCTTCTTGGCGGCAAGTCGGCTACGCAGGCGATAGAACGCCGTTCTGTCTCCAGGGAAATGTCTCCTCCACTTGTTAATACACCCCCAGGGTTTGTATTTCATTACGGCTTACAACCCCTGGCGCCGGAGACAATTTCCTCCCTCTGGCGCGACAGCAGCCTCTCTCTCTCTCTCTCTCTCTCTCTCTCTCTCTCTCTCTCTCTCTCTCTCTCTCTCTCTCTCTCTCTCTCTCTCTCTCTCCAGCGACACCCCTCAGAAAAACTGCAGTTCTCTCGCTGCCTGTAAGTTGCCTTAGCAAGAACGCAGGTGGAAGTTATCTGCAGTTGGCCGTGATAAATCGGCCAACTGCAGTGCTGCTTCATTTGTTTTGTAGAACGTTCACGGTTAAAGGCCGTTAACGACTAAGTGAGCACTTTAGAAATCGACCTTAAAAAAAATTCACTGCTCCTACCTGCATATATTTTAAGGAGCATACTAAGTGTCATTCGCCCAGTAAAGTTGGTAACGATGCAGAGGAAGTATTTCCATGGCTTAAGGTTGAAGTAACGTTAAAGCCTATGCTATGGAGCACTACACCAGACAACACAACGTGAAGATCTCATAAAATAAGTAGTACAGACTAAATAAAAATTGTTAGAAAAGTACGATTTATACAGCATATGAATTAAGAATGCATATATTTCGTAACATTATAAAATGTTTTACTAAAATATACTTTTTAAAAGTAAAAAATAATCAGTTAAAATAGTTTTTATGCTTAAACGAACATACATATTTACATTCTGGATGCTTCAGTACGTAAGAAAATTGTAAAGTAATGTAGGATATAATTTTTAATATTGATTTCATGTGCGTCCATTTGTCACAAATATTTATGACTGAAACTGACGCAAGTAAAATTATTTATAAAATTGATATGATACATAAGTACTATGATGTTATTACACATTATCCCAGTAAATATTATGACGATCTTTCTTGAAGAAGATTTTCTTGTAAATTCTGCTTTCCGAAGTATCCAAAACGGAAATGCGCTTAAATTTAGTTACAAATGCAGATTATATTGAACGATTAATTTTTTCCATTGAAAAATAATATTTCAGCAAAAATTTTTATAATGTTGCAAAATACATACATTCTTCTTTCATATAAAACATAAAACACCCTTTTCTGACAAATTTATGAGTTATTCACATTGTGCAGTCAGGTGCAATGCTCCATAGGCAGTTGCTTTACTTCATCCTTAACCCGTTGAATTAAAAATGTTAGGTTAACATTTGTGATAACTTAAATGATTTATTTCGTTTCGTGGTTTTTATTGCTTCTAAGAGTAAGAATTAGCAGGTATGTAAAATATAAACTTTTTAAAATAATTTCATAGTTTAACTTGACCGACGCGTGAATAAAGTGATGAGACCCATGGCAGTGTTAATTTTATATAAGGTGGAAGAATACACAACGTGCATACAAGTAGATCTTAAGCAGGGCTTTCAAAAATGTTCAGTTTACCGTGAACAGCCTATAACTGAATATGTTTGAGACCCATACATATGGTATATTTTACTTCTTATTTTGTTCCCTTCTTCCATGTGTCCTTATTCCTGATAATATTTTGACTTGCCATCCATTCAAATAGCGGATTTTTTTAGAAACGCGAAATTGTTGCCAATTGCAAATTTTCATGCTCTAATATGTACCAAGCAAGAAAAATCACCAATAATCACATGAAACTGTATTTTAAAAAAATTGTTGGACTACATATTTTAGTTTGTAAAATATGCAACAGGCTACTAAGTAAATTTAAAGATACATATTTGTAATTTAAACTTGCGTCATTTATGAAGGGATACAAAATTATTTCTTTTGTGCTCTCGAAAATAACTACGATTATTCTGAATTATTCTACCGAAAAACCAATGAAAAACTACGTCGGGATTTTTATTTCTGATGAGGGAACATTTTTGTTATATTGCAAAGCACTTTACCACTCGCCCATTCCAATTACAAAATCTAGGCTTTTTTTTAAGGGCGTAGTAGAATCTTGGGGAAGATAACAATGACACTGCACGAGAAAAATTAAATTAGTGATTTTAATAATTTTTGCAAATTTCAGTATTTACTAACTCATTTTTAGGGACCTACAAAATTCGCGCTATTATTTTACATCAGGCTAAACTTCACAGTGCTGTAGGTAAAGGACACAGCGTAGTTTCTACATTGGCTGCTGCATAGATGTGAAATCACTCCCTTTTTGACTGGACTCCACGTGATTGGGGCACACAATTGTGAAGTGTTCATTTATTGGCGCACAGTTACCCAGGGCGTGTCACATGAAGTATGGTCCAATGGCAAACGTATAGCAAAGATACACGTGTTTCAAGTTTAACGTGGCCCCAAATAATAACTCGAATTTTGCAGGTCCCTACTCATTTGTTATTGATTATCACATTGTTGGTATTACGTTGAATAATTATAATAGAGTGCAATAGTTAGTAATTCTGACTTCCAGATATAATACGCCTATGATCAGAAAAAAAAAAGTTACAACATGGCTCATGTCAAAATTAAGGAGACATAATTTTAGAAGAGGTATAACTGAAATTTATAATAGAAACAGTTTTAACTGCCTCAAATCGGTGAATTCGACTGCAGATCTATTGATAATGCTCCGCTTGATCAGTAACATCCAACGCATCATTATAATTTATGGTATTCAATGATTAACCAGTAATTTATACTGATTCCTAGTGAACTGTACACGCTTGGCAGCAAAACCTAAGGGCATTGCATTGATTCGCCACTAGAAAACAGTTCATTAACTGAAGATAAAAAAAAAAAAAAAAACTATCGATTGGAATCAGTAATTTATATTTTAAATGTGTATTTTCTTAAATATGCTAAACTATACAGATAATATATTCAGCTGTAGATTAGGTTTCGTGTTAGAGTCAGTGAAGATATTTGGGCAGTTCTTAACATCAAGATCCTGAGAGCCGATGAGGGTGAAGCGAGGCGAGCATGAATCAGCGCCGGAATGAGGGGGCGGGTGGAAAACGGGAGATTCCCCCAGAAAAGCCCGCCGACCAGCGGCACCCGTCCGGCACGATTGCCACTAGCGAAAATCCGGTCACCCGGCCGTGAATTGAACCCGGTTCGCCTTGGTGAAAGGCGAGTGGGCTAACCGCTCAGCCACACCGGCCCTTGCCAATCAGAGAATGTGTACGCCACGCATTTTCGTCTTTCTGTACATATAAACGTTGTGCCGAGGTCGTGTGCAGTCGTACACTATAAATAGGGATGGGAACATTTCGCGATTTCATTTCAGGACAAAATAAACGTCAAACACTTGTACACTGAAGTTGACTTGGCAATTGGATCACAGTTTATTAGACACGCCCTGGACGACTCTGAGCCAATAGCAGACTTGCAAGGAAACGAGCAGGGAGTGCCATACTGCCAAGTGTGAAGTAACACTGGCTACTCTATGGGGCAGTAACCAATAAACAAACATCTGATGCTCGGGTATACACATGACATTGGAGTCTAGCCTACAGGTCACTGAACTCGCGAATTTTTTATCTATCCCTAACTATAAATTACCTTACATTGGCCACCCAAGGACAATACAGTTGTCGAACTAACATGGTGAATAGTGATGAAGGTGATTTTTATATCTTAATTAGGCTACTTTCCGAAGGAATAAAAGGCTAATGAGATCATTTTCCATTCTACGTGTGCGTATTTACGCTCAAGTGCGTGTGCACATAATCTATATAGTACTTAGTAAGGACGTCTGACTTTTATAGTTTTCACGTAATTTCAAAAAGGGCGACCATTTTAATATTTAGGCTGATATGTAGAGACCTGCAAAATTCGCGTTATTATTTGGAGGCAGTTTAAAATTCAAGCAAACCTTTACAATAAGTTTGAAATTGGATCATACTTTATTTGACACGCCCAGAGTAATCTGCGCCAATAAATGAACACACGTGACAATTACGTAGTCCAATCACACGCAGTCCAGTCCACAAGGGAGTGACTTCACATCTCTGCAGCAGCCAATGGAGAAACGACGCCGGCTCACATATATACACATTGTGAAGTTTAGCTTGATGCCAAATAATAACACGAGTTTTTCAGGTCTCTAGTGATGTGTCAGATCTCTCGGCTACCATTAAACCGATTTTACCAAATTGCGTACGCCGGTAGAACATCGTATAAGAATTGAATTTTGAAATGGTTGCTGTCGTTATTCCGCCATTTGAAGGAAGCAATAAATAAATAATATTTTACATTATAACTCTAAAACCATCAAAGGAATTCTCTCCCTATTTTAATGTAAGTATTACTACGACAGTTCAGGTAAACGTAAGTGCATATACTTCAATAGGAACTTAATTTCAAAACGGCTACCAACCAAATTTTGTACACTGAAAGAATCTATTTGAAGCATCATTTATGCCAACACATAGCCACTTAGTTAGCAATTTTGTAAGATAGCGACACAAATTTACATAAAATTTTAATTTCATATATCCCTAAAATTATACACCAAATTCCTACCAAATTTGGCAAACGAGTAGTATTATGGCAGCTGATGTAAAATTATATGGTTTAAGTAGGCCTATGTGAGACACTTGTTTTAAAAATGTCAGCCACTTAGATATCTTAGCTTAGTTCATTCAGACCCAAAGTACACTTGTGTACACTACGCACGTGTAGGTCATTTTGGTATGTACTGCACACTGTGAAGTTAAGTGACCAATTATACTACCTGCAGATAAATTATTTGCAAACTTTATTGATATAGGTCGTAATTGTTTTATATTACTGTAGCCGAACATACAGCTTACAGCTCATTGGTTGTGGCAATGAAACAAGTGTTGTGTCGACTTAAGTCCAGAATGCATCATAAAATTTATTAAAAGTATCAATTGAATAGTTACTCTGAATATTTATCTAACCCACAAAAACATATATTGTTTACAATAGCAAAAAAAAAAAAAAGCTTAACTTTCTGCAAAAACGATGTAAGGCTTTATAACTGTACATCATACAAAACACCTGATGTTCAAAATTACTCGTATTTACTTTTAAGTATTGAATTACAGCTAAACAAAATTAATTTCAGTGGAAAAATGTTCTAACCAGCACAAATGGAATAGTGATCTAAGCTACAAATCAGTAGAAACAAATGTAGAAACACTAAGAAACACATTACATTAATAATATTACTGACCAATGTCTTTACGTTTTCAGTAATATTAATTGAAACAAGAAAACCATTAGATTATACTCATTATTGACAACGTCCATGTATGATTACAGTAATCACTCAACTGCGCTTATACTTTCGTAAAGTGACGATATTGAACGGGAAGGAACCTGCACATGTCAACAAGTCTTTTTTTGTTCGCTTATTATAGCTATCGCTTCTCGTAGAGCTGGGTGAAGTACATTGGAGTGGATGTAAATATTTCCTTCCTCTGGTAAGGACGTATTATATAGCTGTGTCAAGGTTGTAGGTGTTATGACTGACTCGCGTTTTAACTGTATTCGTTCTTTATGAAGACTGAATCCAATGAAAGATGTTATTTTGAAATCAGGTGCTTTTTAAACATTCCTTCAATTGCGGACGGATCAATGAAGTCTTCTTTGTCCGGGTAGTATGCACTAATATGCCAGTTTGTAATTAACATAACTCCATGCCACTGCTTTGGGTGATACACTGTAAAAATGGTTCATTCTTCTTCAAATCAGAGCAAAGCCCAATCGCAGAAAGATTAACTGTATGGCCACGACTAAGAATCTTCTGGTCAATGGTTGTGAAATATTTTTTCACGATCTGTATTGAGACAGAGCAATGCTTCCTGTCAGGTTATTGTTTTGTGCGAACACGACGAATTTCACCAAAACAACAATTCTGATGCTACTACTTTGAATGGTTTAAAATTCGCAGTTTGAGAATGTGTATTTTCAGAATTGCACAAGTAACTTCAGAAAAACACGTTTTTGCAACCGATTTCAATTTCCACACACAAACATAAATGGCTTTTCAGTTCCCATGTTGTGGACAGATTGGTTATAATTAGAGAACTGCCGTTGATAAAACATAGAGGAATGATGAAATGTTGGACAGCATAATACCTGATGCATATCTGTGCAAAGTACAACATATGTGGGGTTAGATTTTGACATCACAACATTTTCGTGGAGAACTTTATAAGCTAGCTCAGCCTTTCTGTGATGAAGTGTACTTTACGCATTAAATCCTTTTCTGCTCATCTTCGATCTCAGCTGCTTCTAGATGAATGTAAAGTTCATCACAATATGAACAAGAGTCTGATCGTAGAAGACCAAATATAAGCTTGGATTCACTTGTGAATATGTCCCTATTTAATATTAGGATGCCTCTCCTTGAAAAGATCATACATTCTTTCCACACACAGTTCTGAACTAAGGTAAACCTTGCTGGAGGTGGATATTGAATAGTGGCTCTCTTGTGCAGGCAAAGAGCTGGTATGATCCCTTACCAGTTCTTTGACATCAAAGGGCACAGCACGTGGACGATTATGATGTGTCCCTCTTTTGTCAGATATGTCAATGTTAAATTTCATTTTTGTCTGAAGCGTTTGCACATGTCGAGAGGAAATTTAAAAAAACATCGAGCGCAGTTTTCTTGCACACATTGTATGATTTACCGTTCACAGGAAGGAGTTATTTGAAAGTTGTCTGCGTACGGGAGATATCTTCCGCAGCATTTATTCGTTTTACTTCTTCCAGTACCATACAACATTGGACTAAAAACATAGACTGTTCATTATATGTTCGTTTGTAGAAATCTTGAAATAACTTTGTCTTCATATATTTGGAAATCTTGTCGTATTCACACATACAGCGGCACACGGTTACCTGAAACAAATAAACTCACATTTTATTGATGGTGTCGAATTTGCCAAATAATGTTTAATACAAACCATTAAAGGCTAGTTTTAACAGTAAAGTTAGGTCACCAACAAAAATTCATTATTATTATATAAAATATTTTTTCCCTCGATACAGGACACTTTGCTTATTTACATGGCGAATCCTGCAATCTGTTTTACTATCATATTTCATTTTAAGTAACATTATTGTGGTATTAGGCAAATCTTCTGAAAATGCTACAGCTATCAATAAAAATAGACTGTGACCTTCATATGGAATTTGAAGCAGATTGTGCAAAACATTACATTTTTCGTATAATTAAAATGTTGACTTATCTTGTTAGGTTAGATCACTATTCCTCTCGCCTTTTCAGATGCACATTACCCTGGTACAAATGTCCCTTTCCTGTTTCTATATGACTTGCCAGTATTTCTCAAAGCTTGTTGTCCTTGCATTCTGACAGCCGTATTTTTCTCCTATGTTCTTTATTATATTGCTTTTCCGCATAACCACTAAGCAGCAATGTCTCCTCGTCAGCCATCTTGCTGCAGTTAGATATGTATTCCCCGGAATGCCAACTTTGCAAAGCAAAAAAAAAAAAAATCTCCTTGTGATAGAACTATTGCCTGTGTGCAACAGTGGTATTGTGATGTGCTAGTGATATATGATCATTCCGCTATAATTGAAACTTTCCAATTTTTGTGGATTAGATCCCTATTCGGGGTAACTATTCAATTATGCACACATATATTTATTTTTTCTCTATGTATTTACAATGTAATGCCAGTTGAAGAAATGAAATATTTTGCCGTATTTCTGGTACAGTACAACAAATGTCTACCAGACGTGCTCACAATAACTGTTACCGAAAGCCACGTAAACTTACATGGCTCTAGTCGGTCAGCAACGATGTCCAAAATGGCGATTTCTTAAATAATTTAGAATAAACAGGCCATATATATTAAACAATTTAGGCAAATTAAACCAAGCGTTGTACATTGCCAGTACTTATTAAATGAATCGTATAGAAAGGCTTTTCACGACACTTTGTACAAAAGCAGCAAATGCGAAAATAAAGTTTTGTATGCCATATATCAGGGACCAATGAACCAAAGACAACCGAATTTTTTCCCACTAGTAGTGTTTCAGTAGGCGATCTAAACTTACGTTATTAAAGTAGCTCAGTCAGTTGTATTCAAAATAATCGGCTCGTCAATTTTTTAAGTTAGTGAAACCTATCATACGATATATTAGCCTGATTAGATCCGAGTAGGTGCTCCAAATCCAACCACCGTACTGCAATTGACTGAAAGCTAGCTTATAGTACGAGGTTTCCTGGGTTCGAGTCCCGGGTAAGACACGTGAGTATTTGTAATCGTCTCACAACTGTTGCAAATGTTTCTTTTTACATCTCTAGTGACTAGAGACATGAGAAACGCGCGAGTTCAGTGACATGTAGGCTAGTCTTCACAGTCTTATATACTCGCATACAGATATCAACTGTTTCTTGGTTGATTGTTGTGGTAGTAATTAAATGCGGTGGTTGGGTGCACGATTTATTGCATGTTTGTTATTGGCTCATTTATCTCCAGGAGGTGTCAACCAACACGTCGACAAATTACAAAAGTAACATGAACGTACAAGAGTGTGAACTCCAACATGTCTAGAAATTAACCCGCCAAATTCTCAGATCTCTACTAATGAAATTGCATACAACGAGACTTCAAATCCTACCTAGCACCTCAGCTCTTAAGAACTTATTTAAAAATTACTTTCACACATGTGGAGAAAAGTAGGCTCATTTGAAGATACCTGAAAAATTCGCGAATTTCTGAACCTATAGGCTAGACTTAGTCTTACATACACGCATGCAGATATCACCTTTTCATTGGTTATTCGTTGTGGAAGTACAAGACGATAATTGAGCCTACAACTTAGTATATGTTTGTTACTGGCTCATTTATCACCACGTGGTGCCAAACAATGCGTCGACAAATTACAAAAATAACATGAACGTAAAGGTTTGTGAATTCCAACTTGTCTCGAAACCAACCCGCGAATTTTTCAGATGTATAATCATTAGTTACATCGGAAACATATTGTTGCAACTCAAATTAAAAAGACAAATCCGTTTATGTGAATAAAGTAACAGCATTGCAATTAGATTATATTCAAATTGGTTAGATGAAGTGTACAAGAATCTCATAGCACTCTTTTCCATGAGCCGTGCTCTGACCTCAAAACCTTAACAAGTCGTTTACGACAGTCGTGTTGGCGCAAAAGCGGACCAAAGTAGAGTCACAATAGTATAGACTGTTCACGGTAAAATGAGCACTTTTGAAAGACCTGCTTAAGATCTACTTGTATGCACTTTGTGTTGTCTTTCGCCTTATGTAAAATTTGCATTGCCTCGAGCCTCAGCGCTTTATTCATGCGTCGGTAAAGAGAAACTGCAAAATTATTAGGAAAGTAAATATTAAAAAAATTTTTTTTACACGTCTATGCAATGAAAGAGTATAAACGAAAGAAAATATTTCAGTTATCACAAATGGTTACATAAAGCCTTTTATGTGACATTAAGATATGGAACTTTATCGTGAACAGCGTTTAATTAAGTACACGGAGACAAATTGCGTCGCGACTACTTTGATGTGTGGCTGTGTACGCATTCTCTGATTGGACGCGCGAGACCTGGGGAACCGGCCTTCTGTCTGATTGGCTACTGCGGTGCTGCGAAGGATCCCCTTATTGGCTGGGCTTCCGGTCGGCGAGCAGGTTGCCAGGCTCTGATTGGCGCATGGCGTCCCGACGTGTCGCTGGGCGGCGACGCCATTTTGGTCGGCGTGTGTCGCTGTAGTTGGATGGAACGGGCTTGCAGTTTCTCGTCTGCGTGGTCCAGGGATCCGGCTGCCTGGCATTTGGAGAGTGTTTCAAATCCAGGAGGTTTTACGAGACTATAAAACGTGCGTTCATTGTGCTGATCTAAGCAAAGAACACACACTTCAGCCTATGCCTGTCGATTAATTTGTAGACGTCAACACACGTTACATATACTATTTCAGAGCACACCAACATGGTTAACAGCGTATTTTTCAAAGCACTGTATATCAAATTATAGGCACTTTAAAAAAAAATTAAAATTTTACTGAGAAATTCTTTGTAATTTTATAAATGCTTGTAACAGTACAAATATTTATCTTGTAAAACTACAAGGACCGTGTTTGTAATATACCTCAAGAAATTTTTGTGCTATACTGACCCGTTTACACGACCTTCAGAAAAATGGCGGACACTCAACCAAGTTAAAATGTATTTATTTGTTTGCGCGAGAACTGTGGTGATTTAAAGCGTAGCTGTGTGCAATAACAAATGCGTTGCAAGTTTTAATTGCGACAAACACTTCAAACAACTAAAACAATAATAATACGAAAATTTCAATAAAACGTTACCGTATCATTCATTAACTCTTGTAGTTTACTAGCTTCACATAACTATCCAAATCTCATAACTGAAAAACGAAACTTTTAAATTGAAATACATGTAGGTACCTGTTCTTTTAAACCAAATAATTTCATTAATATTTTGTAGGTATTTGCATTCATATTTACTATAGAAATAAGTTCTAAACTCGTAAGACAAGTTGGTATTCTGGTAAAGGATGTGTGGACAGTAGTCTGCATGTTGGCGAAGTGTAATTTTTTCCCCCCGTAAATTATATTTAAAAAAATAATTTTATTTTAGTTCTTCCTTGTTATTAATTTTTCATATTTTTTCTACGAGAAATAAAAGTAATTTTGTATACACCTCTCAATAATGTCGGTTGTAACACAAGGCTATCATTTATAATATTACAAATAAATGTCTTGCAGATTTTACAAGAAAACTCTTTGTAAAATTAAAAGATTTTTCTTGGTAATTGGGTTTCCAAGGATATTGCTTGCAAGTGTGTGAAGTATTTTGAGTGCGGCATGTACACACAAAAGAAATCTAGGGGCATGCATTGCAACTTGCTACAGATTTTCCACCATTTAAGTAATAGGGTCATTGCTTAAAGTCCCATGGCTACAAGCAGCACGGAGAGAACGCTAGTTCAGTGACTTGCGCTCAAAGGCGATGATGCACTTGATGTGCTTGTCGGTGTGGCCCTTACAGGTGTTGTGATTCTCGGCATCAAACGCGGAGAATAGATCGATCTTAGATCGGGGGGACGCGCGTGTATGTGTATAGGAGTATCGGCGAGAGCTCCGTCGTCGTGTGCTGGAGTCTCCAGGCCGGGTAACTCACGATCCAGCGGCGAGGGTACTGGAGCGAGGGTGCTCTCCAGTAACTGCGGTCCGGGACCCTTGCGAACACGGGCCGCCCTTCAAGGCTCGCGGCCATTCTTCGCGGCAGTGAACGTGCATCGCCGGCTCTAATAAAAAGCAAGTGCCGTGAGGTCGCTGCTATTCCTCGGGCACGTCCGAACATCCGGGGGAAGGGGGGGGGGGGGTTTGTCTGCCAGAGAATCCCACTCGGTCTGGGCAATGTGGCGTCCCTCGGCGCCATTCTACCTTCAATATCTCGCGTGGACGCCCTGCGGTTCCCAGCTACCGCTGCATGCTACTCGACCGCACTAAGTTTGCCACGGGCATTTTGTTGTCCACACCAAGGGCCGGTTATACCAACATCGCCCCCGATCCGAGATCGAATGATCCTAGTTCCGAACCAGAATACAGTTTGATCTTTGTTCCAATGTGAAAGTGTTGTACCAACGAAATTTCATGAGTCGTCGATCTTGAAGAGATCTATGTAACGTATGAGACAAATTTTGCTATTGGCTCGTAATACATGATGTAATGGGAGTAGGGTATTATTCGCGATAGATAGAACTAGAAATGCGATCTTTTATCTGTTTCAAGTGAAGTGTTGTCGTACAAATTATACTGAATAATATTCAAGTAGGTGTAAAGTAGTTTTAATTTCCCAAGAAAACAATTGGACGTAGTTATATCTGTTGGCGTATTTTCAACCTACATTTGTCGGCGATGGCTGCTGATCTCGGATCGAGATTCCGAACAGCCAATTTCGGCTGTTCGAAATGAACTTAATCTCGATCTCCAGTCCAGCTGTGAACTCGAATGGTGCAACAGTTTTCAGTGTTGATCTTAGATCCGAGCTCAGATCGAGTTTCAAACCACGATGGTGCAACCGGCCCTAAGAGACCTGAGAAATACGCGAGTTCGATGACCTGCAGGCTAGACTTCACAGCCTTACGTACATTCATACAGATATCAACTGTTTATTGGTTGATTTTTGTGGTAGTAAAAGGCGGTGGTTGGGATCACAATTAATTGCATGCTTGTTATTGGCTCATTTATTTCCACGAGCTGTCAAACAACACGTCGACCAATTACAAAAGTAACATAAACGGCAAATGTGTGATTTCCAACTTGTCTAGAAATGAACCCGCGAAATTCTCAGGGGCCTCTATACATACCTGCACCTGATTACTTTCAGAAAATTTTAAATTATCGACAATATCATTGACATCAGAATTTGCGCTACAATTAGAAATACCTACGTCATTTAGTGTTCCAATTCATCGGGGTAACGATTTTATTTAACTCTTTCAGACACACTTTGATTTACGGTTTCAAATGCCTCAAACAAAACATTTTATGATGCGTGCTGTACTTAAGTCGACACCAACCCTTCTTTAGTTGTCACAGCCAATGGGTTGTAGACTATAAGTCCGGATACAGTAATGTGAACCTATTACGATACTGACCAATAAAACTGTTTGTGAATAGTTTACCCACAGGTGAGATCATTGGTCATTGAGTTTTACAGTGTGCAGCACAGACAAAATATTACCTACACGTGCGTAATGTACATAAGTGTGCACGCTACGGCAGAATGTATTAAGCTGATGCACAAACAATTTATGCTAACGGATAACAATTTTTGAAGCTAACATATCTACTAATATCATAACCAATACTACAGATCGTACATAAAAAAAAACAAAAAAAATACGTAATATGCTATTTAGGCTTTATAACAATGATGCTAATGATATCGGCCATGCTACGACAGTGTGGCATTTATTTATTACATTTCACATAAACTGCATTCACTTATAATAATAATTGTCAATATATAGACATATGGAGTTACGTGAGTACAAACTTTGTGATGGGCGAGCCGTCACTGCAGGTCTGTGAATAATTTTCGACTTGCAAAACAACTTTAAAACATTCTTAAAATTCGTGGGCTGTGGCCGCGTAGCACAGAAAGGTTCTTACCGTGTCTGCCTGGTGACGTGTTGAATTGTGCAGCGTACGACCCGTTACGCACGAACTTTCACACACGTTGGTTCAAGGTTTAAAAAAATTTCCGGCATGTTTTAAAACACTAATAAAATATATATGTGATGTTCTTGCTTGCTTCATGTGACCGCAAAATATTTTTTTTTTTAATATCTGAGGTACCGGGAAAATAACTGTAAATGTCCGCGCCTAATTTTCACGTGCAGTAACGCCAAGGCCTGGCAAATTAGTGTGCAGTGGACTGATGATTCTGTGATTCGACGT
Organism: Dryococelus australis; assembly: GCA_029891345.1. NCBI lineage: Eukaryota > Metazoa > Arthropoda > Insecta > Phasmatodea > Phasmatidae > Dryococelus > Dryococelus australis. Next base: position 12,247,643 of record CM056994.1, on the reverse strand, counting down.
GGGAGCGCAGCACAGTCTACGACCTGCTTGGTAACCAGCCTGGGATGATGTCCCCCCCCCCCCCCGAAAACGTGACGTTTTACTATGTTATTTCCGGCATCTTGGTCAAGAGGACGGAAGTTGAGGGCATGTCTGTAATCAGATCGGATGTTTGGAATGTCAGTGTGTTACACCCCCTAAGGGAAATTGTTGTCCCCTGCGTCGGCTACCGTAAATGGTAATGTTTTCAACCATTGGCTGCGAATAGCTTGCACCCTCCCAGGAGTAATCGAATACCCCACGATTTCTTAGAAAATGTGTTTTGAGGGGAGAAATTAAATCGATTGGTAGCGCAAGAGGGCGAAGCGGTGTATTTAATGCCGGCACGCGCTGCTCTCGGGGTCAGTTCAGCAGCCTCGAGGGGGCAAGCTTTTACCATGAGATAAATAGAACTTTACTTGAATTACCAATGTAGGATCCTAAAGCGAACGGGTCACTTAAGTCACTTTGACATTAGGCAGGGGCCATGATGGCCAAAAATTAATTCAAAGTTTTTAAATTTTGCTAAATATTGGCCTTTAAATTAAAATACAATACTGTTACCTTTTGACACCAATCTTTAGTGGCTATGTCGTTACCAAGACGTAAAGTGATGGTAACCACTAGAAACCACGGGTAAACTTTTGCAACCACTTGTAACATTTCCAAACTCCTGCAAACTATTGCAAACCTTGGTAAACATTTGTAAAATTTTGTAAACACTTGCCAATAATCGTTGATTATGGTCTCAGCCTCTGGTATTAATAGGACATATGCTAAACTCATTGTTTTTATGACTTTTTAAGAGAAACTTTACGAAGTTCAGGACTTATTCAAAAATCTGCTTTACTCGCTGGAAGTGCTTAGCAGTTGCTCCCATCCACTTCGGCTTGTGAGTAAATTAAAACATAATTATGGTTTGAAGAGTAATGTGCTACCAAAATAGGGTCTTTCCTAGCGTAGGGATTAAACATGATGTAATAATGTCTACGTGTAAGTACGGCAGAATTATAGTAGCAATTTGTAAATGTGGTAAATTGGGGTCACCTGCTCAATATATTTTTTGATGGCCTTTTGCAGTTTGTGTTTACTTATTAATATGGCCAATAAATATAACCTGTATAAGTATCAGCTGAAAAAACAGCGAACGTATTGGTAGCTGAATTTGGTTGTATTTTATTCTATATTTTTGGCGACGTGGGTTTTATGTAAATGTTTGTAAGTATAAATTTGTTATATATGGGAAAGGAAAATAATAATGTTACCCTTCAATGTGAAATGTAAGAAAGATGACCAAAGAAAGTTCTCCACGTGTAATATCTTTGAAAGAAATTGGAATGAAAAGTAAAAAATTAAAGAAGTACTTAAAATAAAAGAACACGACCACACTTCTCTGTTTCTATTACAAATAGTTTCAAAGATTTAACTACCCTTACACTATACAGAAAAATGTTTTTTTTTTGCATGGTTTTTGCCATTATTTGTGTTCTGATTGGTTTTGCTATGTCCTTATGCAAATCCTGCAACGCCACGCCCTTGATTTAGGACGTAGCAAGGTCAGATCTTTAAAATAATATGCTCTTCACACACGTCGTAAAAATGCCAGGAGGAATGATCATGTGCAGGAAATAATGGAGTCGAGGTAGGGCTGTTCAAATAGTGGCTTTCCGATCTCGTTGTTCCTCTGATTACAAGGCGAGAGAAACTCTGTATATTAACCCGCCATGTCAACAGTTCACTGCCGGGCCGGCCAAAAACCAAACAGAAACCCAGCACACGAGGGCGCCAAATACGAAATTGTCAGTTCGCCTGGTCCCAACATAACATTCACCTTCAAAATACATATGTAAACCATACAAAGGACACAGTTTCACACAAGGTCATTTCAGCAATCCAGTGGAGGTGCACGCCGTATTAGCCTTGATCAAACCATCCGAGCCGGGGTGGCTCTCGTTAACGCGGGTCTGAACAAGGCCATCCACTCCCGGACGTGGCTAATGATAATAATGGAGAGTTTGGTCGTGACAAGCACAATGAAAAACTTGAAATATTTGATGACCACCTTTTTGAGACACTTGTTCATTGTAGAATGTCTGGCATATTTAAAATCTTCAGTTTCGGGGGAATCGCTAGCCCTTATCGAGTCGCTACCCATGACCGGATGAAACTTTGCAGCTGCCTGGGAGACACTCGCACAGCGAATACAAGAATAATATCTTCGCATTATTTGGATTCTCTGCTTCAGGCACCAGTTGTAGCTGCAGACTCGCCTGCTCTACTATGCCAGCTATTGACAGCAGTAGCTGAAAACTTGGCAACATTGAGAGCTATGGATTTGCCTGTTCAACACTGGCTGATTCATAAGTCACGTAAGTCAATTTAACTGATAAATCAGTGAAAAAATGTCAAATTGTCTTCACTTATTGATTCCGTGAGATTTTACACTGATTCGTGTTTTTTTTCATTGCCTTTCAGTGGTTTATTTTTGACTGATGAATCAATTAAACAGCGTTTAAAAATGGCCGTTGAACAACGTGTATCAAGTGAGATAACTACAAATAAACTAATAAAAACAATACAAAATGCTTTCAAAAATGTGTTTCGTCCATCAAAATACCAGTTTACAAGGTAAACAACATTCAGCCTTTCATTCCGTTCTTACGTCTTTCATATCGTTTTCATGTAATCATACCAGCGCTCTGTTTGAAGATCTAAACTGCAGGGTGAGGCGAGTGCACTCGTATATACTATTCATTTTAACATTCCTAACGGTATCAATTAAACCAAAACTAATAGTAAGGGTGTACACATTAAATCGTTATGGCTTTGATAATAAATATAACAACTATTTTTCCTTATTTCTTTACTTGTCTTCGTAGCGCAGTTGATAAGGTAGCGGCGTGTAATCGAAGTGGAAAGAGTGTAGGAGTTCAATCATTGTTTCCTCTTAATACTTTCTTTACTTTTTTAAATTACGGTTAATTGCGCAATATAAATATTAAACTATCGTAAATATCTTTACCTCACCTACTTATTTGGCTACGTTCCAAAAAAAAACAATATTTAATTAGCCACTGTAGTCAGCAGTCACTTATTCAATCAGCGAAATTGTTTCACGTCACTAATTCAATCATTGCAAATTTTTCACTGAAACAATCAGTGGTTTTCCACTTATTCGATAGCAGAGTGTGAAGATCTCAAGGTTCTTGTGGACGCGCGCTATAGCTGTTACCTTCTCGGTGGCTGCTCTCCGACTGACGGACTTTGGCCGCGCGACCAGTACAATCATAACTTATAAATACTTATACAGGGTGTATATGAATTTTACCGGGAAACTTCGGCTGTTGTTAATCACGAAAAAATAAGTTCAAAACATATATACAACCTATGGTCTAAAGTGAATACTAGGGGTTTAATTTTGGACCTGAAGCATTTGTTTATTGCAAATATTGGAGATAATATTTAAGATGGAACTCCGATTGTCTGAATAATGGTTAACTGAACGAAGATCTTCAAACACCACAACACTTGTCGATGTTATAAAATTATTTCATTTAAATAATCACTATTTCGAACCAACATCAATGTTGTAGTAGCATTTTCGGGATTTAAAGGATATATTATTAATCCTCATGTAACAATTAACTAAAATTTCACGTCGTGTAAATACTCTTAACCTCACCGTTTTCGACTATTTCGTGTTTTACATTCAAAATAATATGTTACCAATACCTGGCAGGAGGTGCACGCACAATACCTAACAAAACATATTTACGGCTATTAAAGGGAGCTAAAGATTCCTGAAAGAGGAACATTACAGTCGTAATGTAATAAAGCTTCTTCTTCTGCTAGAACTTTAGAAATGTGTAACTCCCTTAGAATTAATTTTAGACCATATGTCGTGTATATGTTTTCAACTTCTTTTTTCGTGATCAACCTACACTCGAAGTTTGTCGGTTTAATTTAGAACATCCTGTATGTATGCAAGGGGGCGGGGAGAACATGTGATTGGGGGCGGAAGGACATGTGTTGCAAGAAACATGGGTAGGGAGGTGTGGAGGTTACACACTATGTAAATCGGAACATGGGGGGGGGGGGATTATTTTAACTAATAACTAGGCATGATTATACAGTAGGATATAGGATGGATCAGGAGTTTGGTTGGAAAGGGGGGGGGGGGGAAGAGACATGCGCTGAAATTAAGCATGTCGCCTCTCATGTAGCTCGTAAACGCTGAGCGTGCTGCGGACAATGTCGCACAGCAATTCCTTTCAAACTAGGTCGCGCTGCTCCGTGCTAGCAACGGCAAAGTTCTCAACTGTATGATGGAAAAGCAGCCCGTATTATCCGCTATTGCGATTAATGAATCGTTAATCAATGTGCTAATTCTTATGCAATACTGAATTATTACTACTGATCTTCCCTTACAAAATTGAAATTTAACTTACTTAAATCATTTGATTTTAAAATTTCCATTTGTATAATATATCAGTACTTCTCATTATTTATTTCAACAGTTTGTGGATTTAAAATTATGTACGGCATTTTTATGTATTAATAGGGAACTGAACTATAAGAAACAAATATTACAACCGCATCAATTTTCCATATTGGAAATAAATCACTACCGACGCAATCTTACACAGAGGTACTAGCATGTACATACATTACATTAGTATGACTGAAAATCGATTCAACTTATATCTGAATTAATATATTAAGGGCATTGGTGTTTAACGGCTACAATGATATAAATGTAAAAAGAAACTAGAAATATTTACTATGTGGCTTCAAATTTTATTATTTTCACATACTACTTTAAGCGCGGGTGGGTGGGGAATATATTTAAATGATGGGGTGGATGGAGAATAACTGATACAAGGCTGCAAAAGGTTAGGGACAAATCTATCCGCCACCAAAGATATACTTTGATTATATTTTGGTCAAACCTTACTTCTTTTAATGTTGGGGGAATCTCATGATGGTAGAATATGGGTAAATAAATATAAGAAGTTATAGGTTGCTAAAGGCTCTTTACGATAAAGTGAGCACTTTTGAAATCATCCTTAGAAAAAAGTCACTGCTCCTTATACAGAATGTGTCTGAATTCCCATTATACAATGAAAGGGCTTGTATTGGGGACCAAGACGGTTACGTTTTGCATAGGAACTTATGAGCGGAAACGTACCGTTTCCCCGCGACAAATAAAACCCCACCACATCACATGTTGACCTCTCCCACGTCTGCAACATACTGTACGTTGTTTTATCTTCTGGGTCCACTTACAAGAAGGGCTCCATGTGACGACCAGCGACATCTACACAAACACGGTACCTACGTACCGTGTTTGTGTAGACACTTTCCAAACACTTCCTGCATGAAGTATAAATACTTCATGCAGGAAGTAGTCTAGCGGAGTCGTTTTGGGGAACAGTGAATAGGTCAAGGTGGCCCGATTTCTTGGCCTGCACGTTCACCCGTCTTGACTCCGCTAGACTACTTCCTTTGGGGCCACACGAAGGGCTTGATTTACAAGACCTCTGTGGAGTCAGAGGAGAACCTGCTGGCGCGGATTATGGCTGCGGCGGATCTTGGACTTCATGCATTGGTGATCGTATGTACCAGAACACCGACCTTGAGAAGTCCCCGGAGACTGTTGAAGTATGACGGGTAATGGCGATCGACACAGCAGGCTTCTTGGGATGTCTATCTCGGCCGGCGTCACATGGATAAAGACGCCTTCCGCCACTCTACATTGCCCTCTTATCGGCGTCCCATAACACAATCTGGCCTCTATCCCTGGCTGGTAGAGGAAGTTCCTGCTTACCGGGGTTTGCACAAACCGAGCCCCGATTGCGGCAACTGGCTGTCCGGATTACTGCTCGTTAGTGATGGCGTGTTCAGGCAGGCTGTCGAATCAAGGCCTGTTCACGCTGTCATAACACCACGTATCACTCAATCTAGTTTACTACGGGATTTTAAACAAGAAATGGACATAATTATTTACATTTCAATTCTAGAATGAAGAGTAATATATATATATATTTATGTAGACTCTAGCACATTACAAATGGGAAGATTTGAGGTAAAGGTTGTTCACGATAAGTTACTGCCCCTGCATGCATATAATTTAATGAGAGCACTGAGTGACATTCGCCCAGTAAAGTTGGTAACGATGGATGGAAAGTAGTTCCATAGCTAAACGTCGAATAAAAAGAGTTAAATAACCATTTGTGATAACTTTGAATTATTTCTTTTGCTATCATTTTTTAATGCTTCAAGGTGTAAAATTGAGCAGATCTGTAAAGTATTTACTTTGTTAGTAATTTCACAGTTTAATTTGACCTAGGCATGAATAAAGTGATGAGGCCTATGACAATGTTATTTTTATATAAGGAGGCGAATACACAACGTGTATACAAGTAGATCATAAGCAGGGCTTTCAAAAGTTTGTCGTTTTACTGTGAACCTCCTATAGTTATATTTATTAATTTAAAACTGCTTTTATCCCACTTACCTACATAAAAAACGGAAGAATCCGTTACACATGCGACATGAGATACCACTACATCCAAGATGCGAGAATTTTCATATGCTAAGCTAAAAGCACTGAACTGCCCTACCTGAGTAGGATAAACATTACCACTAATTTGTAACAAGCGAGTGTAGTCTGTGAACCATGACAATTAGAGATGATGGGAAATCGTGAAAAATTTTTGAGTGAACTTTTATTCTATAACTAGAGACCAGAGAAATTCACGAGTTCAATGACCTGTAGGCTATACTTCAGAGTCTAATATACTCTTGTACATATATCAATTGTTTATTGGTTGATTTTTGTAGTAGTAAAAGGCAGTGGTTGGGCTCATAATTTACTCCATGTTTGTTATTGGCTCCATTATCTCCAGAACATGTCAAACAACAAGTCGACTAATTGCAAAAGTAATATATACGTACAAGTGTGTGAATTCCAACTTGTCTAGAAATGAACCCACGAAATTATCGGATCTGTATCTATAACACTTTAACTGGTGTATTCTTTCATGATTGAATGAAAAAATGTCTAACTCGGCTAAGTTGTTTGCAGACCAATCTTGAACATTCTGCCTTAAAGTAGCAGAATCCTCATTGGCCCAGTAAAATGGGGTAGTAGCTTCATACATGCATCAGAGCCAATAAGGAAAGAAAACTCTCAGACATGTATATAGTAGAATGACTCCTAGCAAACTGCCTTACTTTTCCTGCGATAAACCATTATATCTAATTATAATTATTTCCATGTGTTTAATAAGAAATAAAGTTAAATACCTCTGCATGCGAATAATTACAGAAAATGTTAAATTTCCCTTGTTCATTCGGATCCTAGTGTTCCTTTCATGAAAGGACCCCTATTGTATCGATACTCCTTGAGCAACTATTCAGCCAGTAATAACTAGGATAAGATAGTGTTACTATACTTCATGGATCTGAGGTGATTAACTAAAAGAAAATTCTCTTTAAACGGTAGCAAATAATGATCAAACAAGAAGTGGCCCGAGTTGGTGGAGCAATGCGAACTCGAGGCTACCGCTGAATGTATTCACGCAAATCAGGAAATTCTAGTGATGAGTATGACATATCAAAGGCACCTTTTCTGACTTTCTGACGGACAAGGTATATACACAGAGTAAATAACTATACAGAGGTGAGATAGCTGCTTGTTCCGTGAACTGCAGCCCCACACGCCAACAAATGTCGAAACGCTGTCAGCCAATTAGCGCCTAGTAATTTCCTTGCCAATCGGCAGCTCAGCCAATATGGAACTTGTGTAGCACGCAGAAGCTAAACAGATACGAGGCTCACTTCTAGAACCTCGCGTAGCCAATCAGACATTGAGTATTCCTATAACAAAAGAACCGCTACACCATTTAGTGTCTGTATACTTATTGACTCTGTGACATAAAGTTGAATTAAACGTGTTAATTAAACATTAGTGAATACAGAAATTATTCATTTTCCGTTGTTTTTTTAACGCATATAAGTGTGATAATAAACAATTGCGTTAAATATTGGTTAGCCTGCTCGCCTTCCAGCAAGGCGAACTGGGTTCGATCCCCGGCCGGGTCGCTCCCAGATTTTCCGAACGTGGGAATCGTGACGGACGATGCCGTTGGTCGGCGAATTTTTCTTGGGGATCTCGCGTATCCCGTGTCCTTTCCTGCCGGCGCTGCTCCATCACCCTCATCGGCTCTCAAGACTCGCTGTTACGAGCCGCCCCCCCAATGATGTTGAAGGGTAACCTTGCAAGAAACCTTACATTGAGGTTAAATGGGGAGTTTATCTAGTACGTCACTGAGTACAAGAATCTAAGAGCCATTCTGGATGAAAAAATGAGCTTGCTGAAGCATATCTTGTATGTGACCAGAGAGGCTGTGGTAGTATTCCACAGACAGAGAACGATTGGAAGTACGGAGTGGGGGCTTGATTTTTCTACGTTAAGGAAAATCTATAAAGCCGTTTTTGAGGGTATCGTAACGAATGGGGTGGTGATGCTGTACACTCATGCTGATCAGATAATGCATCGTAGAAAGCTCACTGCTGCTCAGAGGGCGGCACTGCTGGCAGTTGCGAAGGCATTCAGGACTGTGTCCAGTGAGGCCATCCCTATTTTGGTGGGTGTCCTGCCAGTAGATATTTTGGTCAGAGAACATGGACTTCTGGCAGAAAGAAGAAGGAGGAGAAGGCCGACTATACAAGAACGAAAGTAAGTCAGGCCCTTGGAATATTGCAAGAAAGATGGGATTCCTCTGAAAAAGGAAGACTCACACATTAAATTATTCCAAATTTGGAAGAGCGAATGTAAATAAGGCGGATCACCATGAAACACTACAGTGCTCAGCTGTTCACTGCTCATGGGAACTTCAAGGTAATGTTGCATAGCTTGGGACTGGTTCTGTCACCCCTGTGTGATATATGCGAAGTTGAAGATAAATTGGATCATGTACTTATGTAATGTTTGAAGCTTGAAGACATCAGGGAATGGCTTGAAGGGATGGCTGATAAAAGATGTCTGCAGTTGAATTTACGACAAGTTATGCTGTATGAAGAGTTTCATAGATTGTGGAATATATTTTCCACCATCGTTTGCAGGAGACTCTCAAGGCTGGTCCACACGCAAGGTTTTGTACACAATTATGACTGCCAGGCAAAACTGTGTAAACAAAACGTTGCAGTTGAGCTGTGTCCACACGACACCGTTTTCAGCACAGTTATTTCCGTTCACTTTCGGGAAAGCCATCATGGAGGATGTGCTGTTGTGGTCATTGTTTCCAATATGTATTACAAAAAGAAGGAAAGCGAAATGTCTCAAGTGCATTCCAGTTCACGTCGGTCCAGATAGTGGGTGCTAAACAGAAACCAATTTTCGCATGTGAAGATACTTCGTGAATTGCGTCCTGAGCCTGAGGACTGGAAAAAATACCTACGAATGGATGTTGAAACATATAATATGTTATTGAAATTGTTAACTCCTGAGATCATAAAACATAGCGCCCGTATGAGGAAAGCAATATCACCACACGAGAGACTTGTCGCAACATTAAGATTCCTAGCAACCGGCAGAAGTTACAAGGACTTGGAATTCACAACTATTATGTCCAAGCAAACACTTAGTCAAGTCACCCCAGAAACTTGTAGAGTGTTTTACAAGGTATTAAGAAAGGACTACTTAAAAGTATGTCAAACGCTTTAAAAAGTAATTTATTTAGACAGTACAGAACATAAGAATATTAGATAAGCAAAATCACAATGTTTTATTGCCTAATAGTAAAAGGGGCAATGTAAAAATGTAATAACGAATATCTGAATAAATCTATGTATTAAACTTGCATGTAACCTAAAAAAATGTCCCTTAAGTCTGTAAACTATATTATATGCCACCGTTCTAGTCCCTCTAATGGTTCTCCTGAAATGTTTGGTAGTAATTCAAGAGACTGTGTTCTTGCTGGCCAGTTTGTTGTTGCATTTGCTGTGGATTGTCGTGTTGCTGTACAAGTTGAGGCGTGATGTTTTTGTTCTTGTACGTGTTGCGTTGAAGTGTGCTGTTGTTGTGAGATGTGCGGGGGGGGGGGCATGTTCTGTTGTGCAGGTTTATTGTGGAATGTTCTCATACCATCCATAACAGCCATTGGCAAAGGTATCATTATTATGGGAGTCGCCAACAACTCTTGAATTTCTACACAACGATTCCATTTCGGCCTCGAATAAAACATCGTTGATGAGTGTTTGTGCAAAAATTTTCAGTTGACCAATGAGGGCTCGAAATTTGTTGACGATATGTTTGCCAAATACATAGAAAGTGTCATTTAGCTTCAAAGTTTCTAACTTTTCTCCTACCAACGCCATAACTTCATCTGTCTTCTCGTCATCCGGACGCAGCTTTTTCTTCTGAGAACTATTCTGAGAACGGGAGGTGCAGCAGGAAGCTGGGTCACGTACAACAGCTGACGTCGATGTTCCTGGTGTTTCGAGTGTAGGAGTGGCAGGTACTTCACTGACCTGTGCATCGGTATCACTTCGATCCATGCCGTCTTCAGGCTGAAAGAGATACATAACTTGTAATTAACTATGGTTATAATTGTATACGTTAGAAATTATGTTTATTGTTATCTTCTTAATAATTAATTGTTGCAGTTTCCGACAACTGAATAGGAAGTGGAAGTTCCCTCACTGCTTAGGCGCCATAGACGGTAAGCACATCAGGATTACGCCGCCGAAGAGAAGTGATCCTACTTTTTCAACTACAAGAAAACAGTGTAGTTCTTTTGGCTATAGCTAGGGACATGCTAAATTCTCGTTATTACTCGGCATCATGCTGAACTTCACAGTACTGTATACACTAGAGCCTGCGCCGTGTCTCCATTGGCTGCTACATAGACGTGAAGACACTCCCTCTCTGACTGAACTACACGTGATTGAGGCACGCAATTGTGAAGTGTTCCTTTATTGGTGCAGAGTCACCCAGGGTGTGACACATTAATTATGGACCAATGACAAACGCATTGCAAAGGTACATGTGTTTCAAGTTCAACAAGTCCGCAAATAATAAGGCAAATTTTTGCAGGTCTCTAGCTATAGTAAATGCCAACTACGAGTTTGTGTATTGTGATGTGGGTACAAACTCCAAATGGTGGAGTTATTAACAATACTAAATTTTACAACAAACTCGTGAACAATAACCTGAGAGTTCCATTGTCTCAAAGCAGTTCAACGTCTAATCGAGCTCTTGAATATATTTTTGCTGGAGATGAAACTTTTGCAATTCGCAGAGACCTTATTGAACCACACAGAAGAGAAACGCTGGATAAGGAGGGAAAAATATTTAATTATTGCTTGTTCAGAGCTCGACATGTTATCGAAAACACTTTCGGTATTTTAGCATCATGATTCCCCATTTTCCATACAACAATTAATTTAAAGTTGGAGAACATTGATGCAGTAGTACTGGCATGCTGCGCTTTACACAATTTTCTATGTAGAAGGAGCCCTCAAACCTACACACCTCCTGAATCATTGGATCGTGGAAACGTTGACGACTGCTCCCTCGAGTTGGGTGACATATGTGACCCCGAAGTACGGGAGACAAGAGGGAACATTTTGAACATTTCTACAAAGGTTAGAGATAATTTTTAACAATATTTAAAAAATGAGGGATCTTTGCAATGGCAAGATAACTCTGTCACATAATCTTCCTATGAGTGTGGGTTTTGTACTGTAATGCTACAGTTTGATCATATTATGTGGGTATTGTTATGATTTCACTAATTGAAGCTATCATAACTGTACAAAATCACAAAAGTATGGACAAAATGCTGTTTCTATAATTGAATAAGAATTCTTTGTAATGCAATGATACAAATGTTACACACTAATATTTACAAATGATAATGAAATGATTTCTTAGCGATAATTAAATGCAATAAATGTATTTCACTTCAGTTTACCCAAATCTGCGTGAATTATTTACTAACGATAAATAGAGATTTCCCGCCTTACAGGCGAATGATAAAACGAATTTTCTTACGATTATTAGTGGGACACTGCAAATAACATGTTTCTACTTTTACACAAAAACTTTTTGGACATCCAGTTGCCAAAGGTAGGCTACGTTAAGTAGGAATACATAACCTGCATTTACAAAATAGTGCAGGAGTTTATGTATAGGTTTTTACTAATGTGCACGCTGTACTGTGAAAAACATTCAGTCAATACATATATTGTTGTTATCTCTTGTTACTGTACGTACGAAAAAATAATGTAGCCAAACCATTACTTCCTATAACACACGCATGCTGAGGTTATTCATAGTACATACTAAACAAACCCTCAAGAAACAGGTATAATAGAACCCGTGGCCTCAAAGTCGAAATGCACACTTCATATTCACTATACAGCGATATAAATGTGTAATATTGTGGGATCAAACAGGACCAAATTGAAGTGCACATGTGCAACAGACCGGCAGGGATGATGATGCGTAAATTGATTGTATGGGATGGAACGAAACTGTATAACGGACATGTCCGTATTACTACTACTGTATTTCCATTCCGCAATGCACCTACAACTTGTATGATGACAAATAACATCTGCAAAATACGTTTCGAAAGAAGCATGGGAATAAACCATTTCAGACAAGGCTGTCCAAGAGAGAAATATTCGTAATTCTATATTATTTTGCACGAAATAGTGGTAGTTTAGAAAATTTACTATATATTTAGCAGTTTGTTTCAAATAATAATACATTTTGTAGCGTGTTTTATATGTTTTAGCCTATAGACCATGACATATCGTTTCAGTGAAAATTATTTAATTTAGTTTAAACTGTGGTTTTCATTGAGCAGATGTTGCCGTAACATAAAAATATGGACTTTGACATGCCGTTATGGGAAAACTACACAAGCTAAAGTATTTTCGCAAGAGGAAAATGTACTTACAAGTAACGTCTAAAAAAATAACACTGTTTCGAACAAATATGAAAATATGGATTTTTCTCTCTTGAACGGCCTTAACGGAAAATGTTATAACCAACATATCCGGCATTACAAGACATTTTATTTTAATTATGTAGAAAATATTGCATTATGAGTCTTTCATAATGTGAAGTACTTTCGTTTGTTTTCGGATACCGTGTATAGGTCAACCAAAGCGATTGCACGTCAATACATAATTACTCCACATTCACTACAAGCATAGCTCGTGTAACTTTACAAACAACTGCTTTTACAAGCGACATTGTTGTCTCTTTACAACGTTAGTAAAAGTACAAACGATTTCTTAGTACTACAAATTTCATTTGCAGTGTACGATTTTTTTCCTATTATATTGGTTGCAGTATCAATGTACAGATGTATTCTCACCTCTTCTTCTATTCCTTCTGTTGATGCAGCAGTTTCAGCAACCATGGTGTTTGTAGACTACCTCGGAGTTTCTTGGTCACTCAAAAACACAAACTAATCAAAGTACCTCAGTGATAGTTTGTACACATCATCGTCCGAAGCCCCAGAACGGAGAGACGTTCTGACATTTTGCCAACACTTTCCGGTACACCGACCTCAAAGAATTAATTTATTGTGCAATTTTTTCTCTATTTGTAGCGACGTCAACTTCTTTGTATTTTTGTACCAAAGCTTCATATGCCTGACTCTTTTTGTCACTATCAATCTATATGCTTTTGTCACTATCACTGTATGATTTTAATTTTACCAGCCACAAAACACGGAAAGATCTTGCAAAGATCAATAAAGTCAGTTACAAATTTGCGTGAACTCTGTCGAAGATTTGTCATCGTTGACGAGTAAACTGATAAGTGCAAACAGCAATATATTCAACTTGGTGAACACAGTTCCGGCACAAACACTGAAGGAAAACTGAGCCATGTGTACGAAGAAGACGTAAAACGCGTCCACACGCTCCGAAAAGTCGGCGCAGTCCACAGAAACTGTGCGGACATGACTGCTCTCGCCTTCAGTTCTCGTCTTGCCGGCACCATCTCCGCCAAGTTCACAAAAGTGCGCAGTTTTCCTGTCCACGCGTCATGTCTTGCCTGCACCATCTCCGCGCAGATCACAAAACTGAGCAGTTTTCCTGTCCACACGCCATGTCTTGACTGCACCATCTCCGCTTAGTTCACAAAACTGAACAGTTTTCCTGTCCACGCGTCGTGTCTTACCTGCACCATCTCCCCGCAGTTCACATAACTGAGCAGTTTTCCTGTCCACACGCCATGTCTTGCCTTCACCATCTCCGCGCAGTTAAAAAAACTGAGCAGTTTTCCTGTCCACATGCCACGTCTTGCCTGTACCATCTCCGCTTAGTTCACAAAACTGAACAGTTTTCCTGTCCACGCGTCGTGTCTTACCTGCACCATCTCCCCGCAGTTCACATAACTCAGCAGTTTTCCTGTCCACACGCCATGTCTTGCCTTCACCATCTCCACGCAGTACACATAACTCAGCAGTTTTCCTGTCCACATGCCATGTCTTGCCTGCACCATCTCCCCGCAGTTCACATAACTCAGCAGTTTTCCTGTCCACACGCCATGTCTTGCCTGCACCATCTCCCCGCAGTTCACATAACTGAGCAGTTTTCCTGTCCACACGCCATGTCTTGCCTGCACCATCTCCGCGCAGTTAAAAAAACTGAGCAGTTTTCCTGTCCACATGCCACGTCTTGCCTTCACCATCTCCGCGCAGTACACATAACTGAGCAGTTTTCCTGTCCACACGCCATGTCTTACCTGCACCATCTCCGCGCAGTTCACATAACTGAGCAGTTTTCCTGTCCACGCGTCGTGTCTTGCCTGCACCATCTCCGCGCAGTTCACAAAACTGAGCAGTTTTCCTGTCCACGCGTCATGTCTTGGATTGCCCAGGCATAAAATTGTACAAAACCTTGAGTGTGGACCGGCCTTAAGAGTATGGCCACGCTGTAAATAGTTTTCTGTTAAACTTCCTAAACTGCAATGGAAGATTTTAACCTATACAATGCATGGTTATAATACCACACATCAAACTGCAGACATAGGAATGTTTAACATCACTGCTTTATAAAGTTGGGAACTTCCCTTTGCTTTTACCTGTTTCCTGAGAAAATGTAGGAACGCTACAATGAGTGTATAGGGGAAAACTTTACCATTCCTACTTTCTCACGGTAAACTGAGCACGTGTGAAATCCCTGCTTATGATCTACTTGTATGCACATTGTGTGTTCTTCAGCCTTATGTAAGATTAACATTGTCATGGGCCTCATGACTTGATTCATGCATCGGTCAATTGAAACTGTGAAATTATTGTAAAGATAAATACTATACAAATCTGTTCATTGTAAAACTACAATGCACTTAAAAAAAAAAAAACAGAAAGCGAAAGAATAATTTAAATGATCAGAAATGGTTACATAGCACTTTTTATTCGACGTTAAGATACGGAACTACTTCCCATTCGTCGGTACCAACTTTACTGGGCGCATGTTACTCAGGACGACCGTTGAAATTTATGCAAAAAAATGGCAGTGACTTTATTCTGAGGTTGATTTAAAAAGTGCTCACTTGATCGTGAACCGCCTTTACTAACAAAGGCACACTACCTATCCGGTCCATACCAAGCCCCGATTTATTCGCTCACACGGTTGCACTTCGTGCATAAATAATCGCTTGTTTTGTCAAACAAAAATAACCATGATTAATAAGGGATATGTGTGGACCAAATAAAAATATGTTCACATCGCACATGCGGTAGGTATTGCTGCAGCCAATCATAAAGCGGACTGTATCCCGCCTCGGTATAGTATAATCTCGTCACGTAGAACCGAGAGCTACGTGTAGAGTAGGCAGTCGTCATCGCCGCGTATTTGCGCGAACGCCGGCCGAGGCAATCTGCAAATTGGACCCGCGTGCCGCGGAAACAAGCATTGTCAATTACAACGGAAGTGAGTGTATGGTCGGCCCCGCTTTTAATTGCCGCATTTGTTTTGATGGCGGCGAGCGAGAACAGCGAGAGGCCCGTATGATTCCAGCCTCTGGGTTTTATTCATTTTTTACCGGTCGTTTGCAGTTGCGAGATTCGTGTTCCTGTGTTGGTGGCGAGGAAGAAACGAGAACAAATTTGAAACGGGGTCTCGAAGTTAGTGATACAGAAAAGCTGACTCAAAAAGTTGCGCTTGGGAGCAGTTGCAAAAAAGTGGCTCAAAAAGTTGCATTTGGGAGCAGTTGCAGAAATAGTGACTCAATAAGTTGCGCTTGGGTGCATCTGCAAAAATACGCGTTTGGGAGCAGTTGCAAATACTAGTGGCTCAAAAAATTTAAATACGTAAAAGATAAAATATTGTATATAATAAATGGACGCAAATAAAAATCAACTGATGTCTAATATGATAACGGCCATGGCAATGAAAAAGGCTAACACAACTGGTAATGATTGGAAAGAATATAAATTTATGAAAGATATTTTTGCAAAAAGAAAGAAGAAGAAATGCTAGAGAAGTATGTCAAGTGTGAAACTTGTAATCACTTTAACAAACCATCTCTCATAATAAGTCATCTTAAAAGCAGATTGCACAAAGGTTTTACACCAATACATAATAAATCACATGAACCACCAAATGCTTGGGGAATTTTTAAAGCATCACAACATTTAATATCAAAACGAAGTTCCCACGAGAGAAACAAGTGAATTATGAACCCTGTAATCACTATTACAGACCTTCTCTCAAAAGAAGTCACTTGAGAAGTAAAATTCATAAGTACTCACTCAGATTCAGTGTAGAAGAAATCGAAAAAATAGTAGGATCAAGACTTATGCTGTAAAGAATGTGAATGCATACAAAGACCCAAATCATTTCCTAAACGATGTAAAAGAAACTGTCACAGGACTAATTAATAAACATTAAAAATCACTCAAAGTGAACATGAAACTCTTCACTGAGCACAAAAGAAGAATTGGTGAGAATATTGGATATGCAGAAAGCTCTTTTAAAACAAAGAACAAAACTATACTGAAATTGACTAATCTGGAAGAATATTATGCCAACAGCATATCTAAAATCATAGCTGAGATGGGGGCTTTCGAAGACAAGGGATCTCAGTGGATACTGAACAGAATATTTAAACTAGAAGTGCTAATTAATAAATATATACCGTTCAAAGGCAGTTCTTATGTTGATCTCCCAGAAAAAATCTAAGCTAAGCAGGTGGTAATTCATGTTATGAATGATGATCAAAAATGTTTTTTTTTTTGTGGCCTGTTCTATCTGCATTGCATCAAGTACAAAGGGACCCCCAAAGAGTGAATAAATACATAGCTTACGAACATGAGTTTGATGATGCACCTAAGGGTTTGGAATTTCCAATGAAATTGGATAGCATACCAACCTTTGAGAAAAGATGTGGAATTTCTATTAATGTATACGCATACGAAGAAAAAGATGGTGATAATAAATATATAATCTCCCCATTAAAAACAACAAAATGTGAGACAGATAAGCACATAAACCTACTCTATATCAAAGACGAAAAGAACGACCACTACTTCTGGATAAAAAGTATTTCGAGACTTATCTTCGAGACTTACTATGAATGCTTATGAACGTACGTAGGGAATGTTTTATCTTACATATCTGGATGCCAATAACTTATATGGATGAGCTATGAGACAGTATTTACCCTATGGTGGGTTTAAGTGGAGAAATACAAATATAGATGTAACAAAAATACGAGATGATTCTTTGAAAAAATTATATTTTGGAAGTTGATTTCGAATACCCACATGAACTACACGATCTCCACAAAGATCTGCCATTGGCACCAGAGAATAAAATACCAGAAGGTTCCAAAAATCCCGAACTCTCGACTACTCTGGTTGATAAAGAAAAATATGTATTACATTATGTAAATCTTAAACAATATGTATCTCTCGGAATGAAGTTGAAAAAGATTCATAGAGTTCTGGAGTTTGATCAATCAGATTGGCTCAAGTCCTATATTGATCTAAACATAAATATGCGAAAAAAAAGTCTACAAATGACTTTGAAAAAGATTTCTACACATTAATGAACAATTCTGTATTTGGAAAAACAATGAAAAATATTAGAAACGGAGTGGATATAGGATTGTGCACAAGTTCTAAGCATATGGATAAACTAGTGTCTAAACCAAACTTTAAAGATAGAACTATATTTACTAACTCTTTGGTTGCAGTTCATATGATTAAAACAAAACTGTGCTTTAACAACCCCATTTATGTTGGAATGGGTATACTTGATCTATCGAAAGTTTTTATGAACGATTTTCACTATAATATAATAAAACCAAAGTATGGAAAAAATGTTGAACTTTACTATCAAGATACTGATCATACATCTAGTATATAAAAACATCAGACTTCTACAGTGACATGAAAGAAATGGTCGATCATTTTGATACTTCTGACTATAAAAAAGATAATCCATATGGTATACCATTAGTTAACAAAAAGATTATTGGAAAAATGAAAGATGAATGTAATGGAAAAATAATGGAAGAATTTATTGGATTGAAATCGAAAATGCATGCAAAAAATGTGGAAGGTGGTATAAAGAAAAGAGCAAAGGGTGTGAAAAACACTGTAGTCAGAAATGAGATTCGTTTTGGTGACTACAAAAAGTGTTGTACAAAAGTATGATTCTTATTAAAAGTAAGAAGCATAAACTCTATATGAATGAGATGAGAAAAAAAGTATTAAGTTCCGAAGATGATAAAAGATTTATTCATAAAAATGGTATTAATACACTGCCATGGGGACATTACAAAATTGAAAAAGAGTGATACTATGAAATATATTTTAAATTATAATAAAATGATTACCTTTACGATTATCATCTTAATTTTGATAACCTCCGGCAGAGGTGAAAATCAAACAATTTCCGCAATAAAGTATTTAAATGATTTTGGGTACTTAAAAGTATCTGACAAAGATATTACACACGTAAATTCATCAATAGTTTCAAATGCTATCCGACTTTTTCAAGAGTATCACAACATAACAATTAGTGGTGAAATAAGTAAAGTAACACTAACACTAATTATAACTCCTAGTTGTGGGGTACCAGATGATATATTTGGCTTTTCTACATCTATTACTAAATGGATAACGAAAGTAATAAAATGGCATTATATGTTGGCCAATCATGACATACTACAACTAACTCAAGGAGTGTTTAATACATGGGCCAAACATACTGACATTATGATTAAACACGATACTCAGAACCCGCACATAATAATATCAAACAAACGTAGTATCCATACATTTCAAGAGTCTCTGCATTTATGTAATAGTAAATTAGATGGAAAAGGGGGAATACTTGGTCATGCTTTTTTCCGAAATCAGATAACTCACCAGTTGAAATTCATATTGATGCTGAAGATGATTGGTGTCTTAAACATGATAACAAATCTCAAGGAAAAATAACTCTTTTTGTTGTGCTATTGCATGAAATAGGACATGCATTAGGAATACATCATTCGCATGTCTACGAGTCTGTTGTGTATCCAATTTATGTCTCAGATCAACTAACATTACAAACTGACGATATTTTAGCAATACAGAATCTATATGGTAAACCTGAAAGATGTTTGCAATTCGTTATTCCCTCCTAAACCAAACATATTATTCTCTACAAAAGAAGTAGATTTGTGCAACTTGAAAAACATCAACACATTTTTGGTAGTCAACCAAGTGATGTATATTTGTTATAAAAAATATGTTTCGACATATGACATAGTAGATAAAATAGTTAGTAAACCAGAGCTTATTACTAACTTGTTTTTCATACCTGCTAATTTCGAAAGCTTTACATCGATTTATCAGAGGCCATCGGGGGAAATTGTAATGTTTATCGAGTCAAATGTATGTATGTATATATATATATATATATATATATATATATATATATATATATATATATATATATATATATATATATATATATATATGAATATCCTAGTCTGCAACTCGTGTCTGGATATCCAAAGGTTATTTATGATGTGGGTATACCTCAGAATTCCAAAATAAAAGCAGTTGTAAACACCTACTCTGGTCGCACTTTTGTATTTTACGATGAAAAGTATTTTATGGAACTGGACGAATGCATATTCAGACCTAAATCTTTCGGTTTGATTTCAAAGAAATTTCCGGGCTTACCAGCTGGGTTAGATTCTACTTTTAGATACACCAATGGATTATTATCTTCAAGAACACAACATATTATGAATTCAGTGAGTTTACGAACATATTGACCAGAGCTGACAGATTTGATATTTCAGTGTTCAATGTAAAGTGTTCTACATTACCATTCTCATACTCAGATATTCTTATTCAGTTCAAAAAACTAGTGATGCAAATGGAGACGATCTCCGTACATAACATTTTTCTTAAATATTGTTATGTACCAGGAATCTATTCAATAGGATCATTTAATTTTCATTTAAAAAAACACAGTTATATAATTTTAAAGAAAAAATTATATAACAGTAAATGTTTATAATGGAAAACCATCCATTCAAAACTAATAACAATACATGTTTGCTCACTATTTGACTTCGGTGATTCTTTCACTTTTAACATCATAAATTAGGTTTCTTTGTTTACGAGTACCACATTACAAATAGTTGTAGCTGATATTGGTTTATTAAAATCAACTGTAAGTTTCAGATTAGTTCGATCTTTTACAATTGTGGTTTTTCTGTAAGAACAATCAATAACATACAAAGGTCTTCTCCCAAAAAATGGCCCAGAGTTGAAGCGCAGTTCATTATTATGATAAGGGGTATCTAGTTTAGTCTTTCAATTTCTAAAATCAGGCTAACCAATATATATCTTATCGAAAATTGTATCACCAATGTTTAAATTCCAATTCGCTTTGGGAAACACTTATTCCGCCCATTCTTAATAGAAATATTTTTGACAAAACAAGAGTCAAACATTGAACCGTGTGTGAATTGTCCAGGATCTTCTTTTCTGTTTTGCTGAAAACCAACAATGACAAAGCCTGGCATATCGAATTAGTTTGAATTGACTGATCTTTTATATCAAACTGAAATGAGTTTGCTTTAGTTGGTACTGGTTTTTCAAGACATTACCAATAAATAAAACCAATTGTAATTTTGGGGTTTTTATATAATTTTGCTTAAATTTCGTCTCCATAAATTGGATCGTATTCAACAATTGCCCACAGAATCTCCATTATCTCAATAACAATTTTAGCAGTATCTGTATCTGGTCTATTATCTTCATCATCAAATTCCTTTCCTATTTTTTTTGGGGCCTTCTGTAAAAAGAAGCATCATCATTAGAATTTCGAATGAATGTGATCTTGTACCCACCTTTCCAGAATATTTCATTCAATCTCTCATAAACCCAAACAAATATCTTAATTTATATGTAATTTCGTTAAGCTTATCTTTCCTAACATTTACCTAGTTCTATCCTCGACATTTGGAAGTATGCTGATTGTGATTCCGAACCTATCAATGTATGCATCATCATTCAGGTGATGCCAGGGTTGTCAATACTTTCGATTATTCAACCATGTTTAGAGATCTCTATTCTTGAGAACTGGAATGGGAAGAAATTCTCACAAAGATCAATAATCTGCATTTGTATCTCTTTTAGTTTTCTTACACTGTTGGTATACATAAGCTTCATTCGTGTGTGAAAATGCATCATCAATAGGAATATCAAACTCAATGTGCTTGTTGTATTCATTAAAATTATTTTTTGTTTGGTTGTTTGGTGGAAACGACTGATGCTCATAACTTTCAATTTTTTGTTGATCCATTTATTATATAGAAAAAAATGTCTTAAACAACTACACTTTTCTTATCAACCCAAGAATTATGACTAATATCAAAACCTAACCATTTAATTAGCAGATTATTTCCTTTTCTTCGCAAAACTTTTTCCACTAAGTAGTCTTTGTCATATTTAGTCTTAAGCAGCTCTGGCTCATAAAAAATACCTTTAATAAGTTCATTTTTTTTAACTTTTATTCTATATTTCGTGGGGTTTGTGAGCAATACTTCACACACCTCCATACTTCAATGGATCAATTTGGCATATATCGTTTTTCAAACAAATTTTTATTTTTACTTATACGAGTTTTATCTCCTATTGAAAACTTTGGTTCAACCATTTTTATTTCTCCTCCATACATATTGATTAGAGTAGAACTTTCATTCTTTGCATTTACATTGGTGGGTTTCATTCCGATTGTACTGTGAGTAGTGTTATTGTATTCACTTATTAATTTAGGTAATATAGCCACCCATTTATAGCTTCCGTGCAAAGTAAATACCTTCCACATTTTCTCCTTCAATGTTCTATTAAATCTTTCTACAACACTAGCTTTCTTTTCAGTGTATGTTGACTAGTGTGTTATGTTGTTATTGGCCATTAATATCTTAGTTGATTTATTGTAAAATTCTTTCCCTTCATCTGTTTGTAAATGTATGGGTTTGCGATCATTCAAAATAGATTTTCTACAAACACATTTAATTCTTTTTTTGTTATTATTTGTAAGTTCATATGACCTTAGTGTATTTTTAATTAATTTGAGACAGTACACATTTGAGTTATCATTGTTCATTTTATTTATTTATATAATAAATGAAACAACAAAAATTGTAAACAATATAGAGAAGAATATAGAGAGAAGAAGACAGCTAATTGAAAAGTTTTAAACTGTTAGAAAATTTCGCCAAGATGAATATAATAAAAATAAAAAACACGAACAACCTTTTATAGATCCAATAGAAGATTTAGGACAAAAAATTGGACACGTAACAAATGAGAATAAGAACTTAATAAAAGAACTTGTTCCATTAACTGTTAAGAATTTAGACTACCCACAGACACCAACAGAAACATCTTTTGAAAGAAAACTGTTTGGTAAAACCGGCACCGATGAACGCTATGATGATGGCATTTAATGAATTGGCAATGACAATGAATGCAATGACTATGGCATTAAATGCATTGGCAATGACGATGAACACTATGACGACGGTATTAAATGCATTGACGATGACGATCAACTCTATGACGATGAACGCTATGACGAAGCATTAGGGCGTTTGAAAACTGATATCTCACAGTTAACTAACTACAAAACAACATTTTTTGATAAGAAAGTGGCCGATTTCTAATTGACTACAAAGACGATGTTTTTGGACTAAAGGCTGATAAAGGTGGATTGTATATTGGTGATAGCGAAGTAACATTCAACAATGACAAATTTACTGTAAAAGGTCGAACATACACTGGAACTGATGACTTGATGAAATTACTAACTAGTAAGAAAGTAACAGAAAGTGACTACACTGCAGTCGACTATGAACACTATAGTCATATCCTAGCAGATACAAACACATTTTTTCAAAACAATGATCCAAACTTGGGAACACCAAAATCGAGTAAAGGGAATAAATGGAAAATTATTGTTAAATCTATTTTCGATTCGATTAAAAAGAAACATCCCTCACCTAAATAAGGGAAAGGTATAAAGAAATATACAGACTGTCTCAAATATACACATGGATGGATGATGTTAGGATGCTTATTGATTGACTTCTCATTATTTATGGTGAAGAGAATGCTGGAAATGATAACTATTACAATGAAAAAGTTGGAATAATGAATATGCTCAACAGCAAGTTTAGTGACTTTGTTCTGAATAATCCAAAAGGTATACCATATCTGATACGAATGTTAAACACAATACCACATACTTTTTGGGAGTCGGAGCATCATGGAAAAAGGTTACGCAAAGACATAATAAATTTACTACCTTTTGAGTTGCATGCACCCGGTTATCAGTACTTAGGCCCGGGTACCAGACTAAAAGAGAGAATCGAGCCTGGTGATAAACCCATTAATCCATTCGATGCGGCTGCAATGGAACATTATATAGCTTATCATCATAATAAAGAGCTAGCTGAAAGATATGTAGCTGACAAAAACTAGAAAAGAAAGCATTCAAAAGATTGTTCAGAAGCTGATCTCAATGACAGATTGTGGGCTGGTGTTACAGGATCTGCGATGCATATTAAACGTATGCTTGGCTGGGGAATTAAAATTAAAATGAAGAAATATTTGTTATAATAAATGAAAGTAAAAAACATTGTATTTCAAGTTCCTAACGAGGAGTTGAAGTGTTTGAATAATATTGATTCTTTCCTAACTAAAAACCAACTAGAACATAAAAACAAGAAATTAAAGGAGGACAAAGGGATGACTATCACAATTTCCGTTCCACAACTTAAGAAAATGTAGAAAACAATGAAAACTGGAATTGGTCTGACAGTTCACAAGGGTGGATTTGTACTCTTAATTTTTGCAGTATTGGGAGCTCTAGGAGCGTTAGCTGGTGGTGCTTCATCTACTGTTACATCAGTAATTAATGCTAAGAAGAAAAACCAAGAATTGGAAGAACAACGCAGACATAATTTAGTTATGGAGGAATACGGCAAGAGAGTGAAGAAAGTTAAGTGGGGTAAGAATGTTAAAAAAAAGTAACTCCACTCAGTAACTTTGATATTGATGAAATTATTTAAAAATTAAACATAACAAATTTTTGAGGTGTATTTATGATCGATGAGCTACTTAACATGCCATCTCGATAATGAATGTGGGATTGGTAATCTAGATGTTTCAACAATCTCTGGTACACGCTGAGTATGCTATTGGAAAAAAGCAAACAATAAATAATATTTGATTCATTTGGTGGAAATCTACCCCGACAATTAATAGCATATCTCGAAAGTAATATTTTTGTAACTATAATAGAATTCAAAATTTCAATCAAGTAACTTGTGGAAATTTGCGTGTAATTGTGCTAAATCACTTTTCACATAATTTTTAATTTCCAAAAATTATTTCACTGTTAATAAACTATAGATATATGTGGAAATGCATTAATGAGCTCTTGGATTAAAGATAAAGTTAAAGAACACACGGACAATGATACAACTACTGAAAAGATCAATCCTAATGATTTTGTTTCCAACACATAGTTCAACGACTTTATAGTCGCACTGACAAGAAATAAAAGATAATTGGATAAAGCCTATCTTACTTACTTGGAAGTATATAATAATATAGATTTGAACAAAAAGGAATAAGACATGTGGGAGATCCCATTGCACCGACAGATGTAATCAATTTAGAGTACTATCAGAAAAACAGAATTAACATTATTCGTTTAGTTGGAAAATACAGTTCAAAAGAAAAAGTATTCTACTTTGATAATCAAAGAGAATATTTTCTTATGAGAGATGGAACTATAGTTGAAATAATATTAAAACCAGAAAAATATAAAGTGTTATCAACTTATACCATGAAAAGAAAAAAACTGGCATGTATAAAACTTTTTATGTATATCCTTATGATATGATATATTTTCAAATACCAAAAACCCACAATTTACCCGAAGGTACAATCGTGTTT
Source organism: Dryococelus australis (assembly GCA_029891345.1). Taxonomy (NCBI): domain Eukaryota; kingdom Metazoa; phylum Arthropoda; class Insecta; order Phasmatodea; family Phasmatidae; genus Dryococelus; species Dryococelus australis. The sequence continues at coordinate 12,222,108 of CM056994.1, read as the reverse complement.
ATTGAAAAAGTGATGGTATACCAATACTTTTAAAAAGATCAGATTATTTTGGTTTTTAATAGAAACACTTCCGTTAAAACAAAATTTACTTATAATCCAGGAATTTAATTTAATTTAATTTAGTCTTTAATTTTATTTGGTACTTACCATTATTTAACTTACGAGTCTTATCTATGGAAACAAAAAGATAATCATTATTCCAACAGTTTGAACAAGTCTCCCTAAATTTCTCAAACGACATATCACCACCAACAAAATCACTATGAATATGTTTAAGTTTTGTATCATCTTGTCTGAATATACAAAGAAAATAGGCATTGTCTCTTATAAGCTGCTTAGGTACTTTTGAGTATGTCTGGGCTAAATAGAAACAATCAATATCTTAGTGACTATCACGAGTAAAGTAATTCCTTACCATATTTTGATTTTCAAGTATATCATCGAAAACAACTACAGACTCTTTATGACATTCATTTACATCAACCATTTCTTCATTTGATGGAAAGAAGTATGCTATTGGTTCATTAAATAATTCTGATGCTACATCTATATCTTTCTTTAAATTGATATATTTTGGTTTGTCCAGACTTTTTGAACATACATAGAGAGTACCAAAGTCCAACCATCCCTGAGCATATATAAAATTATCTATCATAAGTGTGGTTTTTCCAAATTTACTAGGACACACTATCAAATATCTAATATTATTAGATAATAATTCTCCATGATGTTTTGTCGATACAGTCTTGTCTGGTATTCGTATTTTAATATCCCTGTCTAGATGTTTTTTATGTTTTTCTTGCTCATTTATTAATATTTTTTAAAAATAATATAATAAATGAGTAAAGTATTCAAACTAACATAACAAATCACTATTGAAGAAAAGACTACATTACCCATTAGAGATAGAGGGGCACTCATTGGCTTTAGTTCAGTTCTATACTATTTATCTAACGCATAACATTATCTCTGGGAAAAGTAAGCTATATTTTGTGGGCCGGAATTATATGGAATCAGCAGTTGATATTCCAGTTGGCCAGTATAGCTTAAAAGATCTTGAAAAGACTATAAGAGCAATTTTTTCATTTAGTGTAGATTCAATGTATGGGAAAGAAAATGATAGATCTTTCGAGCTGGCTAAAATAACAAACAGATTGAAAGTAAAATGTATGCCTAAATTATAGTTTAGAAAACGGGGTTCAATAGGAAAACTTTTGGGTTTAGTAGACAATTAAACTCTGAAAGTTAATATGAATCATTATGGCGATACAATTCCAAAATTTGCTCCATTTGAAACAATAAATATACACTATAATAAAGTAGATGGTATGATATTAAAATATGATGAATATAATCATAGAGAAACTAACACAATTGCCACTTTTAAACCAAGAACAACATTTGGATTTTGCGACACGATCTATTACGAACCAGCTTATCCATTATTTTTTACAGTGCAAACAAATCAGGTTAATGGAATAATAGTTAAAATTAAGGATGAAAAAGGTAAGTTAATTAACTTTGATTTGTCCGAAACAACAGTGGTATTACAGATGAAGCCGTAGATATTTTTTTGGGTAGGAAGTAGTCATATTATATAATAATGCTAATAGTTTTTGAAATATTAAAGTTTCATGTGATAAAGTTGAATAATATTTCTATAGAAAGTGCAATGAAAGATTTAGAAAAAGAATTCAATGTTTTGGCTACTTTAATATTTCGAATATGGAGATGTGTATCTAAATTTTTAATTAGACTATGTTGTAGCACATTGCCAAAGTCAGAGCGATAATTGTGTTTGAATGACTGGATAACCATTAAAACTTTATAGAGATATGAGCACAAATAGAAATCAACTGATGTCTAATTATACGACGACGATCATTTACTCTTTAAAAACCGAATAGAATGCATTTGTTTAACACCACAATCCACCATTCTATCATATGCAAAACGTATACCTCCACGATTAACATCATTTAAAACTTTTTCATTGAAAATCTGAACATATCTGTCTGGTAAGGTTACTTTAAAATTTCCAGAAGTAATTACCAGTTTGAATCCATACAGTGTATAATTTATTTCAGCATGGTTTATGGGATAGGACTGTCCAATTGTAAGTTCGGATAGTTTCTTAAATTGTTTGGTTCCGTTTAATACATGTAGCAACTGATCCATCTTTATTATATAAAATATTTTATTTTTTACTTATTCAAATTTTTTGAGCCACTTTCCTTTTGCAACTGCGCCCAAACGCAACTTTTATGCGTATTTTTGCAGATGCACTCAAACGCATAGTTAAATGCAACTTTTTTTCTAAAGACTACGATCTAACCAAACGCAACTTTTTGAGTCATTATTTTGCAGTTGTGGTCAATCGCAACTTTTTAATCCACTTTTTTGCAACTGTTCCCAAACCCAACTTTTTGCAACTGCTCCCAAACGCAACTTTTTGAGCCACTTTTTTGCAACTGCTCCCAAACGCAACTTTTTGAGCCTTTTTTTTTTTTTTTTTTTTTTGCTGTTGTTCTCGAATCGGCATTTCTATACTACTGAAGTTGAGTGGGGACACACTTACGACTATGCCCGACTGCGGCTCGTACAAGGCAAATCTGGAAATATCTAAACACGCGAAGACAAAAATAGCGCGGATATAGCTTCAAAGATATAACAGTTTTTATAATCCATTCAAACTTACATCCAGCTTTTCTGAAGCCCTGATGAAGTTCTGCTTCCGTGATATTCCTCCGCCTCATGCAAACAAAGCTTAACCGAGGCTAGAAAAATGCACCAACGGAACAATGTACCCCATTCGTGCTCTCTTACTTTAGTAACATTCGGGGACCTGCCAAATTCGCGTTATTATTTGTCTGCAAGCTAAACTTCACAATACTGTATATACTCGAGTGGGCGTCGTCTCTCCATTGGCTGTGACGTACATGTGAAGTCACTCGATTTCTGACTGGACTGCACGTGATTGGACTACATAATTACTAAGTGTTCTTTTACTGGCGCAGATTACCCAGGGCGTGTAAATTAAAATATGCCCCAATGACAAATTTAATGCGAAGGTACATGTGTTCGAAGTTTAAAGTGTCCCCAAATAATAACCCGAATTTTGCAAGTGCCTAGTAATATTTTGCAGAAAAACTACTTCTTACTGAGAACTAACAGCACGCCCTTTTTCTCTGTCTTGTAAGTATTAATTTAAAGTTACATATTATGATTTATAATTAGATGAAATATAAGTAAAACTTGGAATTTTATTGTTAAAAGAAATGTAAAGAACTTCCGTAACACGACATATTTATGAAACAACCAAGTTTGTAAAAAATGGGATAATTTTTCAGAGGTTTGATTCGAAAAGTGTTGATAAATCTCGAACAGACTTTACAATTCGTTTACATGAACACTATGACTCAAAAATTAATTTCTAGGCAAACTACAACATTTTTGTAGGACTAAGGTTGACACGCTGCAATAAAATTATTTCGTTAGGTATAAAGTAACATTATGTTGGAAGACTGTCAACTGGACTCAACACTGGCCGACAGCCGTCAAGTCAAGGGCTTGCGGAGTGACGTTTAGGGCCTGGAATTCTCGACGAATAGGAGGATAGTAAATGGGTACACGCGTACCAACGGAACTGGTTTTACTGTCGCGAAGTTACAGGCGACACTCGTCTATAGTTGATTCACGGTATCATCGAACTTTTCTGAAGCCCTGCTGAAGTTCTACTTCCAGGATATCCCTCCGCCTCGTGCAAACTAAGTCTGGAAGATTACACCAGAGGGACAACGCACAGGATACGTGCACACTTTGTTGTAACAATAATTTGTATAAGAACTATTTCTTACTAGGCGCTACCAACACACATGTGATCTCACTGTTTTTATTCGAATTATTTATAAATAAATCATTATAATTTATATATAAAATATGAATAACATTTCAATTGAACAGAAAAAAAAAGTAGCTATTACGTTACGACAAGTATTAAACGCTTTTGATATATGGCATATGCTGTAAACAACCAAGCACGCCATACATGGGAAGATTTTCCAAAGGTTTGGTTCACAAAGTCAGAAGAAACCGTGAATGGACTATAGCTGGTATTTAATAGCTGTAAACGTACATTGTTATGGGCTATTCACGATAAAATGAGAACTTTTGAAAACCCTGCTTAAGATTTACTTGCATGCACGTTCTGTATTCTTCCGCCTTATGTGAGATTAACTTTGTTATGGCCGTCATCACTTTATTCGTGCGTCGGTCAAGTGAAACAGTTAAATTATTAGAAAAGCAAATATTTTAAAATATGCTCATTTTTACACTTCGATAAAATAAAATAAAAAAATAGAAAGAGAAAGAAATAATTTAGGGTTAACATAAATGGTTACCTAACACTTTGTATTCGACCTGAAGATACTGAACTACTTTTATGTCCATCGTTACCAACTTAACCGGGTGCATTCCACTCAGGGCGACCGTTAAAATATATGGAGGTAGGGGCAGTGACTTTTTTGTAAGGTTGATTTCATAAGTGCTCAATTTAATGTGAACAGCCTTTAGAAAGATCGGGGTGAATGATTAAGTGGAATATTTTTAACATAGGCCATTGCTTCACTATGTCGTCCCAAAAAAGTCAAGTAAGAGACACGAAATAAACACGAAAAAACGATCCGAGAGTATCTATTCAGAAAATATATAACTAAGACGTACAATGAACACATCCAGGTATTTTGTCAGAAAAATGACAAAAAAAAAAAAAAAAAAAAAAAAAACAAATTACCAAACGAATAAACTGGAAAAAAAAAAAAAAAAAAAAAAAAGGAAAGCCCAAATGAAAACAGCACAGACACGAAGACCAACAGGGTCCGCCCCCCCCCCCTCCCCCGCACAAGACAGGACATAGCTATGAAGTGGCTGCTGCCAGGCTTGATGACACAACAATGACGACACAGAAGAACGCAGTTTGTTTTCTTAGATGAGCTTGTCGCGACGTTTAGGTGGCTCACATCTGCTCCCGTCTTCAGACTTTTAGTGATGTGTGGTCAAATAAAATGTCTCTTCATCTCTGTGTTCATATGTGCTGTCTTCATTTTTTTTTGCTAAATAATTTGTTCTGTTATTTTTTTTTTGTTTTTTGTTTTTTTTTTTTTTTTGTTTTCTGTTTTGATATTTTCCTTACAAAATACCTTAGGCGGAAAAAAACAAGTGAAGGGGGGTGGTCATTTTACATTTAAATTACACCTTTCGACTACAGCTACGCTCGGCTCATTCTTTCGTTTTTTTATTTCGTCTCTCGTACTTGATTTTGCTGTGACGACATAGCGAAGCGATGGCCTGTGTTTAAATGATCTCACCTAACTTGTAGATACTGCGAGGTCCGCCGAAGCCCCCAGCGTCAACATTGTCAACAATGTTGCAAAACAACGTGTGATGCCGAACAAAATAAGACATATAGCCGGTCACGCTGCATCTAATATTACCAGTAGCACACCATGACAACATCTCATCTACAGGACCTCCCGTGGCTCAGTCGGTTAGTGTACGGGAAACTCTGGGTTCGAATCCCGGGCAAGGCATGGGCGTTAATTTAAGTTAGGTAATAAGTTAGTCTGTAAGCCTTCACCGGCTAAGCTTTTAAGCATAAAACTGCGGTATGCTAAAAAGCCCTTTTTAATACCATAAAATACAGGTCAATGGGGGTAGTGCGGGGGCGGAGTATCTCTACAAACAGGAGCTTAATAAACCAAGAATAATAAGGCATAAGAGAGGGTATTTTCCCTCCCTCTCTCCATAATTGGTCCGGTAACACGAACAGTCTATACGCTGGAACACCCGAATTTCGCGAAAATATTTCCGCACGCGCTGAATTTCGTGCCAGCAGTTTTATTCTGCTTATTGAAGGCGTGTCTTAATGAAAAAGAAATTTTCTTACTAGACTGGCCAATCAGAATTAGGTGACTCTTGATACTGCGAGACAGCTTGTCTCAAAATGTGAATTTTCTCCCTCCCGCCCCACTCTCCGGCCCTTACGGTTCTGCCTCGTGGCGAGGCCTGCGACACATTACGGCACCTTGTGCAACGCACCACGGAAATTTTCTATCACCAAAATATGTGAAACTAACATGGATTTGGGTGACGAATAATCTACACGCGCCTATAATTTAATACTAACCCGCATATCCAACGAGCCCTGGACTGTCTCAAAATGTGAATTTTCTCCCTCCCGCCCCACTCTCCGGCCCTTACGGTTCTGCCTCGTGGCGAGGCCTGCGACACATTACGGCACCTTGTGCAACGCACCACGGAAATTTTCTATCACCAAAATATGTGAAACTAACATGGATTTGGGTGACGAATAATCTACACGCGCCTATAATTTAATACTAACCCGCATATCCAACGAGCCCTGGACTGTCTGCGATGTGTATTTGTATCGACAAAGTGTCATCCGGCGCGGAAGAATTTGGCAGCCCGTCTGCTTGCAGCACGACTCCCCAATGACTGTTGGTTCACATGCCCGTCACCAGGGGCGCGCGGGTGCAAGCGCCTCGGCATGGCTCTTGGTGATGCGGAACCAGGAAACTGTGACGTCACACCCGCCGGAAATATATTTTCCACCGACTTTGTGATTCTCGAAGAACAATGTAGATTTTTCCATGCTCCCTAATTGGCTGGTTAATGCTGGTTACTCCTCTAAGGAGATAATGTACTTTTTATGTATATATAGTGCAGGGGTTGGCTCATTATGGGAGAATAGGAGCCCTGGGAACTTCTTGCTACAGATAAGTATTCATTGTATTTATTCTCTGGCCATGACAGGAAGTACATGTTGAGGTAATTAGTTGTTAGGCGCCATGTAGGAGCGCATATTGAACCTTAGATGTGTGTCCATTTCTTAAAAGTTTTAAATAGAGCAAATGTAGAATTTTAAGGAACTATATTGCCATTTTGGAATTTTCACTGACATCCTAAAATTATGAGATATTTTTTTAATTACTCCCGAATTGTTGGAATTTTGTCGTTTATGTAGCCATGAGATTCTGGATTATATGGTTTTAAAGGAGTTTTTTTAAAACCTGTGAAAACTGAAGTAATGAAGCAGAATCATCAGTTAGCCAGTAAAACAACAATGCTTGTCATTATCATTCTTGTAATGGAAACTGATGGAATGTTATGTAGAATGGTTTCAAAAATATCATTTAGAGAGTAAAATAAAATATTTTCATTAAATACTTCTTGTAATATAAATTGTTGCTTAGAAAGGCTTTGAAACATCACTCAGCCAGTAAAATATATATTTCCACCAAACTTTTCTTGTGATAAAAATAAGGAATGCCAATCTTTTGGAATAAATATCTTTTTGCAAAGTCGTTTAGCCAAGTAAATTCTAGAGATTTTAGAAAATTCAGGTTATGAATATTTCACTCTTGTGTAGCCAGAAGGTTTGTAAGCCAAATAAAATTCAGTGTGGATTGTTGCAAGAAAGAGAATTATCAAAAGTTAAGAAACGTTTCGTCAATTAAAGTAATCAAGCTTGTATTAAGGAATGCGCTTTTATGTAAGAAAATCTAAAGTGGTACCATGTGTTTTTATATGATTTGCATTTATAAATAACGGCACAGAATTACCCAGGGCACGTGAAACATAGCACGGTCCAATGACAGACATATTTCAAAAGGTACACGTGTTTGAAGTTTACCGAATCCCCAAATAACAACGCGAATTTTGGATGTCTCTAATAATAATTCTAAACTTCAAATTAGAAGGTGATAAAACTAGCGAGCAATAAAATTAATGTTATTATACATCCGCCAAACATTGTAAGTAAACAATATTCAATTAAACTTCTTGGGTATATGCGGATGTATATCCTACCACTACACTCAGTGATAATACATCGGTACGTTGTTCAGCCCTGGTTATACGCAAGTGGTCAGCGAGTTGCATATGTAGAAGTAATAGGAGTATCCCCAGGCGGAAAGCAGCACGTCCCAGGTAAAAATCAACGAAACACATCGAGGAAAAGGAATTCGAAAGGAAACGACTGTCTCGTTGAAAGTAGCAGAAAAAAAAATTGTTTAGGACAGTATTGCACAGCAGTGGCGTTTGTTCCACAGACGCAAGGTAAACAATGCTTAGCCTATACACACATTGGAAATGATTGACTCTTTATAGTTTTCGCCTTGACTTTAATCTTAAACACTTTTAAATCTGAGTTTTCCCGTTTCCTATTCGAGAGACAGAGTTTTCGCAACTCCCGCACTGTATACGCATAGTGCTGCTATCTAGCATGCATTTCCACAAACGCGAGCGACTAGCGATGAATCGAACTAGCAAGCGAGTTACCCTACCGCGTTACTTCGGTAGGCTAAGCAGTCGTTCTGTTTGCGTCCTCCAGTCCTCCTTTCCTTGGGAAGTAGATGACAGTGTTCGGGGAAAACGAGAGTTTTCTTATAATTTGTAATATACCTTCTAAATAATATTCATTTTAATTATTATTACATTAATTTCGTTTCCGTTTATATAACTAATGTTAGGTTTTATAAAATGGTAAACATACGTGGAGGGTAAATAACGTTGAAAGTTGCGTTTGTTAGTAGAAACAGAAAATGGAACCAGAGCCCGGCACTAGCAAATGTTACCTAAGGCACTCAAATATGTGTGGCTATTATAATGCTTACCCTGTAAAAAAAAAAAAAACTCACTACACGCCACTGGGGCACAGTGACTGAATGTTAATAACATGTCAGCGGTACCTTAGTTCATTTATTTACATATCACAAATATTTTTTTTGGGAATCAAATCAAGCTTCTTCGCCATACAATTACCCGATAGACGGGGTCAACAAATTATAGTGAGAGTGCGAAGTTCAAAATCTACGCAATGATTTAGTAAATCTCTGCGAGGTTTTCTTTTTGCATGAAACCTCGCCGTCCTTTTTCATCAGTACCCCGCGAAAGAAATATGTATACACATTCCTGAAGCAACAGCTGAAGACAAAAAAAAAAACAATTAGCTAATTTATTCCAGGACGCGTCAGAATGAATGTGCGTAGTTAAACTCTCTGTTGGGCATAACTCGCGCTTACGACGCGACGGTTCTGAATTACGTCTTGCGCTTACGGGTGTACCACCAGCTCCAGCGGAGACTGGAGTAAAAAAAAAAATATGACGGGGGGGGGGGGGGGGGGGAAGGAGAGGAGTATGTAAAGTATTACGCAGTTATTTTGGCCGGCAACATATTTCCAGGAAGACTTTTCATAACACGCGCCATATATTCGCATCTGGTATCGCCGCCGCGAGAGAGGGCTCTGGGAAAGATAACGAGAATGGCTGTTTGCTTCGCCCTGCGCCCAGGCGGGGGAATATTTCTCCGCTAGCAAACTGGCGCCCGACTTGTCGCGTCACCTCGAACAAAATAAGTTTCATGCGCCCTCGACGACCGCACAGCCATCTTGTATGCCGCACGCGTCTGCCCATCATTTCTTGCTGTCCTCGTACAAAGCAAGATGGGGGATTAAGCTTTGTTTGCATCAGAAGTAGAATTTCAGCAGGGCTTCAAAAAAATTGGCGGTAGCCACAAACGGACTATACATCAACACAATTTTGTGATTGCCGTTTGGTTGCAGGCTGTTTACTAAAGGCTGTTCACTTTAGAATTGAACCTTAGAAAACAATAATTACCCCTGCGTTCATATAATTTAACAGGCGCAGTCAGTAGCATTCGCCCAGTAATGCTGGTAACGATGGATAGAAAATAGTTCCATGTCTTAACGTCGAATAAAAATCTTAGGTAACTATTTGTGATAACTTAACATTATTTCTTACGTTGTCTGATTTTTAATGCATCGAATCGTAAAAACGAGCAGATTTGTAATATATTTACTTTTATAATAATTTCATAATTTCACTTGACCAACGCATGAATTAAATGATGAGGCCCTAGGCAATGTTAATTTTATATAAGGCGGAGGAATGCACAACGTGCATACAAGTAGATCTTACGCGGGGCTTTCAAAAGTGCTGATTTTACCGTTAGCAGTGTATTCCACGATGCATCGTTCGATATGCTTAATACCAAGAGCGAATGAGTGAAGGGATCTGGACGGCTCTTAACATAGAGGTCTTGAGAGCCGATGAGGGCGAAAAGATGTGAGAATGGACCAGGGCATCGTCCGACACGATTCCCACTTGCGAAATCCGGGAGCGACCCGGGCGGGTGCTAAACCCAACTCGCCTGGGTGGGAGGCTGTGCATTCTAACCGCTCGGCCACCGAGGCCCCTGACCTCCATAAAGAATTGTATTGATCATGTAAGTCAACGTTTATGACAGGCGAAATAATCTTGTGAAAGAATCAAGTTTTATGTTAAATGGAAGCTTACAACAGGATTTTGGGCACATGATCCATTGTGTGGTACTAATACGTTTCTGTAAATAGTAGTCATCAATATCCGAACCCAGCAAAGGTCGTTGTGAGATCTCGACTCCATAATCAGTGACTGCAATGTCTCTCGCCTCTAAGACGGAACGTTCTCTTATTTGCCCAAATTTCTCACACATTCGTAACATTTCGAAAAATGTCCTTAATATGTAGGGCATTCATTTTCCTCACGATGCTACTCTGTTTCGAAAACCATAATATTGAACATCATTGAATATAATATATAAATCTTCAGCAACTTGATTGGTTCAATAACAATTCAATTAATTACAACTAAACTGTAAAGAAATGGAGCTCCGTTCGAACCCGTACAAAGGTTCCCAGAAATACGAAAAGTATAGACGAATTTTAACAAAATAAACTAAACAAGAAATGCTTCCTTAAATAATAATATAAATACTAAATAATGTAAGACTTAACTTCATACCTCGTAGAAAGTAATATACAATTATCCCACGTACAATATATTCTTATCAAATCACGAAATTATAAGATCGAACTCCGATTGTATACCACATGTAACAGAAAGTAATTACTATATACCACAGCTCACGTCTATCTACCTCAAGCAGCATCGTCTATTATCATTTATTAATGCAGGGGACAGCATTCAAGCCAGAAAATAACGTTTTCTTTATTATCAGTAAATTTCATTGCGTTGTCGATTTGCTCATCCCAGACTTGTGTAAAACAAACACATTGCGAGCTCTGGGAAATGGTTCTGTTATATTACTAGAGCTATCCTCGGCAATCCTGCACTACTATGACGTGTCTCTTCGATACTGCTTGGCCAAAGATAAACGCAATGCAACTATACTCAGCTCTACTGAATACGTTTCCTGCAGTAACATGTCCGCGTGGTCGTTAGAACACACCAGGGTTTGATGACGAACCTATTGATTCTGCAGTATCGAAATATCTCACCCTGTGATATACAGAAAGTTGCAAAATTGCATGACAATACTTCGCGTAAATATTGCTCGTGCATGGAGGACGAGAAATTGTTATATGAATATAGGTCCGTAAACACTTAGTTTCTTTACTGCAGCCTGTAATACATAACGTTCAGCGTGTGGCCTGCAGGCTGGATCATGTTACTGTGGAATGCCATCGCAGAGTTCGTCCGCATGGTAGGTTACGCTCGGCACACCACGGCGATGCGGTAAGTGATACGATGCGCGATGCGATACGAGCTGGACACGCATTGCATGCTAACATAGAAACTGTATTGAAGCGGCACAGTAGGTGCACCCTAGTACGACAACAACACGGCACCAGAATTTGCCTGCGTTGTATCACTCGAGGCGACACGGAATGCTGGTCTTTCACGATCAATATCGCGCAACGGCGCAACATTTGGCAAGTGGAGACATGACGGGGTGCAAGAGGGCATACCTTCGATTACTTCATTCATCAGACACGTGGAAACCAAGCCATGTTTATGCAATCACGCATTAAAAAGTTGCTCCAGGACGCATTCGAACCACTTTGGCATGGAAGAAGATAGCGGTCGAACTCAAGGACACGGGTACACAAATATTATTCATTTTTAGATGTTTATTGTCTTTATGGTTTACAAAAATACCTTCCATCAAAACAAACTCGCTGAAGCATTACGACAATGGCCACACGCAGCTTGTGCGAGGTAATACAATAAAGGAAGATAGTCAGATCTGCAATGGTTCGTGTTTACTGGGAGCCAGCAAGTGATGCCATCAATACCATCTCCTACATCGATGGGAACCCTTTCCGCAGACGATTATGACGAGACAATTAATGCTAAAGTCGGAATGAGTGCAGTACAGTCGGTTTGTGCAAAGCGTACACTTGCAATATGTCCGCGTGAAGTCGACGAACTTCAAAATAAACGACCATCAGCTCTAAATACTGATGAACATACAACTCCTGCTACACAGAGAAGTAAACTTCATACTGAGGATGCAGCAGGAAGTGAAGACGATAATGAAGATAGCATTGATGATGACTATGGCGACAATGATAGTGTTGAAGACGATGATTATTCCCTCGACGGTCCCACCCATTTCCCCAACGAGTCTCCTCCGACAAGTGGCGTGAAGAAGGCAGAAGACATGTAGTATACTGACGATATGTTTACCTAAGATACCAACAAACTTGTACACAGACTTAGATATTAGCTTGATAGGCAACAACGTGGGGATTACTCGACCATGAAAGAGGTGGTTTCGATCATAAGAGAACTTAAGGATCGGGGTTATATCAGATGATGTGATGAACTGCTTTCTTCTGGAAATGTAATTACAAAAAAATAATAAATTATTATAAAATAATTGTTTTTCCCATTATTTTTGTGTCGTAAACTTCTATCCCTCACAACTTCAAACTAGTTCTCAGCCACTACAATCGGCTCTGCCGCCGCCTGCGCCACCGCAATCCCAATTCCAATGCCAATCCCAATCTTTCCATCAATCTTTAACTGATGCACCCCACGTGACTGGCTGGACGGTGTCTGCACAATGTATTACTGGTGCAGTAAGGTTGGTGCAAAGTGAATATGATGCCATAGGGCTTGCAAACTCGTATATTATAAGCAGTAGGGAGGTAATCTGAGAGGTTAAGTTTGACAGCAGCTGACATGAGAGGGGGATCGTCTCAGCTAGCTTCTGCCTCTTTGCATAGATTTTTTCTCAATTTTTTGCTTTCCAGGTCATTAAAGGTCATGGGGTCAAGATCGAGGTAGTCTGCATCTAATATGGCAGTAGTAGTCTATAATGCCATATGCTTGTTGACTTTCACATATTTTTTCTCAAGTTTATGTTTTCAAGGCCATTCCGGGTCATGGAATCAAGATCAAGGTAGTCTGCACCTAATATGGTGGGGGCAGTCTGTAATGTATTATGATTGCGGAATTTTATATATTTTTTCTCGAGTTTTGGTTTTCAATGTCATTCAAGGTTGTGGGGTCCAGGTCGTGGTCATTGGCTTCGAATATGGCGGACGGGTGATGTCTACCAAGATAGTGGCCTCCAGTAACGTATAAACAAATGACGAATGAAAAAATCAAGATGCGGAATGAGTATAGAGAGAGGGAGTGTGGTTGAGGGATTCTGTCGTCTTCTGGGAGTTGAACAAATGTGATCAATTAGTGGTGCTGGGAGGAACTTCGTAAATGTAAAGTTTGTTCATTTTTATAATTTTTTAAATAATTTTTTAAATAATTTCTTAATAATGTTATGAATTATTGTTAATAGAGTTTTAATATAAATTTTTGGTAATCATTTGGAATTTTTCGTGATTAATTTTCAATTTTGGAATTTTCAAGGTTAAAGGTAAATGTCTTTATCCCGGTCACCTGGCTTCAAGGTCACCGGAGTCGCTGATCCCTGTCAGCTGTTCCGGGAAAGTCTGGGATATTCCTAGAATAATTTTAATACTGTTTAAAAAGTTTTTAATATTATATTCATAATTTTTGATAATAATTTTTTTTGGAATTATTTAATAATTGCTTTGAAGATTTTTTGGAGTTTTTTAAAATGTTTTTGGGGTCAAAGGTCCACTAGGTGAAGGTCAGAGGTCACACGGGTCAGGGTTATAAGGTCAATGACATCCAAGATGGTGGCCGGTGACGTAACAACATGGCGGCTCCTCGGCTCCTGCTCCACACGCCCTTGTGCGTCAACCTACTAAATCCTACTACTGACGTTCAAAATCTTGTACGAAACTTAAAATATCGTATACAAGCGAACCGAATGTATTGAGATAATATGTACACTGTTAGAACTTTCCGTATGTTTACGGAAAATTTTACGGAGATGCAGAATTAATTTAAGGAGACGCACTCCGTAATGGCGAATAACGGAAATGAGCTCCGTAAATATACAATACAGGAGCTCTTCATTTTTTTAATGGCTTCGAATTTGAGACACGAACAATGCAGATGATACCTAAAGCGTATAAAATCCCATCGTCACAATACTACGTCGTGTAAAATAGTAGTAAGCGAGGGGCGATTATTCATTGCCAAATCCCATTACACGAAAAAAATTTCCCTCATTCACAGTGAAACGCGCACATAATAAAAATATCGTAACTTCGTTTTATAAACCTCAAATAATACGCGTTCTGTAACACGACTTGCGGTTAAGTCAGACACTTTCATGTAACATCTATATTTACGAGAATCTTCGTGTGAAGATGTGGTAGGTGAGTATTTCGAGTTATTGATTGTTGATTTATAGATTCGTGTGAAGATGTGGTAGGTGAGTAGTTCGAGTTATTGATTGTTGATTTATAGATTCGTGTGAAGATGTGGTAGGTGAGTAGTTCGAGTTATTGATTGTTGATTTATAGATTCGTGTGAAGATGTGGTAGGTGAGTAGTTCGAGTTATTGATTGTTGATTTATAGATTAGTGTGAAGATGTGGTAGGTGAGTAGTTCGAGTTATTGATTGTTGATTTATAGATTAGTGTGAAGATGTGGTAGGTGAGTAGTTAGAGTTATTGATTGTTGATTTATAGATTCGTGTGAAGATGTGGTAGGTGAGTAGTTCGAGTTATTGATTGTTGATTTATAGATTCGTGCTCAAATCCCTCTACAATACAAATTATTTAATTCTTTATTATTTGATTTCTGTGTTATACACAGCGAAAAACATTAATAAAATGACATGCCTAGAAACTGAGTTTTAGATGAATCATTGAGACGAAATACCGTACAACAGCACTTTTAAAAAAGCGAGGTATGTGGGTGCTAAAGTGTTGGCAAATAAAACACTTTTTTGCGAGTTCAAATCCCGCTGCCGGACAATTTTTTGCAGTCGTCTTTATACACAGTGCATGACCCACATAAAACGAAAGTATAACTTTTTGGTTACCTCTTTTAATAAAGAGCAGATTGGAAAAAAAATAAACTTCCAAGATTGTGGACACGTTCCATGAATTCACGGAGATTTATGTGAAATTTATGGAGATAACTTTAGTGGAAAAAAAAACTAAAGAGACCGTAATTTAACGCAGAATTGTGGATAATTTGTATGCGGTATTTTCCGTAACATTAGGGACTTTTTTTTTTTTAAGATTTTCTTTACGGATATTCCCCGCCTCGTGCAAACGAAGCACAACTAAGTCTAGAAAATTACCCCAAAGGAACCACGCGATCATTGAGATTAAAAAATATTCTGTATGTGAACTGTTTATTGCTAGGTATTGGCAAGACGCCTATTACCTCTCATTTTCTATTAACATTACATTCGATTAATTTGTGGGTAAAATATTATTGCAATATACCAATATACAAAATACCAATATAAGATACATTTATGTTAACAAGAGTGTGAAACGCTTTCGAAACATGCCATATTTATGCAGTAATCAAACAATTAATAAATGGCGTGAACTTTAAAATGTTTGTTTCGAAAATTTTGATTGTGCTACAAAAACAGTATAATAATATAGATCCAATAATGCAAGTAATTTCTAGACGTAGGTGACATATCCGCTTTGAACTTGTCTGCAACAAGACTCCATTAAGCTGTTTTAGATGATGCGAAATTAATTTCGTACGAGATCTCGTATGAGAAATCTCACGCGAAATTATTAAGAAAATTACATGGAAAACTAGTCGACATATAAAACTTGCAGCGACATACTTGCATTCATGAGAAAAGTTGATGGCGATAGAATAACTCCCTCAGCTATAATCTTAATGATTAGATCTCACGAAGACCTGCTGTCTTGAAGAAGTGGTTATTTAATATGACAAGATATTTCTTGTTGTCATCCAACAATCTCACACCAATAGCTGAACTCCACTCCATTTCCAAAAACAATTGAAGAGTTCGTCGCAATGAATTTTTTTTTTTTTTTTTGCGTGATCCCTCTTTGCACAGCCATATTCTCTGCTCTTTCTCTACCCCTAGTGTTGATATTATTGGTGATACGACTAGACGAGAATAAACAATATAATCAATCGTTTCGTGCGAATCTCTTTTGAAACAAGGGCACGCTCAATCTCCTGATTCCGTACGAGATGTGGCCTCACACGAGATTATCTCGCATGAGACTTAGTATGAGAGTGACACTGGCACGAGTTTTGTTTGCATCTTGCATCTTGCATCTTGCAGCTTCTTTAAGCGTGATTCATAAGTGCATTTATCATGCCGAACAGAGGATAAAGCCAGAACAGTAATCTGAAACTGCTCTCGTTTTCCGTACGAGCTACGCCGAAAAGCTGAACTCACGCCGAAATTTACGCTCTCCGTAAAAGCAGACTTCGCTAATATTTCCGAGAAGTCAGAATTACAGTTTCAAGAAAATAATTTTGTAAATATTCATGCGTAAACGTCATTAATAAAATAATGGTACTAATGGGCCACGGTGGCTGAGCGGTTAGACTGCTCGCCTCCCACCAAGTTGAACCGAGTTCAATCCCGCGGCCAGTTCACTCCGGATTTTCGGAAGTAGGAATAGTGCCGGACGATGCTGCTGGTCGTCGGGTTTTCTCGGGGATCTTCCGTTTCCCCCGCCCCTTCATTCCGGCGCTGCTCCCTACTCCTTTCATTTCACCCCCGTCGGCTCTCAAGACCTCGATGTTAAGAACCGCCCAAACCTCTTCACTCACTCACTCTTGGTATTAAGCATATCGAACGATACATCTTGGTAGTAAACAGCCTGCAACCAAACGGCAATCAGAAAATTCTGTTGAGATATACACCATTCGTGTTTACTTCCAAATATCCTGAAATTCTGCTAAATTTCTGCTTCATGGATATTCCTCCGCCCCATGCAAACAAAGCTTAATCGAATCTATAAAGTTACACCGAAATCTAAACGCTGCGCTTTCGTTCGCACTCACTCTAATAGCATTTTGCATAAAAACTATTTCTTACCAGGCATTCCCAACATCCCTATTTTCTCTATATTTTTATTCGCATTAATTGGTTATGAAACGAAATCAATGTAATAGTTGTAATTAACACAAACTTAGGTACTTTCATGTTGACATGTGTATAAAACGATTGCGATAAATTAAACGTATAGGAAACAACCAAATACGTCACACGCAGAATCTAGTGTAATGTTGTGCTAACAGTAGTAATGTTACTACAACATTTATTTTTTGTTATTTGTGAGCCGTCAACAACTATTGTTGCTGTTTATGTAATATACTGTTCCGGGATTAATTAACATTACGCACTTTTGTGACAACATTACTGCTATACTCTAATGGGAATAATAAGGCTGTGTTTATGTTGCGGCAAAATAAATTCTGTGTTGAACTGATGTTAACATTTGTGTTTAAAAAAAACGTTATTTTAATTGCTTTAAAAAGCCATTTCGACGTAAAACATATTAATTACTATTGTTTTGTCACTAAAATAAATATTACCAACAAAAAAGTTGATAGATGGGAGGGGAATCGAACCCACGCCGTAAGTATTTGACGTCCTACCAACTGCGCTGTCTTGACATGCCAAATTATATTAAATTTTATATTTTAGTTAATCACTACGATATAACGACCAACTGCAGATCTCCTTCGTAATGCGTGAATATTCTATGCTCTATAAATAGGGATAGGAACATTTCGCGAGTTCGTTTCAGCTCGATATAGACGTCAAACACTTTTACACTGAAGTTAACTTTACAATTGGATAACAGTTTATTAGACAAGCCCTGGACGGCTCTGAGCCAATAGCAGACTTGCAAGGAAGCAAGTAGCGAGTGCCATACTGCCAGGTGTGAAGTAACACTGGCTACTCTCTGGGGCAGCAGCCATTGAACAAACATCTGAGGCTCGAGTATACACATGACTGTGGAGTCTAGTCTACAGGTCATTGAACTAGCGAATTTTTCCTATCCCTATCTATACATATATATTTAATTAGCACACGTAAACTACTTTGCAAGACTTGAGGGCTGCTCTAAGCTACATTCAATTTTTCAAACTAGGTATGCTTTAAAATTGAGATACAGCTGACTGGTTTCATTTTACGAGGTTATCGCTGTTCACTGCCATCCGCCATTAAAAAACGACAAGTAAGTGTATATACGAGTTAATTTAACATTGCTTCAATGTCGCAGTAACACAACATATTTTGTTCTTCGTGTTAATTTTATCGTAATACAACATATGGTTGCGGCGACATTACTTAGAGGTCATGTTAGAATTATCCTTTCAAAGTATGCTTGCGTTTAAGTAATACAAGACATTATTAATTTTTATAATTTAGTAACTTCGCCACAGCATTGTTCATTTTAGAGCAACGTAAACGAACACATTGTGGTGTGCACACATTTACTGGCACTTCAGACCAACTAGAAGTGAGTGATCTGTATCCAGCACTACAAGAACACCAGTATTGTTGGTATCTTGTGTTGGAACTCACCATCGTCCTATTGGCCCATACCACACAGGACACTACCCTGTACTTTACAGCGTTCATTATTGGCCGGTCACTAACCAATGGAGAGCCGAGCTGACACTGGCCCATTCAACTTTCCTTTATCGTATAAAATGATTTACAATCAAAACATGACCCTTTGAGTACATATAAAAATATATATTCTATCGACAGCAATATCATTGTTAGTGAGCTGTGGTGTTCTTGTGAGGTCGTGTGAAACAACAGCCGAACAAAGACTGCACAGCAATGCGAGTTTTGTTCTAAACAACAAAGGAATTTTCAAATTAGCTTTGCTCGAGCTACACTCGAGCATAGTCTGAAAAGTGTTAGAAATGCCTCAATGGTAATGTTTGATTGCGGCAAATTCAGAATTTTTTTTTTCTTTGTACGAGGTCTGATTTTTCAATGGTGCTTTTTTTTTTTTTTTTTTTTTAGAAAATCGTGAAGAAATCGCGCATAGAATATACACGTGAATAACTATATGTTGTGTGCACTCTCGTTTGTTCAGCGTGATCGGTTTAGTGAAGCTTTGTAATGCCGACAAAGGAGCAAGGTTCATCTGGGCCACGCCCTGAGAGAGAGAGAGAGAGAGAGAGAGAGAGCGAGGCAGCAGTGAATGTAGTGCACAAAGCGTGCATGCATGGCGCAGTGGTTGCTAGGCAACTGCAAGTCAGCCCATGTTTTCTCTACCCTCCGCGCGCAACCCTGGAGCGTGTCCGTGGTTCACCGCGCAGCCACACCTACCCCAAATTCACCCCTCTCTCCTTAAGACTGTTCACGATAAAGCGAGCACTTTAGAAACGAACCTCAGAAAAAAAGTCACTGCCCCTGCATGCATATATTTCAACGGGTTCCCTGACAGAGATGCGCCCAGTTAAGTTGGCAACGATGTATGAAAATTAGTTCCATATCTTAACGTCGAATAAAAAGTGTTCGGTGACCATGTGCGACAACTAGAGACCTGCAAAGTTAGTTTTATTATTTGGCATCAAGCTTAATTTCACAATGCTGTATATACCTGAGCCAGCGTCGTTTCTCCATTGGCTGCTGCATAGATGTGAGGTCACTCCCTTTATGACTGGACTTCACGTGATTGGACAAGGTAATTGTGAAGTGTTCATTTATTGGCGCTGAGTTACTTAGGGCGTGTCAAATAAAATATGGCCCAACGACTAACTTATTGCAAAGGTAAAAAGTGTTTGAAGTTTAAAGTGTCTCCAAATAATAAAGCGAATTTTGCAGGTGTGTAGCGATAACTTAAAAGTTGTTTCTTTCGCTCTCTGTTTCTTAAACGCATCGAAGTGTAAAAATAAGCAGATTGGAAAAGTATTTATTGCTTTAATAATTTCACAGCTTCATTTTGCCGACACATGAATAAAGAGACGACGCCCACGGCAAAAGTTAATTTTACAACAGGCGGAATAATACACAACATGTATACAAGTAGATCTTAAGCAGGGCTTTCAAAAGTGCTCATTTTACCGTGAACAGCCTCTAGTCACTCACCTCTTTCTAAAAATGCCATTTTTCCTACACGCTATAATCAGCGCGGTTAATTGAACACTTTTCATAACCAACTTTTCAAAAATGTCACTGCCCCTACACCTGCATATATAAGCTCTCCATGGTAAACTGAGCATTTTTTAAAAGTCCTGCTTTAAGATCTACATGAAGGTACATCGTTCATTCTTCCTCTTCCTTCATGTGTAAAACTAACCTAGTTATTGTGCTCACCACTTTACTCATGTTTTGTTCATTTGAAAATATGCAATTATTAGAAAAGTACACGTTTTGCCAATTCATTTATTCTTACATTTATATTCGTTTCAAAAACCGAAAGGAAAATAAATTGTTTCTGTGTTTAATCAATATTTATCTAACACTCTTTATTCAACTTTACTAACTTTCCTGGGCGCATGTCAGTAAGTGCAAAGAGGTGCAAGCGAAATTTTTAAAATTTTTCTTTCAAAAGTGTTCACGCCTCTTGTTTTTTTTCGCGAAAAAGATTCCAGGACTACTTGTGATCCAAACGCTAGATCCCCAATCCACTTTCGTGATTGTAGGAGTTACCTTATTTTGATTGGTCCAGTCAGGTAAGGAACTGTCTCCCGACAAAGACACGTGGCCAATAAGCAAAGGAGAACCGCATGTATATCGTAGGACATCAGAGTCTAGTCTTCCCGTAAATTTTTTCGCGAAAAACAGGTCGCCCTAGTTATAAGTAGAGACGTGAGAAATTCGCGGGTTCAATGACCTGTAGGCTAGACTTCGCGGTCTTACATACTGTAATACAGATATCAACTGTTTATTGGTTGATTGCTGTGGTAGTAAAATGCGGGGTGTGGGTGCACCATTTATTGCATGTTAGTTATTCGGGTCTCTAGTTATAAGTTAACTGTAGGTACACTCAGCGAGGTATAGCCTGTTCACAGTAAAACGAACACTTTTTGAGGCCCTAGTTACTTTTTCCTTTCAGCCATTTTTAATCCTGTAACCACGTTTTGAAATAAATATTATCATCTAAATAACAAACAGAATGTGTATATTTCACTGCACTCGGAAGTTAAAGTCTAAGACTAAAATAAATCAGTCTTACTGACTATCATTTCAAACGTGTGGACATTTAAATGTGCTGACTTTATCGTGAATGGCCTATAGTTACGCACGTCCCCAATCACAGTCATGGCTGCCCAGACCCTCTCCGCAACGATTCGAGTCTTCTTGCATAGCTTCGTTACCGTGTAGACATTAACTATAGCACTCCTGCGTACCCACAGCCTGTTCGTCGTTATATGAAGCTAAATAATGACGATACTTATATAATCGATATAAAATAAAAACCACAAAAATATAAACAACATATAAAAAATAATTATAAACACAAATAAAAGTTTTATAAAATGTAACACTTTTAATATTTGCTCAGTTAGTTATAGTAACATAAAATAATACACGATCCCTTATGGGTATGGCCAGTGATTTTTCGCGAAAAAATCCAAGTACACAGTAGACTTCGATACTATACAGGATAATTCTCAATTAGACTGACAAACTTCAGGAGGTGAATCTTTATGAAAAAGTAAAAGGAAAACATGTGTGACGCTTTTCACCTAAACCGAATATTAAGGGCGGTATGAGCCCTTAAAGAAACTAGATTTTAAGCCGCATTTGTGCAAAATATCGGTTCCTATGTTGAAGATCCCGATATCATACAATAATGTTCCTAGTGTTGCCACTGTATTTTACTTCGTTACCAATATTTTGCACAAATACGGTTTAAAACATCGTTTTTTTTAAGGGCTCGTACCTCCCTTAATATTAGGTCCAGGTATAAAGTGTCACGTATGTTTTCGTTTCAATTTTTCGTGAAGAATAACCTCCCGTAGTTTGTCGGTCTAATTACGAATCATCCTGTATATACACCTCGGTTGTTGTCACACCTCCATTGGATGCTCGTGTCGTTTCCGCATTTTCCGAGCCACTCAGGATTACGTAACTCCGACACTTGACCTTTGTGATTCGCGCACAAACAGCAATCATGCACCGGAACATGTTTCAGCCAATCAGAAAAGCTGTACGATCCTACAGTGCTCTGAGCTGTATCTTGTCTCGAAATATGTTCGCGAAATATGGGCATGCTCCCGTCTGAAGTACGCTGCATTTAGAGTAATAACAATCGCTGATTTGAAAATTCCGTTCTCCCCTCAACCTTTTGTCTTGGATCCGTGGGTTGCGGTCATTTCTGCGACGGAATTCCGCCTTTAACTTGCGGTTGTCACCCTCAGCTCGACCACGAAGAAGGGGAGGGGGTGTAGGAGGGTTCTTTTGTGGTTGGCCTGTAACTGAAACAGCCCTGCGAGTTGTTGAACGCCATTTCATTAGGGTTAGTGTCCATTCGCGGTTGCCTCCAGCTTTTCTGAAGCGCTACTAAATTTAAACTTTCGTGGGAGTCCTCCGCCTCGTACAAACAAAGCTTCAATAAATGTAATTATAACAAAGGACCGCATTCATGCCAGCTCAGTTTAATTACATTTTTGCATGAGAAGTATTACTTCATAGGCATTACCAACACACCTATATTTCATACAGGTTATTAATGAAATATTACAGTTTATAGATGATATATACGTAAACGATATATTTAATAAAAAATAAGACAGTGTAATTTAAACAGAAGTAAAACACGTTTGTGACTCGTGAAATATTTAGGAAATAAAGGATAAGTATGGAGGGAGTGATTTTCAAAGATTCGATTCAGAAAGTGTGAGAATAACGCAAAGAGACTATAAAATACTATGCGTCTATACATAGTAAGAAAGTTTCAGTCCGGAATTTGTTTACAACCAAGTCAATTTGTCCATATGCGTTCAAATTACAACGATAGACGCACAAGCCATCCCGCTCTATAGCACACGGGCGTGGAGCGCCTAAACGTCAAGAAAGGACGGAGCGGGATGAATTTACTTGAAACTGCTGAGACCGTGAATCTCATTTACTTCGCCCCCCCCCCCCAATCTAGACTGCGAGCGGCACTACAACCGACGGGCGTCCCGTGTGCGAGCCTGACCACCTGCTGCACGACGCTATATTTCCAGTGAAGTTTATTTTTCCTGGAGTTGGAAATACGCAATGAGTCGTGTACTACTGTGCAACGTAACACAAATCATAAACTTTTACCTTCACATTTACCTGGAACTATGATGTACACGAAGAATAACATACGTTTACGTGTTGTTTATCGTAGCCCGAGCCGCGGAAGACCGTCATGCTGTAAGGCAGTTGCTAATCTGAGCGGCCCGGGAAACATGGTTCATTGACTTGCCACCTTGGGCGCTAGTGCAGCGGTAGAGATGTATACCAGCGTGCGGTGCACGTTATAGATGGCGCCGCAAGGACCTTACTTCTTGGGAATCAACTCCTTCTGGAAGGTGTCGAGGCTCACCATTGGTCGAATTTAAAAATATGACTGTTTGTCCCTAATGTTGTGGGGTGTTTCCCCAGCCCAAAATGTACTATAAATTAACCCCGCAGCCAACAGGTCTTCAGAGACTCGGCTCCTGGGATTCCGACATGATAAAAGTTAAGTGAAATCCTAACATATATGTAGAGCCTATAATACCAGTTAAATGTAGAAATGGACTTTCTTGCTTGTCCATGTAGGTGGTAGAAATTTTATATGGCAGACCTCGGCATGGTTTGGGATGGTTATGCACTCTAACAGTCTAGTGAGAAAAGGCTGTTAGTTAAAAAAATGTCTTTGCCTGTGCCTTCGCGTTTTTCAGTAACCGATGTTACGTAGTTGCATTAAAAAATTAAAATTCTATATTTCCTAGTTTTGTACAGTACATGTTTTGAAAGAAAATAACATTTTCTTGGAAGATATTTTTAAGTATAGGGAGTAATTAAAAATATTACAATGAAAGGGAGAATAGAGACAAATCTTACGAGTTTTTAAAAGGACACATGTTGAGTAAAGTACAAACTTATTTGAATGTAAAGTTAAATTTTCATGCCGTGTCAGGATAGAATTTCTAAAAGTTGTTTTAGTATTCAAATTTGTCATTTTTCTGCCTTAGGAGGATTATTGAAGTATTTCAGCCTTTAAAAGGGTTACTTTGTGAAAAGCCAAAATTAACTCATTTCAGAATTTCAATGCGAAAGATATGTCATGTAGTCAGACGGACAGGTGATTTTAAATGTCGAAATACGTAAAATTCTAGTCAGCAAATTGGAAGTAGTGTTTCGTATTTTTGTAATTGTATGAGTTTTGTATCGTGTTTTGAAAATATACAAAGATTTCCCCATACAGTGTGCGTGTTTGTGTTTTCTGGAAATACTCAGTGCCTAAACTGTTCTCAAAGTTTTGTTCACAGGTTGTAGTTTCCTTGGTCACGTGACGTTTCTTGTATCGCCCTTGTTTGCAGGATATAGCGAGCCCCACACTGTCTTACAATACATTGAAAAGTAACGTCCTGCAGTTTACAAAATCAAAACTTTACTCTGTTATTGAAAATTACTTATATCATTTTTATACTGCACAGAGCTAAATTTCTAAATATCTTTATAGTGTTTATTGCTGCGTAAATACTGTTGCTCAGTCATACGTGCGTGTTCGTTTGAACAAAAGTGGCAATATTCACAGAAAATTAATTTCTACGTGGCCTTGCAAGTAACAACTAACGAAAACGAATATCAACGAACCAAATACCCGATTCCTATTGGCTACACGGATTCACGGACACAGGGAAAGTTGAGGGTTGACGAGCTGCCTTACGTATCCGCTTCCACGTACGTATTAGCATACGTGTCATTGCAGATGCAACTCAGACTGTCTTAAGTTTCCACGTTTGTGAGATGCTTACGTGCGCCCGTGTCATTGTAGAACGACTCTTAGAGCTCATGCTTAGAAAACCTCCAAATTTGATAAGGGAAACGGGACCATTATATTCTAAGCTATTAAGTGTTTAAAGTTACGATATTTCTCAAGTCCTACTAAAGTTAGACTTACGGCTACCCAACAGCTCCCCCCCCCCCCCCCATTGCCAAATCCAGGCCCGCATGTAAACAAAGCGTACATATCTATATAAATAAATACGAAAGATAAATCAACGTATTGTATAATTTCGCCGGCTAAACAATAAGAAAGGAGTTTATTTACATAGAAAAACGGTGTGCTTTTTACAGTTCTACGTGGAAACGTATGCAAAGCAGCCAGAAACTTTAATTCGCAAATAACGCCACAAAACTCTTTTTCCTTATATTCTACTATCAATTACCAACATACGTGTTTTACCTCTCCCTGTTTTAACATCCATTGTGGCTCAACATGCGGCCAGCGTCTGTACATAGGCAACCTTGATATACACAAGCTCACCAGCCACTGTGGTGGCGCCTGTGTGTGGGACAGCGGCAACCCGCCCGACCGACAGGCGGTGCAGAGTGCCGCGTGCAGCACTGCCGTGGATCAGTTCGCCCCTTCGTGTCACGTAACTTGTTGTGCACGCAGGTACATACGGCTGCGGACACCCGGCGTCGTTTGCTGAAACATTCAACTTCAATTTAAACATACTGAATGGGATTTCCGAACGTTTTGTGGCTAGAGTTTCCTGTTTCTCTTCGCCCGCAGTTGCCATGGTTTGAATTTCGAAAGGTAGTTTCCGAAAATCTGGTTACAGATTGTTCCGCGTCCGATGAAACAGGCAAATATTCACTTGAGTGTTCTACACGTCATCACATGGAGCCCAATTTCAGAGTTACAGAGAGCAATTACATTAAAAACATAGAGTGTAGTTACTGAATATCTTTATGGACTATAAGGCAGAGGTTTCAAACGAGCTGTTAAAAATGGGCCCCGCCTAGACTTAAGTAGGCTGCAACACATTACACCATGACGCCTTGCTCGTACATGTTAGCACGTTCATTTCAGAGTTAAGTGGTGACGACAGTGATCGAACGTAACGACCGGTCCACCGCGTTACCCGTAGTTGGACGCGCTGCCTCTCACTGAGACCGGCAGAGGCAAAGTCCCTGTCGCACTGACAAATTTCCCCGTTAAATTGCTTTCATTAAGTTTGGTAAAATAAAGTTGGACGGTTGTGACGTCATCGAAACGTCACAAACACCGTCATGTTTGTCTGAGAAAGTTGGATGGCTTTAGTTTCCTTCGAACATTAAAAAATTGGACCAGTTCTAAAATTAATTTGATATTTGGCGGTCTCAGCCAATGGGAATCATGCACGATAAAAAAGGACTGAAGAAACTTAAATTGACGAATAATTGCTGGAAACGAAGTGCGTTATGAAGATAATAAGTTTATGCAGACGCTGTCGTTATTTTAAGTGAATATTGCACATAATATTAGGAACTCAGTGGCATTAAATTCTCTTATGCAGGAAACATATCTGATAAATAAAATTTGAATATAGGAAAGATGCGAAAACTATTTACAAGATTCTTTACATTTATTCCTGTAATTAACTGCATTGAAAAAAAAAAAAACAATATCTCACTATAGAAATAGTTTTAAAATTATAAACCAGATTGGGTCTTCCCAGTAAAAAGTTTGACAGTGTGACGCATTTTCAAACACATTCAAGATTATTTGAAAAAAAAAAAATGTTGGGAGGAAAAATTTGATGGCTGTATTTTGTCTCATAACTTTATTGTCAAATACAGTTGAAGGCCAAAATTTTACAGTGTGACAGGGACTAAGTCTGTATGCAGCGATGGAGAATTCCTTGGACAATTCCATGTAAACCTGCATGCCCGCTTGTATGGGTGGTTCTACTGAAAATTCGGACATCTGCTGGCCGTTTTCATAGACGGTTTTGTATTTGATCGTGTGAAATTTTTGATGGAATGTTTCCTACGAGGTAGATATTTCAGCAAAGCTCACTGTAAATAATAATGGGGAAATTACCTGACAAGTGTAAGGTAATATTCGCAAACTTGTAGGGGAAACATAGTTTTCCTTACAGGTAAGGTAAAATTACCGCACTCTGGAGTAAAATTCACGTATATGTCAGTGCAAAATCCCATACGTGGATTGGAAACCTACCTTAGGACGTGTAGATCTCGTGATCTATTTGTAACTACTTGACAATTGCAGTATATATATATATTTTACCTTAAAATTAATTTATATTGTGTATTTATACAAGCTGTCCAACATGGCTCTTTATACGTGCTGTATGATTACTGCACTCTGGAGTAAAATTCACGTACATATAGAGGTGGAAAATCCCATAAATGGATGGGAAAATTACAATACGACGCGTGCATTTCTTCAACATTGTCTCCACAGCTAAGTGGGGGAACGGGCCAAGAAACATTAATTTAACACAATAATGTTCACTCGTGCTGCCAGGTTGTTGTCGTGGTGTAATGGACAGCGTATTGGTCTATCGTGTTAGAGATCCATGAATCGCGCCCACCTACCAGCAAGTGTCGAGGGTTTTAGAGTTGATATTACCTTACTTGTATGGGATTCCCCCCCCCCCCCCCCCCGCCACTTTGTCAGGTACTATTTCCATACGTTTAAGGAATAGTACCTTACCTGTTATGTCAATCTACTCCACATTTGACAGGTAATGCCACCTTACATGTAGAGGTAATTAGCTTCCCTTACATGTAAAGGAATGTTGCCTCAATTTGTTTCATTGCGTACGAGGTAGATATTTCAGTAAAGCAGAGAGAGGGTGGTTGAGTAATTTAGTTTATTTGGTATTGAGAAAGAGCTTAAGATTGTAAAAAGGCCAATAAATAGTAAATAAAATACACGAAAATATACACTGATAAAAAAATACTGTGTGAAAACTGTGGTAAACATTAGTGTTTATTCAATACAAATATCCATTTGTAACAAAAAAATATCGATTAGGCACTCTGCATGGACGCATAACGCTGAAGTGAGTGGAGATTGTTTCAGCGCCACACTTTCAGAAGTAATATCGCACAAAAATATGGCTGTGGCTGGCCGTGGCTGTCTCGGGGACACGGCCGTTTGTTTTGCCTGAATACGTCTACGTTGACGCCCTCCTTGATGTTTATTTTACGTTCCCGGCACAGCTTCACTGGATCATGTGGCGTTTTATGGGTACCAATGGATTGCTTCTGAGGTGCCCTTTCCAACCGTATACGATTTATGTATTCTGACTTGGCTTTCTGACATGTACAGGCCAAAATTGTGTTTTATACATGCATTCGAGTGATCTTGACCAGATCTGTCGATTGAAACCTAAACGAGCGACGTGGCTTCTCCTAGTCAAAAGATATACGACGCCGGGGCGTTATGAGACGCGGCGAAACGAACTCAAAACTTGGCCCTCCTTCCCCTAGCACGTGATGCTTCGCAGTCCTCACTCAGCGTAACATATTCTTTGATACTTAGGCAATCGAGTGGTTTAATTTAACTTCGAATGTAGACGATTGATTCGGATTTTCTGGATTGCCTCCTGCTATGGTTGCAGATTTAAATGCGCATTCACGTCAAAAAATGCACACGTCTTTAGTTGCTCGGCAACAAGTCTGGTTGGACAGGTTATTCCAAAGAACCCACTAGAACTGCTTGTACGCTGCGGGCTCGGGTAGCAAGTCTCGTGGAAGATTCCGCCCGAGCTCGTATAGTACAATATTATCCCGCCGTACAGGATCTTGTTGCAGCAACATCTGTCGAAGGCACATGGCTTATCCTTTGTGCCAGTAAAACTACTTATACAAATAACTACAGACCTGCACAATTCGCTTTATTATTTGGAGACACTTAAAACCTCAAGCACATGCACCTCTGCAATAAGTTTGTCATTGGGCCATGTTTTATTTGACACGTCCTGAGTAACTCTGCGCCAATAGATGAACACTTCACAATTATGTCGTCCAATCACGTGCAGTCCAGTCATAAAGGGAGTGAATTCACATCTATGCAGCAACCAATGGAGAAACGACGCTGGCTCGAGTATATACAGCATTGTGAAATTAAGCTTGATGCCAAATATTCAAACGAATTTTGCAGGTCTCTACAAATACCTACTTGGATGTTTATTACTTTCCCCTCCTTGTTATAGATATAATGTAACCTATGCTGCAGGATATAAAGTAAGGAAGAAATGAAACATTTAATTAAAAACAAGCTTTACGCTAGTATGTTGTCACGTAATTTTAATTTACCACTTTTTAAATTAAATGCCACTGCTCTCATCATCATATATTTTGATGGGCATTCTGAATGGCAATCGCCCAGTAACGTTTCTAACGACGGAAGAAAAATAGTCCCAAAGTTGAACGTTGAATATAAAGTGTTAGGTCAACATTTGTGAATACTGAAACTTTCAGTTTTTTTTTATGTATATAAGTGTATGGATGAGCAAATTTGGAAAATATTAACGTTTTTTTTTTCTTTCGTATTTTCACTCTACCGACGCATAAATAAAGTGTACAGGCCCATTATGATGTTAATTTCCCGTATGGCGGAGGAATACACAAAGTGCATACAACCCCTGTAGCATTGCTGTCAATTCGTGAGCTTATAATGCAGAAATGCACACGTGACGATTTTTAATTCACCTCATTTTTATTTTGACGTGAATACGTCTATAAATTTGCAACCGTAGTGGGAGAAAATCCAGAAAATCCGATGATTACAAAATCGGGGGATAGAGATTGGCATTACAGCTCCGAATCTATATTCTACATTCAAAACTCAATTACACCACTCGATTGCCAAAGTATCAAAGAATATGTTCCGTTGATTAAGGGCTTTGAAGCATCGCCCCTGTTGATGTCGGGGAGGGGGGGGCGAGTAAGGCACCCCAATTTGAGTTCGTTTCACCGCGTCTCATAAGTTACGTGTAGTATAACTTTTGACTAGGAGAAGCTGCGGCGCTTGTTTAGGTTTCAATCGACAGCTCTCGTCAAGATCAATCGAATGCGTGTATGAAACACAATTTCGGCCTATACTCGTCAGAAAGCCAAGTCAAAATACATAAATCGTATACGGTCGGAAAGAGCACCTCAAAAGCAATCCAGTGATGCCCATAAAACCCTATATGATCGAGTGAGGCGGTGCCGGGAACGTAAAATAAACATCAAGGCGTCCGAGCGCGTCAACGTAGACGTATTCGCGCAAAGCAAGCGGCCGCGTTCCCAACACAGCCACGCCCATTTTTTTTGTAGTCATAAGTGAGTTTGGGGGTTCAGGGTCCTAGATTAAATTTTCACCAAGAACCAAGACAGATACATGTGCAGTTGATCACGGCAATCTGGCGTCATCGGAAAGCAGCACGTATACATGTACAGATTTGTAGAAATCCTAACTTAAATTGGTCCCAGGAGGCACTCCGGGTTTTAGGGCGAGACGTTTACGCTCTTGCAAGACTTGAATGCACTGTATGCGAGCCTGCAGTTTGGTTGCTAGCCGCAAGTCCTTGTAGTAAGACGTTACTTTATTCGACTGAGGCAGTCAGAATTACGTTGCTCTTGCAAGGCTTGAATGCACTGTATGCGAGTCTGCAGTTTGGTTGCTAGCCGCAAGTCCTTGTAGTAAGACGTTACTTTATTCGACTGAGGCAGTCAGAATTACGTTACTCTTGCAAGACTTGAATGCACTGTATGCGAGTCTGCAGTTTGGTTGCTAGCCGCAAGTCCTTGTAGTAAGACGTTACTTTATTCGACTGAGGCAGTCAGAATTACGTTACTCTTGCAAGACTTGAATGCACTGTATGCGAGTCTGCAGTTTGGTTGCTAGCCGCAAGTCATTGTAGTAAGACGTTACTTTATTCAACTGAGGCAGTCAGAATTACGTTACTCTGATACTTATGTAACGGTTGACGTAGGTCAGAAGGATGACTGCGAGAAAACCCGCATCAAACCCCACAGCACCGTACATAAGCTACAACTTCTGAACCTAGCCGTTCAACACAGTGCATGTCTTCTCTTACTATTAAGTTAATAACCTGTTAACCGTTACGTTAGGAAGTCTTCATTTCCTTAGCCCAGACCTGCCGTTTTAACGGATTTAATACGTTTCTACGGATAGTTAACACACTAGAAAAATACATTTTTTTTAAGCATATTCACTGATGAATTTCTTAAAAGATTCTTACTTACTAGTTGAATAATTAAGCAAGATATTTTGGACACACGCCATTGCTTCAATAGTGGATATCCAAAATATTTCGCTTGGTATACAGTTATCAACATATTTCTGTTCCTGGCTGTATGATCACATGCAAAGGTCAATGCCATTACTTGCCGTTTTTACGCATGCAATCCGAATTAGGTGGCTGTGCTATACGTTTCGCATTGATATCACAATGGTAAGAAAATTAAAATTATCGCCGATACGGTCGTTGGTCAAACATAAGTATAAGTGCGAGTGGATAAAATAATTACCATGGTTTGTACATTCCACGCCTAAAAAAAACTACATTAAATATGTAGACGTCCTTCATAT
Source organism: Dryococelus australis (assembly GCA_029891345.1). Taxonomy (NCBI): domain Eukaryota; kingdom Metazoa; phylum Arthropoda; class Insecta; order Phasmatodea; family Phasmatidae; genus Dryococelus; species Dryococelus australis. The sequence continues at coordinate 12,190,321 of CM056994.1, read as the reverse complement.
CCACTTTTTTATATATAATTTGGCATTTTTTCAATTCCAAGGATTTTACAGGATTTGTCGCAATGATTCCAGGATTTTTCCAGGGTTTTTATGTATAGGAAAACAGGATTTCAGCTTGAGATGTAGCTCTTTCAGTCTGGAATTAATTTACGCACCTGAATGTTGTAATTGTCAGATTTTTCGATGTGTGCAAGCTCTCAACAATGTACCGCGGGTTCTTTGATGTCAGCGTTAACCATTGTCATAATACAGGTGCAGAAAATTGAGCAAAAATTATTCCTCACGTGGAAGACGCTCGAAATACCGCGCACTGGTTACTCGCTGTGTGCAGCGCTAACCAATATATCCCTCCCTCTAGTGCGACATATCCTCTATCATTACCACGGCGACTGAAACTAAATAGTCTATATTCTCTGTAAGTTCCCAGCACATTTTGCAATTCAGTATGACAAGTAATCAATGAATAGAGTCAGTTAGACTGCCAATTAACTGTGAAAGTTTCTGTTTAATTATTTTTAATATTTAAAAACAATTAGTTGTAAAACTCTTGCCGAGATTATTAATTAACACTACAAGTAAATTACAGGTCATGGCCGCGGAATACATATAAAAAATGTGACATTTTAGCAAGCAATTAGTGTGGATTTCATATTTTTATAAACGAGGAGGTGAATCGTTAATATTTTTCGGTTCCACCTGATGGCGTGTTAAAAGGCTTTGTTTCATTTTTAATTTCATAAAAACTTTTTTGCTTTTAGTTTACAATTAATTTATAATAAAGCGCACATTTTCCAATGTATTTTATCAAACGGAAGAACTCTGCTGGTTCACATACAAATTATAACGAAACTTTAGAAAAATATTTAAAAAAAACCCGCCCGTCTAGACAGATATACGACTCAAAGCCATGTTGATGTTTATTACTAACGTTATTGTCGACTGAGTATGGTTATCTTCAGTGTTTGTCTGGGGAAACATTGGATGATATGAATGTAAACTTCACTGTATCAACACTCTAATGTTTCTACATCTGCACAGCATCACTAGTTAGACACCTGGGTACGTCCCTTGCGATGTTAATTTTCTCAAGGTGTATCTGGACGTATATGTTCCAGATATTAATAACAAACTAATCTGGGTATCCACAAAATATGAAATTTTAATTATATATAGATATAGCGCAAATATATTAGCTCTCAATATCAGAGCTTACATACTTTCAGGCAGATCTAATGTGCTAAATGCAGTTTCAAGTGAATACTTGTCCGAATGGCCAACTTTTGAAGTTTAAATTACAAGAACTACGCATTCGGTTGTGTTCCAAGTTAGTTTCCAATTGTTTTTCCAGAAAACCTCCGGAGACTGTACGAGACGTTTCGAGGCCAATAGCTTTTTCTCATTTCGAGGCCAATAGCTTTTTCTCATTTCGAGTCCAATAGCTTTTTCTCATTTCGAGGCCAATAGCTTCTTCCCATTTCGAGGCCAATAGCTTTTTCTCATTTCGAGGCCAATAGCTTTTTCTCATTTCGAGGCCAATAGCTTTTTCTCATTCCGAGGCCAATAGCTTTTTCTCATTTCGAGGCCAATAGCTTTTTCTCATTTCGAGGCCAATAGCTTTTTCTCATTTCGAGGCCAATAGCTTTTTCTCATTTCGAGGCCAATAGCTTTTTCTCATTTCGAGGCCAATAGCTTTTTCTCAGAACGAGTTACGATACAACTATGTCGAAATAAACAAATTGGCGCTTGGCGTTCATAAAAAATGACAGCCTATATGAAGCGCCAACATACTTCAATTAAAGACAGCCGCTATCATGATATGGACCAAGAAGTTATTTGAAAAAAATGTGTGCCTTACTTGTTAAACGAAATGGCTGAAACTTCGTCGATCTGCTCCTCCATTGGCTAGTTAATATCTTAGTTTCACGTTACAACTCAGTAAGCATTAACCAAAAGCCTCTCCAGGTCTCGAAAGTACATGCGATTGATTGCACAGATAAAAAATACACCCACTTATTCCGAATGATATGCATTCCATTAAATTTCTGCGGGGAATATTAAAAAAAAAAAACTAGTAAAAAAAATTTATTTGCATGAAAAAATACACAGAGTGCTTGTCCTGTAATAATGTACAAAATAAGTTGGCACCGGAGCTCGATGAGTTAATTCGTTTTAAATTACAGCCATGCTACGTCAACCCAGGGCGCTCCTCGCAATACTTTATTAAACCTATCCGATAAGAAATTTAAATCTCTCGTGTTTGTGATAGAAGACAAATAAGTTTGTTATCTTTGGAAACGAGACAGCTTCAACCTTCTGAGATCGGGCGCTTAGGAGCCCAGGTCATGTTCGCTGCTGAAGAGCCCTTCATCATAAAGAGAAGATGTATCGCTCACAGGACCACAGGTTCGCCTTCAACATGATCAACATGTAACATTTGCTCATGAGAGTGGTTATGCCGCACCACCACGCGTATCTCTAATGTGAACCAAGGGAGTCAGATATCTGAAGCGGTTTCCCACTCCGAAAAAAAAAAAGCACGGAATCTTTGAGAATGAAATGTGTTTATAAGGATCGAATATCTGCACCCATAACGCATCTAGACTGCTAAATTTGAAGTAAAGCAACTGCCTATGGAGCACTGCACCCGACTATACAACGTGAAGAACTGCCTATGGAGCACTGCACCCGACTATACAACGTGAAGAACTCGTAAAAATGTAGCACAGGCACCATACAAATTGTCAGAAAAGTGCGATTTATGGCGTATATGAAAGAAAAACGTATATAGTTTGCAACATTTTAAAATATTTTACTTAAATATGCTTTTAAAATATATAAATGTATCGATTAAAATAAACGGTACTTTTAACAATATTTAAAATATTTCCATTCTAAATGCTCCAAAAAGCAGAATTTACAAGAAAATCTGCGTCATGGAATAATGTTTTATATGATTGTATGTGATAAAATTGTGATAATAATTAAGGAAATAATATTTATAATTGATTTTATGTGCGTCCATATGTCACAAACATTTATGGCTGAAGGGGCCACGGTGACTGAGCGGTTAGCCTGCTCGCCTCTCACCAAGGCGATCCGGGTTCAATCCTCGGCCGGGTCACTCCGGATTTTAGCATGTGGGAATCGTGCCTGACGATGCCGTTGGTCGGCGGGTTTTCTCGGGGATCTCCAGTTTCCCCCCCCCCCCCCGTCCTTTTATTCCGGCGCCGCTCCATACTCGCCTCAATCACCCACACTGGCTCTCAAGACCTTCATTTATGGCTGAAATTGACGTAAATAAATTTAGTTATAAAATTAATACGATTCATCATTACAATCATTTTATTAGACATTATCACAGTACATATTATGATGATCTTTTTTAAAGATGATTTCCTTGTAAATTCTGCTTTCCAAAGCATCCAGAACGGAAATGCGCTTAAATTTGATTAAAAATGTAAACTCTAAAGGTCGATTAATTTTTTACATTTAAAAAGTATATTTTAGTAAAATATTTATTAGTGTTGCAATATATACACACTTTTTCATATACAGCATAAATCGCACTTCTCTGACAATTTTTATGGCTTCTGTACTACTTTTTAAAGAGTTCTTCACATTGTAGACAGGTGCACTGCTCCATAGGCAGTTGCTTTACTTCAACCTTAATACAGGGACATTGATCAGATTGTAGATGCCATCTGAATATTGTTAAGGCAGATAGTACTTGCAACAGAACTGTAATCCCAACTTTGATTGTTTCTGCAAATATGACTGTAGTTTTGAGAGTAGACATTCTGTTCCTCTCGCGGACCATATTGTTTCCCCGGAAAAACAACTTCCTTAATATTCCATTGTTCCCGTTACAAACAGAACTGTGATAAACCAACAGAAGATTGTGTAGCTGGTACAGAAATTCGGTCGCTACTGCCACTAAAGCAGAGAACAGAGCTGTTCTATTGTCACTCAACTGCTGGTATTTTTAGTGAAAACTATATGAATATAACTCACAAATTCACTGAATATTTTGTTAATTGAAATGGAGTTCCGTGAATTTCATGAAAACATGGTTTTTACGTGAATAAAGTATGAGTAATTTTACTATGAAACCACGGATAGTAATTACCCGGTATCATATTTAATCCCACGGAAATGTCACTGCACATTTTATAACTATCCAAAATATTGATTTTGTATTACATAGGAATGAATATATAAACTATTTCTAACTCATGAGTTGATTGCCCCTATTGCAAAGGTTTAAATTCTTAATGAAACTGACTTCGTTTGCAAAAGAATATATAAGAGAAAACTCTGTTGTGTTTGTTGCACTAAATACAGGGAATACAGTATAATTTCCAACTGTACACTCGAGTACATTTGCGACCAACTGTACACTCGAGTACATTTGCGACCAACTGTACACTCGAGTACATTTGCGACCAACTTTCGCCACAATATATAGAGACGGAAATTTACTTTACTCTACAGTTTCGAGAACAGTTTAGTCAAACGTTTACCTTATACGTAATTAATTAACTTTTCACTTTTGGCAGATATCGTACTCTATACTAATGTTTCGAGAACGTACATACGTTTCGAGGCATGCATTTTATTTCAAGCAAAAGTTAACATTTCTAGTAATTTTGGGAATTAATTGCTTATTTTCAGAGAAAGTAGCTAAGACTATATGTTTGATTCCTTCTAAAACTATGTTTACTGAGTTTACTGAGTATTCAGATAGACGACGAATGATGAAATTATGTTACGAAAGTGATAACTCTTAGATCTAATGAAGTTAAACGCATTATTTATATATAAACACACACACACACATATATATATATATATATATATATATATATATATATATATATATATATTCCAATATTACCGACTCATATGTAATTTAGGGAAAGCATAAATTCAAAAGACTTATTTTGGTCCCATGAATTAATTCCTGCATAATACTGGTTAAATATTAGAATTTATTCGAAAACTTTATAAAGCTGATTATACAGAAATCTGCATAAAGGATAGGAATTTTCCGAAAAAGTTAAAATAAAGAACACAAATCGACTACGCAAAAATAAAAGGATTCGCTATGAAGGAATACACATATTAGCGACTGAAAATAGACAAGGAGGAGGAAACCCATAGATCAGCCAATGTGGGAAGAAGTGTTAAAACATTTTCATGGTAACATAAAATATACACAACGACACTTTCATTCAACAGTTGACTCATACGGCTTACAACAATACATAACCTTCTCAGAGTACACATATACATACATTTTCTTAAATGACCGCAAAATAATATTATTAATCATAGTCTTCTATAGCGAATATGAATTGAAAGTTTGAACGTACATTAGTCGCACGCTTTTTATGAATATAAATATCGTAGTAGAATTAATTTTTAATAGGGTATACGTTCACACAAATGGGGAATGTTTTTTCGTACTTACAAGCCCATGCTGGACTGTAAAACCGTTACAAGTCAAGATTCTGATACTGGTTTAAAAATCAGCATAAAAATTACTTCTGTTTGGTGTATATTAAAATATAAATGGATAAAATTTGTGAACTGGATGATTATTATAGACTTGGGAAGATATTTGATAAAATAGTGCATGCCATACAGGTATAAAATTTCTTTCAGCCAAAAAATTCTTGATTTGATAGATTTTACTGCCTTATGAAAATATAAATTCTTATACGTGAACAAAAATCAGTGTTTATGGAGTCAATAATGCATTTTTTATACAATAAGTTACACATTTTCACTATCCTGCGTTTAAAAGTTTTTGAGAATAACTCTTATCTAGTGTGAAAAAAAAAAAATTCGCTCATGCACTCATTTTGGTTGTACTTTTCTGATTTTGTTCGCAGATCGCAGACAAAATTTAACACTTTCAGATTCACGTAATGACACCAAATCAAGGATTCCAATACACATGTTTGTTTAAAGAGCATGCTAAGCTTCGTTGTTAAGGTTCCTCAAGATATTCTGTCCGGGATAAAATCGTGGATTTCAGTAAGCTCGAAATTATATAGAAAGTAATAGAACACCTTGTTAGCATGGGACACGTTGACGCACTGTTTCACGCTTCTCAAACTGTTTTGCACCGTGTCGTGATGTGGAGTTATAACGTACAACTCCCCCGCGTTAGCTCTTTCCACACGCCACTCGTTCTGACAACACCCCCTACCCTTAATACTACGATCCACGGAGCCGTGCAGTCAATTACAATGTTCACTTGTCAGGCGATAATTTCTTTGAGCGGTGTTTCATCGACCGCTTTATCACGTACCGGATTTATCCGCAGTTTCGTAGTCCCCGCGATAATGTGATGATGAATGCTGCCCGCAGCAGTAGAATTTTCTATTATTGCAATTTTTGCTCGGGTAGGGAGTAATGACGAACTCTCTCACCTAACGGTTCTGCTCTGTATGGACGGAAAAAAAAGGAGTGCTGACACAACAAACGTTAAATTCAAATAACGACCGAATCTTCTTCTTACTTCATTACATTTGAAGGCTGCTCACGATAAAATGAGCACTTTTGAAATCAACTTTCGAAAAAAATCGCTGTCCCTATTTGCATATATCTATTCAAAAGTCCGCAATGATCGACATGTGTCCAGTTAAGTTGGTAACGATAGATGGGTAAGTAGTTCCATATTTTAACGTCGAACAATAAGTGCCAGGTAACCATTTGTGGTAACTTAAATTATTTCTCTCGCTTCATGTATTTTTTAATGCACAGAAGTATAAAAATGAGCAGATTTGAACAATATTAACTTTCATAATAATTCCACAATTTCGCTTGAACGACGCATGAATAAAGTGATGAAGCCCATGGCAATGTGGATTTTTCATAAGGCGGAAGAATACACAACGCGTCTACATTTGGGTTTTAATGAGGGTTTTCAAAAGTGCTCATTTTACCGTCCACAGCTTGTACCATATAGTTTGTTAATATCTGTCCGGTATACGATTTCATATTCTGTGTTATGTAATTACGGTTTTCTCTGCTCTTACGTTCCAAAGACAAACTTGTGTGAAATAAACATTCAAAAAATAGGATTTCATGCAATCTGTGAAAACCGATTAGCCAGGCCCAAGAAGAAAGCTTCGGATTACTTAAGCAACACAATTTCGCAGGTTAGCTGCTGATTAAGCGTGTTGAACTGTGTTCAGCCGTCTCTTAACAGAAGGCTCTTACGTATCGGCGGGGTCCCCAGCGAGTGTAAATGTCCGCCACGTTCCCCACATGCAAAAATCCATTGTGATCCCGCCGGGAATCGAACCTAGTTCTTCTTGTTGGGAGGCGAGTGGCCTGACCACTACGTCGGTCTCCTGACTTACTTCGAGTCTGTTGTTACTGCATAACAATGGTTCGCGGGGCCATGGTGGCTGAGCGGTTAGCCTGCTCGCCTCCAACCGGGGAGATCCAGGTTCGATCCCCGGAAATAGTGTCGGACGATACCGTTGGTCGCCGGGTTTTCTCGGTGATCTCCCGTTTCCACCGCCCCTTCATTCCGGGGCTGCTTCATATTCACTTTAATCACCCCACATCGGCTCTGAAGACCTCGGTGTTAAGAGCCTCCCAAATCTCTCCACAATGGTCTGCAGCTACACGTACCTGTAAGCAGAACAAGTTGCATACCCTGCAGGCGAACGGAATTCGAGCGTCACGTGGGAAGTGGCACACACGAGTCTTACCTAAGACTCGGATACAGAACTATTCGTAACTTACCCTGTCGTGCAATCAACTACATTACACACGTAAGATCCGGAAGATAAACCTCGGTAGTAATGAGTATTAAGTTTCGGTATACTGTGTTCAGCACCTTCAGATATCTACAGCGACATCATTTTCAAAACAACTGTGTGAATCACTTAAACCAAACGTTAATTGTGTGCAGAAATGGGTGGAAATAAGTGGAATGTTTTAGATATGGCATAAACGATTTATATTCTTATTTGATGCTATGGTGAAAAATTGCCTAAAACAGGCCCTCTACATAAGGGCATATCTGAAGCGTCTAATATGTAGGGACAGTGATATTTCGCGAAAAAGTGCAGTTCAAAGCATTGTAGGGTCGCCCAGCGTTTTTAATTGGCTGAAACATGTTTTGGCCCGTGTTAACAGTTTACTCACGAATAAGGAAGGTTCATTGTCTAAGTTAAGGAATCTTGAGTGACTCGGTCAAATGAGGATGCAACAGGAGCAGCCAATGGAGATATGACAACAGCTGAGGTGTATATAAGATGTTGCAGTCGACTGTGTGTTACAATTTTTTTCGCGAAAAATCACTGGCCCTAATAATGAGTAATGTGAATATAAAAAGTTTGGTTGAAATGTGTTCAATTATTTAATATATATGATTAAATTATTAAAATAATTAACATTGCACCATTTAAGAGAAAAGTCTGACTCACGAAAGTTATGTAAGCTTAAATAATCGTATGTAGTGCAGATCCTTGTGTGCAAAATTTGGAGGCAATTCGCTGATTGGTTCCGAGAGATGGCATAAATATTGGACATCATCACTGGGCACTATCTTATAAAAAGTCGATAGAACGTGATCTCTATAAACAAATGTGATGCTTCTAATGATTAATGTCAACATTCCAAGTTTAACTGAAAACAGTAAAATAGTTTAATAGATATGTCAAACTAATATATTTGACTTATTTGACTACCACACTGTAAATAAAGCCAGACACACTTAAGACGTGTCTTACTATAGCAGTACTTACGTATACAGTTCGGTGGAATCGGTTGGTTGGTCCCGGACCTATGACATAAAAACTCCAGATTCTCAGCGGGTGGTTTGTTCACTGCTGTAGTGGCGCATTCTATGTATGTCATAGATACTGCTACATATAAAGCCATGTTGAAATTGTTTGGAACTTATGCCTTATTTACCTAAATTATTTAGATTGCTGTTATTTTGAAAATATGTGACTCCCACCTCAAATAACATAAATTTTGATGAACTACACAAGTATAACTTGTAGCCAAAATTTGGTAGCTGTCACTTCATTGTCTCCCAAGATATGACACAAAACCGTAATATTTCATGTAGTGCCATTTTCCAAAATGCTGTCAAATGTATTTATGTATAACTTGTATGATACTTGCGTATATGCTACCAGCAAAAAACGTTCGGTTGTAATCCGTTGCATAATTTCATAGATATAGCATGGTAGCCTATAATGTTAATGTGGCTGTCATTTTGAAAATAATGGTGTGACCAATTAAGACATCTCAGTTTTCATGACGCATTGCAGTGTTATTTGAGTGTTATATTTAGTAAAAATCGGTTGAATTTTTTTTAAGAGATTCAAAATTAAAACCATATTTTTAACGTGGCGCTTTTTACATAATGATGGACAAAATTTATGTTTTAAACACTTCTGAGGCTTGTAAAGATACTTTGAGCGCAAAAATTTTGCTCGGAACTTGTCAAACGGTATTGATACATACATATTGCAAGTGAAACTAAAGTATTTGCATTGCCACAATTTTAAAAATAAAAGTCTTAGCAATCTAAATTTCATTTATTAACATGGCCTACAACAGAATTACTTATATGCCAAATATGGCAAGAATTGTTTGGGTATTTAACAAGAGCTATAAAATAAAAGCTTCATTTTAATTACAATATCTTCTAAAATGGATGATAACTAACATGTACACGTTCTAAATTCAATCCATTAATCATGCACTCTCAAGGTACCAACATTGGTTTCAAATCGGTTAACTGTTTCCTGGAATATAACGGAATATAATATTATTTTAATTTTCACTGTCCTCCAATGCGGCAATTAAATATCATTATCACTTTATGATTTAAATGCTTACATCATGCACTGTCAAAGTACAAAATTTTGTTTAATTCGGTTAAATGGTTCCCGAGATGTAACGCAAAAGCTAATCACCCCCCCCCCCTTTTCACAATCTCCCAAAATCGTGGTCTAAAAGCATTATCGCTTTCTAACTTCAATCTCTATACCATGCACTATCAACGTACTAAATTTTGATTAAATCGGTTGAATAGTTCCGGAGATATTAATAAGTGCCCTAAATTGTAAATTTACCGCAATTTGGAAAATAAGTACACTACTTGATCGACAACTATAAAAATCACATGTAATTGCTAAATACTGTGTGGAGGTAGTTCGGTGATATTCGATTGTCGAGTATAAAATTTATTAGGGGGGACATCCATTCCAGATAGACATTCGAGTAATTGCATATGCCACGAAGAAGTAATGATCTAAGCACAAATATGTACTTATTACTCGTATAGAGACCCGAGAATTTCGCGGGTTGGTTTCTAGACAAGATGGAATTCACACACTTGTACGTTCATGTTACTTTTGTAATTGGTCTACGTGTTGTTTGATACCTCCAGGAGATAAATGAGGCAATAACAAACATGAAATACATTGTGCGCCAAACCACCGCCTTTTATTACCACGACAATCAACCTTAAAGAGTTGATATCTGTACTAGAGTATATAAGACTGTGAAGTCTAGACTACAAGTAGTTGAACTCGCAAATTTCTTAAGGTTCCTACTCATGTATATGTAGAGACCTGTCAATAACCTGCAGGCTAGACTCTACAGTCTTAAGTACATACATTGGTTGTCTGCCGTCCAATTGGACACCGTTCTCCAGGAGGTATCAAACACCGTGTGGACCAATGGCTAAAGTTATATAAACGCACGTGTTTTGAATTCTTGCATGTCCAAAAATGAATCCGCGAATTATCCAGGTCTCTGTGTATATGGGAACAGCAAACATATGGGGTTTGAGAACATACACAATTTTTAGTCTAGATATAAATATTGACATAACTAACTACTTTAATCTTATATATAATTAAATATTAATATTTGCACCCAGTTCCTACAATAGGGAGCTGTGCCGCTACAATAGAACATAAATTTCCTTTGGCAGAACGGGAATACGGTGGTGGAGTGGTTAGACTACTAGCCTCCTGTCTGGAAGAAGCGGGTTCGATTTCCGGCGGTGTCGCCCCCCGGATTTTCGCATGCGAAAATCGTGCCGGACGATGACGCTAGTCGGTGGGTTTCCTCGGGGATTTACGGTCCCCCCCCCCCCGACACATAATTCCAGCTCTGCTCCATACTCACCTAGGATCACACTCATCGGTTCCCAAGACCTCGCTGTAAAGAGCCACCCAAATCTCTCAACTTGACTTAACTCCTTCGGAAGAACAACTTAACCAGTATATATATATATATATATATATATATATATATATATATATATATATATCGTGCAGGATCTTTAACTGTGTTAAACAAAACACACAAGTTTGATTTCTGCATTCACGAAAACCATTTATGATAAAGGCTGTTCACGAAAACATGAGCCCTTTTGAAATCAGCGTTAAAAGAAATCACTGTCTCCGCCTGCATATATTTTAACAGGTGCACTGAGTGACATGCACCCAGTAAAGTTGGTAACGATGAATTGGAAATAGTTCCACAACTTAACATAAAATAAATAGTGTTAGGGTTGTCATTTGTGCAAAGTGAAATTATTTATTTCCCACTTAGTTCTTTTTAATGTGTCTAAGAATGAGTATATTTGCAACAAATTTACTTTTCTAATAATTCCACAGTTTCACTTGACCGACGCATGGAAAAGTGATGAGGCCTATAGCAATGCTAATTTTACGTAAGGCGGAGGAATACACAACGTGCATACAAGTAGATCTTATGCAGGGCTTTCATAATTGCTAATTTTACCGTGAACAGCGTATAACTAGGGAAAGGAAAAATTCGCGTCTTCATTTAAGGACAAGATAGATTTCGAACGTGTATAATTTGCAATTGGATATGAGTTTGTTAGACACGCCCTGGACTACTCCGCGCCAATAGCCGACTTTCATGTGAACAAGAAGCGAATCATGTAGTATCAAATGTGGGGTAACACTGCCAGTAAACAAATATCTGAGGTCCGACTATACAAATGATTGTGGAGTCTAGCACACAGCTTATTGGCGAACTTTTCCTATCCCTACTTACGACTGGTGTGTTGCCATTTTCCTTCATGATTATTTCTGCCCTCCCTTTGCGGATCGCCAGGCGTCGATGAAGAGGGGTTGACTGAGGGGCGTGTAATTAACGCGGAAGACGGAGCACGCGAAGGGAACCTGGTGGAGAATCCGTATTAATCAAGGGAGAGAGGCGAAGCTGGTGCCGTGACCTTGACAGCACATCTCCGGCTGGCAGGCCGCTTAATTGCCGCCGTGGAGGAGTTGGCAGGCACGTGACGCTTGTTATGGTAATGGCAGCGCCGTTGTCGCACGATGTCGCCTGGCGCCTTGGGCAATCACCAATTACCGCGGGCTGTGTGCAGATTGTGCGTCGCCAAACCCCCCCTCCCCCCCCCCCGGGGTGGGGGGTGGGAGGCGATAGCTGCTTCATTCCCGTTGCTCGTTTCACATCCGCTGGTGCACGTGATGTTACTGAACATGGAGGGATGGGTACAGCTAATGTAATGTAGAGTCGCTGTACATCGGACTAGAAAAGTGAGTGAAGAGATTTGGGCGGCTCTTAACAGCGATGTCTTGAGAGCCGATGAGGGTGATTGACGTGGGCATGAAGAGGCACTGTAATGAAAGGGTGGGGGGAACGGGAGATCCCGAGAAAACCCGCCGACCAACGGCATCGTCCGGTGAAAATCCGGTGACCCGGCCGGGGATTGAACCAGGATCGTCTTGGTTAGAGGTGAGCAGCCTAACCACTCAGCCACCGTGGCCCCTCATCGGCCTAGAAAAGTAGAGTAGGAATATGAAAAGTGTAAAAAATGGCGGATTTTAACGTCGCTGTTGTGTAGAGAAGTGAAAAATATGAAATAAATGTACGGATCATTTTATTTATTTTGGGCAGAGACCTGATCAATTCGCGAGTTCATTGAGGTGTAGGCTAGACTTCAAAGTTTTATATACTCTCATGCAAATATCAACTGTTTATTGGTTGATTGTCGTGGTAGTAAAAGGCAGTGTCTGAGCGCACAATTTATTGCGTGCTTGTTATTGGCTCATTTATCTCCAGGAGGTGTCAAACAGCACATCGACCAATAACAAAAGTAACATGAACGTACAAGTGTGTGAATTCCAACTTGTCTAGAAATTAACCTGCGAAAATCTCGGATCCCTAACATACTCGTCTCAGCGGCTCCATGAACCTAGCGTACTGTCTTGTATGGATCATCGCTACCTAGCGTCATCTGTTTTTCGCGAAAAGATTTGTGTGCAGGATAGACATTAACATTGTACGTGCACACAAGCAGGTATATTTTGTGTATTGGCCGAGTGTGTGTGTATGTGATGATGATACATTCCTATTTGACTGGACCTATGAAAATTAAGTTACTCCGGCACCGAACTTCCGTGATTGGCTACCGGACATCTCAGAGGCGTGACAGTTCAAATCATCCAACCACAAGATTGTTTCTGAACTAACGTGTTTTCCAGTAATACCAGTCGTGGAATATTTTCGCGAAAAAAACAGGGGACCTTGCCGCTACCACTAGGCGAAGGGACTCGTCACGGACTGTATCAGGAACTCGTCATGGACTGCATAAGGGACTCGTCACGGACTGCATCAGGAACTCGTCATGGACTGCATCAGGGACTCGTCACGAACTACATTAGGGACTCGTCAAGTACTGCATCAGGGACTCGTCACGGACTGCATCAGGAACTCGTCATGGACTGCATCAGGGACTCGTCACGAACTACATTAGGGACTCGTCAAGTACTGCATCAGGGACTCGTCATGGGCTGCATAAGGGACTCGTCACGAACTACATTAGGGACTCGTCAAGTACTGCATCAGGGACTCGTCATGGACTGCATCAGGGACTCGTCATGGACTGCATCAGGGACTTGTCACGAACTACATTAGGGACTCGTCAAGTACTGCATCAGGGACTCGTCATGGACTGCATAAGGGACTCGTCACGAACTACATTAGGGACTCGTCACGGACTGCATCAGGAACTCGTCATGGAATGCATCAGGGACTCGTCACGAACTACATTAGGGACTCGTCAAGTACTGCATCAGGAACTCGTCACGAACTGCATAAGGGACTCGTCACGAACTACATAAGGGACTCGTCACGAACTGCATAAGGGACTCGTCATGGACTGCATCAGGAACTCGTTACGAACTGCATCAGGGACTCGTCACGTACTGCATCAGGGACTCGTCATGGACTGCATCAGGGACTCGTCATGGACTGCATCAGGAACTCGTCACTAACTGCATAAGGGACTCGTCACGAACTGCATCAGGAACTCGTTACGAACTGCATAAGGGACTCATCACGAACTGCATAAGGGACTCGTCACGAAATGCATAAGGGACTCGTCACGGACTGTATCAGGAACTCGTCATGGACTGCATCAGGGACTCGTCACGTACTGCATCAGGAACTCGTCACGAACTGCATAAGGGACTCGTCACGAACTGCATAAGGGACTCGTCATGGACTGTATCAGGGACTCGTCACGAACTGCATAAGGAACTCGTCATGGACTGCATCAGGGACTCGTCATGGACTGCATCAGGGACTCGTCATGGACTGCATCAGGGACTCGTCACGAACTGCATAAGGGACTCGTCATGGACTGTATCAGGGACTCGTCACGAACTGCATAAGGAACTCGTCATGGACTGCATCAGGGACTCGTCATGGACTGCATCAGGGACTCGTCATGGACTGCATCAGGGACTCGTCATGGACTGCATCAGGAACTCGTCACGAACTACATTAGGGACTCGTCACGGACTGCATCAGGAACTCGTCACGAACTGCATAAGGGACTCGTCACGGACTGCATCAGGCACTCGTCACGGACTGCATCAGGCACTCGTCCCGGAAATCACCTGGTGGGAAGACTGCGCTTAGCGTCTCGTAGACAGTGAGCTGTCTAGACACGAAGCAGTAGGCTCAGAGCAGAGAAGTAGGTACGGGGAACAAATGGTCCATGGCCTGTATGAAGGAAAAAAACATTCATCTGGAGATATTTTGGAAAACCATGGCATACAGAAAACGAGGTTTTTGCAACGGGAAGGTTGTATCATTTAACTTCTTCTGGGTTAGGTAGGCCTATACAGTTAGTCATATACATTTTCATCATATATAATTAAAGAGTACCTACTTGCTTATGTTGTCACTTTATTTAATATTATTCCAAATTAATCTTTATTTTATTAGTTAAGATTATAACCATTGGTTATTTTAATTGTTTATTTTGACATAGAAATCGGGAGCAAGTATTTTTAATTTGTTCCAGACAGTATTAAGTATTAATATTTTGTTTGTTATTTTTCATTTCTTTCCTAGAGGGTAGTCGGTATTAAATGTTTACTAAACAAAATTCTAAATCAAATTATACTGGTTGTCTTTCGTCTCGCCATTGCTGTTTGGTGGAGAGATGTGTCATGGTTAGCCGACAGTCAGTCGGAGGACAGGAGACAATATAAGTAAGGCAGGCGTAAAATATAATTAATTTTTTCTTTAGAACATTTCTCACCACTTCCAACGATTGACGAGTATCTAAGAATATGATTATTTTAATAATTTAAAAGAGAATATGATTGCTACAAGATGTTTTATAAATATGAATAGAAGAAGAAGAAATAATAATATTTTAATTGTGTTTGAAAATAAAAAAAAATTATATTTGTATAGTTCCCTTGAGAAGACTAATGGATGACTGAAATTGGAAAAGCAATTTTCGGCTTGCTATTTCTACCTACCTTATTCATATCTGATTTTAATGAAATAAAACAAGATAACCCATGCCGTCCTGAATGCAATTCCACCGTGTCACAAGTGCTCCATTTCACTCGCGGTGTGGCGGTGCAATAAAGAAGTTGCTTTGCATGGTCCATTACGTATAGTCCAGCCATTGATACTTACAACTTATCTGAAGCTCTGCTGAAGTTCTGCTGTCAGGTGACTGGCCCGTCTCACGAGGACAAAGCTGAACGATGTCTCGAGAACTACATCAAAGGGACAACGCACCGTACTCGTGCACATTAAATTTAATATTTTGCACGAGAACTATTTCAACACTATGTCTTACAAAAACACTTTTTTTTTTTCAATATTTTATTCATGTTATTAATGAATGGAATATCAAAATTCGCAGATCAAACATAACTAAAAATTGAATTTAACCAAAAACTAACATATAACATTTTAATAGACGTACAAAACACGTGTGATACATGACAAATTTAACAAACAACCAAACTTACCATATATGGGATGATTTTGCAAGGTATAATTTAAGAGAGTGTTAAAATTTTGTAAATCCTATGACGAAGGCAACGTACAGAGCATAAAAGTGGAATTGGCTGAAACGAACACCAAAAAGAAACAGGAGTTAAATAGGAAGAAGTGTGCACTAGCATGATATTCGGAGAAATACTACAATGAACGTGGCAGTACGATGTAATATTATGGTACAGTTTGGTAGGGTTTCAAGATATATAAATCAAGAATGTGATTGTACAGAAATGACAGAAAGAAATACTGGAGTGTTTGCCAAGAAAAAAGGCTACGCGATATTTTTTCTGGTAGACGACCTTCAGACAAAGAAAGAAAGGGAGTGAAATATCAGGTAAGGGAAGGAATGCGGAACAAAGGGAGACTGAAAGAGAGTGTGGGTAGAGCGTGGTGGGCTGAGCAAGACAACGTAAGATATTTGGGCGCCGCCTGAAAGCCGATGTCTTCGGCATCAGTGAGGGCGAAGCGAGGTTAGGCTTAAATAGTAAAGAGAAATATACTAGTGGAAATGCGAGTAAACCGAGCCAACTCGCCCTGTCTAACATAAACGTTCGCCGCTTTTCCCACGTGTAAAAAATGCGAGGTGGACCCGGTTGGCTGTGGCGGAAGGTAATTGGCCTGATCACTACATCTACACAGCCCCTTGTGGTTGAATGGCGAAAGATAATTGGCCTGATCACTACATCTACACAGCCTCTAGTGGTTGAATGGCGAAAGGTAATTTGCCTGATCACTGCATATACACAGCGCCTTGGGGTTGAATGGCGAAAGGTAATTGGCCTGATCACTACATCTACACAGCCCCTTGTGGTTGAATGGCGAAAGGTAATTGGCCTGATCACTACATCTACACAGCCCCTTGTGGTTGAATGGCGAAAAATAATTGGCCTGATCACTACATCTACACAGCCTCTAGTGGTTGAATGGCGAAAGGTAATTTGCCTGATCACTGCATATACACAGCGCCTTGGGGTTGAATGGCGAAAGGTAATTGGCCTGATCACTACATATACACAGCCCCTTGTGGGTGAATGGCGAAAGATAATTGGCCTGATCACTACATATAAACAGCCCCTTGTGGTTGAATGGCGAAAGATAATTGGCCTGATCACTACATCTACACAGCCTCTAGTGGTTGAATGGCGAAAGGTAATTTGCCTGATCACTGCATATACACAGCGCCTTGGGGTTCAATGGCGAAAGGTAATTGGCCTGATCACTACATCTACACAGCCTCTAGTGGTTGAATGGCAGAAGACGATGAAGGGAATTTCCAAAACTGACTCGACTAAAGTTTATAAACAATCCATACTCACAACGTTCTTATTCAACATGCATTTAGATCAAGTAACGCCTCACGGATCGTTTTTTTCATCGGAAAACCTTACTGGTCTCACGTTGATGCCTCAAGTGACCTCACGCGAAGGCCAGAGATATAAATGTTTGATGTTACAGTCATATATGTAATGCAGAACCTGCAAATAATTTTTGGTAAAAATTTAAATCCTGATTTAATAAAAAAAATTGTTTAGTTATTTTAAAAAGATGGGTGATCTTCACTCTAAATTCGAGTCAGGGGGAAATCACAGATTCGCAGTGAAATTCAACTACTCTAATCAGTGGGAATGGCTCCATTTAGATTCAGTGGAATACCACAGATAGTTTCAGTGAAAAAAATCTCACTGATAGAATTAATGACGTGAAACAATTTCACTGTTTGAATAAGGGACGGCCGACTGCAGTGGCGAATTAAATGTTGCTTTTATTTAATGTAGCCAAATAATTACTTGAAATAAATATATTTACGATAAGTTGCATATTGCGCAATTGACAGTAATAAAAAAAAGTAAAAAAAAATATATATCGCGCTTAGCCGGGATCGAACTCGCGCACATTTCGACTCTAAGCCTGATCTACCACTCCAAGTTAAATAACAGGAGGAAAATTCATGTTATATTCATCTGGAAAATTGTGTAGTTTGCAGTTGTATGCTCATACTTTTCGTGTTTGGTTTGTGATTGGTACTGTTAGGATTGTTAAAATGAATAGTTTGTATAAGAACACTCACTTCACACCATTAAATACATTTTAAAACTTCGAACTGAGCGCTGTGACGATTACATGAAATCGAAATGAAAGACGTACAAACGGAACGAAGGGCTGTGTGTTCATATTCACTCGTAAAATGACGTTTTGAAAAACGAAACACATTTCAGTAGTCTTTTGTATTAATTTTATTCGTTTATTCGTTGTTATTACCCGTTGTTCAACGGCCATTTTTTTTAACGATGTTCGATGGCCATTTTTAAGGCAGTTTCTCTGATACATCAGTCAAAAATACACCAAATCAGTGGGAAATGTCACTGAATCAATCAGTGAAGGAAGTATGGCATTTTTTTCACTGGTTCATCAGTTAAATTCACTGAAGTGACTGATGCATCAGTCAGACACGTTTGACTGAGTGAAACAGTGAAATTCTCACTGATTAAGATTTGGAGTGTATGTAGTGCAAGTGAGAGATCAATACAGACGCCTTTTCCTGCGGGAAATGCTATAGATTTCTATCAATAAAAAAAACTATTTTATAATGGGATATTTTGCTGTGTCGTGGATCTATCTACTGAGATCCTTCCCGTAGGTTTCAAACTGTCAGTTATAAGAAGCTCGCAAGTAAATACCACACCATTAATTCCCTCTTTTGCAACACCTGAAATAAAAAAAAAATCACTATATTGCGTGCGTCAAGAGGTAAATTCAGGACAATCTAGACTTTAGTCGCTCTAATATTTGTGTCAGTTTCGTAGCAGGCATGTGACTTATTTGACACCACTTGATAACTCTTAGCCAGTAATAAATATTAATTTTAACTAATGCAAAGTGGGATTGTCATGTTCAATTTTTTTATTTACACACACTATCCTTTGTGGCAAGTCAGTTACTGTTGTTTGAAGATGATCTTAGGAATTGGTTATTTGGGACCGTAGCATTTATTAAGTTTCGTTACTTACTAAGAACTAAAAGAACGAAAGAGAATTTTTCAAAGTAATAATATGACTTAATCATTTTCTTTGGCGTACAGAAACTTTTATTTTCTGTAAAAAAAAGTTTGGAAGAAATAGTTTTCTGTGCCAAAACTAAATTAATATTGCCATAAAAGGAAACACTACAAAAATTAATAGCACAAGTCTTACGTTATATTTACGTTTACTTTTAATTAAAGAAAGTCATTGTTAATGCCAAAGAAACAGTCTCAAAGATATGTTACGATTCTTTGCTTTACAGAGAGCACTGCACATTTCTTTACAAACTACCACACACGCGATCATGGCCACCCACATTTTCAGCAAGCAGCTAATTATATATTGACTTCACGTTATTGTTCAAGAGAGTTTTTTATTCTAGGATAAATCTCACTGAGCTAGAGAATTTCTCCCGAGTCGGGGACAAATAATTCAGGTGTAAGAGCAAGACGCCTGCCGGCCGCCGTGTTGTGACGCCATCCGATCGCCATATTGAATATGTGTGACCTTGGCGTTAACCCATTACCTTGACCTTGACCTGTACCCGTGACATTGGATGGCATTCTATTCTTGTAACCAAACAGAATATTTGGCTACAGCTCAAAATGGATTTTAATGCCACATGATTAAGGCTATCATATAAAATTTTATAATATACGTTTATAAATATATGTACAATTTACAATGAACTTAAATTTAGAATCACAAAGAACTTAATCCCTATTCTTATGGGAATAAGTGAATGTGTGAGTGACGAGATTTGGGCGGCTCTTAACAGCGAGGTCTTGATAGCCGACGAGGGTGATTGAAGTGAATATGGAGTGTCGCCGGAAGGAGGGGTAGGGGGAAACGGGAGATCCCCGAGTAAACCCGCCGAGCAACTGCATAGTCCGGTATGATTCCCACTTGCGAAAATCCGGTGACGCGGTTGGCCTTGGTGGGAGGCGAGCTTGTTAATCCGTCAGCTACCGTGGCCCCTGGCACAATTGAAGAATTTCAAATAAAATTTTTCATGGATTGTTTTACTACACAAGTAAACATTTTGTCAAAGTCCAAAAATTGTGTTTCGTTATAACTTTTCGAAGGTTGCCTCGAGCAAGATTCATAATTTAATTCTTTGCATTTACGTGAAAAACGTTGATTAAATTGCTTCGCGAATTTAACTGAATTAATAACGTCAAATTGAAAAAACAAAATTTCCTCAAAACGCATGAAAAAAAATTTGGCACCTAAAATGCTTTTAAAAGGTTGTACGCAAAGACCTGGGAATATGGCCGTGCAGGCTATGCGGGAGTCTCGTATAAAGCCTGTTACACACGATTCACTTCCTTGTTCAAGTCGCAACTTGCATCGTGTGACAGGCAATTGTTTATCCAGTGGCTTACAAGCAACGGCTTACGTACTAGCTAGAACCATTTAGAGACTGTTCCACTTTTCTTTCACGTTCTTGTTTGTATAAATTCGCATTTAATACATGTATGTAGTTCCGTACATTTATTTGTGCTGATATTGTTAACTGAATAGTAGAAAAGAGATTTTAACTGATTATTAGTCGTTTGTTAGGCGACCAAAATATTTGTATGTTGTGGTGGAAATGAGTGGCTTTCATGCTAAAACATTCAAGTGCTACTGCTGTGTGTACAGTTATGTACATGGAACTTGAATACAAGAGGGTGTTCACCTTCGTGTCCACATTTTGGTGATCACATTCTTGTTCACAAAGTATGTGCGTCTGTATCAGGCTTAAGGTCCTATTTATTGAAACGTTTTCTGTGAAATCGTTGTATGCGCGTAAACGCATATCTCGATAAATAAAAGTTCTGGAAATACGAATATTTGACGGAAATTATTTTTAAAAAAACTATTGGCTATGTTCCTATCTTTTTACTTTTTTCATATTACACGTATTAATGTAGAAAAAAATCCATGAAAGTGGTCAAATATCGCATATTTAAAGCTTGCCTATGAAGTTTCTTTAAGCAGCAAGAGAAAAGTACGGTTATACCCACGTAATTTGATCTGTGTATTTTCAACGCGTGTAATAAAATTTCACTGTTAGAGATCTTTTTTACACGGTATAGCGTTATGACGGAAACACTGCACGCCTTGCGCGTAGGAGCGATGAGGCGCTAGGCGTGCATGTTAGTGTCGCCCGTATTGCTCCCTCGCTTCTTGACCTTGGACGCGCAGATACATAGTTCCCTTAAGGCGTTCCGCCGCGCCAGACGTCGATTCTAGCCGGGGCCATTTCTCTACGTCTATTCATTTTTTTTTTTTGTCATATCGCGTTTACGTGGCGGCAATTCAGTTTGATGCCGGCGAGAGGCTAAAGTGGGCAGTTACGTCCCAGACGTCCATCTCACGTTTTTCGCCAAAAGTGGAAGAAGCGAGAGACAGTTTTAGTACGGTCTTTCTCCGCCCAGGAGGCGAGAGAGACCTATCTTCTCCTCTCTCGTTTCTACACAGTACACAGCCTGTGTCTAGCATACCACTCGCTGAAACAAACTCCGTCACACGCTGCTGCTCACAATACTCTAGCTTAAGGGGGGCCACGGTAGCTGAGCGGTTAGCACGCTCGCCTCCCACCAAGACGAACCGGGTTCAATGCCCGGCCGGATTTTCGCAAGTGGGAATCGATGCCGGACGATACCATTGGTCGACGGATCTTTTTCTCGGGGATATCCCGTTTCCCCCGCCCCTGCATTCCGGTGCTGCTCCATACTCACTTTAATCACACTAATCGGCTCTCAAGACCTCGTTGTTAAGAACCGCCCAAATCTCTTCACTCACTCTAACTTAAGGCGGTCGCCTAGTGAGGACGCTCGTGAGAGTGAGGCAAACATAATCGAAGCCTTACGGACGACGCCGACCGGCGTAAGTACGGCGATATCGCCTCTACGCACAAGCCACTCAACCAGCGGGCGGTGGATTCGTCGGGATCGTAGGACATCGGGAATTTAAGTCGTGAATACAACATTTTGGATGACGCGACTCTATAGAAAAGTCCGTCGCATGCCTCTATCAGATTCTAATGTGACCGGTTTGCATATTCTGAGATACAGCAGTCAGAAAAAAAATCCGTTTAAGCCACACTGCTAAAACTTTCTGCTATAGGTCTTCTTCCTTCAAATATATAGGAAGTTTTAAAATTATACTTTGTATTGGTTTAAGACCACAAATCAAGCTTTCAAAAGTAGGAACTTTTTGTATCGCTACTATACAAAGTTGGGAACTTCTCGACGCATTTGACTGTTTCCTGAGCATATGTAGGAACTCTCCCGTGGATGTAGGGTAAATAACTTCACCGCATGAGCAGGGCTACGAAAATTTCGCCAATTCGTTTCACGACAAGATAGTTTTAAAACGCGTGTACACTGAACTGCACTTTTCAATTGGTTAAGAGTTTATTAGACACGCCCTGTTTGACTTTGAGACAAATTGCAGATCTGCAAGGAAACAAGAAGCGAATCACATTCTGCCAGGTGTGAAGCAACACTGGGTCGACAGTCAATAAACAAACATCTGAGGCTCGACTATACAAAGGAGTGTGGGGTCTAGCGTACAGGTCATTGAACTCGCGAAAATTTCCTATCTCTACGTATGAGCTATCCCAGTATACATAGTCACTGATGTGGTAAATTTTGCAAAAAAAATAAATTCTTATAGTGGGCATGAAAATGATGTTACCAATGTGTATTTTGTCCTCCGCCATCGTCTGGAATATATTTTCTTTTCCTAGGTACGTGTGATAATTCCGTAGATAAAAAGCATTTTACAAATATGCTGCAAAGCATTTAATGCGCAATGTAAGAGTCGGCATGAACTACAAGTGGCGACCGCTAACTGCAAACGGCGAGCATCACATCAGAGAAAGTTCCGTGCGGAGAGCTGGTTCTCGCCCATCATACCCGAGCCTTCCATTTCTTGCTGGTTAAGGCTTTGCGAAAGAACTTTTTCGGAAGTCCAACAAGAAACGTTTTTCCATCACCCTGCAATATTTACAGGATGTGAGAAATTTTAATGCACAAACATGAAGTAAAAATCTTCAAGTTACAGTAATTCGAACCAGTAGTGTTCTCTGGAGGTTCCTACAGCAAGATTTGGGGGAGGCCAGATCAGAACCGGGGGGGGGGGGGGGGGGGAACAACCCTCCACCCTCCCCTCTCATGCGCTTTTCCTTCCCCTAAAAATTTTCCCGTTTTTCCTTCAAATAATAATGGTTGGCATGTGAAAGTTCAGTTCCCTATGAACGATTTTCGTTTATCTTTTGTTTTGCATTCCGCGAGACGGAAGATTGGCAAAACCAAAGTGGTCTAGTGCTAGAGGCATTGACACGCTTTGGCTTCTGTTAAGGATGTATCACTCTCGTGGTGGAAAATTCTATCTTGCACTGAGAGACATGTTTGTTCCTGTCAAAAAAGCCCTTATTTATATAGGGCCAAATGTGTATTTAGTGACCTCAACAAATTAATTTATTGAGTAAACAAAATATGAACTCCAACAAAATTTGTGTCGTTCATCTAACAAAGTATATAGAAAGACAACCAACAAAAAAAATAAACGGTAAAGATGTAAAATTTGGAAATATTTATTTCAGTTATTTGTTGTCCCATATTTTACACACACACACACACACACACACACACACGCACACGCATATATAATAAATATAAATAAATATATATATATATATATATATATATATATATATAGAGAGAGAGAGAGAGAGAGGGGGGAGGAAAGAGAAGGCTAGAGAGATCTGCGCCAAGCTTCTTAACATTATGGTCTTGAGAGCCAATGAGGGTTATGCGAGGTGAGGAAAAGCAGCGCTAAAGGAACTATTGGCCAGTCCGCCTCTGAAGTGGCGTTAGCGGCCAATAAAACCCCTGACTGTGCTCACTTATGTATGTAGAATGCAGTTGAGTTTATCCTGTCACCGAAATATAACGCGAGTTTCGCAGCGCGAGAGTACAAGAGCAGGGGAAACGGCATATACCCGAGAAAACCCGCTGACCAGCGGCATCGTCCGGCACACGATTCCCACGTGCGAAAATCCAGGAACGAACTTGCCAGCGATCGAACCCGGTTCGCCTTAGTGGGGGGGGGGGGACCGTCTAGCCGCTGGGCCACTGCGGCCCCTTTGATTACGGAATTAACTAGAGAATTACGTGTGGTGTGTGTCAGGTCAAAGGTTCACAGCTGTACCTTAGTGAAGTCGCTCATCGAGAGAGGGGACTTTGCTCTCTGTGATTTTCCTAAATCATTTCATACGAATTCCGCAATGGTTCTTTACAACAGACGGCCTCCATTTCCTCCCCTGTTTGCGATTTCTAGAGACTCAGAGTTACACCACTCTTGCACGAAGGCATGCAACTGATAATAGAATTCCATAGATAAAATGTAAGACAAAGATAGTAGTCGTAGCGGAAAGATATGACAAGCATTACCTCAAAATTAACGCAGCTGTTAAATCTTATACATGGTTAAACGCGGCACACCACTGTAGAACTACACTGTAAAACATTTTCTGGATAACTTCTTAAACTGTAATGCAAGTTTTTACCCTATACAGTGTATGGAAATATAGGCTGTTCACGGTTAAGTGAGCACTTATGAGGCTCTAGTTAGTTATTCCTTTCAACCATATTTAATCTTTTAATCACATTTTAAAATAAATATCGCTATGTATGTAATTAACACTGTCTGTATATTCCACCACATTCGGAAATTAGCGTCTAAAGCTGAAAGCATATATATATATCATTATTTCATATGAGATGGCTCTCAAAAGTGCTCACTTTATTGTGAACAGCATTTAGTTTCAAGATGCGTGCTGGGTTTTTTTCGTCGTGGAAATTCTCACCAGAGATATCCATGCCGTCACTCTAGGAGAAGAATATTTCCTCTGGCCCTGTGTAACTCTTGAAGATGTATTCAGGGTACAGCCATCGCTGTGGAATTGCGTATTCTTTCCGACACGCCATATCACAGGCTGGAGATAGAGATAAATTTTATTTCCTTACTACCTCGCTCGCGACTCCACTCGATACCAGCGCATCCCCGAGGAGACGCACGCGTCTTATTCTCGATGTTTTTTTCGTCGCTCATCTGTATGCTCCTAAGTTCACGTCGCACATTTTGTACTGGCGGTTCCCGGTAAACTGGGCACTTTTAAACAACCTCCGTCAAATATTTCCGTCGAACTGCTTCTGCTGTGACTCCGCTTTCGCCAGATGGTCACGCATTCATTAAATGGGGGGATGCGTAGTTCAGAAAGGGCAAGAGCATTTATGTAAAACACTGCCTTTATTGACTCCAATCATCAAACAAGCAATGACGTAGAAAAGACCTTACAATTACGGCAATATTTCCGGCTCGAGATACAATAGTCTTTAAGTTATAAGAAACTAAATACAAATTAACTAGAGTTTGGTTGGCTCTTTTGGAGCAGTTAAAGCCAGCCTCACTAGTCTTCGCCTCACACAACCCGGGACGCCATAACGGAAGTGATAATTAATTACCCAGTAAGTCGACGACGACTACGATGAGGTTCCTTCCTGGAGTCGAACCCGGACTCCAGGCAAAGTATTGCGGTCCTCTCGGCAGCGACGTCACGGGCTGCCCTCTGGCATGGTCGCGGAAAAAGATGGCCGCGAGCTACCACCGCTCGCGCCATTTATACTCTGGCGTCCGGCATTGTTTAGGTAGCCGTTCCCCCGGACGTTTTCGTAACTCCAGTCGCCATGGCCGATATCGGGCTCGGCCTGGTAAAGATGGCCGCGAGCTACCACCGCTCGCGCCATTTATACTCTGGCGTCCGGCATTGTTTAGGTAGCCGTTCCCCCGGACGTTTTCGTAACTCCAGTCGCCATGGCCGATATCGGGCTCGGCCTCAGTCGCCATGGCCGATATCGGGCTCGGCCTCAGTCGCCATGGCCGATATCGGGCTCGGCCTCAGTCGCCATGGCCGATATCGGGCTCGGCCTGGTAAACCCTCACCTGTGATGCTCACAGCACTTCCAATACGTTTGGTCAGATAAAGCTGGAGAGTTATGACGTCATCGAAACGTCATAAACACCGCGATATTTGTCCGAGAAAGTTGGCTGGCTTCAGTTTCCCTCAAACATTGAAGATTGGACCGGGTGTAACATTTATTTGATGCTTGGCTGTCTCAGGCAATAACAATCGTGCACGACAAAAATGGACGTCAAGAAACTTTAATTGACGAACCATTTCTGGAAAAGAAATAGGTGTTGAAGAAAATTATTTATGTAGAAGCTGTCTGAGCATGAATGCTATTATAAGTGAACACTGCACATAATGTCACGAACATTAGATTTCATTGTGCAGGGAACATTTCTGATAAGTAAAATTTTAAATTAGCAAAGAAGCGAAAGTAAATAGCAACAGTCCATAAATTTCTTCCTGTAATTGACTGCATTCAGAAACAAAAGCAATATCTTACCATGGAAATTATTTTTAAATGATAACTCAAATTAAATTCTCCCAGTCAAAAAAATTTGACAGAGATACCACTTTTGTAACACGTTCAAGATTATTGATAAGATTTTTTGGAGGGAAAAATTTAGTTGAAGGCTAAAATTTTACGGTGTGATAACAGCTTTACATCAACTGGCACGCACATTATGTATACTGCCAACATATGTAAATTTAACAACATCAAGGACCTGATCACTTAATTCATGTGTTGGTTAAGTAAAACTAAGAAATTATTATAAAAGTAAATAATATACACATTTGGCGATTCTTACACTTAGACGCATTAGAAGAAAAACAGAAAATAAAGAAAATTATTTCAATATTAAGAAACGTATATATAACACATTTATTTCAGCTGTAAGAATTTTAACTAATTTCCTTCCGTCGTTACCAACTGAAATGGGCGCAAACCAGCCAGTGAGGCCGTTCAGACATTTGTAGGCACGGTCAGTGACATTTTTAAAAGGTTGATTTCAAAAGTGAACAGAATGTACTTTCGTGGCATTTACTGACAACAGGTCACGTCATACAAAAGGGTAATTCAAGAAAGGCTAAACTGAGAAGCCAAACCCTCATTTCTCTAGGTTAACTCGGTCGAGCAGGGACACAAATTATTCATTCTCGTTACGTTCTATATTTCGGGCCGGTTTGGTGTTTTCTTGTGCAATTGCCGTCAGGAAAATTAATTCGCGTAATTTTCTATGTTACGTCCCAGTACATAGGTTAGTTTACGTTACTATAAAATTAAACATCAGATACGTGCTATCTTCGCAAATGTGTTTTCGACTTGAATACGTGTTTAAATTTGCGACCATAGTTGGAGGCAATCCAGAAAATCCGATGATAAAAAAATCGGGCGATACAGTTTCGCATTACAGCTCCGAATCTATTGTCTATATTCAAAATTAAATTACACCTCTCGATTGCCAAAGGATCAAAGAATATGTTACGTTGAGTGAGGGCTGGGGCGGAGGCTAAATTTTGAGTTAGTTTCACCGCGTCTCATAACTTTCGCGTAGTATAACTTTTGACTAGGAGAAGCTACGACGCTCGTTTAGTTATAATCAAGAGATCCATCAAAAAAATTCGATTACGTGTATTAAAACTTTAATGTGGCGTGGTTATGGTGAAAATGTACGAGTTAGATATAAAAAAATTAAGAAAACTTGTTACAATTTCGGCGTATACTCGTCAAAAAGCCAAGTCGAAATACAGAATTCGTATACGGTTGGAAAGAGCATCTCAAAAGCAATCCAGTGATTCCCTTAAAACCCCATATGATCGAGTGAAGCGGTGCTGGGAACGTAAAATAAACACGGCCGAACCCAATTTTTATTCGTGTTTGTAGAGATTACTAAGTACAAAATTCAAACATGCTGGAAGAAATATCTGATTGAATAATATTCGCAGGTGGATTGTCAACATGTTTT
This sequence comes from Dryococelus australis, assembly GCA_029891345.1. NCBI lineage: Eukaryota > Metazoa > Arthropoda > Insecta > Phasmatodea > Phasmatidae > Dryococelus > Dryococelus australis. Next base: position 12,162,008 of record CM056994.1, on the reverse strand, counting down.
TTTTTTATTCTTAACGTGTCTTGAGAATCGGATTTCAGGCACACACGATCTCCAAAGCAGGTCGTATGAGCATGCGTTGCAAGCCTAAGCTATAAAAAATTTCCTTGTCAACTTCCTAAAATCTAATGGAAGTTTTTAACCTATACATTGTAAGGAAACAATACATGTCAGACTGTAAGTATAGGAACGTTGAGCATCCTTCCCACACAAGGATGGGTATTTCCCTACGCATTCGGCTGTTTCGTGAGCGATTGCAGGACCGGTAACATGGACGCATGGGAAACCACTTTGCCGTTCGCACTTTCTCGCCATTCGTATGTACCGATGTGGTAATTTTAGGAATGGTCTCTTAGAGTGTACTGATGCGTGGAACTGGTATTGACACCGCGTACAGCTTCCTGCCGCGATGCCTCGTTTGACGGAAATGGGCTGTATCCCGCGAGAGGCGACAAATCGGCGTCCTCCTGTTGCCTTATTCATGCAGACAGTGATCCTTCACACATACCGTCTCGCTGGTAGGCGCGCCTCAACGATCCCGCGCGCTCATGTCACTTTCATGAGCGGCCGACTTTTGCTTGACAAGCCTTTCAGCGATCCGAACACCGAATCACCTGCGTGCGGCATCACGGCAGCCGACTTCCGAGTGGCCCGGCCTTTAAAAGGAGAGGCGGCTTCTTTCGCTGGAAGCATCCAGCTGCGAAGGAAAACCTGGAGGATGTTACGTATTTTGTTGAAAAATGACAAGCAATTGGATTACTTCGCAAAATATCGCCGATCGCTTATTCAGAACATGCTGACAAAATATTATTACCACGCATTTCATGTGTCTTTCACTTTGAGGACTACACTCGTATGTAGTTCGGGCAAAACTTGTTTGAATATTTAATTCCACATAAAAATTAAAAAAAACTGGTCCGGGTATACTCACATCAATTCCCTATTTCATAAGGATTTTAAATATGATCTAGTTCAACATCAACAATGGACTTCGCAAAAGAATGACAAATGTTTGTATTGTTACGGAAATCAACACGATGGGATGTACACTCTGTTACATACGAAAGAACATTTGGTTGGGAAACGGTAAACTCGGCACGCTATTGGATGGCAATTGGCCAATACGGAAAGACGTGTGTCGTTTTGACCAGTAGAATGGTGTTAAGTGACAATAGGGACCAGTAGAACACGGTGCCCCTGTATCGGTATGGAGGTGACTTTAAAGATGGCAAAAGTGTGCCGACATCAAAATGTTAATCAAGATAATCCTGAACTACTGGTACAAACATTGTGAAGTGATTCCCTATCCAAAACGAGATAAAAATCAATATATGACCTAAGTCCTGCAGTATGTCCACCACTATTTCGGGAAAAGATTTACGCGAAGTCTAATCTTCAATACCCCATGTGAACACTTGCAGTCATCCTTTGGCTATTGGCAGCTTGTCATTGTGTGAAAACTGACTTCTACGTGAGTGAACCAATCGGAATTAAGACTCTCCGTTACTGACTATCCGTGATTCGCGGGCTGACAGATCAGACGAATAACAATTTAAATGGTCCAATTACGAAAGTGGTTCCGAAAGAAAGTGTTTCAGGAACGCAACTTGTCATTAAATATTTTTGCGAAGAAAAGGTGCCCCTGTCTATAATTCAAATGATTTTAGTTCGAAATTAAAGAAAAAAAAAAAATCCTATCCGAGATGAAAGAACAATTTTGCGAATACTGTTGTCTTGTATCGAGATCTGAAATCTTGAAATGGTTGCTGGGTAACAACGCCCCCTTTCATTGAGAAAATAGCTGGTGTCATGTGTAACTCTCCACACTCTAAACTCGAAACATCGATAATTGAGCCGAATCAGCGAAAACAGTGAAAAATGAGTCTGCGATAGTCAGTGTCAGATATCTCATGCACATGATGGCTTCATTTCACTGATTTATTCGCGAATCCCTCTGCTCTGTGTCGCTAGTTCCCAGTCGATCTGCTTGATTTGACAGCCAGCAGTAGATTATCAACTGACTTTCAGTAAATGTTATTTCACAGATTTTATTCCACTGATTTGGGCTTAGAGTGCAACAAATGTGCGTAACCCTCGGATGTCTATCTCTTTTTGTGTACATTCATATAAAAAAAAAGGTTGCCTTAATGTGACTCTCTCATACAAACCGTTGCCGAGTATTACGTTCGCGAGATCACAAGCGAGTCCAAGCGCGGCGGGAATGAGGCCAACGCTTGATTTATAAACTATAACTGCAGATAACGAGGACAGAGGCGCAACTGCGGAGAGTGCAGTGGGCTACAGGAGTTAGCAGAAAATGTGAACCTGGCTGACTTAGAATATTGGGGCAATTCCATCGGCAGTCGTCTCAGTAACTCCGCCCAGGAGTCGTAGGAGAGCCAATGGGAACAGAGTATTTAGGCGAAGGTGGGTGTGAACGACAAGTGTTGTGGTGGGAACAGCAGTGGGCCAAGATGTCAGTCGGCGACGGTCCACAGAGATCTTAGGGTTCCAAGCGGCGATCTGGGGTGAGTGCCTTTCAGCTAGGGCGAGAGAGCTTGGCCGTTCCGTAGTCCTTTATCCATCCAACCCTGTACTTAACCTACCATAAAGCCACCTCTTTTTTTCCAATTACAATAATTTGTACAGCGAAGAAGCATTAGTACAATTAATTTATAATAGTCAATTTGGAGTTATTTCATAAACTCATAAAGCCCTACCCTCATTAAACATCGTCAGGCTCTCAAGTTTATATACCCCCAAAAGGGGGTATATAACACGAAGAAACAGACAAAGTTTGTTAGGGTACCTGGCAGCCGACCATCTGCACTCTTACATCCGTGTAACAGATGAAAAATTCGCCTCTCCTCACGCCCCGACACTCCATAATTCCTGACACATTCGCATGAACAATCATTAGCAAAATAAATCGTGGGAAGGGACTAATGCTGGTATAAGAAAACTTCTGAAAGAAAAAATTGCAATTATTTGTGAGTGTAATTCTACAATATTACATTTACATTCATTAATGTAATTTATTATCTTTGATAAAACATATCACTAACTGACGCCACCTGGAGTCTAAAAGACTTTACTTGGCAGAAGATTAATATCAACAGTTCTAAGTTAATCGTGAACAGACTGTGAAATGATTTCAAAAATATGCACAATTTAAGGTTTATATTACAATACTTTTGTCACAGAATATTAGAAAATTAGCTTATTGCCTTTGTACTCTACTAAAAGGGAACTTCAAAAATGAATGTCATCTGAAATTGGCTTATGTTTCGTGGACATTCCAGAAAGGACCCGCACAACAGTATTTCTATGGTGTCACGTCGATAGACGCAAACGCATACTGATTGCTAGATCCGTGGCAATCAGGGCCGGATCTAGGAACCCATTAAGGAGGATGCTGCTTGATTGAGGTGCGGTACACTGTTCATTACGTTGAAACTGTGTACTTACCAGTATGTCCTCGTAAGCTTCAATTTGGCAAGTTCCCTTCCACCCAGTATTTATTTATTTTATTTTCGCCGTAACTAACTTTTCAGAAATTTTATTGGAAAACGAGGGCTGTCGTAGCACAGAACATATTTTATCAGACCTTTACAAGTCCACAATATTTTTGCCGGTGTTTTTTTTTTTATGCTTGTGTGTGACTACTAAAAACTCGAGTCCTTATTTATTATTTTTAAATCTCGCATGACAATATATACACCGGAAGCAGTCCATTCTGATTTCAGGAATTCTGTAAAGGTAATGGTGCACGAAAATCGTATATTCATGTAATTTTAGTTACAATTTGTTTTACAGAGGATTTTTTTGAAATTTTTGACTCTACAAGACGTAAATAACAAATTCTGAACATCTTATTACATGGTAAAAAATTTCTCGCGTTCGTTATTCTCGGAGCTCTGATTTAAGAAAAGAAAAAAAAAATCCTTTAATTTCTTCCATCGGTGCTCCGAGAATAACGAAGGTAGTGAAAATCTAACAACATAAAATGGGCGTTGAAAATTATTATTTACGTCTTGTCGAACCAAAAATTTCAATAAACTCTTTGGAAAACGACTTATATCTAAAATCGGGTAAATATACTGCTTTCACGCATCATTCCCCTTAAATAGTTATGCTAGTATTATTGTTTGGATTTTAGTATTAAGTTTTATCGTTTAGTTATAAAGATATGAAAATAAACACAAGAAGCAAATATAGAAACACCGTAATGCTACATATAAGTGCCCGTACTTAGAAGATACTTAATACAACTCCTTTTTTTAGATGTTCTGTTACTATACTAAGTATATGTACTGATATTTTATTATTTAAAATGTACTCGAATTCAAGGGTAATGTAATTTTGAAGTTTTTAATTCAAGCTCCTGCGAAGGGACTAGAGTCTCTTTATCCCCTTCATGAATCTGCCCTCTGTGGTAATGTTAACTTCTGCATCAGGTGAAAAGAAACTAAATTGTCTGGAAAGAGAAAAAGAAAGAAAAAAAAAACGCAGAGTTTCCAAAACTTCCAACCGTACGAGTTTCAGTGGAAGCGTAACATCGTAACGGCATCGTCAAAGGGTTGCGAATAAAAAATAATTTAAATATCAAAGTCCAGCGTCTGCGGGACGCGCAGAGAGGAAGAAGACTGGCAACTGTACGCAGATTATTTCCGGCGCGCTGTAACCCGACCTCGCGAGTCGAGGCGAAACGTCACAAGCCGGCAGCATTTGTACAAAGTGGGAGAGCGACTTAAGCCATTGGATTACGGCGTAATGAGGTGAAGAGTTATGAAATATTGCGATTGCGCGGCGCAGCAGGAAGCCTCGGGGACTTGCGAGAGAGCAGGAAATTTCCCTTTATGCGTTGTTGGGGGGGGGGGGGGGGACGGGTGGCACTCGAGCAAGTTGAAATATCCAAGCGGATTCCGCTCCCAGGGACCCTGGAATAGCACCCTGCCTCCAGCCGAGCACGCCCTGGAGCCCGGCTCGGAGAAGGCTCCAGGTGATCCTCCAGCTGGAACAGCAGAGCCCAGCCAGCAGGCGCGAGATCATACGCTCAGTGAGCTCTTAACGTCGAAGTCTTTGAGAGCCGATGAGGTCCGTGTAGAGCAGCGCCAGAACGAAAGGGCTGGTGAATCGGCAGACCCCTGAGAAAACATGTGCGGAAATCCGGGAGCGACGCAGGCCGGGAATCGAGCCCGGTTCGCCTAGGTGGGAGGTGAGCAGCCTGTTCGCTACACCACCGCGGCCCCGCGCCATGTAGAGAACACGTTGGCGAAGCGTTGATGCGCTGCGCCTGACATTCACTGATCCCGTTCCTATACTCCATTCATGGTTACTTCCTGCTAAAGTTCTACTTCCAAGATATTCCTCCGCCTCGTACAAACGATGCTTAACCAAGTATAGAAAATGACACCAGAGAGACAACACACCTATTCGTGCAGTCTCACCTTAATAATATGTTGCACGGAACTATTTCTATTCGTGCAGTCTCACCTTATAATATGCTGCACGGAACTATTTCTATTCGTGCAGTCTCACCTTAATAATATGTTGCACGGAACTATTTATATTCGTGCAGTCTCACCTTAATAATATGTTGCGCGGAACTATTTCTATCTGGGAGTTGCCAATAATACCTGTTTCCCCACAGTTATTATTCATCTTAATTAAAAATGATATATTATAATTTATAGATAAAATATAAGTAAGAATCCATTATAAAAAATAGAATTTTATGTTAACAGAAATATAGAATGCTTGTGATTCATTGTACTTAAGGGAGATAACCAAACATGTTATAGGCCTACATGGGGTGATTTTTCAAAGGTTAGAATCAAAACGTTTGAAGAAATCACGATTATACTACAGTCTTTTGTTTTACCTATATACTTCTAGTAAGGATATTTCTGCTTAGGTTAGGAACAAAACGAGTTTTATTTTGGGAGAGTTTGGCGCACTGAGAGAAAATCGAACAAAATATTTGGTTGTATGGGGCCAAATATATATTTCGTTCCCCTAACAAAATATATTTTTCAGCAAACAAAATTTGAGAAACCACAAAATTACTTTTGTTCGTCTAACACAATATAAGTTTGAATAAACTAAAGATCTGTTTTGGGGTCGGAAAAAATTAGACTGTAAACTAAATATTTTGTTCAGTAAGCTGTATATATTTGTTTGGCCACTCATTTGCCTCCCTTCGTACGAAAATACAGCTCGAGTGTTCGTTTGTATTTTTTGTGACAATTAGGATAGTAACCGTGTTTGTTAGAGCATCTATTGATGCTTGACAATCGTATAAACACATTAATAAAACAATGCAACAAGAAACTGACAAGTACAGCTGTAAAACTTGAAATATTTGTTTACACACGTTGCCCAATATTTGCAGTATATCTATTTAAAAGCTTTCCGGCATTATCAGTTGTCACTCTAGCTAGATTACTAAGGCTTAGCATTCGGACGCAGGTGATCTAGGTTGGAAACTCGGTCGAAATTTGTAATAATTCCGTATGTCGGCCCAAACTGTATAATGCACGTATAGCCAAACAAATATTCGGTTGCGCCAACCAAATGACAACAAAGAAAATATTCCATTGCTCCTATACAAACAAATAATTTGGTTGCACCAAAAAATATCTTGTTTGTTTCAACAAAATCTTTCTCTCAGCGCGTAGGGAAAATTTCTGGGTTAGGTACGTGAATAGTATAATATAAAGGTTATTATTAATTACGTAGTCATGTTATGTTTGATTAAAGATTATTGCTGTCATTTTGGTTTTTAACGTAGAGAATAGAGAATTCCCGGAACACATGCGACACTAGCGCTTACCTAGTGGCGAAAAAAATTAAGTTGCCAAACTAATAGTCTTGAGCGTGCTGAAATGAGTAGGATAAACCTTGCTTCTACTGTTGGTGTGTTCCACTTGCTTCATCTCCAAGCAGCGTGTTGGGAGCTTTTACACCTCGACTAGAGAGCTCACAGCCTCCATGTGACGTCATTGGCGGCAGGCGACACAATCGCTACGCGACATTGTTTTGGAATATGTGTTAAAGCTGGTTCCGCAATACAGCGATGCGTTGCTGTTTCACACTCGAACGATGATCGGTCGGTGACGGCTGTCTGTGATCGCGCTGCAACCTATCTCGAGGGTGAAAAATTTTACATTTTCAGGCCTCACGAAGGTAACAGAAGGCGCGCGAAAAACATTGACGCTACGTTATAAGTGGACAGAAAACAAATAAGGCAGTATGAACGCGTTGTGAGATGAAAACCAGCGAGAACGAGATACGCAATAAGAGGAAGGAGAATTATTATTCTGTTAATGAACGATTTGTATGACATTTTCGATATGTATAAGAAGCCTTGTCTTATATTCCGTACGCCAATGCAGCAACAAGAAAAATGGAAATACAAAGACAGCGGCGTAAACACAATCGTCGTTCTCGAAGTGTAAACAAATTGATGTTTGTATTCTCCTTGACAATTCTTCTTCTTCTTCTTCCCATTCTTATTCGCAGGCTGCCCCCGAAAATCGCGACGCAAAAAATTCCCGCAACGCACTCGACGTCGACGCGCTGCGACGGAATCTGCTTCATCCTGATTGGCTACAGCTCTTCGCAACGCATCGTAACGCATCAACATAGTATACATATATATATATACTTTGTTGTCGCAGTGGCGTTAAGTTACACTGCATTAATGACATATATTTCTGACATTAAATTGATGTTAATGTTGACGCAAAACTAATCTTATGTTGTATTAATCTTCGCATTTGTGCTAAAAAAAATTTGTAGTATTTTTGAAAATGATTCCGATATATAATAAATTAATTTGTCCTGAAAAGAAATATTACCAACAAAAAATTGAGGGTGGCTGGGAAGTGAATCACACTAGCGGCTTGAGTGCTTAGAGTTCTCGACTTTACGGAACCAGGCAGGCACAATACCAACTGATCTTTATTAGCATGTCTGACATTGTTTCATATCGTGGGCATTCGGTGCAACATAGGTAGATGTAAAAGGGGAGTTCTGGCTCACCACAATTTTTTGGGTTATTTCTTCTAAAATTACTACAAAAACGCAGTGCACTAAATAGGGTTATTTCGTCTAAAAGTACATGAAAAAATAAAAAACTCAAAATTTGAAATTCAATGAAAAAACGATGAAAATCAAGCAAATTGAAATCAAAATCAAGACATTTGAGGGCTAAATTTAAGCTTTAAAAGTTTTTTTTTTAAGGAGCTCTCCAAAGCAAGCAATTTTAAGCAAAAATATAAGAAGAAAAATTTAGCTGTTTTTCAAAAATGAACGTTGAGGATTTGACACAGGTTAAAGTATGAAAAATTAAGCAAAAAAAAAAACATGTAAATTTATCGTTTTCAAGAAAAGGCTAATTTTGCGAGCGAGCAATCTAAATCAAGTAATTTTTCAACAAAATCAAGTGAAATATTGTGTTATTATTCATTACAGATTATATTCGAAGTTCTAATAACTTTTAAAAACTATTTCTCCTATCTTCTCAAAATTATCACCTATTTCTCGAAGTATATATTTGTCACCAATTATGTCTGAGATTGATAATTTTAAGCTTTGTAAATTTGAACAAAATTGCGAACTATATTTTCAAGATCTTCAGACGCATTATCTAATGTATAGGAAGGCAGTCTTGAACCACTACCACCTTTAAAAATGTTAGTCGTTTGCATGGAAACACAGGCATTTTTATTTACAAAGAAAAATTTAATTAGAAATGCGATTTATTTTTGATAAAATAACTCATCTATAGCTCTAAAAACTCGTAAAAGTTTTAAGTACAACCAATCAACTATGAGTCTAAAATATTGTATTAAATTATCGGAACAATTTGCTGATTCCTCCATTTAATAACATTAAATTTTATAAATCTTCAGTAATTCATTCTTTCAAATAATCACAAGTTAAATTTATTATACTAATTACAACAACATTAAAAACTGTCCCCGTTCTTCAGGAGCTTTATTAAAATCAACACAAATTTTAATGATTTTTTTTCTTTAACTACAGTGGTTTTTCTATATGAAAAATCAATAACATATTAATGTTTTTGCCCCCAAAATGAATAGTAATTAATAACACCATCGAAGTTTACAGTAGGTTTATAATAAAGTTCATTATTTTTAAAGTTGGTATCTAGTTTGGTTTTTGAATTTCTAAAATCTCTATAAGCAAGAAATTGTTTAAGATTAACAACGTTTCCAATGCCTAGATTCCAGTTTTCTTTAAGAAAAGTTGCATTTCTACCGTTTTTAACATAAATGTTTCTCACATTACAATCATCAAACATCGCGTGTTTATGTTGTTCAGCAAGATTTTTCTATTAAATTGAAAACCTTCAATTACAAAATCAGGCATATCAAATTGTAAATGATTAAACTGATCTTTTATATCAAAGTTAAAAAGTTTTGTGTCTTTAGGAACTTCTTTTTCTAAAAAAATTACCAATAATCAATACTAATTGGTAGTTTAGGTACTTTATGTATATTTCCATAAATTGCAATGGATGTGCTCGATTCATATTGAAACAATAGGCCACATAACTTCTAATTATTCAATAACAATTTTACCAGGATCAGGGATGATGTTTCGTAACTTTATCATCTTTATCTAATGTTTCATAAAGGAGTAAACCGTTGTTGTCAAATTAATTGCGAAAAAAAGTAATTTTATAGCCACCTTATCACCAATAAAACCAAACAGATATTATAAGGGGATAGATTTTATTTCATTTGTCTTAACACAAGAAACAGTTTTAACCTCTTTTGTTATTTTTTCACTAGGAACAGATTTATCTCGATAACAGATTATCAACACCAGTAAATTCTAAATTATTTCTTCCCTTGGTGATCTTAAGAAAGCATTTATAATTGCTGATGTTATACCTGAATTATCAACAGATTTAATAATATTTTCATGTTTTGGGATTTATACTCTAGAAAATTGGAAAGGAAAAAGGTTTGAATAAACATTAATATTGTCTTCTTCAACATATATTGCCTCATATCCAAACTTATCTCTCTTTAGAAAACTAAATTGTTCATAAACATAAGCATAATTTGGGAAAGAAAAGCCATCTCCTATTGGAATATCAAATCGTATTCTATGATTGTAACCACTGAAATATTTATTGGTTTGAACAGGCTGACTCTCGAAGCTCTCAATACTTTCATAACTCACTTGTAAGTAAAAAAAATTATATATAAATTGCAGAATCGAAGGGAGCTTCTCGACTTAAATTGCTCATCGAAAACTATAAAAAATACGTAAAGCATCATGGAAAAGAATATGAAAAAAGAAGATGATATAACAAACTTTAATAGACGAATTGCGAAAAATTGGTAAAAGAGTAGAAAAAGTAAGTGAAGAAAATAAAAATTTAATAACATTATTTCCAGTAGCAGTAAAAAATTTTGATTATCAACCAACACCAGAAGAAACATATTTTGAAAGAGAATGATTTGCAAAACAAAAATCTCATAATTTGGAAGAGCAAATGTGAATTATTCTATTAGAATATTTTCCACCTATATCTGTGCTTCTACTATAAATCTTGGAATAGAAATTTCAAAAAGAATTTATGTTATTAGTGAAAATTTTGGTTTACATGGAGTTGGGGAAAATTTTTACACTGGTGATACACAAGAAACGATAAATAATGATATATTATTTGTTAAGATTAAATTATATTTTTTTAACACCAGGACTTTGTAATTTGTTAACAGAAAATTCACCAGAAGCTCTTATGGGTAAATACACTGTTAATGATTATAAAAATTATGACGAAATTGTTAAAAACAACCAATACTGCATTCCAACATTATAATCCTAAAAAAAAATCTGCTTCAAGTGTGTAGGTTGGAAGTATAATCATATAATAAAACCGATTTATGAAGTGTATATAAAAACCATATTTAGGATCAGCAACAGACATACCAGAAAAAATAAACTTCTACAAATTCTCCTATATCTGGAAAAGGTATTAAAAATACAACAATGTGCCAAAAATATATGTTTGGATGGATGATGTTAGAAAATTGGTTGATAAATTATTGTTATTCGCGGTGAAGAAAATGCTGGAAATAAGTATTATTACAATGAAAAAGTAAACATAGTGAATATGATAAACAATAAATTTTCTGATTTTGTTGTCAATAATCCAAAAGGAATTCCATATCTAATAAGAGTTTTAAATGTAATTCCGCACTCATTTTGGAATTCTGAACATCATGAAAAGGTATTAAAAACTGGGCATTAAATAATTTAAATTTACCCGAAATGAATTTGCCAGGCTATAATTACTGTTGACCATTTACAAAATTGAATGAAAGAATAGAAAGAGGCCATACAGGAATAAATAAACTAGATGAAGCATGCAAATATCACGATGTTGCATTCAGAGATCATAGAGATTTAGAATCTTGACACGAAGCTGATAAAATTTTACAAAATGAAACTAAAGAAATTATGTTACATAAAAACACTCCAACTGGAGAAAAATTGCTTCTGTGGCTGTTGCCTCAACTGTGTTTAGAAAAAGAAAATTAGGTTGGGGAATTAAAAATGTTTTAATTTAAAATGTATATATTATTTTTTAATTAAAAATAAAGATAAAAAAATATATATTTCGGTATACCCATTGATCAATTAAGAGATTTGGGAATAGATAAAATTTTACCAAAAGATCAACTTGAGCGGAAAAATAAAAAATTCAAAGAATGAAAAGGCTTATTAGCATTGACATTACCAGTACTCAAAAAGATACCCAAAGAAAAAACTGGAATTGGTTTACATCATGGAGGGATTATTAGCCTTGTACTTGCTGCTATAGGTCCACTCGGTGGCTTAGCTGGTGCGGCGCTGCCACTGTATTTATAATTCTGTTGAACAAACTAAAAAAAAAAAATAATAATAATTAGAAGAACAGCATGGGCATAATTAAACAATAGAAAACAATGCTGGAAGTGGATTAAAAAGAGGAAGGCCAAAAAAAATTTTGCTCCACTATCTAATATTGATATTGAAAAATGTGTAAAATAAATAAATAAATGTTAAGCACTTCAGAAATGTTTATATGATTGACGAATTAGCGAAAAATATGCACAAAAATGAATTCACGGGGGTAAATTTTGAAATTTCAGCACATCCAGGAACTCATTGGGATTGCTATTTTTAAGAAAACAACGATTTTTACTATTTTGATTCATTTGGAGGTAACATTCCTACTAATTTAACTAATTATTTCAAAAACCGTAATGTTTATTACAACGATGATCGAATTCAGAATTTCAATTCAGTTATCTGTGGACATTTATGTTTAATAGTTTAACAAATATTTTCGAAATGATTTAAGTTTTACGATATAATTTATACGCTATTAAATTAAACATTGGAAACCATTAATCAAATCTTTAAATGAAATATTTAACACTTCTGCTTATGCATTAAAATCATATGTAGATTCGCAATGCAGTTCGGGTGTTTCTGCTTTACAAAGTATACTAAACACTCGTTTTGGTTATACAAAATCTTATGTTTATATTTTTTTGATTGTAGAATTTTTAATACAGATGATCCCTGTGATGATAAAGATGCAGTCAATAAAATTTAATTCTATAAACAAATAGCTGATTATGATTTAAAAGAATATACAAATTTACAATTCAGTAACACTATTGTTGATTATATAAACTGAATAAATATTGTAAAGCAGACACTTAAAAAGTAGTAGATTCAAAATACAATACTATTGTTTCAGATTATGCAATAAAAAAAGATGTAGATTCAAAATTTGATTATTTGTTTCTGATTTAAATACATATGTAGAATCAAAATATAATATCATTGTTTCCCTTTAAGATACCAAGTAAACAAAGTTATTGTTTATACAACAGAGCATGTTTCTCTTCAAAATCGTAGAATTAATAATATGGCTGACCCTGTAGATGGAAAAGATGCTGTCAATAAACGATATTTCGATAAAGAAATAACTGTTAAATTGCAAAATTTAAACAAATTAGTTTTGAATTATTGTGATACACTTGTTAACACAAAAGTCGAAAAAAGCAAAGAAGCTGTCGATAAGGAATTAGATGTTAAATTACAATATTTAAACCACTCAATTTGAAAATGTAAGGAAGAAAGTCTCATATATTTTTTTAAAATGCAAAGTGAGATAAAACGAATAATATTTTTCACCTTGATAAACAAAATTTCTTTATTTTTTAAATTGTTTGTATTGTTTATAAAATAATTACTGATGGTAATGTTACTGTTATTATAGGGGCTACAAAAATAAATTACAGTAAGCCTTTTGATGTTAACATGAGCGATAATTTGTCTTTGAATGTAAAAATAATAAAAAATCTCATCACATTGATGGTCAAGTTATAATAATAGGCATATTTGTAAAATATAAAGATAAACTATTCTGTTATCTACTGCGGCGACTGCCTTGCGATCTACCAGCAACAGGAGAAAGCATATCTGCACAGTTTTCCTTGTCAGCGATCACAGTGAGCTCTGTCAGTGACAGGAAGTGTTTTCATGTTTGTACTGCTATATATACTCACTGTTGTGAACTAGCTGCAAGGCACTCTATTGATAACAGGCTTCAAGATGGCCACATCTCGCCTCATGTGGACTTCTAATGGTTGCCTTGTTCGCTCGAACACCATGACTCAGTGGTAGAGTGTTTATCTTGTAAGTCAAAGGTAATGGGTTCGAAACCCCGGTCATAAAGGATAATTTAATAATAAGGATAATTGTTTGGAAAGGTGCCCACACTGTTAAATTATCAATAAAGACATTCTAAATTTGAGTCAAAAAAGCCATTTCAATTGCGCTTACTCATACAGCAATGTATGAGTATTGATGCAAATTATGTGGTACCCTTATGCTTCCAGCAAAAAAATGCTCTTCGCATTACAAAAGTAATATGAGAGGTATATAAGCTGGGGGGTTCTCCATATGTTGTAAGGCACCAGCATCATATGGGGAAGGGGCACTACATAAGAAATAGAAAAAAATAATTTAAAACTCCCCACTTCACCACTAAAAAAAAAAAAAGGCAATCTGGTGGTGATGTTACTATTGTTTCTCCAATGAAGTTTGATTAGTGCTAAATTAGGCCAGAAAAAATTAATATTTGAGTTACTGGCATTGGCATTAACTTGCTCATTAACTTGCTCATTAGCTCAATTAAATAAGGGTCCCTAGTGTTGGCATTAAGGTGCTTGTTAACCATTTTGTATTTTTAAAAATAAAACTCTGTAAACGAACGAAGAATGCATGTTATAAGTGTTAAATGAGCATTAAAAAACGTGTTTTTATGTTGTGTTTGAAATAATTGATTACATAATAATATTTTAATTTACAAAACATCTGTTTTATTAATCCAAGAGTTATGTGAGTTGAAAGTTGAATTTTTATTAATTCACTGAAGTATTAGAATACAGTAATGTTTAACAGGCTGTAAGAAATAACATCTATGTTGAAGATAGGACATTGTTAAAAAATATAAAGGGGGTGCTATGCAGTAGCACCCTGTCATATAATGAGAAAAACAAAGTTGTTATCAATGAAGCAGGTTTTTATTCTTTGGTTTTATTATCTCAAAAAGTAGAAGCTAAAAAGTATAAAAATGGGTTACTCACATTGTTTTACCATACATTAGAATACATGCTGAATAGAAGATTAAAAAACATATAAGCCAATTATACAAAGGCCAAATAAAGTATATAAAAGATATAAATAAAATTACAGAGAATAATGTTCATCATTTAGATGATACAGTCCAAATGGCTGTAGAGCTATTAACTCACAGAAATGAAGAAATAAGATAAATGACCCCACATGTACCACATACACAAAACCAGAATATAAGGCCAACTTTCGTTCTTTTAAGATTATTTGATGATACTTGACAATTTGATTATTATGTCATTAGAACTCAAGGAAAAGATTTTATAACATGTTTGTATACCATTAGAGATATATATCCAAATTGTATACAAATATTGATATTTGATTATATTCCAAATTCTATGAATATATGAACAATTGATTAATGATATTAATACTCTTAGTCGAATTGAGTACGATGCTAATTTTTATTTTAATACCCGATTTACAAAACATCTGTTTTTTAATCCAAGAGTTATGTGAATTATGAAAACCTACCCATTTTACATAATTTTATCGCCTTTTGTTTTTTAGAATTTTTCAACCAAGTATTCACTAGGATAGTCGGTTTTAATAATTTCAAATTCATAAAAGTTGCCGTTTATTTCTTCCCCAGTAACATCTTTCAGTTTGTAAGTGGGTACATAAAAATTGAAACTCTCAACTTAAGTAAACAATTATGTTGTCCAATGAGCTGTATGACCCTTTTCCAAGATATGTTTATTTTTGCTCACACGGACAGTATACGCAAATTTATACTTCAGTTTAGTAAACACATTTGCAACATCTTGTTGTCTTTAATTTTTTTAATTTTTTTTCATTCACTTCAATTGGTTTCATACCAATGGTTCTGTTTTATGTGGTTGTATTCTATAACTAAATCATCTAATATGTGTTCCCATTTTCAATTGCCATTTAAAGAAATTTTCTTCCACATTTTATTCTTCATTTACAATTATATTTTTCCACATAACTAGCTTTGAATTCACTGAATGTAGAATAATGATTGATATCATATTTTTGCATAAGTTCCTTAAAAATATTGTTATAAAATTCTGATCCATTATCACTTTAAATATTGATTGGTTTTCTTTGAACTAATTTAGATTCGAAAGCATTTGCTACATTCTTCGCTGTTTTATCTTTTGGTATTGCAGACGCATATAAAAAAACATCTATAATTGTCATAATATACTTGTATCCATTGTTTATATGTGATATACCTTTTAAATTACCAGTATCCATTTCGAAAAAATCGATTTGCCATTAATTATCAATACTAAGGAAATTTCTTCATGCTGGTTTATATAACTGATTTATAATGCCTTCTATCGTATTGGACAAAAAAATTTTTTATGTTGATTTATGAGAATTACGCATTGAACATTTAATTTTTGGACTAATCACCCACTTGTAGTATTTTCAGTTTTTATATTTTTATTTTTAATAGCCTTCTTAGACTTCATGCACCAAGTGTTCTCCATTTCATAGTATTATATATATATATATATATATATATTATATATATATATATATATTCTCGTATACAAATCACAAGAGAGGGTTAAAATATAAAATCTTAAAAAAAAATAAAAATGAAGTTGCAACTATTCATCGAGGTCAATACGATATCGATTCGTTAAAAGAAACTATAAATTAAAATGATTCAATTTCAACAAACAACATTGATTTAACAGCAGACAATGTGAAAAGTTGTACATCAGTTAAATCTAAGTTTGATATTAAACTTGATGACCGAATCTGATATTCTTGGTTTTAAAAGAAATTTAATTATTGAAAAAGACAAAATTATTGTAGGCACTAAATTTCCTAATTTAATTTCCATTTAAGACAATAAATGTACACCGTAATTTAGCATATGGTATGTTTATAAAATATGATGAATCTAACCATTTGAAGATTAGTATTATAGTAAGTTTTCCACCAAAAACTGTGTTGGGCTTTGGAGATTACATAATTTTTGAGCCTGCATATCAGATTTTTTATAAAATTAACAATGAGCGATTTAATTATATTGTTTTAGAAATTAGAGATAAAAATGACAAACTAATGGGTTTTTATTATGCTGAAATCGATGTTGTTTTAGAAACTAAAGAAGTTTAAAACAGACAAATTATACATTTTGATTTCCATATGGCAATGTATCTATTTATTGTCTAGTAAAATTCTCTTATCATCATTAGGGCTTAATGCTATTTTATTAACATCCACTGTTTATATTTCATGTTTTTCACTTCTTGTTAGATTCATTGTTCTACAATGTATTTTTTTTATTTAACAAGCAATTCTTATAGTCGTCAAATGTTATTCTCTTATTACTACACATTTTTCACACCTTTTGATTTTTTGTTTTCCTTTTCCCCATCCTTGTAAGATTACATTTTTGCTCTTAAACCAACAAATTCGGTCATTATTTTACCATTATATTCGTATTTCATTTTTCTGAAACTTTCTTGTGTATTTAGGGTATGTTAAGATATTGTTGTTTGAATCATCGCCTGTATCAGATTTATCTAACATTGTCTCCATATTTTCATAAGAACCTTCTGTTTTATATTATATATGAAGCTGTCATGTCTTGATAACATAATGCAATGTTATCACCATATTTTGGTTACATCACATTATAATGGATGAAGTACATTAGCTCTTTCGATATGCCTAAAATTGACATGCCCACATCAATTAGCATATTAGATTTTAAATTGGTTTTATTAATATATGTTTAGCTGCAAGATTCTCATTTAATATAACACTTTCCTTGAAATTTACTTTTGCTACTAATTTTTCACATTTTTCTGCATCTGATATCAGTTTTATATCTACTCAGTTTCTAATATTTTCCATAGTTTCGCCGAAGACAGAATTATTCAACAGTTTTTAAAATCGTTTTCGAAGTCCTTTTTCTGCATTAGTTCTCATTGATGTATCCAAATCTCTATACTTCTTCAACCAATCGAACTGTCCAAATGTCATTATTCTATGTATTTAAGTAACTTTTACTCCATTCCTTGAGCATTGTTTTAAATTATGATAGTGAATTAGATATTTTTCTTTTTTATGTAAAGTAGTTAATAATTTAGATTGATTTGTTTTTGGGACTGTTTTATTTTCAAAGCAAAAAGGTAGATCTTTATGTAAATTATGTAGTTCTTGTGGATATTCTAAATAAACTTCTAATACATAACCATACTCAGACTCATCCTCCAAATCTAATATTTTTGCACTCCAGTAGTCTAAATAATTTAATGTAGAAACCTCCATATGGTAAATATTGAGAAATTGCCCGTCCATAAAGATTATTTCCATCAAGATATGCTAAATAATTTGATTTTTTCATTATGATAAATCTTTTAAATGTTTATTAATGGGTTTAACATATCGTTTAGAGCATTGTGAAATTCTATCTCTAATTTCTTTTTCTATAATTAAAATCATGTCATAATCATGTAATAAATCTAGTGGTTTTTTGGTAATTTTAAGCATTGCTTCCCATGATAAACCAATGGCAGTAAGACACCACAATGGATCTAAATCGTATGAGTTTATACATGTATTTCTAAATTTTTCAAATACATCTGCTAATAATATGTCACTTTTAAATGTGTCATGTTATTCACCAAGATTTTTCAGATAAAATTGATTCCATACATGTTTTGCATGTTCCTAATCATCGTATGTTATGTAAGTCTTCACTTAATTTGGTGTAAAATTCACTCTTTGGTGGAAGTTCAGTTTCTTCAAATTTCTTCCAACTGTCCATATAATAGTATCAAAAAACTCCTTTTCTAATTACTAAATCTACTTGTTCTTTAGGAAAATGTTTCTGTCTGTGTTTAATTTGAACTTTACTTAAATTATAAATTAATTTTTCTAAACTATTTGGCATAAATTTAAAAGTGTCAATAAATTTCATTTTTAAATTTTCTGTTGCTTTTTTTTTTACAAAAATAGTCAACTTTTCTTCATTATTTGCAATTAAACCTATATTTTTTGTCATCATATCCTAGCTCTTAAATAAATAAATGAGCATCGTACCCAATTAAATTATGGGTATAAATTGGTACAAAGTTGGGTAATTTTAATTGTACATTACAATTATTACATACGGGATTAAAGAATTTTCAACATAAATTATTGTGATGGCATACTTTTTTATTTTCCTCCGTATATTCACATACATACAGCACATCTTTTTGATTTACTATATAATTTTTTTTTTATGTTAGTGGATGCATTGGTTCAATTTGTGAATACATTTCTCCAATATCTTCTACTTCCCTTTTCATACAACAAATAAACTTTTTATTTGCATCTGGGCCTCGAGATACAACTGGAGACTTATAATCACCTTAATCAGATACAATATAATACCAAAAACCAGATGATTCGTGTCATTTATATTTTATATTATATGACTAATCATTTCGATTTATATCAATGTTATTTATTTGTTCATTAGTATGATTATATCTTTTTTTAAGTATCTCGTTATAAAGTCCATTATAGATATCGTCTTCTGTTAAAACACATAGTATTTTTGGATTAATTTAAATTTATATTTTTCCTTGGATTAGGCTTCGTTGTTGATATTTTCTTTCGAATTGACTCAAAATCGGCATCTATTGGAAAAGGAACCTTAATAGTATGTTTGTAATTTTTTAATTTTGTTTGCTCTCCTTTCGGAGGTAAAGTGATATTTGCTGCTTCATTTTTAGAGCAGCATTTTTCATGTTTGTTTAATTTCTCTTAAGAGGTAAACAATAGAAGGCGCATATCACATATATAAGTTTTAACATGCTCATTATTTTTCTGCATTGAAAGCAGCCTCGATAAATCTTTAATCCAAGTGAGTGAGTTATCGCCTTATTTGAAATAGAGTAAATTCATATGCTTATTCTTTTTAAGTTCTATATGCTTAAGTGGATATAATGTGGATATCTCGCCTTCATCTTCAATAGAGTATACATTAATAGATACATGAATTTTATTTTCTATTTTTGGTATATCATCTATTTTAATTGGATATTCAAATTTATTTATTACTTTATCTTTATTAAGCCCCACATTCTTATATTTGTTTACTCTGTCGAATTTTCGACTGCTAGAAATAATTTAGATTTTTACAGGCCAAATGAAAAACTTTTTGATCATTATTTTTTAACATTTATGCATGCTTTCTTATTCTTAATATCTTCTGGTAATCCTATACATGATGAGCCATTTAATGGGTTATACTTATTTATAGCTAATTGTATTCCCATTATTCTATCTAATGGCTATACTGAGCCTCTTATTTGAAATGTAGATAATTGTGTAATTATTTTTTGTATTATGAATGTATAAATCCTTTTATTATCTCCTTCATTCAATAATGTATAATTAGGTGATTGAAATATAAATCGTTCTACTTGATTATTATCTTGCTTACGAAAATAGGTATATAACATATTATTGGTTTTCAGCTCTCTAAGGTTCCTAAGATTAGTGTGTATTATCTCAAATACCATATTTTTTACTGAAATCAAAAAATCGATGGACTGTACTATACTAAATTAAAGCTATTATCAATGTTATATGTTGATATTCTATGTTTAAAAGCTTTTTTAAGGAAGTGACGTTTGTTGGTTCTACTTTTTCTTCTGTTAACAAATAAATTATTATATAATGGAAATATTTCTTCTAATTCTTTTCCATCGTTGCGATATAATTAATTGATATTGACATCAGGTAAAGGTGATTTTGTAAAGTTTCTTTTTCTCAGCGTTCTCTTTCTCCGCTCATCTATAACCTTTGTATAAAAAAATCGTATAGAGTTCTAATTAGATCGTTTTTCCTTAGTCTGCTTATACATGTTATTTTTAAATAGCTAGCTATATCTCTCAACTTCCTCACTCCCACATTGTTCTATTTAGCTGTTATACAAGCCACAGTTTTAATAGTTGTATTTATAAGAGAAAAAAATTTATAAATAAATTGTAAAAACAAAAATACGTGGTAAATCGAAAAGTGTTTAATTGACCGGGAACCGTACTTAACTACCAGAGCGCTATTTGAACATACTTGATAAAAATGCTTTGGAACTATAAAATAAGTAGGAAGTTTTTATAGCATAGAGAGGCTTAAAAGAACTGCAAAATGGTAAGTTTGTGCATTAAATTCAATTTAATATTTAATTCTATAAAATATCTTTTTTTTTTATATATTTTATTTGATTTTGCTTGACTTTGTCGTAAATTTACTTGATTTAGATTGCTCGCTCGCAACATTAGAGTTTCTTGAAAACGATAAATGTGCATGTTTTTTGCATAATTTTGCATGTTTTAGCCCGTGTCAAACACGGCATGCTCATTTTTGAAAAACTGCTAAAATGTTCTTGTTTTTTTTTTTTTTTTTGCTTATAATCGCTTGTTTTTGAGAGCTCTTTTTGAAAAAACCTTTAGAGCTTTAATTTAGGCTTCAAATGCATTGATTTTGAATCTAATTTGCTTGATTTTCAATGGATTTCCCATCGAATTTCAGGTTTCTAATTCTTAATTATTTGCTGTACTTTTATATGAAATAACCCTATTTAGTGCACTACGTTTTTTGTTGTAAATTTAGAAGAAATTACCCAAAAAATTGTGGTGAGCCAGAACTACCCTTTTATATCTACTAACATAACGACAAACTATAGTTCTGGTTCCTTACGTGGAGATACTTTTTGTTCTATACATACATGCATAATTAGCACACGTAAACAGTATTACAAGGCTCGAGAGTTGGTCTAAGCTACATTAAGTACTCACACTATACTTTGGCATTTAAGTACAGTGGTTTCATTTTTCGAGTATA
The DNA here is from genome assembly GCA_029891345.1 of Dryococelus australis. NCBI lineage: Eukaryota > Metazoa > Arthropoda > Insecta > Phasmatodea > Phasmatidae > Dryococelus > Dryococelus australis. Next base: position 12,140,432 of record CM056994.1, on the reverse strand, counting down.
TCACTACCCTCCGCCATTTTACAACTCCAAGTCATTGTAAACATGTGTTTTGATTGGACATTGCTTTAATGTCTCAATAACATATAATATTTGGTTTTACCTGTAATATTTAGCGTAATACAACTTTTGGCTGCAGCAACATTGCTTAGAGGCTTTATTTACATTAACTCTTTAACAGTGTATCAGCATTATAGTGGTATCATAAGACTTGGTAAACGGTTAACATTATTAACTTGGTCACAATATTATTAATTTTACTACCACATGAACGTTTAAAGAAATGACCCAGTAGTATTTTTTGTTGCAAAGACATTTGACTAGTTGAGAGAGGAGTTGTCTGGTTAAGACCGACAAGAACGTACAGACCACGCGTTTGTAATGTCAACCGAAGGGTTCAGGTACTTTTACAACAAAATGGCCCATTCTTCAACGCTGGTGGAGATATGGGCATTTTCCGTTGTGAAAATGGCACCAATCAAAGACTCCGCCAGTGCTGGAAAGAGAACTTTGTACTGACAAAGAAATGTTGCATTTCACAGAGACCCGCGGCCTGTCCAGTAAACAGCAATGAATCAGTGCCTGGGGTTTGTTGGGCGTCTACCTTCACGAGAACCCTGATTTTCAAAAGTTTCTACCTACACCCCTCGTTTATGACTAATTGTTCTTCACTACGCTTGAGCCAGCAAGACGTTTTCCACTGGTTGAAAAATGTACGCTCGATACAAGTAACATGGTATTACGGCGTGGGCTAGGCTTAATCATACAGCCGGCCTGAACGCGCCATCACATGGGTAAATGTGAAAAGGACACCGGGCAGTGTAAATACGCAAACAGAACGCGCGATTGCCGAAACACGGCCCGGTCGAAGAACGAGGGTGCTGGGGCGTGATATCGGCTGGCCAGACGACTGGAAGGACGTCTGTTCTGTCCTCGACGCTAACCAGGGAAGATGTTCCAGAGAACCAGAAGGATGACGTACCAGCTGCAATACCGCAGCAGTCCGTCTACAAAACAGCCTTCAGCACAGTAAAAGGTGGGAAATATTAGTCCAATAACTAACCGCAATTGTGGCTTCATTAGGGTAACGTAAATATGTAAATTATCAGCACCTCCGAGATGTTGCCAGTTAATGTAATCCATGTAAAACCCATATGGGAGTATTAACGTGTCAAACCACGGGGCACAACTCCCATATCAGTATAAATTTAAGATAAAGAATTAATTAAGCACAAATACAAAATTATTTAATTGTATGACAATAGGCATGTCTATGCATTTCCATTACGAGATGAAGGAGGCGCTTAAATTCATGGAATGTAAAATTAAATGAAAGTTTTATTCATACGAGGTGTTTTTACAAAACACGACGAAATTCAAACCACAGCATCTATGGACTTAATATAAACAAAAAAGCCTTGAAACGATTTTTTTTGGGAAGAATGTTAAAATTAATTGAAGTTAGCAGAACAGCGCCGGGTGTCCGCAAATTGAAACACCTGTATGCAGAGCAAGTTGCATATAACAAAGGCGAACAGACCCGGCGAGTCATGTGGTGGCCACCTGCACACACGTACGCCACCGTGAAGATACGTGAAGAACATACTTCGTCAATACTGCTGATTGTGTGTTGTTGGGAATAAAATGTAGTCACTTCCAGCAGCCTTTGCAGCTCTATTGTTAATCCCCCCATTTTTAAAGTAGTGTACTAACAGGCAACACATCTAGTGGCGCCCACAAACTCTACCTATGCGCACGCGTTCTGCAATTGGAACTCCAGTTACGTTCCCCTTCGTGATATGCAAATTGTAATTCACGCAGGTATGTATAGTTGCGGACACCCTGCGCTGTTTTGCCTAACATCAACTTAAATTTCTACATTTTTTACTACGATTTATTGTTTCTATTAGCCCAAATATACTGCGATTTTAATTCCAACATGTTATTCAATAACATCTTGCATATTTATGTTCATATGTACACACAATTTATGAATAAATTTAAAGTGTTCTGGAGTCTCCTTGATCAGCAGTCTTCAAAATACGATTTGAAGGGTTCATTAAAAGTTTCTAGGGTTCCCTTTAGCCTGCAGTTCATGTGGAGGTCTCCAAAAAATATTTTTTTGAAGCACTACAGTTGGTGGGGCCATTTCGATGTTACGCTGCCTACACACTGCGCACGGTTTGATATGAACGTTTCTGCAATCCCTTGGCCACATGCGTCGGTATACTTCTTATGCCACTCTATTCCCTGTCAGTCTGGCCATCAAGTAGAATGTTTGGAGGTGAAGTGCTCCATGTGGAGACAAGACTCGTTTATAATTGTCTTGTGTTAAGTGACGTTGACTAAAGTGACCAAGTATTTGCTGCACTTAGTAAAATTTTTAATAAATGTTTTCAGATTAACATCTGACTAAGAAAACGTAGTAAATCAGAATTAACCGAATAATGGAATTCCAATTACATTAATAGGTTACGTTATGTTTTTTAAAATATGCACATTTAATTATTCTTGTCCTCTAAATTTTTTTATAATATATATGACAGACTAATACAATGTTTCCATACGTAATTATTGCCATTGATATGAACAAGTAATTTCAATAAATTTTAAATCTGTAGGAACTGTCTTGTACGAAGGACCTTTGTTCAATGGTACATAGCACTTCAGTATGAGAGGAATACTCGGTCGATAACAGATGTGTTGGCGTAAATGCCATATTGATTGCCCACACTAGGTGGGAGGGCTTACCTGGGCCATCCTGTGCGTACATGACTTCCAACATATCACATGATTGCAACACTTCAGTGAGTGAAATAATTTAATTTAAGGACAAGCGGATTGGCACTGCTTGAACGTAGTTATGAAGTAACAAACTATAGCAAAATCTGAGGTAATATTTCCCTGCAGTCTAGCCATTCTGCTATCGCGTTCTGTCTCATTAAATTTTAGCATCACTAACATTTGTTTTTCGAAAGGGATTCAAGCCACCTAAATTTTCTTTGCGAATTTTTTTCCAAAATAACTTTAAATTTTGTTTGTTTTACAAAGTTACAAAGTGGTTAGTTTTATCAACATTTAGCACCTATATAAATTGGAAAACACAAAATCAAAATTTTATAGTTTGGTATTTTTTTGCACAACTAAATCCAGTTAAGGAACCACATTTTTACAGCGTAACCTGAACGATTATGGATTAACGTGTCCGTGTGGTAACACAGTCAAAATCGATAATATTTTATACGCGCAACATATTTGTCTACGGCCTTCAGAGGGCCGCTGGTCGGCGGGTTTTTTCGGTGATCTCCCGTTTACCACGCTCTTACATTCCCACGCTGTTCTCAAGAGCTTGATGTCAAGAGCCGCCCAAAATCTATCCACTCTCCTCCACAACGTTTAGCTGTTAGAACATTTAGATGGTTGTCTGTTATGTTCTTGCCAGTTATTTATTGACCATGAAAATAAACGAAGTCGTGGCTCTGTGAATACTGATAAGGACTTCACTTGAAAGCAAACTGGAGTGACGAATCTTTCTGTGTTAGTGTAAATGGTGTGGTACAGGTTGCGCTAGATACTAGGAACTACCTTGTCTCTGATTGGTCACCGCGTGATGTGAGAGTTTCCCTATTGTGTCACATCACGCTTGTTCCTGGGTAATGTCCACGCTAAGTTTATCCGTGAGAATTTCACTGTTTCAGTCAGTCAAACGCTTATGACTGATACAACAACCACTTCAGTCAATTTAACTGATGAACCAGTGAAAAAAAAAGCCCTATTTCCTTCACTGATTGATTCAGTAACATTTCCCACTGATTCATCAGTCATTTTCCCCACTGTTTTCTCCGTGGTTTATTTGTTGACCAATGGACCAGTGAAACATCTGAGCAACTTGCTCCGTCTCTAATTAATTTTGACTCGTGTATCAATGAAACTAAGAGTAAAAATGGCCGTCGAACATCGTTTAAAAATGGCCGTTAAACAACGTGTATCAAGTGAAGTAACAACGAATAAACGAATAAAACAAATACAAAATACCTTCTAAAAATGAGTTTCGTCTTTCAAAATGCCATTTTACGAGGTAATGTGAAAACATAGCCTTTCATTCGGTTTTTACATCTTTCATTTTGATTCCATGTAATCGTCACATCGCTCTGTTTGAAGTTTTAAACTGCATTTAATGTGATGAAGAGAGTACTCTAATATATACTATTCGTTTTAACAATCGTAACGGTAACTATTGAACAAATCATGAAAAGTATGAGCATACTACTTCTAACCACACGACTTCGAAGCGGAACAATAAAACTTAGATTTTCCTTTCGTTATTCCGATTTGTTGTGGTATCTCAGATGGCAAGATAATGGACTAGATTCGAAGGGTGCGCGAATTCAATCCTCGCCACCTACGGAACTAAGTTACTTTTTTAAATTACGGTAATTTGCACAATATATATAGTAAACTATCGTAAATATGATTAATTCGCGTAATAATTTCTGTGCATTCAATAAAGCCAATATTTAAATCGCCACCACAGTCGGCTATCACTTATTCAATCAGTGAAATTGTTTCACTTCACTAATTCAATCAGTGAAATTATTTCACTTAAACAATCAGTGGTTTTCCACGCATTCCAAGTGGAGCCATTTTGACTGATTAGAATACTTGGATTTCGCTGTGAATAAGTGGTTTCCCACTGATTCGAATTTAGAGTGTAGTTTAACATAATACGTCAGTTCTGTTTGCTCCCCGTTACAGTGTTGTACTGTCTGTGTCACATAACGAGATTAAGACCCATCATTTACAGCAAACTCTACCATATATAATACATTTACAAGCTACGACCTCTAAACCCCTTAATTTTTCTAATATGGCCGCATGGCATTACTTATAACAGCACGTAAGAGTGAAAAAATGAAATATGCGTTCGTAGATTAACTTCTGCACTTGTAACTGTTCTGTGCTTCAACGATAATCAGGCGCTGGGCATGACGCGGCTTACAAATGTGCCTGCCTTCAGACCGGAAACCATCGTGTCAAAGAATGGCGGCAATTACGATAGTGAAACCTTACGAAAAAATCGACGATCACAACGAAATCTATATGGCACAGTTTTTGTTGGCCTGAAAAGCGTTTCTTACGCGAACCGAGTGTACTGGAGCACCAAATAAAGCAGGGCTGCCTAGCTCATAACCTTTTCGTCCAGTTTGAAAACCAATCGTAATATCCGCAAATAACGTGAGTGACGTAATAACTGACATCGCTACACCTGCTAGAGTTATTACAATAAAAACAGTGACCACGAAAATTCTATAACTTCACACCTCGCCATGTCAACTTCTGACGGTCAGATGACGATAAATGATCCCCGACGATTGACTAGCCAGATGTAAAACTGCATTGTGTTTATTCTCTTTGCACTTTATCCAACACACTTGTGCCTGACTGAGAGCCAGTCAGAAACCGTAAACTTTATGCCTGTCTCGATATTTAAGTACTCATTTTTTTCAAGTTAGGTTATCTGAAAATGTTTGAATATAACTTGGGGGTGAGGATACTAAGACTACATATGGTCTAATGTTTAGTCTATTTTTTATAAATATAACAATCATATGTATATGAATATATGTGATGTGTGTATGTGGTTTTTGGCTATGCGTGTATGTGTAAAGAGAAATCGTGTAAGTTCACTATTCAGGTTATTTTTACTTTATATATGTTGCTTATATATACATATATATATTATAAGCTTCTCTATATGTTTATAGTGGACGTCATTAAATTTTGTGTCATTTTTTTATTTTTTTTTTCTTCTCAAAAAATAAGTGTTATGTTTTACAATGCAAAGTGGTTAAGTGTAAGAGAAGGCGATAATACCTTAATTTCGCCACAAAAATAAAGACGTATTATTATTATTATTATTAAATTTCGGGGTTCAACTAGAGTACAGCTGGACAGCAACTGTTTATGTATACAAGCATCATATTAAAAAATATGGTATATTGTTTAAATTGGTGGCCATTGCATTGCTTTTAGTTATATTGTCTTCACATCAGCGTCCGGTTCGCCATAACGGAAACTCATATACAATGCTAGTAATTTCGTAGCGCCTCTTAAACTTTATTGTGCTATGATGACCAGAGGGCAGTTCTTTATGAACGTTCTGTATAGCTGCGAACTAGCAAGAACGGGAATTAAAATAGCACCGGAGATATGTAAAACCAAGTACAAAGCTATTGCACTGTCGAAACTGCTAATCAGAAAATTGATCGTAGCTCTAATATATATGGAGGACTCTTTTTAATGCTACCCCGATTCCAACACAGATCGCGAAATACTAGGAGGCTGTACTCGTTGGATACAGAACATGACCTTTAAAGAAGATATATCGTTGCTTGTTAGTTCACATGTACCTGAGACTCATATTTCGTTACTGATACAACGAGGCTGTTGCTACTCTTAGAGCTGGTTGGGGCCGCTGTGGTTCAGCGGCTGGACTGCTCGCCACCCACCAAGGCGAACAGGGTTTGATTCCCAACAGGGTCGCCCCCGGGTTTTCGCATGTGGGAATCGTGCCAGACGATACCGCTGGTTACCGTATTTTCATGGGGATGTCCCATTTAACCCACCCTTGCATTCCAGCACTGCTCCATACCCACCCTTGCATTTCAGCACTGCTCCATACTCACCCTTGCATTCCAGCACTGCTCCATACTCACCCTTGCATTCCAGCACTGCTCCATACTCACCCTTGCATTCCAGCACTGCTCCATACTCACCCTTGCATTCCAGCACTGCTCCATACCCACCCTTGCATTCCAGCACTGCTCCATACCCACCCTTGAATTCCAGCACTGCTCCATACTCACCCTTGCATTCCAGCACTGCTCCATACTCACCCTTGAATTCCAGCACTGCTGCATACTCACCCTTGCATTCCAGCACTGCTCCATACGCACCCTTTCATTCCAGCACTGCTCCATACCCACCCTTGAATTCCAGCACTGCTCCATACCCACCCTTGCATTCCAGAACTGCTCCATACCCACCCTTGCATTCCAGAACTGCTCCATACTCACCCTTGCATTCCAGAACTGCTCCATACTCACCCTTGCATTCCAGCACTGCTCCATACTCACCCTTGAATTCCAGCACTGCTCCATACCCACCCTTGCATTCCAGCACTGCTCCATACTCACCCTTGCATTCCAGCACTGCTCCATACCCACCCTTGCATTCCAGCACTGCTCCATACTCACCCTTGCATTCCAGCACTGCTCCATACTCACCCTTGCATTCCAGAACTGCTCCATACCCACCCTTGCATTCCAGCACTGCTGCATACTCACCCTTGCATTCCAGCACTGCTCCATACTCACCCTTGCATTCCAGCACTGCTCCATACGCACCCTTTCATTCCAGCACTGCTCCATACCCACCCTTGCATTCCAGCACTGCTCCATACTCACCCTTGCATTCCAGCACTGCTCCATACCCACCCTTGCATTCCAGCTCTGCTCCATACTCACCCAGCTTCAGCTTTATCGGCTCTCGACACCTTGATTTTAAGAGCCACCCAAATGTGTTCACTCACGCTGTCGCCGGGACACGGACGTCTGTAAATAACTAGGCTATGTTAGAAATGCATCGTCCGAACTCAAAGGTATAAATATATAGGCTGTTCACTTTAAAATGAGCACTTTTGAAAGCCCTACTTAAGAAATTATTGAATGCACGTTGTATATTACTCCGCCTTATGTAAAATTAACCACGCCGTGGCCTCATCACTTTATCCGTGCGTCCGTTAAGTGAAATTATGTAATTATTAGAAAAGTAAATATTTTTTCCAATCTGCTCATATTTACACTTCGATGCATTAAAAAAAATCGAAAGAAATAACTTAAATTATCACAGATGTTTACCTAACACTTTATGTTCGACGTTACGATATGGAACTACTTCCCATCAATTGTTACTGGGCGCATGTAACTTAGTGCGCCCGTTAAAATATATGCCCGCAGGGGTAGTAACTTTTTCCTAAGGTTGATTTCAAAAGTGCTCACTTTATCGTGAACATGCTTTAAGTAATTTTTACTACGTTTGTTTATTCAGAGGACATGTTAAATAATAGGTGTGTTCACTATACGCATCATGTGAATATATTTGAGCAATAATTATTGCCGATACCATAATACTGTTTTTTTCCATAATGTTACTTCATTGAGTTAAAGAACGAAAAAATCCTTACAACTTTCACTCACTTATAAACATATATATAATATGTAGAATATTTAAAGTACACCATACTATCATTATTACTTTGGTCCTTTAGATCGTTTTGTTTTTGCTTTTGACTATTATTTTAGAAGTTAAATGGTGTTTGGAGTTTCCCAAAAGTTTCTCTATATGTAATCGTCCCGTTTGTCATCTCGCCAATTCAATTACGGATGCATATTTTTGCTGTTGGGTTTTCCTTCTTGTTACATTAATTTAACATGTGTACCCACTGAAACTAATTATTTTCGCAAACGCGGCAAAGCATGCACGGCTAAATAATTCACAAACCCGCGTAGATCATGCAGGCATCGTGGTACAGGAGTATTGCAGCAATGCAGTACGCTAGGTGTGAGATTCACTGGACTGCAGTGAACGTGGCATTGTCCTTCAGCATCGTTTCATACGTCACGGAAGGCAGCTTCACGGGAAGGTGGGAGAGAAGAGGGCTCCTCGCTAATTGAGGCCAATTAGATTGTAATCAGATGACGGATTATTCGACGTGACAGCCATTAGAGCACGGGAGAATTTTGGGAGGGGATGCACATGAGTTCAGTTGTAGATTGCGGCGTGATGCCAGTTAAAGTAACAATGGCGTGTAGACTGAACTCCATTTTCCACTGTGCAGTCGAGCGGTTTCTACTTCCAAATTAATTTACTTCTTATTAAAGCCACCGCGGCCCCTTAATGACCGAATTATTAACCGTCCAATAGGATAGTTTCGCGCTGTTGTAGCGACCAGAGTTCATTTCAGGACAAGATAGACGTCAAACACGTGTACACTGAAGTTGACTTTGTAATTGGATCGCAGTTTATTAGACACGCCCTGGACGACTCTGAGCCAATAGCAGACTTGCAAGGAAACAAGTAGCGAGTGCCATACTGCCAGGTGTGAAGTAACACTGAATACTATGCGGGGCAGTAGGCCCGAGTATACACATGACTGTGGAGTCTAGCCTACAGGTCATTGAACTCGCGAAATTTTCCTCCTTACATATACGTAGTTTTGGGACAGTTACCATACAATCCTAATTACAGTCGAATCTCATGTCTGTTCATTGGCTGCTGCTCCACTATTACTCCTTATCTGGCAGTATGTGATTCGCTTCATGTTTCGTTGCAAGTCTCCTATTGGCTCAAAGTCAAACAGGGCGTGTCTAATAAACTCTGAAACAATTTCAAAGGTGAGTTCAGTGTACACGCGTTTTAAACCTATCTTGTCCTGGATTGAATAAGCAATTTTTTTCCCTATACCTACCTATAGGTAAACAACTGCCATGACATGTTAGGAAGTGAGATACGCACGTCTATAAATACGTAAGTGGTCTCTATATTTTCCCTTAAGCCCCCATTATACAGTCTATACAACCTGGTCTACCTGAAACGCGTACCTCGTAACGAGCATTTATGTTAATGTAAGACTTTTCTCGGCTCTCCACAACACGGAAAAAAAACTTCAAATCTATTTAAATTTATGATGGTACTTCCAATTTATGCCTTTGAAACACTTACATGTGCTTGAAGATCATCGTTGAAGTGAAATTCACAGCCCGATGTAGCACAAGAACATAAAATTAAAATATTCACGATCGATTGACGAGTAGGCGGTGTGTTGTTTCGACCAGGTCATAGAACACTACTGTGTGGAGACTGTCGTGCCGGCGCGGAACAGAGCTTTAGCGCGCGCCCGATAGAGGGCAGGCGTGTTCATTATTCAAGTGTACCAGAACACTAGTGTGTGGGGACTGTCGTGCCGGCGTGGAACAGAGCTTTAGCGCGCGCCCGATAGAGGGCAGGCGTGTTCATTATTCAAGTGTACCAGAACACTAGTGTGTGGGGACTGTCGTGCCGGCGTGGAACAGAGCTTTAGCGCGCGCCCGATAGAGTGCAGGCGTGTTCATTATTCAAGTGTACCAGAACACTACTGTGTGGGGACTGTCGTGCCGGCGTGGAACAGAGCTTTAGCGCGCGCCCGATAGAGGGCAGGCGTGTTCATTATTCAAGTGTACCAGAACAATACTGTGTGGGGACTGTCGTGCCGGCGTGGAACAGAGCCTTAGCGCGCGCCCGATAGAGGGCAGGCGTGTTCATTATTCAAGTGTACCAGAACCAAAACTCCTATATGATTGGTTGGTTGGAATATTCGGACTTGACTTCATAATCTGTGTATTGTTCTGACCCCTCTAAGGGGGCAATTGTTTTCTCCATAGAGACCAATGTATTTTCATGTTACCGGATTGTTCGGTAACATGTGGGATTTGTTGTAACCCCGGTAAGGATCAATGTTGTCATCACGCCTTGGTTCGCTATTGGTGGATGATTTGTGTGACCCCTATAGCCAGTCAATGGTCGTTTCTTGTATTTATACGGCCTGGAGAAACTGGTCAGGTAGCTTGGTTATTTGTTATTTCGTAATTTGATACCTTTCAGAATGCAGGAACGTCACTTTCAAGTTCTTAGTAATTTATTTTGTACTCAGGATATTTTTTTGAAATAGAGCAATTTAATGGTGCCTACTCAAACTTATTGAAATCAGGCGTCATTTTTCTTTGACAAAGTCAGTGTTTGATAAAAGGTCTGGAACCAATTTCTTTACTTGAAATATAATGTTAATTTTCTAACTTCAACGAAAACTTTTGCTTGTGCTAGATCTCTGCCATTGTGGTAGATTGAATAGGGGGCAGCAATGGTTTTGTTAAGCACACCCATTTTGGTAGGAATGTTAAGAAAATTAATGTGGCTTCGGCCAGTTTAAACTTTTCCTACTTACCTTCGTTGCAATAATATATGGATTTGCAGGTGCGAGTGACAAATAATCTCCCTAAAGTTAATATAAAATATAACAGACCTGTGGTAGTGGCCACGATCACCTGAATTGGCCAGGAGGAAAACCCTATGTCAGTTGACAATGAGTTTTTTATTGCGATATTTTAATTTGTGTAATTGAAGTAATGGGCTCAAGGATATGCAGAGATTTTATTGGTGGTAAAATCGTGGTAATTGAAATATGCATTTTATCGAGGTGCAGAAAAATTTAGAATTGTGCATGTAAATTTTAGAAATGTTTGTATATGCACAAATGGCTCAACGCTGTACCTGATATTGTGTTCAAAGTTAAAATAGTTTGAGGAGATGCGAATATACTATAAAGGAGGAAATTTATAGTGCCACGTGAAATTAATTTTTCATAAACGAGTATTAGAGTCGGTACCAGATGACAGACACCAAGATATGATTAACTTTAGATAGACACGTGTTATAAAACTATATAAAGGGGTAAAGTGGCTTTCGAGTAATAAGTCTTGAGTACATTTGGTGATGCCCCGTATGTTTGCCACGTGCATTTAAGATTTTTTTGTAAATTCAGAGTTAAAGCATTGAGTACATTTTGTGATGCCATGTGCATTTAAGATGTTCGATAAACAATATTGACGTTGTGTAATTTGTGTGATATGAGAAAAGATAATACGCTTTATTGAATAAAATGTAATTATTGACAGTTGGTTTTTCATCTGTGTTGAATATCGTTAAAATTGTTTTTTTTTTTTCTTCAGGTTATTTTCACTGTATTTTGCTGCGAATGACTACAATATTTCGTCTCTGTTGGTTTCTATTTATATTTCTTATGCTAAAACAAATACTAGTTGCTGGCGTTGTTTTGAAATTTGTGTCCTTGAGGTGTCTTGCGTGATTACTCGGGCCTCAGAAGTTTGCCACAAACATTTCTTACAGTGGCCTATAAAAGCGTGAATCTTTTGAAAATTCACTTGTAAACAAACTCGTTAGTCAGTGTTGACCGTGTACTTTGACAGTCGTACTGACGATGAGCGATTCCATTTGGGGACATGCGCACAAGACGAAAATTTTAAAAAATCATCTTCAGCCTATGTGGCAAACCACTGCAGTGTCAGTGCGTCCCGAGTACTTTGGACACTTATCTCCTCGTCTTTCATTCCGGTTCTAGTCCGCAGTCACCCCTATGACCCTCATCGGTTCTCAAGACCTCGATGTTAAGAGCCGCCCAAATCTTTTCTTCTTCTTCACTATCTCCTCGCCACGATGTTCAGCTTGCAGTTGCACGAAACATTCGTGGAGATGATGGTTTATCATGGGAAAGGATGACAGTTTGCTGGTATTCAACATTTTGTAGGACCTACACCTGTCCGACAGTTTTCTTTCCTTATAGGCTGACATGTATGTATGAAGATACTATCACATTTGACTGGGCCAATGGGGATTCTGTAAGTATAAGGCAGAACGTTCGTGATTGGTCTGCAAACAACTTAGCCAAGTTAAAACCTTGCATGTACAATCATGAAAGTATAAACTAGTTTCGGTGTTATAAAAGATATATTGAATCAAAAAACTTTCGCGATTTTCCATCATCTCCAAACATCCATCTAATTTCGAAATGTGCAAAAAGGTCCACGACAGAATTTTTTAATACTGATACGTGAAACAACTATTCCACCTGCTCATTGACTGAAAATCTCACGATGAACCTATGTTGTACATCGCCTGGTAAGGAGGGCGACATGGAGTAAGTCACTGACGTAAAAGGAGACTGCTGCTAGTATGATAGTTTCGTAACAACTGAGCGGTGACTGTGTTGATCCTCGGTCCTCGGTAAAACTGTGTGAATACGTTATGGCCGTGTGTAACTGGTCTATTAAAGTAACCGTTACATTTGCACTCTGTGAAAAACTGAGTTTATACGAGATTGCATTCTGAAAAGTTATCAGTGGACATAATGTAATAGAAGCTACCATTCTGGTTGATAAAATTGTAACAGGTGAGAAGTGATAGTATTAGGTATAGCTAGAGATCTGCAAAATTCGTGCTATTATTTGCAGACACTATAAACTTCAAACACATCTACCTTTTTAGTAAGTTGGTCAGTGGATCATATTTTATTTGACACTCCCTTAGTAACTCTGTGCCAATAAATGAACACGACAAGGAGTGACATTCACATCTATGCAGCAGCCAATGAATAAACGACGTCGGCTCGAGTATATACAACACTGGGAAATTTACCTTGATGCGAAATGATAACTCGAATCTTCCAGGTCTCTACGTGAAGCTAGGGATATGCAAAAATCGCGAATTCAATTCAGGACAAGATAGGTTTAAAACGCGTGTACACTGAATTCACCTTTGCAAATGGCTCAGTGTTTATTAGACAAACCCTGTTTGACTTTGAGCCGATATCAGGCTTGCAAGGAAACAAGAAGCGAAGCACAGGTGTGAGGCAACACTGGACCAGCAGCCAATAATAAACATCTGAGGATCGACTGTACAAAGGAGTGTGGAGTCGAGCATACAGGGCATCGGACTGGCGAAATTTTCCTATCCCTACGTTAGCATACGTGTCACATGTGTCCTTGGACAGGAAAACAATAAACATGTATCAGTGTGGTGGCTTAATCCCGTGTGGCCAGGTGTAAAAGGACAATGAGCTGTGACTGTAGCAGCAGTCAGTGAACAAATTATCTCTACTTGAGAGTGTACAAGACTGTGCATTATGGTGTAGATCTCTGTCACAAGGTGAAACTGTAGGGTGTTTAAAAACTTGCATCGTGTGTTCTTCAACAATCGCAATAAGTCGAGTAGTGTTAGTATTATTTATATTATTAGGAAAGCTAAATATATATTTTTTATCATATTCCAATTTTTGTTTAAAGACTAAATTATTGTTTAGTTTATTGTCTTTAAATGCAGCATGAGTGTAAGAGTAACTAAGCAATGTTACTATTAAGAAATTTGCTGGAACGAGGGAAATTTGGTAGGATTTCGTGTGGAAACTATGACGACAGAGTTTTTTAAAAAAGAAAAATCATATGACAAAAGCAAGCTGTTTCCAATATTATCTGTAAATCATAATTTCATTTTTTTTTTTAAAGAAAGAAGGTACCAGCAATGGGAATTCCTTCCAGGTGAACTGTCACAAATTTTTTGGAAGTATATGAAACGGGAACTCGTACAGAACCTCGCTTCGCAACAGATGAGTTTAAATTTATTTTTACCGCAATGCAGTTTTACACTGGCAGAATGTCTACAGTCAAGCTTAAGGTTTTATATTGTTTACCAACCTAGACATCATATCTATGTAGAACTTGAGATGATAATGTTTGTCTTTAATGATCTATCGCTGAGCAGCTCAATAAAGTTAAATATTACCTGTAAAGGATGAGAAATTTCTTGGAATTTATTTTCTAGTTATAATTAATATTTGAATTAATATTCAGTTATGTTACTTAAATCTCGATTTAGCCAAATAAGTGTTTCATAAATTAATTTCATCAGTTATTAAATTCAGTGTAAACCCAAGCTGCATCAATTTTATTCATGTAGAGTGAAGGCATACGAATGTGAGGTGTATTGTAGGCTTAACTCATCATTCATTGACACGGTCGTACCAGGCAAGGCTGAAGATTTCTCCTAATTCAACTACACACGTTTAGGAACGCTTCCGTATCTCTCTAGATTAAGGGGTCTGGCAGTCTTCAATACCTGTTTGTCATATAAATTATCCAGGACTATTCCTTATATTATTAAAACCCCCTACATCATCACATTGAAATATTATTATTATTAAATATTTTCACATTAGATACCTTATAAATTTTTCTGTTGCTTGTTAGCAGAAGTTGTTAGTGAAATACCGATAGATTATACTATTTTTGTTTAAAAAATACTATAACGTGTCGTGTTCAACTTGTATTAGTACATAATAAAAGTGCTGCTATACTAGTCACACTCGAGGGTTGAGCTAGTGATCAGTTATACATAGAGACCCGAGAATTCCGCGGGTTCGTTTCTAGACAAGTTGGAATTCACACACTTATACGTTCATCTTTCTTTAGTAATTTATCGACGTCTTGCAACCTCCTGGAGATAAATGAGCCAATTACAAATATGCAATAAATTGTGCTCCAAACTACCGCCTTTTACTACCTCAAAAATCAACCAATAAACAGTTGATATATGTATGAGTGTATATACAGGTCACTGAACTCGCGAATTTCTCGGGTCTGTAGTTCTACAGCGAGGGTTAATTGTCAATGAGTTCCGCGTGAAAATGATTAATACTTTATGAATATGAGATCAGTCTAGGACCAAGAAGAAGAAATTTCACTACATTAGATTTTTTTTTTTTTCATCTATGGTATGAATCACAGCTAGTATTGCTTTAGCTAAAAATTAAACGTAATATTTAAATTTCCAATAAAGTCGTTTACTGATAAAATTTGGACTATTTAGTTTCACGCCGGGATATATAATATGAACGTAGAACAGACTAAAATAATTACTTTTACCGAAAGTCATCCTGTGTAAAATCCTTTCCAGTCAATATTCAGATCAAGTGGGACTCGTATTTCCCGTGGTTCAAGATATTTCAAAAGATTTGACAACCCACGTCCCTGCTACTGAGCTGTAGTTCTGATACGTTTTGGAGCTGAACTTGTGGAGAAACCTTTCACCTCAGGATTTTGACGACCATCTCGGTAGCAAATTGCCGCTCCATTTATTGGAGCAAAAAAAAGGCCTCGTCCTGATGCCCTCTCGGGCGCTAGTAATATATGCCTCCATGTCGTCCCAATCCTTGTCTTGTAGAAAGTTATCAAATACCAAATTTGTATAATCACATGACTTGAAAATTATATCCATTCTTTTCCTGTCTCCTATCTTGAAATATTCTTCCTTAATAAGTTTTATTTTCTCCTGTTATCTCAAGTTTACTTATTTAACATTGTCACTAAAGTTTCCTTACGATATTTTTTCCCACCTCATATCAAATGCATTAAACTAAACTAAACTGCATAGAAAAATAAATAACAAGAAGTAGAGCCCTGTAAAATTCGCGTTATTATTTGAGGACACGTTAAACTTAGAACACACTTACCTTTGCAATACGTTTGTCATTGGACCATAATTAATGGACACACCCTGGGTAACTCTGCGCCAATAAATGTACACTTGACACTTATGTGCCCGAATCACGTGCAGTTAAGTCGGAAAGAGCGTGACTTCACATCTAGGCAGTGGCTAATGGAGAAACGACGCCGGCTCATTTATGTAGAGTGGTGCACTCTAAATCGGAATCAGTTATTTTTTACTGATTGCCAGTTGAAACTGCTCCATCCGGAAACTGTAGAAAAAATATCACTAATTCAGCAGTTAAAATAAATCTACTAATTCAAGCAGTAGAAAACTGCTTATTTATAGTTGTTATTAATAAATAAGCACAGAGCATTCCTATGTGATGTAAGTTAGGTGTGATTTATTTTGTCGCAGAACACAAATATTGTGTGCACATAAACGTTTTTGGAGGTGGTTGGGCTCGAACCTCCACCCATAAAACAAAGCATACTGAAGCTTTCCTGATCAGCCATATCCACTGCCCTATTTTATCACTGCCAAACGTGTGCTCGTATTATGGGTACTGAACCACTAAATGTAATGTCAAATATTGCTGTAAGTTTCGTGATGTGAAAGTATTTCTTGTTGTCGAAATATACAGATTTTCTACGCAAGTACATGTCTTTGTAAGTTCAAAAGTCAATCTATGTTTAGTTTAGTTCGCATTCTGTGCTTTAAACGATAAATATAGGGGCTTCAGTGTACGAGCTTATCGATGTCCACTAATAAACTCCATTGTACAATGCAACGTGACACCACAGATTTAAACTGTTATTTTTAGTGACAGATAGTTCAGTGATAATTTTACTGACTCGATAGTGCGGCAATTCAATAAGAAAGTTGGATTTAAACCACCAAAAGTTTTGTGGTCTCTGCAAGTTAACAGACCAAATAATGAGGAAACAACAAATTATATAAAATATTGCATTGTTTCTAACGTTCTACTGTCTAATTAGCACAGTTATTTCTAGTGAATCTGTCTCTTCAAAATATCAGTTTAATTCTGTAAAATCTCGTTGCATTGTAAAATGGCAGATACATAGAATACACCGACAACACCGTTAAAACCACTATATTTATCTTTCAAAGCACACGATATGAAATAAACTTAACTTAGAATGACTTTCGAGCCTTACAAAGACATGTACCTACGTACGCATGTGTGTATATTTCGACCACATGAAGTACTTCCACATTACGAAACTTACAGCCGTTCGCTATTGTAAGTTTATGTTACTACGCAAATGCGAGACTGTGTCTCTCAGTGGCAAAGTAGCAGAGTTCGTAGAGCGCCAGCCAAAATAAACAAGAGAATGTGTTGCGTTCTGGGGTGGAGGCTCGATACCAACCACTTCCAAGATTTCCTTGTACATGTAATTAAGTTGTAGTGTATTTCATTTAACTGTAGAGATTAGTAGTTTTATTTTTCTACTGATTCCTGATGGAGCAGTTTCAACTGACAATCAGTAAAAAATAACTGATTCCAATTTAGAGTTGTGAAGTCTATCATGATGCCGGATAAGAACGGGAATTTTGCAGGTCACTAAAAATGAGCAAATTAATAATTTCTGTACTTTAGCAATGATAAAAATTAAGTGACTTTATTTCTGGAAAGCATAACATTTTTAAAGAATATATAGCTGCGAATAATATAAAATAAGTTACTACGAGGCTTTTAATAAACCACCCCAGTTATTAGAAATGGAATTTTTACTGTTACGTCATTCCTTATATTACAAAATAAAAACAAGCAAAAATACTAAATATTGGTGCTGGAATGTTCTCACGCTATTTAATATTTCCAGCTACTTCATTACCTGTAAAAAGTCTTTACCTGTTTGGCAAAGTCCTTCACCTGCTGAAACAAGTGCTTGAAGGAATCTCAAATATCCGCAGTCTGCTTGTAAAGCGAAGAAGACGGAGACATTATTTGAAAACAGAGAACGCCCCGCCTACTTACACGCAGTGTAAAAACCGCTTTATTTGCTGCAACACATAATTTGTAGCTGCAAAAAATTGTAATTTGTTTAAATGTGAACCACTGCAAAGTAGCCTTTCTACAAACATAATTTTCGTTCGATCCACACATTAATGGCAATGACAACATTGCATTGTCGTTGGAGTAGATAAGAGAGAAGTAACAAATATTTCAAATAATACTCGCGAAAGGAGCAGAGTAGCTTCGATATTCGAACCCGTACACCGTGAGTTATTAACTTAACGCCCTGAACTACACGACCACTTTGTTTCTTGTGGTCGGACTACTTTTGATAGACACGTGAGGAAGTAACATGGGCCAGACTACAATACCGCCTCTTGAAAGAATTGAGATTAGCGGTGTGGAGAATTGCTGAACTTCATAATCACATTAAACATCTGCAGGAGGACTATAAGTTTGCTCAGCTGCAGTTTCGTGGCTGCAGGATATTCTTATTGTTTTATGGACGTTAGTGTTGGGGCAACTTTTACGCACTCAAAACTGCTATGTACGACAGAAAACCCTTAAACAGTTACGTTTGGTACAAAGTAATATTTATTTACTGTAAACAGAAGCAGCTCAAATAATGTTTATTTCTGTGCCATAAACGAAGGTAATATTGCTCTGGAACCAAAACGTATAAAGAAAACATTTATTAGCCACGAACGTAGGTTTCTGTAACCTTCTTTTTGAATTAAACCTGCATTGTGATGCTGTAAACAAAACAGCATCAAAGAAATTGTTTTCTTTGGCGTACAGAAAACTATGTATGGATCTTTTAAGAGAGCGCGTTTTTTCCCCTTCAAAACCCTGAGGCGTTTGCACTTGTGTCGCGTGTTCGCGCTATGTTTTCTTGCTTCTCTTTATACTCAGTTTTTCGTGAGCAAAGCTCGGGTGCATTTTAACATTGCGAGAACTGCGTAGGAGAAAACCTCGTGGACAGGGAACTTAAATGTTTTTCTTGTTCTTAATTATAAGTATTTTGTGTAATGTTAATATGTGTACCCATTAACACTTTCAGAACTAAGCCCGAGTGTCTCTAGTGAAAGGATACTATAGTCTGTTCACTGTAAAATGAGCACTTTTGAAATCCCTGCTTAAGATCTACTTGTATACACGTTTACATATTCCTCCGCCTTATGTAAAACTAACATTGACATGGTTTTCATCGATTTATTCATTCGTCGGTTAAATGAAACTGTAAAATTATTAATAAAGTAAATACTTTAAAATCTGCTAAGTTTCACTCTTCGATGCATTAAACAAAACAGAGAGCAAAATAAATAATTTTAAGTTATCATAAATCATTACCTAATACTTTTTATTAGGCGTTAAGATATTGAACTACTTTCCATCCATCGTTACCAACTTTACTGGGAGAAAGTCACTCAGTACGCCCATTAAATTATATGTATACATGGTCAGTGAATTCTTTCTAAGGTTCATTTCTAAAGTGCTTACTGTATCGTGAACAAACTTTATTTAAATGCTTTTGTTTAACATAATAAAACGTGCAAGTATTCAGTTTCTCTGTTTCACGAATGTTCATTGAACTTCGCAGTACGAAGATATGTTTTCTACGCCCAGTTTGTTGCTGAAGGGGTTAAATACTATGCGACAGAGCGTTTTTGGCTTAAAAAAAAAAATAGACTACACACCATTTGTGCGTAGAGTGAGTAAAGAGATTTGGATGGCTCTTAACATTGGGGTCTTGAGAACCGATGAGGGTGATTGGGGCGAGTATGGAGCGGCGCCGGAATGAAGTGGCGGGGGAGACGGGAGATCCCCCGAGAAGGCCCTCTGACCAGCGGCATCGTCCTGCTCGATTCCCACATGCGAAAATCCGGCGTGACCTGGCCGGGGATTGAGCCTGGATCCCCTTGGTTTGGAGGTGAGCACGCTAACCGCTCAGCCACCGTGGCCCTGTTTGTACGTAGGAGGCAAGTGCCTGGGTCGACTGTCTTCCTGCTTTCCAAATACCTGCCGACAAGCGCCTCCCATTCAGACCGAGTGTACACTACTGAACACATTACACGCGCGGAGGTAATTATCGGTCCGTATTTCACACTGGGAAGCTCAATGACCAATGATCCTACCTGTAGGTGAATGATTCGCAAACCATCTGACCGGTCTACGACATACTTGGTTCATGTGACTGTAGCCGAACCTACACCTTACAACTCAATGGCTGTGCGCAACGAAACAAGTGTTGTGTCGACTTAAGTACAGCGCGCATTATAAAAAAATATTGTTTACTACACTAGAAACCGTGAATGAATGTGGGCTGGAAAATGATGTGGCCCCCACTTACCTGGAGCTCCAACTGCGTAGCAGAGTGTTCGAAATAACACTATTTTCCACGAAACTGTTCAACATGCGTCCACATTGCTGAATAAAAAAAACACACTTCAGGCAAGGGCTGTTGAGTGCTTCCAAGATGCCAGGCGCATTAGAAACACCATTTCAGACAGAACTCCAACACAGCTAGAAACGGATTTTTTTTAAATACCAAAGCGCCGTATCTCAAAATATAAACCTTCGAAACAGACAAAAATATTCGAAAGACCGTTCTTTGAACGCGGCCACAGAATTCCCACAAATAAAAGTCCCATAGATACACTGTAAAAGAACATTTCTAAATTTACTGAGAAATAAAATTATTTATAATTATAAAAATGTTTGTAACAGTACAAAGATTTCTCTTGTAAAACTACAAGGTTCGTTTTTGTAATACACCCCAAGAAATGTTTGTTCTACACTGACCCTTTTCCACGAGCTTCAGTAAAATGGCCGAAATTCAACAACTTAAAACCATACATTTTGTACAAACACCATGGGTGTTGTATTGTGTAGTTGCGTCCAAAATGAATGTTATTGCAAGTTTGAATAACGAAAAACACTTAAAATATCTCAAATAATTATAATGAAACGTGACCGTATTATTAATTAACTGTTAATGTTTCCTAGCTACACAGAACTCTTAAATCGGCTCTCAATGCCTCGTTGTTAAGAGCCGTTCGAATCTCCTAACTCAACAACAGATCTCTTAAATGAAATAAATGTACCTCTTCATCTTCTTATACCAATAACATTATTAATATGTTGTACAATATTTACTGTAAATATTCGATTTAAGCCTGATAGTTAAGGGTTGTGAAATTTTGCGAAAAGATTTCAAGTCAAGTTATATTTCGAAACCCTGTAGTGTCGTTTACCTAGCTTGATTGGCTGAATTACTTCTTGACACGTGTTAACTGTCTGCACACGAATAACATAGGAGCCATGCCAATGTCACCAAATTCTGAGTGGCCCGGTCAAATAAGACAACGCCTTCTCAAGCGATTGGGTACTTAGCTATAGTATTGAAGTCCACTCTGTACTCATATTCTTTCCCGAAAAATCAGTAGCTCTACATATAGTCAAGATGGTCTTGTGTTTAAAGGTGCCGGCTGATAAAATAAGGGGCCTGGTTTCTAATCTCCATGCTGGCAAAGGGTAATTTTTTTCCTTCGTAAATTATATTCTGAAATATTTTATTTTAATCCTTCTGTTATTAATTTACTACATTTGTTTTCTGAAAGAAAAAAAATTATATATGTATACTTCTCAGTCGTGTCAATTGTAATAGAAGGTTATCATATGTAATAATAGAAATTATTGTTTTGCAGACTTAACAAGGAAACTATTAGTAGTTTTAAAAAGGATTTTCTTGGCAACTGTAAAAAATAAAATAAAAATTCGAGTACACACACAGCATGACGAGAACACCACACACCTGTTAAGAGTCTTGGCACAGAGCAAACAAGAATACAGAGGAGAAATGACCCCTTATACAGTGCTTTCCTATCGCACACGCCAACAAAATGGCGTCACTAGCGCACCGTGTGCCAATCAGCGCCGGATATCTTTCTCGCTAGCCAGTAAGGCAGCACGAGTTAGCCAAACACACACTCACGGACCGTTTATAGACCCTCGCAAAGCAATCAGAAAATGAGTACGCCCGGATTAAAGTAGCCACGATGTCATTTCGATTCTGTGTATCTATTTATTCTGTGCCCTTGCAAGTTCTGGCAATGACAGGCAAACTGTTTTTCTGCGAAAAGATTCCACGACTAGTACTACTTGAAAACACGTTGAAGGCTGTCCACGATCAAGTGAGCACTTTTCAAATCAACCTTATAAGAATGTCACTATTCCTACCTGCATATATTTTAACTGCCGCACTGAGTGACATGCGCCCAGTAAAGTTCGTTACGATGGAGGGGAAGTAGTTCCATACCTTAACGTCGAATAACAAGTGTAAGGCGAGCATTTGTAATAACTTAAATTATTTATTTCGCTTTCTGGTTTTTTATGCAGCGAAGTGTATAAATGAGCAGATTTGTAAAATATTTCCTTTTCCACTAATTTCATACTTTCACTAGACCGATGCATTAATAAAGTGATAAGGCCCATGTCAGTGTCGATTTTACGTAAGGCGGAAGAATACATAACGGGCATGCAAGTAGATCTTTAAGCAGGGTTATCAACAGTTCTCATTTTACCGTTGATAGCCTATACTACAGAACCAGTTTTGTGGTTGGATGATTTTAACTCGCAAGCATTTAAGATGTCTGCCCGCGAATCACAGACGTGCAATATAGGAAAACCTAACTCTGATTGTCTAGTCAAGTAACAAAACGTCTTCTCACAGAGACATGCCGACAACAAGCAAAAAGAATACTATTCGAATGTCCGCAGGTTATTGAAATCTAGTATGCGCGGAAATATTTTTACGGAAAACAGGTCGCCCTAGCGATGGCGCAGCACTTGATGCGCGTAGCAAACTAGCCCTTATCGACCTCGCCCTTCAAGGTCTCACAGGCTGTCAATGTCTCCAGGTAGACGGGAGCCTTAAGGTGGCTGCCTGTGTAGGCTGCCGAGTGTTGTGCAGGGCTCCAGCAGAAAACGTTTTATTAAATAACCGCCCAACGTCTCTGAGTGAGGTCTGCTTACGAATAACAGTTGACAAACGTTTGGCGTCTCTATACGATTTTCAGTTCCTCCATTTCTCTCCAAAGCATTTTTTTTTTGTGATAGTGAATATGGCACGAATGCATGATTTGATGGTCATTTTTAAAGTATGAACATTCATGAACAAAACGTTAAAAAAGGAATAGGGACGTACATAAATCTTTATTTTTATTATTACGTCATGCAATGGTAAGGTCTCCATTGAAAGTGGAAGACTGCACGCCAGTTGAGTGCTTTGCGCGGAGAGGCAATTATACCCAACAAACACGAAAATTACGGGCCGGAATCGGGTCGGTACAAGCTAGCCGACAAGTTTACAGAATCTGCAGATGCTGGATGGCGGCAAGACGTCAGGCCTGAGGCGGATGGACGTCATTACGATGCCGGGCATGCAGAAGCATGTTGTCCGGAAATAAGCAGTATAACCATGGAAAATACCTTAACTTTTTTATTAAAAACCTTAGTGATTATTATTTCCTCTTTACACATATTCATTTCATTTACTTCTCAACACACAATATTACATGAAAATCTCTTGAGTTGACAGTCCAACATGTTAACCTATACACCACAGAGTAAGATGTTGAGAGTCTCCGGTAACTTCAAATTTATCATTAACCAAATTATTATAAATGAATGTATACATTCCATGACAATATAAAAAATAATTTTAAAACACTGATTTTTAAAAACTGTTTCTTCGTTTATTCAAATGCTTGCAAACATAATACTTATTGTAAGTTTTTAATAAATCTGTCGGATGGTTGTATAAATGGAAAAAATTCCATAGTAAAAAATGCCATTGGCTATCACGTGACACATACATAATCATGAGAAAAAAAACCATGCTAATGGTTAACACATGTTCTCAAAAAAGACATCATACCATTAACAGCTAGATAACATCTTACCTATTCAAAACACTTTTCAAAAGTTTGTCGGCAAAAGGACATCATATTTGTATCTTTACTGTCATAAAGATTCATGTCTCGAAAACGTTAGCGGGTTGTAATAAATAATATGACGGACAGCTTACCGAAAAAAAACAAAAATGATGTACCGGAATCGGGCCAGAATATAATTTTTGCTATTGGTGACATGTTGGCTGTGAGTTATCACGCCGACATAATTTTGGTGATATCCATCTGTTATCCAAAAAAATACAGGGGGCCGTTGTATTTTTTCTAACGGCAAACATACAGTCTGAAAAAATACGTCACGCCGTTGTCAGACGGCTATCTTCTGGCATTGACACGCCAGTTGCAGACAGTACAGGTGTCGGGCCGACACTTTGCCGACAGGTTCTGTTTGCTGGGTGCAGTTAATGGGCACGTCTCTGTAGCCACTAGCGCTCCCACGCTCTTACCCAGACGCAAAAATTCTTCACAGCGGCCCCTACCGGTACGCGCGTGGCAGTACTAAGCCTTCGTTCAACAGGGCCTCCTTAACGCGGAGCTATTAGCGCCGTGGCGGGCCACAAGGCCTTAGCTCACGTGACTCTACATACCACCTGTGCCAGCTTTCGCCATCGCCCCTTCTACTCACTCCTCTCTCTCACTCTGTGGGAGCTGCACTCCCCCTTCTGCCTACCCCTCGTCTTCTAACGAACCCCGCCCTTCGACTCCCTGATCCAAGGATCGCACCTCATGCATTGTCGCTCATTCTTTGTTTGTTTTTTAATGCAGCCATAAGATCATTTTTTCAGTACATAGCTGTACAAAGATATTGGAACAGTCAAATACAGTATTCAAAGTTTATACACTGGACATAGTAAACACACACACACACACACATACACTTAATAATATATGTCAGATTGACTTACACAAATCTTATCTCTTCTTCATAATGTGATTAATATTTTTCCATCATGATGTAGGACGTCATCGTTTTACCTAAACAGAACAAAAAGGGAACGAGAGAACCCGGAACAATAAATGCGTATAATGAAATATTATACAGTAATTTCTTAATTTTTGTATTTCAGATATTCATATACCCTATAAAATGCACATTCGATAAGAAATTATTTCAGCTGTTCCTCCCCCCCCCCCCCCCCAAACATCAGCTAGTTCGAGGAGTTTTAACTCTTTCAGGTTTATGTAGAAATGTATTTTTAAGCATTACGACGCACAATTTTTTGTTCGGAAGTTTACTTATATCCATACAACGCTCTGTTATATCTCGGAACAAATAAGAAAATGTATTTGAATTTTATTTTATTGCAGCATTTGGTTAAGCCACTACGGAATGTAGTCTAAACAACGAGTGATATCTCCCACCACGTAAGGACTTCTACTTATTAGTAAAGATAAGAAGAATTAGCTAGTTAAGATTAATTTTAGGATAATTGGTCCAGAGTGTATTAGACACGCCCTGTTCGACTTTGAACCAACAGCATACTTGCAAGGAAACAAGATGCGAATCACATACTGCAGGTATCGGGGTAACAATGAGGCCAGCAGCCAATTAACAAACATCTGAGGCTCGACTGTACAAAGGATTGTGTAGTCTAGCGTACAGGTCGTTGAACTCGAGAAATTTTCCTATCCCTATTAATTATTAGACGATGTGCTCTGCTTTGTATAGTGTATGTATGCACCTCGTTAAATCCTATTCCCTGTGGCTGATCTCCCGTGGCACAGTCTGTTGGTGCGCGGAAATGTACAACACTTATTGCGTCGCTGAACAAACGAAATTATTTGTACCTCAAAAAAACATCTGCTGTGTTACCCAGGTTGTTTGCGGTTCAAGCGAAATTGTGGGGAAAATAATACGCATTGTCTGTAGAGAATATCCCAAGCCTGTCATTCGTATGTATCTTTGTAATCCGCCTACTGTTACAGCGAACATTCTTCATAAGTCGGGGAAGTGATATTTGGCGAAAAGATTTCGAGACATTATACAGTTCAAAGCAATGTGGGATCGTCCAGTTTTTGTGATTGGCTGAAGCATGTTCTGGATCGTGTTTACTGTTTACGCACGAATCACGAAGGTTGAGTGTCAGAAGCCGATATATATATATATATATATATATATAATATATATATATATATACTGTGTTGAAGTCCGCTGTATGCTCCGATATACTCTCGAACAATTAGTGGCCAAGCAATCAAATTACAGGTAGTTGAAAATTATATATATATATATATATATATAGCCTATATATAGATATAGGGCCACGTATTTTTCGTGAAAATATTTACACGGAAGCTAGAATTCAATATCCTGTGTGCATATTCGTGGTCTTCATGAGTGAGCCAATCAGAATTAAGTTTCTACGACACTTATCGTCTGTGATCCGCGGGCACACAGATAAGACGCACAACAGTTTAAGCGATCCAATCACGAAAATGGTTCTGAACTTAAATGCAGTGGAACGCAACAAGTCCTGAAATATTTGCACGAAAAAACAGGTGCTCTTATGTATAGAGAGTAGAGTGGGGCAAAACCAAAGGCTTATTGTCTAAAATTACATGGCTGCCATGGAAATAGAGCCAGAATTCTAATATTTAAAATACAAAACCGATTACATTCGTGATTTTAATCAAATCATTTTATATCATAGTTACCAAAACTTTACGTGCAGTGATGCTTAAGTCAGCATAATCGAAAATCTCACCTTTGCCCCATTCGCGGAGTAAAAGTTCTTATGATGTGGGGCAAAAGTTGTCATGGCGTGGGGCAAAAGTTCTCATATGATCAGGAACGTTCAAGAAAAAAGATAAACTGGCAAATTGAGTTGAACATTTTTGAAACTATAAGAAAAACATAGACATTAGAAAAATGACACTTGTACGCACTAGCCATTCTTCAATGGAGGATCGGTGCATCTCTTCTCACATCCCGGACAGAGCAGTATGTCTTCTGCTTCACTTCCGTTCTTTTTTTGTACAGTTTGGAGCATTGACATTTACACATCTTCCCATTTTAAGACAGCCAAATGCCTGAAAAATCCACGAGTATTATGTAACTAGAGCTAGTGATTTTTCCCGAAAAAATATGAGTACACGGTTCACTTCAATACTGTAAGCAGCCAATAGCAGTTTGTCTATTGCCATTGGTTGCTGTCCGCTTGAGAAGGCGTTTTCATGTTTGACCGAGCCACTCAGAATTCGGTAACATCTGCATGGCTCTTATGTGATTCTTGGACAGACAATTAACAAGAGTCAAAAAGGAATTAGCCAATCAAGATGGGTATACGATCCTACAGTGTTATTAAATATAACTTGTCTTGAAATCTTTTCGCGAAATTTCACTACGTCTATATATAACTAGCAGCACGCCATCACTTCGCTCAGGTGTTATGGAGTTATTGATATATATACCCGTTATTACCTGCGAGTAGCCGTAATTACCTGCGACTACCCGTGACTACCCGTGAATACCCGTGAGTACCCACGATTACGTGTGAATAAAGAATTTGTTAGCGCATGCTTAGAAAGCAGTCAAGTAGCTCTTTTTTTTCGACTTGGTTTACAAATTTCGAAATATTTCAATGATAAGAATCAGCCGTGTAGTTTCCGAGATTACCCGAGACATAGTATAACAAAATTAACAAACTCACATTACCGCTTTATAACATTAGTATCGATTATTAATAAGCATCTTATTATCACGTAGTATTAATAAGCTTTTTAAGATTCAGAATTAAAATATGGGAGTATTTAAAAGTGTACCAGTAAAAAACAAACATTTTTAACGGTTTGAGAAACTAAGCCTCTCTTTATAAACTACAATAATTCTATTACATTGTCCACTTAGTAATCATTAGGGAAGGTTTCGTGTTTTAACCAACCTGTATGCTAGACTTTACTGTACTCTCTCTCTCTCTCTCTCTCTCTCTCTCTCTCTCTCTCTATATATATATATATATATATATATATATATATATATATATATATATATATATATATATATATATATGTATATATACACACGTATTCTAGATCCTTATCTTTCTGTTCATCGGCTAATTCCGTATTGTAGTAGCCAGCTCAGCTCAACATTATACTAAGTGGCAGGTGATTTGGTGCTTGTCACAGTCTATGCCTGTTAATGGTTCAGAGTTAACTTGGACGTGTCTAATAAACTGTGATCCAATTGCAAACATAACTGAAATGTGCATGCGTTTGTGGTCCAGCTTGCCCTAATAAGTTTTCGCAGAACTTTGCTGTCCCTAGTAATCACCTAGACTCCAGGCGATTGCTGTTTGTTTTAGTCTCTTACTTAGAGCTGCTTCTGGTATGCCAAAATCAGCAGCAATCCTAGGTATTGTTACCCCTGCCACATGTCTCTGCTGAGCTATAACCCACTTTCCTGTCCCTAGTAATCATCTAGACTCCAGGCGATTGCTGTTTGTTTTAGTCTCTTACTTAGAGCTGCTTCTGGTATGCCAAAATCAGCAGCAATCCTAGGTATTGTTACCCCTGCCACATGTCTCTGCTGAGCTATAACCCACTTTCCTGTCCCTAGTAATCACCTAGACTCCAGGCGATTGCTGTTTGTTTTAGTCTCTTACTTAGAGCTGCTTCTGGTGTGCCAAAATCAGCAGCAATCCTAGGTATTGTAACCCCTGCCACATGTATCTGCTGAGCTATAACCAACATCCCTGGTGTCATTGATTCAACTGAAATAAATTATACTGAAAACCTGTTTACTATCAATGCTAAATTTTATTCTTCATTGTACGATTATATATTTCTACAACACTGGCTTTAAGTTCTCTGAATGTGGAATAGTGATTGATGTTATATTTACGCACAAGTTCATTAGATATTTTATATATAAATTTGGACCCATTATTGCTCTGAATAATACACGGTTTTCTTTTAATTAGTGTAGATTCTAAAGCAATTTCTACATTCTTGGCTGGTTTATCTTTAATTGGTGTAGCGAATGCATATTTTGAAAATAAAAAACATCAATTATTGTCATAATATATTTATATCCCTTATTTATATGTGATATGCCTTTTTAATTTCCAGTGTCCATTTCAACAATATAAATTTTCCATAAATCAATACTGTAAGATATTGCTTTTATTCTTGGAAAATTGTTTTATGCAGGTTTATATAATTCATTGATTAATCCTTCTCTAATGTCCAATTTTAGTATTTTCGATTTTTATATTATTATTTTTGGTGACTTTCTTGCACCTCAAGCACCAAGTGTTCTCCATTTAATAAGAATTTTAAAAAGTAATCTGTATATTTTACGAATATTTCAATTGTAGTCATCAAACCATCGTCATATTCAGATATTTTAGTTTTTTTTTTTATATTAACACATCACCTTTGTTAACTTCAAAAGGCTTACTGTAATCTTTTTTTGATACCTCTTAATAACAGTCCCAGTATCATCAGGTAAATTGGGATTAACAGTAATTATTTTATAAACATTACAATCCATCAAAAAGTAAAGAAAGGTTTATTATTATCTAAGTGAAAATCATTATTGCTTTTATACCACTTCGCAGCTAAATACATGTGTATGATTTGTCTTCCTTGCATTTTCCAATTTTCAAGTTAACAAGTGTATCCCAATAATTCGAAATTGATTGGTTTAAATTTTGTTATTTATCAGTTACTTCTTTATCGAAATATCTCTTATTGACAGCATCTTTTCCATCTATAGGAACAGCCATATCTTTAATTATACGATTTTGAATTGAAACATAGTCATTTGAGTAAAAAAAAACTTTGCTATGTTGATCTTGTAAAGTGGTAACAATGATATTGTATTTAGATTATACATATATTTTTAAATCAGAAACTCTTGAATTGTATCTTGCTACATTTTCATCATCTTTTTTTCAATCATAAGAACTAGTGTCAAAAATTTTACTTAAAGATTTGATTAATGGTTTTTCAAATATATCTGTCTTTTAATAACAAATATATTATATCGTTAAACTTAAAATCTTCGCAAAAAAAGATGTAAAAAAATTAAACATAAATATTTACATATAACTGAATTAAATTCTGGATTCGATCATCATTGTAATCAACATTAATAATTAATACAATTATTAGGAATATTACCTCCAAATGAATCTAAATATCAAACATGATTATTTTCTTAAAAATTACCAACCCAATGAGTACCAGGATTTGTTGAAATGACAAAATTAACCACAGCACATTCATTTCTGTGCATTCTTTTTGGTAATTCATTAATCATACAAACATTAAAATTTCTGCTTTTTTTAAATATATTTTTACAAATTTTTTTATAGGCCTATAGTTATTATATGATGTCATATATTAAAATTTTATTAGGTGTTCCCCTCTTTTTTGCAACTAAACCACTTCCTGCTTTATTTTCCATTGCCAAATTGTGTCTCTGTTGTTCTTCTAATTTTTTTTTTTTTTGTTT
This sequence comes from Dryococelus australis, assembly GCA_029891345.1. Lineage (NCBI taxonomy): Eukaryota > Metazoa > Arthropoda > Insecta > Phasmatodea > Phasmatidae > Dryococelus > Dryococelus australis. The sequence continues at coordinate 12,109,870 of CM056994.1, read as the reverse complement.
GTTCAACAGAATTGAAAATTGCACTAGCTCCTCCAGCTAAGGTGCCAAGTTTACCTAAAGCAGTAAGTATTGTATGAATAATTTCTCCATCGTGTATACCACTTACAGATTTTTTTGCCATCTTTTTGACTGTTGGTAGTGAAAAGTTTAATTTGATACTTTAACCTTCTTTTATTTTTCTCCCAGTTTGATATTTTGTTAAAAATAAATATACACCCATCATTTTAATTCCTCAAAGGGAAAAACAAAAGTTAAATTTTTTATCATTAATTATGAGTAGATAAATAAATAAACATATATAACAAATAAAACATTTTAATTCCCCAACCTAACATTCTCTTTATAAACACATAGTTGAAGCAACAGCCACAGAAGCTATTTTTTCTCCAATTGGAGTATCTTTATCTAATATTATATATTTTGCTTCTTTTTGTAACACTTTATCAGCTTCATGTCTAGATTCTAAATCGTTATGAACTATATAAGCAATATTATGATATTAGCACACGTCATCTAATTTATTTTTTTTTTGTGTTGCCTCTTTCCAAACTTCCATTCAATTTTGTAAATGGTCGACAATAATTATAACCTGGCAAATGCATTTGAGTAAATTTTAATTATTAAATGACCAATTTATTATTCCTTTGCCATGATGTTCAGAATTCCAAAATTATTGTGGAATTACATTTAAAACTCTTATTAGATATGGAATTCCTTTCGGATTATTTATAACAAAATCGAAAAATTAATTGTTCAACATATTCATTATGTTTACTTTTTCATTCTAATAATTGTTATTTCCAGCATTTTCTTCGCCATGAATAACTAATAATCTATCAACCAATTTTCTAACATCATCCATCCAGATATATTATTTTGGTAAATTATTGAGTTTTTTATACCTTCTCCAAATCTAGAAGTTCATTGATAAATCATTCTTTCTGGTGTGTTTGGTGCTGATCTTCAGTGTGGTTTTATATAATCACCATAAATCAGTTTAATTATATTATAGTACCTCCAACCTCCAATCGAAGCAAATTTTTTTTACGGATTATTTGCTTGGAATGCAGCATTGGTTGTTTTAACAATTTCTGCATGATTTCCATAATCCTCAACATCAAATATATCCTCAAGAGCTTCCTGATCTTTTTATGTTAACAAATTACAAAGTCCTGCTTTTAATTTATATTCTTTATACTTAGCAAATAGTGTATAATTATTTATGGTTACATTTGTATCGCCAATGTAAAAATTTTGCCCAACTCCACGTAAACCAAATTTTTCATCAATAACATTAATTATTTAAAAAATTTCTGTTCCGAGACTTATAGTAGAATGAGACACTCCATGTGGTAACTTTTTCTATGGTACAATCCCATTAACTCTTCTAAATTAGGAGATTTTGAGAATAGTTATCTTTCGAATGATGTTTCTTCTGGTGTCGGTGGATAATCTAAATTATTTTTCTGCTACAGGAAATAGTGTTATTAAATGTTTATTTTCCTCACTTACTTTTTCTACTTTTTTTTTTTTTACCAATATTTCGTAATTCGTCGATTTAAGTTTTCTATTTCTTCTTTTTTTTCATATTCTTTTACATGACGCTTTTTATATTTTTTATATCTTTCAATCAGTAATTGAACTCGAGAAACTCCCTGTGATTCAGTCATTCATATATAATATTTTTTCTTATAAATGATTTATAAAAGTATTGAGAGTTTCGAGATGCAACCTTTTCCCCCAACTGATCAAAATAGGGGAAAATTAAATGTTTACAATAATAGAATTGAATTTGATACTTATATAGGTGGAAAGATGGCTGTACAATTTTTTTTTTTTTTCGTAACTCATCGGATAACAACTGTTTATTTCTTTACGAAACTTAAGATAAAGATGATAAAATTACGAAACATCGTTCGAATCGTGGTAAAATTGTTATTCAAAAATTATAAATGATGTAGCCTATTGTTGAATATGGATCTAACACCGCCATTGCAATTAAAGAAAAAATATACAAAGATCCAAAAATACCTATTATTTTTTTATTATTGGAAATTTTTAGAAAATGAAGTCCCTGCTAGAACAACTGTTTTCAACTTTGATATAAAAGATCAGTTTAATAATTTAAAATTTTATATGCCTGATTTTGCAATTGTAGGTTTTCAACTAAATAGAATAAATCGCGCTGAACAGCACTAACACGCTACTATGTTTGATTATTGTATTGTGAGTAATATTTATGTTAAAAAACGGTAGAAATGAAATTTTTCCTAAAGAAAACTGGAATCTAGACATTGCAAACAGTGTTTGTCTTAAACGATTTCTTGCTTATAATGATTTTATAAATTCAAAAACTAAACTAGATATTGGCTATAGAAATAATGAACACTATTATAAACCAAATGTAATCTTTGATGGTGATATTAATTACTATTCATTTTGGGGGCGAAGACCGTTATATGTTATAGATTGTATGTATAGGAAAACTACTGTAATAGAAGAAAAAAAACAAATATAAAAATTAGTGTTGATTTTAATAAAGAGGTTTAAGCAGGTGCCATTTGTACTGTTGTTATAATTAGTAAACTAAATCTTACATATTATTGTTTGAAAGAAATAATTACTGATGATTTATAAAATTTTAATATTATTAAATGGAAGAATCAACAGAATGGTTCGATATTTTAATATAATATTTTAGATTTATAATTGAGTGGTTGCATTTAAAAGATTTAAGAATTTTTAGAAATATAGATGAATTATTTGATCAAATAAAAAATCATTTTCATAATTCTTAATCAGATATTTCTTTCTATTAATAAATTTATTTTCTTTATAAATAAAATAAAACTGCCTTTGTTTCTATGCAGGTTGACTAACATTTCAAAAGGTGATGTTAGTGGTGTAAGCCCGCCTTCCTTTATATTAGATAATGCATCTGAAGATCTTAAAAATATGGTTCGCAAGTTTCATTAAAATTTACTAATTTTAGAATTATCAATCTTAGATAACATTGACGATAAATATGAACTTCGATAAAGTGGTGAGAATCTAAAACAAATGGAGGAAATAAAAAAAAATAGCAGAGCTTCGATAATGATGATTTAATTGAATTAATAAAAATTATTTCTTTTCTTCATCAGATTCATTATCTGCAATGTAATTAAATTCATCATCCTAATTTTCTGTATCTGAATTTTCTAAATCATCTGAAACAGCTGAATTATAACCAGATTCTTCATAATCAGATATGTAATGTGCAATTAGAAATCCCTCGTAATAATAATGTGCAATTAGAAATCCCTCATAATCGTAATGTGCAATATGAAATCCCTTGTAATCAGGATCACCTTCATATTCTGCAATTAGATATCCATTAATTTTGAATTAATTTTATTATCAACATTTATAAGATTTTTAGATTATTTTAGAAAGAAAAATTTGTTTGTGCCTGTCGACAAGCTCAATTCGAAACAATTTTCATAGAGGCTTAAAATAAATGAAAAATGGAAAATTTATCAATGCTCTTAGAGTTCTCTTAAGAATATATAAATTCGATTAATTTAAATCCTTTTAATATTTAATTTTATTTTAGCTTAATTTGCTTGTTTTGGGCTTAAATGTGCTTGTTTTAAATTACTCGCTTGCAAAATTGACATCACTAGAAAAAGTGAACATTTGCTTGATATTGGGGTAAAATAGCTTGATTTTCGGGTTAAATTTGCTTGTTTTTCAATCAGCACAAATCCTGCACGCCATTTTGTGAGATATTGGAAAATTGGCTTGATTTTGGGCTAAAATTGCTTCATTTCTGATGAAAATTGCTTGTTTTTGTAATTGAAAATTGTCGTTTCTAGCAAAATGAAAAAGCAGCTCGAAAACGGTATATTTGTTTGATTTTAGCTTAAGTTTGCTTAATTTTGGTTTCTTTTTTATCGAATTTCATATTTTGATTTTTTAAAATATTTTTTCTTATGCTTTTGTTAAAAATAACTAGATTTAGTTAATGTTACTTTCTTCTTGTGCTTTTGGCGGAAATTGCCAAAAAAGTGATATGAGCCAAATACTGCATTATACATGCACTAATACATGGAAACGGAATGAAAGACTGTGTGTTCATATTACCTCGTAAAATGGCGTTTTGAAAGACGAAACACATTTTATAAATTATTTGGTATTTATTTTACTCGTTTAATCGTTGTTTCTTTATTTCATACAAGTTGTTTAACGGTCATTTTTAAACGTTGTTCGACGGCCCTTTTTAAACCCAGTTTCACTGATACATCAGTCAAAAATAATTAGAGACGGAGCAAGTAGCGCAGATGTTTCACTGGTCCATCAGTCAAAAAAATAAACCACCGAGAAAACAGTGGGAAAAATTATCGACGAATCAGTGGGAAATGTCATTGAATCAATCAGTGAAGGACATATGGCATTTTTCCACTGGTTCATAAGTTAAACTCTGTCAAGTGGCTGTCGTATCAGTCAGATACGTTTGACTGGTTGAAGCAGTGAAACTCTGATTGGTTAAGATTTAGAGTGCGAGGGGACTGAGTGTATTTGCCGTTATAAGAACGACGCGGGGTGTTCGCGAGTTCGTGTAACCATTCTTCTGGTGTCATTCCCGCTTGAGGCCATGAGCAGCGGTGCTACAATTGTACGTGCTGAGACTAGGGTGGGCAGCATTCATTACCGCGCCGTCGTCACACGTAGCAATAACATACGTGCGTGATGAGTTCGAGAGGGATGGAGCTGTGTGTGATGTGAAGAACGAACGTGGGGTGTTCGCGAGTTCGTGTAACCATTCTTCTGGTGTCATTCCCGCTTGAGGCCATGAGCAGCGGTGATACAATTGTACGCGCTGAGACTAGGGTGGGCAGCATTCATTACCGCGCCGTCGTCACACGTAGCAATAACATACGTGCGTGACGAGTTCGAGAGGGATGGAGCTGTGTGTGATGTGAAGAATGAACGGTGCGGTAGGAATCGAATGCCGACGAACGAAGGGAAGTGCGCGAGCCTGAAGTATTGATACGCGTGCACCACTCCAAGTATTGTAGCTCTCGCCACGTCCTGAAAACCACACTGTTAAAATTGCCCGTATATTTACGAAATGTTTTACGGAAATATACAGTGTATATACGGAAAGGCAATCTGTAGTGACGAAAAACGGAGTTGAGTTCGTAAATACAAAATACGGAAAGTCTCCGTATTCCTTTTGGCTTCGAGTTACGGGGACGAACAATGCCGATTCTACACGAAGCTTTCTTCGCCACTGTAAAAGAAAATGATCGTTTCTGCGGCAGTTAAGGTTATCCACGCGATTATGGCATATTCTTTCAAACATAAAAAAATAACATCAGGCGTCTGTAACATCTGGAAACACTAAAAAAGTACACTAACTTTAATAGAAACTTAATTTTAGTTTTTGTATTTTGAATATAAATATAAAAGTTATTCCACACTCTTCAAGTGATGGTTGTAGGTGACTGGTTAGTGTCATGGACTGGTAATTTTTTTGACTCTGATTCAAATCTTGCGTAAGTAAAAAATATTTTAACTTTTTTAATATCATATTTTATACAAGGTAGAACACCCATATCACGAATCGTAAAGACATTTTTATTATATATTTTTATTTAAAACGGTAAGTACATAATACTAACTTGGAAAGTAACGGAGAGATTCCCTGAACTTTATGGAAAATCCGTTTCTGAAAATCAATGTGTCCTTAATTTTACGGAGAGTTTACGGACACTTCTGGAGACATTTTTACCAGCACTTTTCCGTAAAATGAAGGAAATTGTTTTTAACAGCGCAGGACGACACGAGAAACGCCACGTGACCAAGGAAACTACCAGTCGTATGGAACCATCAAGCAAAACTTTGAGAATAGTTTAAACAAACTGTATCTCTAGAAATTAGAAACACACATACTGTATGGGAAAATCCTCTGTACACTTCCAAGCTAGACAAAGCTAGATTAAAAACAGCCCTTAAAACATCATGAGACAGCATGAAGATTTAAACTTTTTCGTAAGGCTGGAAATCACAACTTTTGTTGTGTATTAAATACAGCAACGCCTCAAAAATGTATCATGACAGAGCATGCTAATTTGCACTTTTCCCTTAAGGAGTATTTCAAAAAATGTTTGTTAAAAAACGTATAAGATTCTTACGTTTTGTCATTATTCAGGTACATTAGTATTTTCTCTCTAGTATTTGTTAAAAATCGAGTAAGAAATTATTCTCCTTTAAGTACAAAACTAAGTATTCCTTATACTTCCTATATTTAAAATAGATTTCAAAGTTACTTCCTTTCAGGACATAGCAAAACTAGAAAAGACTAGTTATAAATGTTTCAATATACGACTTTGTTTACCAGCCTACACCAAGGCTAATCGGTCATAATCGGTGTATGTTTTGTTATTGTCGTTTTTTATTAAGCATTTAAGTGTTCGTTTGTAATTAAGTGCTACAGGTCGTATATGTTGTAACACTTATACATGCTTTATACATTCCGTAAATATACGGTAATTTTTAACAGCGTAGCAGCGCCGCTCGCTTTCAAATACGGAGCGTAGTTAGTAACTTGCCGTTGTACGTGAGATGTGGGAGTATGCATAGTGGTCCTCCTCGGGATCTAGGAGAGGAATCGTGTTCTCGACGCAGACGTCATATGGTCCTCCTCGGGATCTAGGAGAGGAATCGTGTTCTCGACGCAGATGTCATATATTCGTGACGCAAGGTAGTCGGGCCGCACAGCTCCCGAGTGGCAGCAGGAAGACGGGCCTCATATCTCATCTCGGCCGAGTGCGAGGATGCTGGGGTCCAGAGCCACCGCAGACGTCAGGACGTCTCATTTGTCCGGGGGATTGTCCTCTCTCACGTCCACGGGCGGTCTTTGTCTTGTCCGGGGCATGGAGTTATTAGTCCATGGAGTGGAAGCCGAGACACGATAGTGAAGCCCGACAGCAGACGATAATGAAAGACAAGGACATGGCTAGTAGCGGCGAAAAAGGTGCATGTTTAAATGAAGTTAAATGGGCGTGTTTTTTCATTTAATTAGTTCCGGATGGTGGCAAAATATTCTACAGCATTTTGATGCACAGGCTTATTTAGGCCACGTACATTTGAAAACATCCCGCGAGAACAAAATGCCGTAATTACGCCACTGGTAATACCTATGTACGATGCAACTTTTGCCACTCATAATATGGCAGCTGACGTCTGCGCATGCGCAGTTGAAAGAAGTCGGACGAGATATCGGCTTCACTTGATAAACGTGGAGAAGATAAGCTGTTGCCACTCCATCATCTATTGCCTCCATGTGTCGGGGGAGTGTGCCTTGTCCTCATCCCTGCGTCCCACAGCAACGTTACAGAGTACACACGTACAAAGAGACGCAGTAATGGGGACGAACCCATTCTCTGATTGGCTGCGGGAGGAAGCTCTGGAGAACGGCCTTGTGTCTGATTGGCAACTACTTGGCGTTGATTGACACGCGGCGTCCTTACATGTTGATGCCAGTGCCGCCATTGGGGGAGTTGCAGCTGTAACTCGTGCACTGAGAGAAAATCGAACAAAATATTTGTTTGTATATGGCCAAATACATATTTAGTTGCCCTATCAAAATACGTTCTAGAGCAAACAAAATATGAAAAACAACATAATTACTATGGCCTGGGAATAAACAAAAACTGCGTGTTGCGCCAAAAGCTAGACTGTCAACTAAATATTTTGTTGAAACAACTGTATATATTTGTTTGGCCGCTCATTCGACTGCCTTCGTTCGAGAATACAGCTCGCTTCTTTGTTTGTATTTTTTTGTGACAATTAGGATAATAACCGTGTTTGTTAGTGGATCTGTTGATGTTTAACAATAGTATAAGCACATTAATAAAACAACGCAACAATAAACTGACAAGCGAAGCTGTAAAACTTGAAATATTTGTTTGCACACGTTGTCCAGCATTTGCAGTATGTCTATTTAAAAGCATTGCAGCGTTTTCAGTTGTCAGATTAGCTGAGATTACAAAGGCGAAGGTGATCTTTGATCAAATCTCGGTCGAACTTGTAAAATATTTTTATATCGACCCAAACTGTTTAACACATTGAGGTCTGCACACATTTACTGGTACTTTGGACAAATTAGAAGTGAGTCACCTATATCCACTAATGCAAGAACATCGGTTCTGTTGATGTCTATGTTATAACTTACCTTCGTCCTATTGGTCCATACCACACCGGAAACTAAACTATACTTTACAGCGTTCATAATTGGCCGGTCATCAACCAATGAGAGCTGAGCTGATACCAACTCACTCAAATGTCCTTTATCGTATAAAATGATTTACAATCAAACATGTCCCTTTAAGAGGCTATAGAAATGAAATTCTATCATTAGCATCATCATTGGTACTGTGCTGTCGTGTTCTTGTGATGTCGTGCTAAACACTAGCCGAACAAAGACTGCACAGCTATGCGAATTTCGTTCTGAATAACAAAGAAATTTTCAAATTAGCTTTGCTCGAGCTACACTCGAGCATAGTCTACAAAGCGTTAATGTACGTGTAGAGAAACGAGGATTTTGTTGCACCAATCAAATATTACAGTTCGGGACAACCAAATGAAAACAAAAAAAAATAACTTGCTTTCAGTAACAAAATATTTCATTGCCCCTATTCAAACAAATAGTTCGGTTGCGCGAAACAAATCTTGTATGATTCAACATAGCCCATTTCTCGGTGCGGTGCAAGTCACCGCTTCTCTTCTGTATTCGTGAGCACTCTGTGACAAAATGCTGCTGCCGAATAGTTTGCAGTGGGGCCGGGGTGTCGCGGTGGCTAGAGAACTCGCCTCCCACCAAGCCGAACAGGGTTCGATCCCCAGCGGGGTCACTCGCTCCCAGATTCTCTCACGTGGGAATCGTGCTGGACGATGCATCTGGTCGGCGGGTTTCCTCAGTGATCTCCCGTTTCCCTCGCCCGTTCATTCCTAATACTCATCTCGCTTCATCCTCATCGTGTACAGAGATATTTAATTGTGCAGGCAAACAACAAAACTTGCGTTCTATAAAACATGCCTCCTCGTTTCCTCAACAAAAGTTCAGCTCTCTAGTCATGCTCTGCGTACAACATTTACACGATTATTATTCCAAAAATTATTTGGTTATCGTTTAACTTTCTTTATCTTAAACACGCTGTCTCCGGACAGTTGCTGAAAATCGAGGTGCTCTCTAGAGATCCTGCGGTTTTGGTTTTATCATTTCGCAATTAGGTAAACGACATAAAATTGATGTTTTGCCACGTGTCATTGCGTCTCTGTTAATTTGCCACACTCTGTAAATGTTTTCATTGACAATACACATGTGACAGTGCGATGTCTCTACTCCGTGTGGATGAGACTAACAGGAGAATGAGATGTGACTACGTCATTACCCTACGAACACGTGATCTCTTCTACATATTGTATGCTAAAAAAATTATGTTTTCTTACGAAAAATTTTGTAGAATCTAGTTGACAAGATTATTTTTATAACTCTTAAAGAAAGTGTAGGCATATTTTACTAATCAAATCTGTGTAAAGTGTATTAACAATAATCATTAATTTGAGCAAGAAAATAATTCAGACTTCGAATTTATAACAAAATTATACAAAAATGAACTATTATTTAACTTTTTTAATAAACAGAGTGCTGTGAAGATACAATATTTTACTCGTAATATATGAAAATGTTTATCAATGAGTCTCCAAAAAACTGTTGATTGTAAATCGTACAATTATTTTTTCTCTGTAGATGACTGTGAGTTATAGCATAGTAAGCCTACCACGTGTAGTGTAGAGTATGTAATAATTACGGGAATTCAAAATTCGCGTTAATTTCTGGCATGTTAGAATTCACCATCCCATAAATATTCGAGTCGGTAGCATTTGTCTGTTGGTTCTGCAGCAGTGAGGGCCCATTTTCCCTTTTCAGTTGATAGGACGTGACTCTGGACCAGTATTTTCCTTAGTTGATTGATATTGGTCCAAAGCCGTCCAGGGCGTACCCAAACAAACTGTTGTCGAATGACAAACGCAATACAAAAGCACAAATGTAAGGAGTCTAGTCCATCCTGAGATAAAACGCGAATTTTGCACGTCATCTAGTAATAATAATTTTGCAAAAAAAATTTCTAAATGGAGTGTGTTACAAAATGTTTGTCTCTTTTTTGTTCTCAGGTGGACTTGTGTGTCCGCACGTGATTTGTGGACATCCAGTGTCGAAGACGCCGTATTGACAAGTGGCTCGCTCTAGCAGAGGAATGCCGACACGAACAGGAAATAGCCAGGTAAGTCAATTTTGTTTCCAAAACTTTCCCATTACGACTCGGTAAAAACATCTTCATACTGTCCAACTTTTCCGTTCAACTGCTTCAAATGAAGTTGGTCTAATAAAATTGTAAGATTCTGAAGGTCACGAGAACGTATTTATCGCCGCATTCTTTGCCTGGAAAAGTTGGATGATTGTAGTTTCAATTTTTTTTCTATTTTATGTATATTTGACCTGTTCTAAAATTTCTTTGACGTTTGACAGGCTCAGCCAACCAGAATCCTGCACGACATAAATGGCCGTTTCCGACATTGCGAAACTTTAAAATGGCGGCCAATTGTTGTGAATGCAATAATGTTTTGAAAATAATTAATTTAAAAATTATTGCAAAATAATATTAAGAACTCGGAAGCATTAGATTTTACTGTGCAGAAAATCTCTTTATCAAATAAAGTTCAGTTTTTGTAAAGGAGTAACAGAAAACCACATCGTTCTTTACAATTTTTTCTGTAGAAGAATGTTTGGAAAAACAACAGTAGTATTTGCACTTCAAAAGTAAATTTTGAATAAAAATATACACACTTTATATTTTTGGGAAAAAACATTGACATTCTGCCGCATTTATAAACACCTTTAACATTATTGGATATAATTAGTTGAATGGAAAAATTGTTATGATCATGTTTAATAACAAATATTATTGTGAAATATATATGCGAAGAAATATCGACAATGCGACAGGAGGTTAAGGCTGGAGTCTCAATACCACGAACTACCCGACACGAAAACCCAGGCACGACAAAATCTGAGCAGCAGCAAATTAAAAGCAAGGCCAGTATGATGACAGTCCAACAAAATCGCGGCCCCAACTGCCCGACGAAAGTAAATTCAATTTTTATGTTCCATCGTGACGGACTCGTCAGAGACGCGCAAAAAATGTAAATACAACATTAGAAAAAAATTTTGGTACGTAGTAAATAATGAACTCTCTTGTCGCCAAACAAGGGTCCGGTGTTTAACTAAATAATTTTTATTTCTCTACGAACTTAAATATTATCAAAAGCCAAATAATCATTCGCTTCATCGTGAGTTTAAGAAAGTAAATATTAGATACTTGGTCCACTAAAAACTACAGAATTCTGGAAATTAAGAAATAATGATGGAATATATCGTAACATAGAAAACATAACATAAATAATGCCGAAGAATAGATTGCTATTTTTTGGACATTTATATAGAATGGATGGCAACAGGTTAACCAAACGGATCTTCAAATATCTTTGGAACAAGAAATCAACAACAACGTGGATTCAGGAAGTTAAGAAAGATTTGGAAAGAAACAATATAAGTGAAGAAGAAGCAACAGAGAGAGAAATTTTTAAGGAAAAAGTGTTAAAAATGTAAGGATTCCAAGGCAGGAAGGAAAAGAAAACAGGCTCGAAATGGTCTGAGGAAAGGAAAAAGATACTTAATGAGAAGATGAAGGAGTGCTGGAGGAAGAAGAACGAACAGCAAAGGACGAAGCATTGAAATTGGCTCGTGGTCCCCAGAAGATCCTAATGGAAAAACAAGAAGAATGATAAATTGATGTTTTAGAATTTTCCAACAGACAAATAACATACTTGTCGGGCAGATTTCTTCGGGTTATTGTGATCACCGAATATAATTTAAAATGAATATCTTTCTAGCTCTGACGTCATACCTGTTTGTAGTGTCGTGTTCGTGGGGCTATTGCGATTCCACCCTAAGGCTTTTTACAGACTAAACAAATGCTCGCTGGACTGGCGGAACTGTAGGACAGACTGTTTGGTCGGGTGAAATTGCGTGTGTTTACAGAGTATTCGAGAACCGTCCAACCGAGCTAGCTCTCGGTTTGCCAGCTTGGCCAGTGCGCAAGAAACTTCCAATAACAATGGTTCGTTTACCTCGTCGCCGACGTGCAGCTCAACGTAAAAGCGGTTACTGGTTTCATTCTACTCTGCATAGAGGGAATAGTTCCCTCCCTCGCCCTTTTTCTACCATTAAGCAACGTTCTTGCTCGAGGCTGCGGTGTAGTAAAGCCGAGATAGCCAAGCGGTTGTATTACAAAGCGACGTTCCAGGTTCGGATGCTTGCTAAGGGCATGTATACCACCGGCAATAGGAAATCACATGTTTCCGAAATTTCGCTTCAGTGCGTTAGCATTCAGCATAGGCGTTTCAAACAATGTATTTTCCACGAATTTTTTTTAGTAGAAGTTCCCTACAGCGGAGATGATTTCATGACACGCATAGCCTGTTCACCAAGAAGTTTTTAAAATGTAGGCTATGTTTTACCAAAGGTAGTACATGCTGCCTATCTACATTGAAAATATACGCTATACGCTCGTAGCGATATTCTTCTACAATATTCGTGAAGAATTCATTTTGTTTGAAACGCCTATTTTTTTAAATTAACGCACCTAGGCGAGAGTTCCTTAACATAGGATTTCTTATTTAAATGTGGCAGCTGCCAGCAAGTAGGCAAGGTCCTTAATCCAAGCACGGGGGTGTTTAAGTTGCGTGTAGGTGTATCATATTTCTGCGTACCAACATCAGTCAGGGGTGTTAGTCAGTCCAGCCACCCTTTCTGATGCAGAGGACTCTGTAAGGCAAGAGGCGTCATCAACTGGACTTCTCATGTTAACACTTGTATTTTTGTTTTCATCTGTGAGAGAAACATTTTTGAAAACTATTTGCCAAATATATCGATCTAACACTGCAAAAAAATTGACTTCATTTTTTTTAAATTCTGTAGTGTGTCGTGTGTAAAAATAAGGTTGAATCCTAGCAAGCGAATGTTTCGAAATTGAGCAAAATAAAAATTATTGTAGGTTTTACAAAATTATGTAACTTAAATGTACAATATTTCAGCTTTTGAGTTACAAAAACATATTTGACATCTAGTTTACAAATAATTAAGGACGTGCAAGATTCGCCTTATTGTTTCAGGACGGACTATTGAATTGTGTCTGTCACTGGACAGCAGTTTGTTTGGGGACGCCCTGTACCGCGTTGGACTAATAGCAAGCGACTAAGGAAAGGCTGGTCCAGTCACGTCCTATCAATTCAAAAGGGAAAGTGGGTCCTCACTGATGCGGAAGCCAGTAAACAAATATCACCGACTCGAAAATATGCAGAGGGAGGGTGAATTCTAGCGTGTTGCCAGAAAATAACGCGAATTTTGCATGTCCCTACAAACAATTGCTTGGCCACGTGTGAAAACACGTCTCATCTGCGAGATCGAGTGCTCCTATAACAATAAACATGTCGAACTGAATGGTGGTCCGAGGTGGTGAGGTTGTGTGGCCACTCGCCTAACCAACTAGGCGAAACGGGTTCGATTCCCGAATCGAGGGAACCCTTCCGGATTTTCGCAAGTGTAAATCGTGCCAGACGATGACGTTGTTCGTCGGGTTTTCTCGGGGATCTCCCGTTTCCCCCGCACCCTTACATTCCGGCGCTGCTCCATTCTCACCTCATTCCCCCCACCTTCGGCTCTAATGACCTCGTTGTTAAGAGCCACTCTCACCCATAAAAAAAACCCGTCTACCAGCAGCATCCTTGGGCGAAAATTCGTTGGGGGGGGGGGAGGTGGACTCCGTCGGAGATCGAACCCGAATCGCCTTGGTGGGTTACGAGTAGCCTAAGCACTACACGACCGCGCAAACCCTACTCCAGTTCGTGCAGAAAGGAAGGGATCTGTGGTGAGTGAGTGAGTGAAGAGATTCTGACGGCTCTTAACAGCGTGGTCTTGAGATCCGATGAGGGTGACTGAGGTGAGTATGCACCGGAATGAAGGAGCGGGGGGAAAATGGGAGATCCCCGAGAAAACCCGCGGACCAACTACATCGTCCGGCACGTTCCTCGGATGCGGAAACCCGGTGACCCTGCCGGGTATTGAACCCTGATCACCTTGGTGGGAGGCGAGTAGGCTAACCGCTGAGGCATCGCGGCCCCAGGGCTGTGTGGTGTTGTCCGAGGGAGAAAGGGGGATTGGCCCGAGACGTGATAGGGTGCGGCGACGCCTGAAATAGCCGTCTTCGCTCCAGTACGCGACGTCCACGACGCATGGTCGCTGCGACGACGCGACACAACTCCCACCTTGTTGTAGACTAGCCCTCGTGTCGTGTCCCGGAGGGCAACAGTAACCCATCGCACAATCACACATCCCAGAGAACCTTGCCCATCAAACTTCGTCTTTCGTCTGGACCATAGGCTAAAGATGAGATAGACCGACCTCGCTGTCTGGGCACAACCAAGCTCCGTGTCCCTACATTGCACTGCTTCTCTGCCAATACTACTTGCAAAAACGCCGTGGATTGATTTTGAGGTTAGAACACTGTTTAGTTAACAAGTGCTTTGTAATGTTTGTATTCGTGCTCTATCCAATTCGAAATGCAGTTTGATTAAGTTTCAACTGGTAAAAGTATGTTATTAATAATTATAATAGTGGTTGTCGCTTAGAAATTAAGATATAAACAAACGCGTTCATCGCTGTGACCATGCGACTCTGACAGTTGTGTTCCTTTGGGGTAGGTCAATGTTGGGTCATGAACAGAAGACGAATAAGCGGCCTACCTCAACTTTACTCTATGGTCTGAACAGTCATTATTACAACCTGTTACAGGCTGTTCACGGTAAAATGAGCACTTTTGAAATCATACCTTAGGAAACAGTGACTGCTCCTACCAGCTTATATTTCAACAGGTGTAATAAATGACACGTGTCCAGTAAAGTTGGTAACGCTGGAGGGGAAAGTATTTGCATTCATTAACGTCAAATAAAAGGTATCAGGTAACCATTTGTGGTAACTTAAATTATTTCTCTCGCTTTCTGTATTTTTTAATGCATCGAAGTGTAAAACTGAGCAGATCTACAGAATATTTACTTTTCTAATAATTACACAGGTTTACTTGACCGACGTATGGATAAAGTGATGAGGTGCATGACAATATTAATTTTACATAAGGCGAAAGAACCCAGTGTGTATACAAGTAGATCTTAAAAAAGACTTTCAAAAGTCCTCATTTTATCGTGAACAGCCTATATAATATATTCTTATATTTTTTTGTTTACTAGAGACTAAGTAGGCATGTAGTTGGGCTTAACGTCTCGTCGACAGCGAGGTCATTGGACGGTGAAAGTTGCTCAGGGAAGAGGGTTTGGGGAAGGAATGGGAAGTAATCGGCTATGGCCTTTGTTAGGGACCCATCCCAGCATTCACCTGAAGTGACGTCGGAAAACCATGGAAGCCCGAAATCAGGATGACCGGAGAGAGAATCGAACCCGGGCCATCCCGAATGCGAGTCCAGTGAGTTACCACTGGGCCACCTCGCTCGGTTCTAGAGACTGGGGATGTTTTAAGGTGATTAATTGAAGTGAATGAATGAGTGAGTGAAGAGAGGTATGGAGCACTGCACCCGACTATACAACGCGAAGAACTCATTAAAAAAGTAGGATAGACATCATAAAAAGTGTCATAAATGTACGATTTTTGCTGTATATGAAATAAAAATAATATATATATTTTGCAACATTGTAAAATATTTTACCAGAAAAAATATACTTTTAATCGTGAAAAATTAATTGAACCACAGAGTCCGCATTTTTAAGAAAATTTAATTGCATTTCCGTTTTGGATGCTTCGGAAAGTACAATTTACAAGAAAATCTTCTTTCTGAAAGATCGACATAATATTTACTATGATTGCGCGGAAGGAAACTATAACAATATTGTAGCAAATAATTTTTATAATTGATTTTGTGCGTCCGTTTGTCACGAACATTTATGGCTGTAACAGATTAATTATAAAATTGATAAGAAACATTATAACTATGATTTAATACCCACGATCACAGTAAATATTATGGCGATCTTTCTTGAAGAAGATTTTCATGCAAATTCTGCTTTCCGAACCATCCAGAATGGAACTGCGCTTAAATTTTCTTAAAAATACAGACTATTTTAATAGAGAGCGTTCTCTCAAACGTCGTAATGGCGTGATCGCGATAGCGAGAACACGAGAGAGCGCTCTCTGGTCTACAGTTACTTACAGACTGCCAGAGTATAACCGAGATTGTTGAGAACGAGTGCACGGATACAAAAGTTAAGAACTCACATGTACGTAAACAGAAAGGCGATCTTTCTTGGAAGATTTGAGTAAAAATAACAATACTGATCAGGTAACTGATTCTAAGCAACTAATTCTAATTCTAGGCGAAAAACTTGTCTTACCGAATGATGGCCAATTTTTAATGTGGTGATCGAACTTTCAGGATGTTCTTTTTAAAATTGTGAGATATTTTCTCGGCGATGAATTAGAATGGAAGCCACGAGTACCTACTGTGTTCGGTTCAGTAAATGTGCCCATGATCAAAAATAGTAAGATTCGTTTTGAGATCTTAAAATTCTACGTCCATTTTACCTAACTAAAGAAACGAGTGGTCACTGTTAACAGGGCGAGAAATCAAAGATCACAGACCTTGCGTCAGATAACTGTTAAGAAAAATCACTTTTATTTTTTTCAGCCAAAAAACAATTTTAGTAAAAACGTCCGTATGATATTAAGTTAAATGCAAATAAATTACAGTATCGAAGTTGGCGATGCATGGAAACAATACCACTCTTTCTCGTAGGAACCACAGACTAAAGGTGAGGTACACTGATCTCTCACATACATTTAAGATGAAATTGGCCGCTTACTTGTATTCTGCGCATGTACCCGATATTGACCTACCCCAACGAAACACAACTGTCAAAGTCACATGGTCAACATTGATGAAAGTGTTTGATTATATCTTAATTTTTAAATGACAGTCACTATTATATGAAAAAAAATATATTTTAACCAATTTGAATTTAATCAAACTGCATTACAATGTGGTCAGAGGAAGTATAAATACGTTTTAAATAATTTGTTTACAAATCAGTTATCTGACCTTAAATCCGAACCATGCCGTGTTTGCTAGCCGTATAGGCAGACAAGTAGTTGATTGGTTGTGCACACCTAGCGAGATCGATCTACCTCATCTTTAGTCTATGACCTCGCTGGCTCCGCACAACCAGACTCCGTGGCCCAACAATAAACTGCTTTTCTGCCAACACGTCTAGCGAAAGCGGCATGGATTGGAATTGAGGTTTGAATACCGTTTAATAATCAAGTGCTTTCAGATGTCTTTTATACTTCCTCTTGCCTATTTGTAATGTAGTTTTATTAAATTCAAATGGGTCAAAGTATTTTATTAAAATGATAGTGCTTCTCATTTAAAAATTAGGGTATGAACATGTATATTCATCACTGTTGACCATGTTCCTTTGACATTAGTGTTACTTTTGGGTAGGTCAATGTTGGGTACATGCGCACAAGACCAGTAACCAGTCTACGTCATCATTATTCTATGGCAGAAACATGCAATATGCGAGGCCCGCAGTTTGCTTATATAGCACATATTTGCACACGTGGTTACGTATTTAAAACTTTGCTGCAAACAATGCGTATAGAATAAGTGCATAGTTACCACGTAGTGGGGAGTGGAATAAATAATCGTTAATCTGTATCGACGACCTCAGCACCTTATATTTCGATAAACGAAGTCTATAAGGATTGCTACATTTATATTCCTTTCCTGAGGAATTCATACTTCCAGAACTTTATCAATTCAACAGTCAGGTTGTGAGCCAGTTTGTGTCTGGCGCAAGTAATTTTTTAAATTTTAGTTTGTTCTTAGAGTGGGTAAAATCTTGTCTTATTCCTATCAACTGTAAAAAAAATCGTCTCCCAAATTTTAGGTATTTTCCATGTATTTTACTATAACTTACCATGTTTGTGTTTAATCTGACAAAGGATAAACGAAAAAAATCATGTTTGTGACTCGTTGCATCTACCAATGATCTAGTGAACTGTCGGTTTTCAAAATTGAAACAATATTTTGGTACATAATACATAGAATAGTTAATTTACTTTATTATATTTGAGATATTTGATGATAAACCTGTGTTCATGTTTTTTTTTTTCAAGACGCATTTGAAATGCTTTCCGTATCGTATTTGTCATTCTCGGTACAGAGCGACATACCGAATGTGTTGTTACCGATCCAGGTGACTTTTTAATTAAAGTAAAACTTCGTTCTTTATTTTTCCAGACTAACAAGTGTGGCGTGAATTTGTCTTTTAGAATGTAACTTGTATCCATCGTAGTGTGACTATATGTATGTGTGTGTGTATATATATATCTGTGTGTGTGTTTGAAATTGTATCTGAATTTATGCTCCTGCTATGAGTCACTAAAGGCGTTTGGTAACTATATATTCATTTTTCTTAATATATTCGTCTATGGCGGTCCATGAGCTCGTGCTGCTCTTGTTAGTTTCAACATGCAGCTTACCTGTCAGGTGTCCTAACAATACGCATCGCATATAGCTGCTGGCCAAATGTCATCTGAAAGGAAAGTGAGTTGAGTTGAGAGATTTGGGCGTCTCTTAATAACGAGAGACGATGAGGATGAAATGAGGTGAGAATGGAGCAGCGCCTAAATGAAAGGGTGTGGGAAACGGGAGATCCCCGAGAAAAGCCGCCGACCAGTTGCATCGTCCAGCACGATCCCTCACTTGCGAAAATCCGGTGTGATCCGGCCAGGGATTGAACCCAGTTCGCCTTGGTGGGAGGCGAGCAGGCTAACTGCTCGGCGACCGCGACCCCGAAAGAAAAGTGAACATTTTTATTTTCAATGAAGGCTCGTTGAACTTTGGCTCTCAACCGATCAGTTAAATCAATTTCTGTCCAATACTTGTCTGTGGAGAGATATGATCCACTTGCAATGTATACTAATGAAAAGAGCAAAACATGTCATGTGTTAAGTTAAAAAAAAATATTTATTTTATAAATTTTTAGAAACCAGTCTTGTAATCGTGTTGTAATAGGGCTATACCATAAATTTAGTGGAAACATATTGCTCTCAAAATTATATAAATACATTTTATTGATGTAAATTATTTTTGGAATGTTATAATATAAAATTTGTTGATTAATGGCTAAAGTAACTGATATGATATTATGTAACATCGCCAAAATAATTTATTTATTTGTGGTTGGAGAGTAATTACATTATACCTACTTGTTTTTAAAAATGAACAGTCATAAACATGGTGCTACCGAATTTAAATTTATTTTATTTCAAGGTCACTAAAGTTAAAGTATAGTAAAAAACAATTTAACCAAATGTCAGCGTGAGTTGTGAAGGTATAAAGTACCAGAATAGTATTAGTGTCAACTGACTTTAGTATAAATCATAACTACATACCTGAAAAATTTCGCGAGTTGAATGACCTGTACGCCAGACTTCACTATCTTACATACACCCAAGCAAATATATTTAGTTCAATGGTTGCTTGTTGCGGCAATGCAAGGCGGTGATTGGGCCTACAATTTATAGCACGTTTGTTATTGGCAGGGGTAGAAAAAATTCGCGATTTCATTTTAGGAAAAGATAAATTTAAAACGCGTGTACATTACTCACCTTTGCAATTTTTTCGGAGTTTATTAGACACGCCCTGTTCGGCTTCGAGCCAATAGCAGACTTGCAAGGAAACAAGGAGCGAATCACGTACTGCCAGGTGTTGGGTAACAATGAGGCCAGCAGCCAATGAACAAACATCTGAGGCTCGACTGTTCAAAAAGAGTGTCGAGTCGAGCGAAATTTTCCTAGCCCTAGTTATTGGTAGAGATCCGAGAAATTCGCGCTCTTGTACGTTCATGTTAATTTTGTAATTGGTCGACGTGTTTTTTGACACCTCCTGGAGATAAATGAGCCAATAACAAACATGCAATAAACCACCGCCTTTTACTAACACTGCAATCAACCAATAAACAGTTGACATCTGTACGAGACTACATAAGACTGTGAAGTCTAGCCTACAGGTCATTGAACTCGCAAATTTCTCGGGTCTCTAGTTACTGGTCCATTTATCTCCAGGAGGTGTTAAAGAACGCTTCTACCAATTGCAAAAGTAACATAAAAGCTCAAGTTCGTTTATTCCAACCTGTGTCGAAATAAATCCACGTATTTTTCAGGTCTTTAACCATAACTAGATTCACGCACGCCTCCAAACTCGTGAGATCAGTTAGGCCGTTGGTAGTTAAACCGTTTCGGATATGGGAGGTGCATACGAACCTACGTTCTCACCATTTCTGAAGATAATCTTTTTTGGAGAAAAGCAAGGTAGAAATTAATTCCCATATGTGCAGCTTCTGAAGGCATAGAAAGGAGAAGGAAATTCAATTGCAAGAAGGAATCCTGCCAACATTGCAGTCCCTGGCTAGGTGATGCGAAGGACGGTGGCTATATAACGGCCGGCCCTAATGCACGTTCAATATCGCGTTCAGGCCGCCAGCGACTGTTATGGGAGAACGATACTACGGCGGTCTTCCATACGACACGACGCTGCTACGAGCCAAATGGCCCTGGGTTTCCAGGATCACTTCTTCCGTATGGCGAGTTGATAACCTGCTCCCCCCATGGCTCCGGTCGGTTCTCCAGCGCTGGACCACGGTGGCTCGTACAGCCACGGACTCCAGCGAGATGGCGGCACCGACCTCCAACATGTATTAACGCCGCTCGCCAATCAGCTCCAGGTATAATCCGCCCACGGTTCCTTCAGCCTTTTCTGAAGTTCTACTTCCAGAATATTCCTCCGCCTCGTGCAAACTGAGCTTAACTAAGTCTGAGAAATTACACCAAATGACAACGCAGTATTATGTAAAAGGACCATTTCTTACTACGCATTACCAACATGCGTTTTTTTTTCTCCTGTTTTAATTAAAATTATTTATATATTAAGCATTATAATTTATAAAAAAAAAAATTGGTGTGGCTGCGTTGGGGACACGACCGTTAGTTTAGCGTGAATACGTCTACGTTGACGCTCTCGGACGCCTTGATGTTTATTTTACGTTCCCGACACCGCTTCACTCGATCATATAGGGTTTTATGGGTATCACTGAATTGCTTTTGAGATGCTCTTTCCAACCGTATACGATTTCTGTATTTCGACTTGGCTTTTTGACGAGTACAGGCCGACATTGTGTTCATTTATGTATTTATTTTTTTTTGCATAAAACTAAAAAATTTCATTTAGTGGAACTTAGTTTGCACGAGGCACAATGAACAGACAGCTGTTGTTCGAAAACTCGACAATTTCCTATGTTTACTTAGGCGTTGCCACGTCTTGTCTGAAAAGTCGACTTCCTGTCTCCATAGCAACTGAAACATACCGTTTGGTGAAATTCATTTTCTGCAAGACCACGTATGCACGAAGCCACGTTTTTTTTTTTTTTTTACCTTGTAACATATTAAGATTCCTGCCAAAAAATCATTATTATCGCAACAAATTATTAGGCCATCGTGGCCCTTATAAAACAGTTAATGGGAAGTACATAGATATAAATATGCATTGCGGGCATCCGGCGTATAAACAAATTTTCCATGCCGTTAGCTACAGCGGTCATTGCGCAGAGCAGTTACACGTTGCGCTATGTTCTTCCGCAGCACGGTGGCATTGTATCAGATACGCTATCACTTCGTTACGTTAAGTACCCGAGGAGATATTGTAGGCTGCCCGACATTACTACCTAGTAGAGGGCTTATGAAGATTCATGTAGGTAATTTATCCGAAAGTGGGTGGCGAGCTAATTAGGGGCATTGTAACGTCTCATGCTGAAAATATACTACTGAATTTGTCGTCAACTAATATATTTATTATAAACAGTTGCAATATTCTAAATATTAAGTAAAGTTTTTTGCAGTCTTAATTTTTTACTCTGTTATCGAATATCAACTCGTCAAACCTCTTAAATTTGCGTTAATTATTAATTAAACAATGTTATAATGGGAAAATAACATTTACTTCTTGGGGTAAAATTATTTACGTTTGAGATACAGGCAATGATTTTGGTTACGATTGTTAAAATTTTCGTAATTATGGGGTAAATATGTTTTAGTATTTCCCTTTCACTCGCCGGTGTGCAATTTGTTTTGTATTTTCATTATATGTGTGTCAAAGTGTTGCTTCTTATAAAACACCTTTTGCCAGGTATTAAAATTTACATATCTCGGTGCCCTTCATATAAGTGCAATCATATTCGATAACACGTTCAAATTAATATTATATAACATATGAAATACTGATAAGTACTTTTCCTCAAGGGTGCATCAAAGGGGCCATAGAACCCTAGCCCAAAAGCATTACAATTTTCAAACTTCCAGCATATTCAAAATTAACCTCTTTCAAGTAACTGAGGACTGGACATCATATCGAAAGAGGAGTCCTCACCCATTACCCAATTTATAACCCATGAAATATCACTTTGATTCGTTGATTAAATAGATCCGTGTGGCCATTTTTTTGTTTAGAGCAAAATTTACCACTTGAGTTTATATCTTGAAAAATACTAGGTTTTAATACATATATTTTTATGCCCACATGGCATTTCTATAGGATTTAAACCGCCTAAAGTACAATTATCAAAGATGGCGAGCATCACCTTCTAATAAATAAAAACAGTGGTTTCCAATATACCACCCATAAAACTTTTGGCCACATACAAAATAAATTAAGGGCCAACTATTTATAATTTTATACACAACCGAAGGCCAACTAAATTTATGAAAATATAATGTTACTGGTTGTTCTCTAATATCTAAGCCAGAATTTATAACTTTACTATATCTGGCCATTCATTATACTGCAAAGCCCAATTAAGAAATATTTAAACATTTTATAGCTTTGCTATATCTGGCCATTCATAAAACTATAAAGGCCAATTACGAAACATTTGAACATTTTATAGCTTTACTATATCTGGCCATTCATAAAACTATAAAGGCCAATTACGCAACATTTGAACATTTTATAACTTTACTATTTCTGTCTGAGTATTAGTTTTATTGGCACTATCTTTAAAA
This sequence comes from Dryococelus australis, assembly GCA_029891345.1. Classification (NCBI taxonomy): domain Eukaryota; kingdom Metazoa; phylum Arthropoda; class Insecta; order Phasmatodea; family Phasmatidae; genus Dryococelus; species Dryococelus australis. Next base: position 12,086,577 of record CM056994.1, on the reverse strand, counting down.
ATCACTCTCGTGGTCACTTAGAAAGACCAAGGTAAATTATGACTTTACTTTTAAATTTTATATAAGTTACCAGAAGAAACTAAACTCACTCTTTACATGTTTCCTACTTCAAAAATTTACCCTAAAAGGACTTTGAAATTTCCAAGTCCTGCCAGATGGGTCTACCATTATGACTTATTTATTTTCATTACTTTCATACAATCAGGCAGGGAGAGTCTGCTAAACCTTGGAGCTACCTTCTCTCTCAAGTCAGGAACCTCCAAGGCATATATATATCCAACCAAAATCACACCCCAGGAGCGGAGTGAAAACCTAGGGCCAATCAGGTGGCTCAGAACTCCCAACCCCACTCTACTGGGGAAGGGGGAAAACATTATTTTTTTTATTACAATGCTTCCGCACGGCAATACAATTATTTGAATCAGCCAATCATAGCCCACCATGGAAATTATTTCTGCCTAGGAACAGCCGAGCACAAGTGCGCACTGGCTACCGACGTCACAATGCAGGTGCCAATTCTCAGAAATCAGGCGGCTGACACTGCAGGGATAAATTCCAGGAAGCGACGTGCGCGGGCGATAACTTGCTGACTGGCCACGTGACAGGTGACAACCAGGTTGCAGCCTGCTGCTGGGATCACCGGCGGCATGTAGTAACAGTTTTTGGAGTGGTCACAATGAACGTGTTCACGATGCTCTGCTGCGCCGAGGGTCTGTAGCCGACACTCGGCTACGTACAAAAACATCCATTGTTCCCGTATATTGGAGGTCGGGGCCAAAGTAGAGTAGTTTATAGTGTAGCTAGTAGAAATCTTGACTCCGGGCTGCATACACTGACTTTTTATTTTTCCGGGATCGTGCAGTAAGTCGGGAGCCGAAAGATGTACATGGCAGATTGAAGCACTTGGTGTCTCAAGGATCCCCCCCCCCCCCCACCACCCTTTAAAGGATGGACTCCCGAGAAGTTCACTGAAGAGTAGGAAGGGCGACCAGAAGCTCCTCTGAAGTGGCCAGCCTCGAAGAAGTCTCCGGAATGCCTCTTCATCAAGTAGAAGCCAGGAAGGAGGAGATTATCTCACAACAGCATTATCTCTATCATCAGTACCGGAACAAATATAACATACTCGAGGAAGTAATCCAAAGTCACAATCAGTAAGTAACCTCCTCATTCTTAATGTGAAATCAAGGCAACTGAGAACAATGGCTCTCAGTACAAGAAGGCAAATAAAGGGAATGTAGTTTATATCTAAAGATTGAGGATAGCTTCCTCTTTGCAAATGACACGAGACTTACACTATCTACCTTTATCTAAATAACTCAGAAGATCATACAAAACACATCATAACCTAATTGAGGATGATTACATAGCATTAACCCTAAAAGATGAAATGGGGATGACTGAGAGTAAGTGACTCCTAGGAACAACATTTCCACCCTGACTACAGCTAAGCTAAAATATATATTTTAAAAAACATAACCACTAATAAATAAGATGACAAGATGATACCCTAAATACATAATACCCAATATAAGTCTCTCCTCAGTGGCTACCACCCAAGACCTCACCTGTGAGGTACTATGTTTAATCTGTGAAAGATGTGCCTTATTGAAAACACCAGAATGTTTAACATCCTCTAACAACACAGTTACAGGAGTCGAAAACCGCTTGACCACAAAAGGTCAAGCATATTTAGGTGCTAACTTAGTGCTAAACATCGTTTCCTTGTTACTAAGAAAGTGAGTATCTACATACACTTTAACACCAACCTTGATGGTAACTGAACCACTATTATAAGGTATCCTGGAGTGATACTTCTTCAAACTTGGGTAACCGCGCTCCAAACCTCTTCCAGTTCCTTCTGATTGACAACTTTCCAGCAAAAATCATGTAGACCCGATGTATTTATTAAGTGATGAAACAAACGTCTTCCAAAGAAGAGCTCCAAATGCACCTTCTTAGTGGTACTGCTAACCACAGTGTTGAAAGCCAATGAGAGTTGGTACAATACACTATCCCAGTCTCGGTGAGATCCAGTTTGAAACACTCTTAAAGCTACTTTCAAATTTCTGTTATACCTCTCGACTAAGTTGGCCAAATGAAAATGCAACGTTTTTCATCTCCATGGACACGAAACACGTGGCATTGTCAGTGACTATTTGTACAGGCGAACCAAAAACGGAAATAGACGCTGACCAAGGAATCGAAAAATCTCACTGGATTTCATGTTTCTAAGAGGGAAAAAGAACACGAATTTACTAAAATTATTCACAACTAGTATGGATGTAAATTCAGCTGCAGTACTAGGTAGCGGGCCAAAAACATCCAAGTACACCCATCCCCAAGGGAACATTGCCACAGTGGCACTGTAAGGACTCACAATTTTGGCGTTTCGAGGCTTGGCTTGCTGACATTCCAAGCATTCATTGACGAAATCTTCTACATCCTTCACTAACCCAGGCCAGTAAAACATATCCCTAATCCTGGGAACTGTCTTATCTTGTCCAAGATGTCCACCAAAGTAAGTATTATAGTAGTACTGGTAAATAGGACAACGCAATACCTGATGTTCAAAGAAATTAAACTTTAAAATGTTTGGATAGACATAACCAATCAAGCCCTTCCTGATCTCAAACCGTCCCCTATTCCCTGCATCAATGTCACCTTTGATCTTCACACATTCGGGGTCCACTCCCTGGTGATATTGCAGACTCAAATATGCCCGAGGAAAGTTGTGGAGCTCCTCAACCTTAGAACCCTTTTCCGTTTCACCTTCTACCTGAGTTCCAACGAACACTATTTGCAACCCAGAATCTTGGACCTGAACCACCGATACTACCTCGGGGAGGTGACCTGAAACTCGTCGGAGTCGAACATCCTTGACAAGGCATCAGTGACATCATTGTCGATGGCTCTAACATGCTTCATCTTAAATTTAAAACAGATCATCTAGCCAACCTCCCGACAGGCTTATTGTTACTTAAGAACCAGCTCAGGGCCTGATTATCTGTGTACAATTCAAATTCTAAGCTCTTCAAATAACCCTTGAACTTTTCCATTCCGAAGATTGCAGCCAGGACTTCTTTCTCGTATGCTAAGAATTTTTGCTCCGCAGGAGTCAACAGCTGCCTGGCATAGGACACAGGCACCAAACTATCTCCTTTCATCTGTCACAGCACAGCGCCCAATGTCTTCCATCGGCTGCTCCTGTTGTATCGTCATTTGGCCGAGCCACTCAGGATTCCTTAACTTAGACACTGAATCATCCTGATTCGTGCGCAAATAGTTAGCACGGATCAGAATATGTTTCAGCCAACTAAAAATGCTGGGTGATCATACAGTGCTTTGAACGCTAGCTTGTCTCTAAACCTTTTCGCGAAATATCTCTACCTCTAGTCATTGAGTTTCGCACTGTGCAGTACACGCCAAAAATTACCTACACGTGCGTAATGTACGCAATTGTGTACACTGGGTGTGAATTGGTTCAACTACATGTAGGCTACAGCCGTATGTAATTTTGAACCTCAGCTGAGCACATTTGCAGTCTTAATTTGACAATTATGAGAGACCTGGAAATTTCGAGATTTCACTTGAGGACAAGCTAGACTTCGAACACGTATACATTTGACTTTCTATTTCCATTGTATCGCAGTTTGTACGACACGCCCTGGACGAATTCACTGACCTATAAGAAAACTAGGACCGAATGCCTAGGGCCAGTGATTTTACGCGTAAAAATCGTAGCACACGTTAGACTTCAGTACTATATATACACCTTAGCTGGTTTGGTACCTCTATTGGCTGATGGTGTCACGTCCGCGTTCCACCAAACCACTCAGAATCATGTAACCTTGAACATTGGACTTTCATTATTCGCGCGCAAACAGTTACCACGGACCAGAACATGCTTCAGCCAATAAAAATAGCTGGACAATCCTATAGTGCTTTTAGAACTGTAGCTTGGCTCGAAATATTTTCACGAAATATCACTGACCCAACGAACACCTTTATAATTGGTCTGCGACGAAACCGGGGCAGCAGCCAATAAACAACTAAACGAGGCTCTAGTACACAAATGATTGTGGAGTCTAGCTTGTTGCTGAATGAATCCTTGTCTCTAGTTATTACCCGCTTGTCTTTGTGTGAAGACAAGCGTGTAACAGACTTACATGAGAGAGCCAAACAGACTTAAGTTAAACCGATGCTGGCCGCCAGTGATTCGCGGGCAGGCAAATAAGACGTGTGACAATCCAAATGATCAAATGACTGAAGTGATTCTGAATTAGAGAGCGTTGGAATCACAACTTGTCCTGAAATATTTTTAACGTAAAACAGGCACCGTTAGTGGCTATTAGGGAAAGGAAAATTTCGCGTGTTGAATAACCTGTTTGCTAGACTCCACAATCCTTTGTACAGTCGAGCCTAAGATGTCTGCTCGTTGGTTGCTGGCACGAGTATTACCTTACACCTGGCAGTAGGAGACTCACTTCTGTTTCCTTGCAAGTCTTATATTGGCTCAAAGTTGAAAAGGGCGAACTCTGAACCAATTGCAAAGTTGAGCTCACGGTACACGCGTTGTAAACTTATATTTTTGTGAAATGAATTCACGAATTTTTCCTATCTCTATTGATTAGTTTATCGTGAACAACCTTTAAGTGAATGAGTTAGGGTAGAAAGACGGGGTGGGTGGGGGTGGGGGGTAAATACAGTATACATATTTGTGGAAAAATTGACGTTTGTCCTCTCTTACATAAGCTTCTAAGGGACAATTAAAATATTACAGGTATGTCGCTATAAGAAGGAGGACATCTTCATCAGTTTTAAACGTGCTAATCCGGTGATTATTTCACAAAATATTTTTACAAGACGAGAAATAATATTTTTTTCCTAGCACAATGATTATATCATTCCGGATTATCAAAGGGATGCCTGTAATACTATTTATTCTGACAATGCTGTACAAGACTTGTGAAGGTGTACAAGGTTGCTGTGGCAGTGGATAGTCAATAAATTGTGTATTTCTGTGTAATATTTATTATGATGTACTTGTTAAATAATTGTATATATATATATATATTTTTTTTTTCTGTCACGAGTATATTCGTGAGCAGGTTACGTGAGAAAACGGTCACATTTTATGAAAATGTATTGACGTACCTGTTCGAGTTTGCTTCCCATATCCGACTCAAGATGCCTCTTGCTGCATGACAATAATGTTCGGGTTTGCAGCGGATCAGCTGTTCTTGGAAATAAGCCATTAAAGCCTTCAAAGAATCATACGCGATGGAGGAAAAACGCGGACCACAAAGGAACAGAAACACCACAAAGCTACTTTTATCAGACTTCTATTTCAGATGATCTGGAAAAAAAAAAATTAAAAGTGAGATACTTTTCGAAACAAAGAGAAAAGCGACAGTCGAGTAAATGTGGGTGTACCAGACGTCAATGATGAAAGGGGTGTGCAGAGGAGATGGGAAAGAGACCATTCTGGCCTTTGTTTAGAAGGGATGTGGAGAAAATGAAGAAGGGGAGGCTTCTGATCTGCATTTGACATAGACGTCTGGCTTCCACAATCTACGGATGCAGATGATCCTGAAAGACGACGAGAAATGGTTAGGGACAGGTGTTATTCGCGAAAAAAAAAATGTATGGTTATGCTAGACGTCAATATATTAGGACCACAACCGCATGTCTACATGAGAAGATATGTGCTTATATGACTAAGCCAATCGTGATAAACTACTCCGATATTGAACGTCCATGATTCACAGACAGACATTTGAGGAACGTAACATTTAAAATCATCCAACCACGAAAGTGCATACGAACAAAAGTGTTTTGGAGTATAACTGGTAATTAAATATTTTCGCGAAAACGGTATATTTGCTTGATTTTAGATTAAATTTGCTTAATTTTGGTTTCTTTTTCGCCACAGAGGAAGTACATACACAGGCACGAGCTGCCGTCCTTATTCTTTGGATGTGAACGTGCCCACATTCTGATTGGTTGTGCGAGGGTATGGGAGAAGGTCTTGTGTTTGACCGGCCAGAGCGTGTCACGAAATGTACCCTATTAGCTGGAATACTAACTGGCAAGTAAGTTACCAGGCGGTGATTGGCGAACGACGTGACAATATATTACCGGCTAGGGACGCCATCTTGGTGGCGTGTGCGGCTGGAGTTCGCGGAATAATCATCTTGTCAGCCAGTACGTCTCTTCCTAATCGGTCATTCCGAGGGTTTCTCGGGGTCCTTCCAAGTTTTATTTCTTTCTTATTCTACCTTTCCCCCCCTCTTGTTCTTGCTCTCTCTTCCTAACGTCATCTCTCATTCTTTGTTCTCTCTTATTCTCGGAGGGGATTTCTCATATTCCATCCATATCTTCTGCTGGAGTCGGCCATCTTGTTTATCGTCCATTTTGTTTGATGTTGTCTGCTGGTGGCGGCCACCTTGTTTTGAAATCGTCTGTTGGAGGTGGTCATCTTGTTTGTCTTCCATATTTGATTCCCACAGTAGCTGTGCTTACGTCGAGCGCTTCTGGGGACCACGATGGCTGAGCGATTTGCACGCTCGCCTCCCACCAAAGCGAACCGGGTTCAATCCCCGGCCGGGTCACCGGATTTTCGCAAGTGGGAATTGTGCTGGACGATGTCGTTGGTCGGCCCGCCCCTTCATTCCGGCGCCGCTCCATATTCACTTCAATCACCCTCATCGGCTATGAAGACCTCGATGTTAAGAGCAGCCCAAATCTCTTCACTCATTCTATCACTCGAGAGTTTTTAACAGATAGTAAAAGAAGAACCGCGCGAGTTGAACAAATCACACATCTCAGAAAGAAGAGGCTTCAAACACCAGCCACGAATTCCTCGTTGCCGTAACGCTGACCATAAATAGTCTTCGTGTGCAACATGCCTCGATGACCGTCACAGGATCTGAGCTTGTTGAACGTGTGAACTCTCTGTTCTGTAATGTTCATTACAACACAAATGCCATCGGTTCAAGATTTACGCCATACCGCACGATATACAATTACCAAAAAAACGTTTTAGCTCATTCATTCCGTGTGTCAACGATGGTGGACATGTTGGATACGTGTAAGCTCTGTGGCCGGAACTGTACACGTCAATATCAAAACGCTCTTGTTTGCCTAGTTAGTAGAGACCCGAGCATTTCACGGGTTCATTTCTAGACAAGATGGAATTCTCGCACTTGTACGTTCATGTTACTTTTGTAAATGGTCGACGTGTTGTTTGACATACCCTGGAGATAAATGAGCCAATAACAAACATGCAATAAATTGTGCACCCAATCGCCGCTATTTATTACCACAACAATCAACCAATAAACAATTCATATCTGTATGAGAGTATATAAGACTGTGAAGACTAGCCTACAGGTCATTGAACTCGCGAATTCCTCAGGTTTCTACTTATTAGTGAAGGTTTGCCGAACGCTCTGTTTCGCGAATAGTTCATGACAATGTCATGGAGCACCAAGGGCGTAGTTCACAGGTTGTATCAATTCAACGAGCACATCATCAGCGTAAGTACAGCACTAATGAAAACTCTACTAGTTTGCAACAACTGAAATTATAAATGAGTACCTGCATAATTCGCATTATTATTTGGGGGCGCTTTAAACTTCAAACACGCGTACCTTTGCAATAAGTCTGTCAGAGGACCATATTTTATTTGGCACATCCTGAGTAATCGACACCCATAAATGAACACTTCACAATTATGCAGTCCAATCACGTGCAGCACAGTCAGAAAGGGCGTGACTTTACATCTATGGAGCAGCCAATGGAGAAACGATGCCGGCTGGAGTATATACAGCAATGTGAAGTTTAGCTTGATGCCACATAATAACGTGAATTTTGCGGTCTCTATAATTTAGTCTTTGTGGTAACTACCTACTTTCCTTGAAAAGATAGGCCTATTCGATCATGCGTATGTCTGTCTGGGATGCATTCTAATCCCCTGTAATAAATTTCGAACCTGTGAACCGAACCTCCCCAAACTCTGTACGCTTATATTCTGAGTAATTTTTTAATTTTCCGACTCAATGTGTGCTCATTTCCAGAATGGCAGCAATTAAAATATTTAGGGCGTCAATTCACACCTTGAGGATTACTTATCAATTTAAACAAAATTTCTTATTTTAACAGTTTGTCATGAAAATATTTAATTTATGAAGGTATATGTGTTACTGCTCCGACATTTTGTAAGAGAGTACTCACTACACGAAAAAATTAGCTTTTGCAAAATATCTCTTAAACGACCGAATATATAACCATCATATTTGCAGGTAACTAGTAATATTATGGGCCGTCTTACAATTTACGACTTAAATAACTAAAGCTCTGGTTTTCAACACGGTGGCAATTTCAATATTTTAGATAAATTCGATATAAACAGTAGTCTAGTATGATAAACACCGACAAATTCCTCCCACTTTTCGTTAGGAAAATTAAACCGAATAGATTAATGAGACATATGATCGACGATACTCTGCAAAGGGTTTTACGAATTCTTGAATGTGTAGTTGAGACACACAGGTCCATTGTAATCATTACAAATGTGTCTGAAATGGAGGAATGACATCCACGATAATGTGTTGTTGAACGAATATCTGCAACCCCTGCGAAACAAGTCGCTGCCATATAAATATATTATATATGAAATAAACGTCGCAACTCTGTTGCCTCACACAAATCTGTCATGCTGAATATTAATTGGTTTTCCAATGACGGTTTATAAGCGAGAAGGTTGAAACTAACGGGAATGATTGTCTAAATGCCACCGCTCGCGGGTTATTCATGCGTGCTTGCCAGGTACGGCAATCTGAATGGTTTCGACATAATCTTGTCTCTTCTTAGTCGTAGAGAATTTTGTTAATTAATATTTGCATAGCGTCGTGTTCCCTGGGCATTGCTTGCATCGACTGTTAAGAAAAATTACTTCATTATTCCTTCAAAATTATGGATTTTCTTCAATTACATTAGACAAGAAAATTTTCTTTCTTCGAATATTCCATCAACACAACATTTATAAGCATCTAATTAGAGAATAAAATTTTTGGTAAGCACCACTGTGGTAATACTGTATCATTCAAGTTCTCTAATAAACTCAACAATTTTTTTAAAATCATTTCAGCTGATTACTATTAAAAATTTACCATAAAACCCAGTAATAATAAACCAACACATGATATGTCATCTCAAAGTCTTATTACATGCAACGATGCAATTAAATATCGGAAGAAATAAGACATTTATTATAAAAAAAAATTTACAATCTCAAAAAAATAGTAAAAAGAGTGTTGAAAAACATTTTTAAAAAGTACTTACAGAATTAAAATTGGAGAGAAATTAAATTTACCAACGGAATGAAGTCAGATATTGTGACGAACAGTTTCGTGACGTTATCATGATTTTTTTTTTTTTATTTTGAGTAAAATATATGGTTTAGTTTACGTGTATAAAGCCCTTCATAAGAAAAATGTATTATTTTCGGTAGGCCTACCGTTAAGGTGGAGGCGTAGTTATTGACATACATGTTATGAGTTACAAATAATTGTAAGTTAGACATCTGTCAAATCCTATGCACTTCTGCAATGTAGGAATAAATCTCAGTGGAAAGTCTTGTTCAGAAAAAAAATCTTCTTCGGTTATTTAAAATTCCTTTTGACAATAGTGTTATATGTTCTGAAGTTTTTGAAACGTGAATGGACATTTAAACCCTCATACGTTGACAATTCCGGTGAGTGATCTATGTCAACAGTAAACGTATGTAGTAATGGGTTTCGTTTCATTCGTGCGTGCACGGATATACTAAAAAATTAACAAGGACGAATTTGTGAGTTAATTCTGCGGTTTTAGAGAGCTGGAGCACCCTTATCGAACGTACAAGTTAATCAGAAAATCGGCACATGCGTTTCCGCACTGACAGTTACAGCAACGAATAACGGACTCGAATTATTTAAACGCAATTACGTTCGTCGGCTTGTGTCACGGGATACAGCGCATACAAATGATGTTTACTGTAAACGAAAAATTTAATTCATTGCACACCTAAAGCGGAGTTGAATTAACAGGCTGTTTATGAGGCAATTGTTCCATTAATTAGTTTTCCAATTCACAATAATTGTTCGAGGAATTGGAGTGAATCTGGATTATTAACGTACGCACGGTTGAATAAAATAAACATTTCTAAATACGTTATTTTTGTACGAGTTTTTTTTTTTTTTTTAGCCGGAATTTATCGTACACGGCACTTGAAATTTAAAATAAATATAAAATAAATAATTTTATCAGGGGCCAGACGGGAGATTGAAAATTCACAATTTTAATTACTATGTAATAACAAAATCTTCTAGCATTACATAAAATTTGTATCGCTTTAAATTTCATCTTCAGATATATTCTAGTGCGTTTTAATTTTAAACGAATATACCGCATCTTTTAAGACCATAGTCGACTGCAAAGCAAAGCTGAACTCGTTTAACAACAATTAAAGGGAAGTTAATTGTGTGACAAAATTAGACACGTAGAGGAAGATTTTAGAGTGACAAAGCTCCAGTTCTAATTGACCCACTGGTAATGGGATTCCTTTGAAAGAAGTCTACAGACAACTACTTCTGAGAATGTTAAACCACAATAATGAATCTAATAATCGTGCCAGTTGGAAGTGTTCATTATTATTCACTCGCGAGGTAACCATGCCCCCAAGTTAAAATCCTGAATATCTCTTACTGGCTGTAAAAGAACCATTATGATTATTTCATTAAAGAAACCTGTATTTCTGGCACACAAAAAAACAGGTGAGTGGAAGAGGGTCCTTAAAAATTTTAAAATTAAAGTCAGTTAAATGTTTGACATATTATTGCAAAGATTTTTTTTTTTTACATTTCCTTTTTAATAAGTCTCATAAACATTACTTGCCTATTTAACAGTATCACGTAAATTATTATCAAATCATTAAATTAGATATTTCTTAACGTACCGCGCCAAGATCTTTATATTACATTGATATTTAGTTAATATTCTACAGGAAGGCTTTAATCAAAGTTCAATTAACGGTATTTTAATCAAGTAATATTGGAAAATGTCGAAACCATTTAAACGTATATGTAGGGCACTAATCAAATGAGGTTGCAGGTATGCAAAATGTCGCTCCTGTTCGAAACAGAAAACAACCATTCTATAAAAACCCCAGCACGTGCGCGAAATTGCAGCATAGTGATTCGAGTCCATTGCGCGATGATTTCCCGTTATAATTTCCATGTGGTCATGAATGTTTACTGGAACCTGTTACAAAATAAAGCGGTAATAAACGACACTGGTAACACGTGCCAGCCATTATCATGTTCTACTTTAATTTTTTTTTTGCTATGCAAAACACGTGGAATTAATTAAAACTAGACAGTCAGTGCGAACACACACACACACACGCACACATGTTCAGAATTGTAAATTTCATTTTCCCAGTTTTAAAAAAATAATGGCGGCGCCAACGACGACCACGGCGCAGTTCCAGGAAGTGAAAAACGGGCGGACCTTGGAAGTTCCAGCGACCTGGAGCCTCCAGCTCCAGCGTGGTTTAGTAATAACAGCTGCTTGCTGGAAGTTTGATGAGTTGCGTTAATAATGCATCGCACGTTTAACAGTGCGTGTATGAAATTTTCATGAGTTCTACTATGCTCCCCCCCCCAAAACACCCCTCCCCCTCCAACTCCTCCACACTTACTCTCATCAGGCTATGTTCGTAAAAAAAAATCGCAGTTCGCTATTAAATTCGGAATTGTTTCTTTCTCCTATGAAACTTTCGTTGGCAGCGCCATGGCATGTCTGTAAATTTAACCTATGAATGTAAATCAGTTAATATTGAGACAATCTCAAATAACACTGAAATATCGGTATTTTGTCTCCATAGGTTTACAAGATTCATTATCATGGACTCATATATCAATGTTTCTGTATCAACATAGCTCAATAGGGCATGTAAAATTTTAACTAGACAAACACACGAGCTCCCTCAAATGGTTTCATACAGCTGCTCGTGCGGCGGCGGAAAAGGTACAATCGCTTCATCATGTTTAAATTTTACCTTGAATTAACATGAGCCCCAAGTGGCATTTAAAGCTATACAAAAGTTGCTGCCGCCTTGTACACTACATATTTATTGGCGGAAAATTTTGTTACACAATACATCAGGCCACAAATATTTTATAAAGTGGACTATTAGTCACCATCAAATTTTGTTCGTTCCTGATACTCATTCCCCATTCATGTGGGAGATAGCGAGTATTACGAGACTTAACCCAACAGCATTGGATCATTAGAATGGATTGACCCTGAATATTATCATTACATGAAAAATCCATAAGCCGCTCGTACATAAGATATACGGTAGCATGATATATAAAATATGAATACCTCACAGCGAGATGCTTTGAAATATTTCACTTCGACATTGCAACCACGTAATTGCAAGGATTAATATGATTAAAATCCAACATGAACCTTCTATAAGATTAATATTTATAGCCCTTGAAACAACGTTGGGAAGACTACAACTTGACTGATGACTAGAAAAGCTTTTCCAAATAATTTTATCCTAAATGGCAGCTGCGAAGGATATTTTAATTACGACCACCTTCTAAAGTATGGGCTTAGCATACCAATACACACACATATTAAATGGAATCCAAATGAAATAATATTTCAATCTGTCCAAAAACTGTAAAATACCAGGGAGCTCAGCGATTCAAATCTAGTTCCGGGTCTAAAAGCCCTTCATATGAAAAGAGTCCTAAGTTGAAATAATTCAACGGTAAATTAAAAAAAAAAAAAAAAAAAAAAAAAACCAGAGTACACTTTAATGGAAGCGCAGCCAGGCAAATACAAAACCACAATTCAATACCGGTGTGCAAAATCTGGGCTGCAGTGTGTCGTGGCCGAGACTCGAGGCAACAGAAAATTGGGAAAATTATTAGGACAGAGGCCGCAACCAACTGTCACATAAAAAAAAAATCATATTCTGAAAACTCTAACCTTCTCAGTAGATTCGACATTATTACAGCACATCATTAACAGCTTGTCCTGCTAAGCAACGTTCCAATTGCGCCATGGCAAACTTCATAAACGAGACCACAGCTAAGACTTTTGCCAGTAATAAGGAAACACTCTTGCAGTCTCTGACACGACTCACCATTCATGTTTAGTAGAGCACAGTGGCAAATAACAATGATGACAACTGCAAGGGTTGAGGACCCACGTCACTATACAGAACGTAGTTAGTAACAACCTTTCCACACACGTACTTCCTGATCTCTAAATGCACACGTGTTTGATGAGCTGTCGTTTGGTGGCGCCTGCCAGTGACGTGACGTGACGTGGGGTACATACGAAGGTAAGGTAGAATATTACGAGGACAGGTCGTGCAATGCCTTAAGTAAGCTAGCTCGTCGTGTATGAGGCAAGAATACCAGAAGTGGGTAGGAACAAGGCTGGGAATGAGGAGTGGGGATACCGGCCTCCGGCCGAGGCTGATAGCCAGAGAACAAGGCTGGGAATGAGGAACTAGAGATACCGGCCTCTGGCCGAGGCTGATAGCCAGAGAACAAGGCTGGGAATGAGGAGTAGGGATACCGGCCTCCGGCCGAGGCTGATAGCCAGAGAACAAGGCTGGGAATGAGGAACTAGAGATACCGGCCTCTGGCCGAGGCTGATAGCCAGAGAACAAGGCTGGGAATGAGGAGTAGTGATACCGGCCTCCGGCCGAGGTTGATAGCCAGAGAACAAAGCTGGGAATGAGGAGTAGGAATACCGGCCTCCGGCCGAGGCTGATAGCCAGAGAACAAGGCTGGGAATGAGGAACTAGAGATACCGGCCTCTGGCCGAGGCTGATAGCCAGAGAACAAGGCTGGGAATGAGGAGTAGGGATACCGGCCTCTGGTCGAGGCTGATAGCCAGAGAACAGGAACGGCAGAGGCGCTATTACCTTCGCAACATTAAACCAGTTTCGTAGTGTCGTTTTTCCAGGAATGTACAGTACAGGCTGTACTGCATGGCACTGCGTGGCATTGAGCCGAATTCAAACATAGAGTACGATCCCTGCTTACTGGACTTTAGGTTGGTCAGATGATTTAGGCCCTGGCGCAAAGGCGGTTGGTTGTGGAGGGGGGGGGTCTTTGTTAGTGGTGTTGGTAATTTCCGGTTGGCTTACGATGTGTTCCATGGCAAAATAGGATGGTGTAAATTTCTTCACAGCTGTGTCGAAAGATATCAGCGAGTTCTTAAGAGATGTGTAGCAATATAATTAACTATTGCTAAAAATTGAATTTTTATAATTTAGTGGATAATACTTTCATTTTAAATGACAGCAAAGTTTTAAATAGGTCTCACTTAAGTAAGAAAATTTAAAACATTATTTTCTTACTCTATAAATTAGCTGTACTGCATTTTATAATATAAAAATACTCATAAAGCACACTGAAATTAGTATTCTTGCAATCGCTTTATAAAGCCTGAAAATATATTGATTAACTTTCGCATTTATATTTTAATACGTGGAATTTTTAATAATAAATATTGTTTTTGGTGAGTAACATGCAGTTGGATAAAAATATTTTTTTTTCCCCACGATTATTTCCTGCCATTTCAAAGCTTTTCCGCTCTCACTCGTTCTGAACTAGAGAATGTTCTCTGATTGGTCGGTTTTGTGGCAAAAGTTCAGTTGAGACTTTGGCGGCTCTTAGCAGTCGACGAGGGTGAAGTGAGGTGAGAATGGAGCAGCGCTGGGATGAAAGGCCGGGGGAAACGGGAGATCTCCGAGAAAGCCCGCCGACCAGCTGCATCGTGCGGCACGATTTCCACGCGCGAAAATCCGGGAGCTACCCCGCAGGGAATAAAGCCGATTTCTCCCAGGTGGAAGGCGAGTAGTCTAACCACTATACCAACTCGCCCTCCCCTCTTCCCCTCTACACGCCACGACTGAAAGCATGGAGGAAATGCTCTGAAGTTTTTTTTTTTTTTTTAGCTAATGGCGTATGCATCACCGCTTCTGAGCAGTCCAGTACGTTGCTGGTTAGTCAACTATATGTTTCTGTTTCAAAGAAAAGCGCCACTGGACATACAAATAGTCAACACATTTTTCAGTCGCCTAGCGCTTGTACGTGCCATTAACAGTAAACCTGTATCCGGAAGTTAATTGCTTTTCTGGAGAAGAAGAACGCGATAATACAACTAGATTCGTAATACAGTTGTTTACAAGTAAGTTTTGCGACATCTTGTTACAGCACTACATTATCAGGAAACTGCCCTAAATCGATAACTAATTGATAGAGACCTGCAAAATTCACGTTATTATTTGAGGATATTTTAAACTTCAAACACGTGTACTTTTGCAATAAGTTTGTTCGACACGCCCCGGGCAAATCTGCGCCAGTGAATGAACGCTTCGCAATTGTGTAGCCCAATCACGTGCATTTCAGTCGGAAAGGGGGTGACTCAGGACTGTGCAGCAGCCAATGGAGAAACGGCGCAGGCTGCAGTATGTTCAGTATTGTGAAGTTTAGCCTAGTTGCGAATAATAACGCGAATTTGGCAGGTCTCTACTAATGGATTACACGTGTGCTATGATACTCCTCGGTGCCTCCATTTTGCGATTGCAGGAGAAGGGAATGGCTGATGAACCGTCAGTGATTATAGATAACCAGTACTCTGGTTGTGTATTCATCGATACCAGGGGTGTATCCAGGGTGGGGGCATATCGGAACATACCATCCCTACCCACCCCTACAACGATATATAAGTAAAATATAAAAAAAAAATATAAAAAAAATACTACTTTAAAATTTTTTGTAAACATAAGACATGTGTGATCTCCCTTGAACATGAAGGATATTTATAGCATTTTGTGGTTTCATATCTGTATCTTACCCCATTGGTTTTAAATCTTTTATTGAACTAATAATTTCTAATATCACAGCTTTCATATTATTTCCCAAAAATATAAATTTCAAATCCCCCAACCCCTCCCCCCCTGAAATAAATTCTCGGATACATTTCTGATCAATACGTACGCTTTATAACGATGAAAAGAAATTGGTTTCCGCTAAATAATCATACACAATTTTCTCTTTCAGAAGCGAAGAAGGTTGTGGAGCTAACAAGCCAAAAAATCCACGTAATAGCAAAGGAAAATTAAGAGGATTTCACATTTAGCGGTTTCCTTTATCAATTAATGATAACAAAAAATTAAATAAAAATTACGGATAAAATATGTATATTGCTTATAATAAACTACGGCTTTCTGTCTCGGTGTATATTTGTTACCAAAAAAGCCCATAATTTTAAAAATAACTGTTGCCAAAAACCGTGTATGACGACATTACGTTTACGTTTCATTGCACATGTCCCATGTGAAAGAGAAAAAATGAAAATGAAAATTATATTTTCAGATATAACGATGTATAAATCCTATGTAACGTTTTCAAATATTGCTTTCAGTTTGACTCACGACAATTCTGATGAATGTTCGACGGAACATGGCCACCAAATTTTCCCACCAATGAGAGTTTGTCGTATATATCTTCATTTATTTAAAGAGGAGTAGTATAGTTTTATTAAGTCTATTATGATAGTTAAATTTGTGATTAAAATGTTATTTTCAAATTTTGATTGTGTTACTGTGCTGCAATGCAATTTAGCATACGAAACAAGCCTAAAGTGTGGTTATTTCACATTTATACATTTTATTTATAAATCTTTACTGCAGTGGAATGTAATGCCTCCATTATTATAATTTTATTCGAGAATCAGACTTTTTCATGATATTCAGACAAAATCTTTAATATAATTATTTTATATAGTCCGTATAACCATGCTCTACTGGCTCATGGTGTGTTAGCATTTTGAGGGGTCGAAGAAATCGCTTTTTTAATGTAATTAGCACAATACGAGAGGCATTTAATCAGATTCTGTAAAATTCAGTTCTTACTAAAAACCACTCATGGCGAAAGTTGTATTTTCAAGCGCGTATCGCAGGGAGTACGTGTCTAATAATAATAACAACTAAATTAAATATTAAAGATAATGCGGCCTGTGTGTGTGTGTTTTCTTTTGGTCAGTCCAAAAAGAAAACCTGGAAATGTTCTCCCGCGCTATCTTTGCGGCCATGCGCCTCACTGCAAAATGTTACCAGATATTCTCCGTTACTACGTGACACCTTCAGTCTGAACCAAATTCACCACTTCGTAACGAAAATTTATTACAGATTTCACGGTATAATATTACATGCTTATTATTGTGTATTACTGCCACTCCCACCCCACCCCCTCCTAATAATCTTATACACAAGCTGTCAGCCTGGGAAAATCAAACTTCCCTAAGCTCATATGTGTATGGCATATCATACGTTACTAATTCGTATAGTACTTTATGTGCCTTAAACTCTGAAAACTGCCATTTTTCTTTACATAATATTACCAGTTTTATTGTGATTAGGATTACTTACATATTCCTGACGATTCAAACAGAATTTTTTTTTTAAATTGCGATTTCATTATCACTAACTTACTGCAACATTTTAAACGCTTGGCGAAATTTCATATATACTTTAACTGTTTCCTCACTTTCTTACTCAATTCCTTTATTATTATTCCTGTGCTTTGTAAGTTGAAATTGACAAAGAACAAGGGGCCGCGGTGGTTAAGTGGTCAGACTAATTCCCCCCCCCCCCCCAAAAAAAAAAAAACGAACCGGGTTAGATTCCTGCTGGCATCACTCCCGGATATTCGCATGTGGGAATCGCCAGACGATGCCGCTGGTCGGCGGGTTTTCTGGGGGATCTCCCCCCCCTTCCCTCCTTTCACATGGACGACCTGGCATTCAATCGCTTCCCCATACTCACCTCGTTTCGCCTTCATCATCTTTCAAGACTACCAACTTAAGAGCCACCAAAATCTCTCCACTCTGCTACAGGAAGAACCAATCAGAGTACTTTGCCTCTGGAATGATACTGAATTCAATAACCACCACGTGACTCCTTCACTAAAAGTAATGACCATAACTGGGGATAGGAAAAATTCGCGAGTTCAGTGACCTGTACGCTAGACTCCAAAGTCATGTGTATACTCGAGCACCAGATGTTTGTATATTGGCTGTTGCCCCATAGAGTATGGCACTCACTGCTTGTTTCCTTGCAAGTCTGCTATTGGCTCAGAGTCGTCCAGGGCGTGTCTAATAAACTGCGATCCAATTGCAAAGTCAACTTCAGTGTACAAGTGTTTGATGTTTATCTTGTCCTGAAATGAACTCGCGAAATGTTTCCATCCCTGGTCATAACTAAAGACCTGCATAATTCGCGTTATTATATTGGGGCATTTTAAACTTCCAACGCATGTATGTTTTTGCAATAAGTTCGTCATTGGAGCATATTTTATTTGGCACGCCCTGAGTATCTGCGCCAATAAACGAACACTTCACAATTATGTGGTCCAATCACGTGCAGTCCAGTACGAAAGGAAATGACTTCACATCTCTGCAGCAGCCAATGTAGAAAAGACACCGGCTCGAGTATATACAACGCTGTGAAGTTTAGCTTGAGGATAAGTAATAACACGGATTTCGCCTGCTCGCCTCCCACCGAGGGGATCCGGGTTCGATCACCGGCCGTGTAACTCTTTGATTTTCGCATGTGGGAACCGTGACGGACGATGGCGCTGGTCGGCGGGTTTTCCCTGGAGATCTGTATTCCCCCGCCCTTTCATTCCGGCGCTGCTCCATACTGCCCTCAGTCACTCTCATCAGCTCTTAAGGCCTCGATGTTAAGCGCCGTACAAACCTTTTCACTCGTCCGAACGTTGATATGATGTCAAGTGTTTCAAAATGCACTAGAAAAATATATTCTTTTCCTCGAAATCTGGTGTAGCTACTAAAATGTACGTTCATACGTTTTAATGCAACTAGTCATCGGATTAATTCGCAGAGTGATAGTTTTTCTAGATAAGCGTTCGGAGATGGTAGAACTTCCAGAACTATTAATCTTTCTTCTATACGATCTTACACAGATTTTTGTTTCGCTCAATAATGTAAAATGCAACAGAATTACGTGGAGCAGATGGAAGCCTGCTTATTTTAAACGAAGCGAGAAGTTGGTGGGTTCGGCGCAATATATTTCGCGGGAGTTGCAGAAAGAAAGGAGAACGTAAGAAGCAGCTGCGGATAAAGAAAGGGAGCGGCGAGTGAAGTCTGGCGAGCCAATAGGAAGTTCACAGCCGTCGCTAGGTCGTAATTTAGCGCGCGAGATGTTGTGCGAGAGATCGAGTCGAGTTCGGCATCGCTACAGCTCGTCAGCGCTGCTAGCTCTGACACGAGTTCTGCCTCTTCGTTTTGTTACGAAGTGATCAGGCCTTAGTTGAACGGCATGCCTGATCACACCTTCAAACATTGAACCAAGGCACGGGCGTGATTTCAATAACACCTTGCGAAAGGCAGTTGCAGATACCCCCTCCTCCGACCATAAAATGGCGCCGAAAATATTAAACAGCATACCCGATATAGGCCAACGTAACACTGGGAGCGGCGTCTTTTGCCATTGGGCCAGCGGACCAAGAAGGCATGGAGATGGGACTGTCCGGCCGTCCGTAACTGCCTCCTAGAATAATCCTCCGGCAATATGAAAAAGGTGGGTTCTTTCCAATTAAGTGACGTGCGGAAGTAAAATATATTATATTTAATTAGCATATTGGTATTCAATTTAAGCTACCCCGATCAATAGTCACGTAAACAGTTATTGTATAATCCTTATATTCAATAATCCCCATCTTATACTGTTGTGCTCTACCTAAACATGACTCGTTATTTAGCTTCGCCCATAGCCCCTTTCAGGTATGAATTGACTGAAAAGCTAATTCGTAACAATTTGCAGGCGCCACTCTTGAAAGAGGTTCAGCCACGTTGATAGATTACTGTGGAAAAATACGTTCTATTAAACATCCTCAACTGTAATGGAAGGTTTCAACCTATATATCTTGGAAATAATACCACACTTCAGGCTGCAAATATAGGAAAGGCTGAGCGTCATTACTGTAGTAAGATAGGGAACTCCCCCCCCCCCCCCGCCTCTTCATGTGATTCGCCTTTGAGCAAGTGTAGGAAAGCTGCTAGGGATGCACGGGAAAAAAATTTACCGTTCGCTCTTTCTCACTGTTTTTCATCGACGAGGAAAATTTTTTTACAAAGTTCTGTTTCCGCATCTAGGGCAGGGCGACAGTTAGAAAAAAAAATTCCCTCGTGGCCACGAAAACAGGTACAAAATGTAATCTCAGGAAGTGCCAGAAGAAATCTTAAATAATCACGGCGCGGAAAATTAAAATTCTTTTATGAAGTATTAGGAGCGCAAACACAAGCCGGAGGAGAGCACTGGCGGAAGGTGATAGCAGACTATTTTCTGAAGGATAAAGGGGAATGGATTTAAAAAAAACCGCAGCGTGAAAGGCTTTCTCCTGCAAGTAATTAGTGAAGGCGCCGTAATGTATGGTAGAGGAGGTAGGGGGGGGGGGGCGCAGGAAACTTTGTCAACTGCCTTGGCATTTGTTTACCCTCACTTCCACAACTTGTAAAGCAAGAGCCTCGTTTTTATTTTCTAACACTTCAAGGACATCCCATATCCAACGGCGTTCCACAAGAAACGGAATGGACAGATTTAGGCGCGTCTTAACATCGAGGTCTTTAAAGCCAATGAGGGTGAAACGACATGAATGGAGCAGCTCCGGAATTCCATGGCGGGAGAAGCGGGAGATCCCCGACAAAACCCGCCGACCAGCGGCATCGTCCCGCACGATTCCCACACGCGAAAATCCGGTGACCCGACCAGGGAGTGAACCCGGTTCGCCTTGGCGAGAGGCGGGGCGTGCTAACCGCTCAGTCACAGTGGCCCCTTGTCCTGGAAGTGTTGCCGACTGTCTACAAAGCACACAAGTTTAAAGTTGTTCTTCAAAGACCTGTCCATATGGTATTTTAGCCGATGTGATTTTAGACATCTTAGCACTTAGATAACTATACACTAGTGCAGCTTGGACGATTCTGGTGTTATTATTCCTCTACCTATAAACATGAAGATGTCGTGGATACAGCTGCATTGTTTCCCCGATTTGTATCACGAATTTATTAGGAAGCAGCATATCACCCACAACGTAATATTTGTATTATTATTGGGACTGACACGACTGACAGTGCATCCTGTTTTACATACGAGACGACATCTGATTGGAACACCGACAATCAGACACTCCAGTGGCTGAGAGCCAACCAATAATGAAAGTCCGGTGTCGAGTTGACCAATAGGGCAGCGGCGAGGGAGAATCGATACCAAAAGAACTTGGTGCACTTAATGTTCGATATAGACAACTCACTTCTTTATAGTTTGTCTTTGACGCTGGTTGAGGTAGAGCGCTTATAAGTCTTTGCTCATGTACCCAGCATTAAACTACCCCAACTGTCGAAGTCACATGGTCAACAGGATGAACATATTTGTTTGTATCTTAATTTTCAAAAGACAAGCACTATTATATTAATAAAATACTTTTACCAATTTGAGTTAAATCAAACTGCATTACAAATTGTTTATATTAAGTGTAAAATCATCACACAGCACTTGTTCTCTAAACAGTGTTATAACCTCAAATCCAATCCAC
Organism: Dryococelus australis; assembly: GCA_029891345.1. NCBI lineage: Eukaryota > Metazoa > Arthropoda > Insecta > Phasmatodea > Phasmatidae > Dryococelus > Dryococelus australis. Next base: position 12,064,879 of record CM056994.1, on the reverse strand, counting down.
GACTATTCTGATAATCGTATTGGCAGAAAAGCAATAGAATGTTGGGACACGGAGACGAGCTGTGCGCAGCCAGAGGGACCGTTCTACCTCACCTCCAGTCTATGGGCGAAACTGAGGCCATCTTCCCCGCCACAGTGACTTTTGTCACGGCTCTAGGGTTGTTTCTGTCACGAGTTGCGGCGTCACAGAGACAACGACCGCGGCGACCGCTTCAGAGATTATCGATTTCCACTTACCGCGTCGATTATCGCTGTCGATGTGTAAGGTCGCCGTGCCGTGTCACTGGCGCTGCTGAAGATGATATGAAACGCCGAGCTGGGAGGGCCTCTGCGAAGGCAGTTTCAGTGAGGAAGAGACTGCTGCCCCGTGGAAAACATATGGTCACTTTCTGCCTTGTTACGTCAACATGTATATTAGATTCATTTTGTAATTTATATTGTCGTGGTGTTCAACGCTTTTGAGTGCGGTGCAGATTTACAGACAAATAAGACATGCTAGAAGTGAGTCACCTATATGCACGACATCATGGTCATGAGTTGTGCCGATCTCCCCATTCCCATTTACAACTATCCTATTGGTTCAGACAACACCGGACAAGCCTACTATACTGTACATCGCGCTGTACTGGCCAGCTCTCGGCAAGTATAGTACCGACTTGGAAGTGCACCAAGCAAATGTTCTTTCCTATGAATAGTAGTTTACAATACATTACGTTTATTTAAATAACTAGCAGTCCGCCATCGCTTCACTCACGTTTTATATAGTTATTGAAATACATACTTATATATGCGACTCCCCGTGACTACCTGTGACTACCCGTGACTACTTGCGAATTTATGATGTTAAGATATCATTAAGATCCACTGAGCTACTGCGGCCCCACATGACAGTGTTCTAACCACTGGGCCACTACGGCCCCACTAGGTGTGTTATTCTAACCACTGGGCCTCTGCGGCGCCACTTGATATATTTCTATCCGCTGAGCCACTGCGGCCCCACTTGGGATCGCTCTACCAACTGGGCCACTGCGGTTCCACTGAGCATTGCTCTAACCACTGGGCCGCCGAACCCTCATACGCCACCGAATGGCCTGTGTGTCGTGAGACCGGGAGCCTATACTCCTATAACTCACATGGTGTTTGTAAAGACAAAATGCACCCAGACACGTACTCATATCACAGGGTAAGGTGGCGGGGGCGCCGTGTAGCTGTGGTTTCTTGGTCACCAGACCCGTGTTAAGGCTGTTTAAGTTGTTGCCTATTTTTAAATTAAGTTACGTGTAGTTGTATTCGGCGAGGGAGTGAGGCTCCCCTCCAGCCTCATGGCTGGAGTGAATGTTAGTGTTGTGATGTCTGTGTAATATGTTGGTCTGTTGTTTGCAAGTGAGCTATCTAAACTTGCGTTTTTTGTATAAGTGCGTCCCTAGTCTCCCGGGGGCAGCCCACGGGGTACGTTTCATCGTTTCAATGTGTAGTGTAGGAGAGAACTTAAAAATTCATAGTCAAATGTGTTTGTGCTGATGGCTCTTATTCAAAGATATCATATTCTTATTAACATTTACTTTTACGTACACTTATGGCACACTTCTGTTTTGGCGCTGATAGCACTTTAATTTTTTTTATTAAGTTTTTTTTCAGGATGATATGAATAAGGTAATTGTAATGTTAATTGTGTGCCATGTTTTTTCATTCTGTTACCTGAAAAGAAAAATAATATTTTTTCTATAATTAAGAAAGAAAAGGTTGTGGGGGGGGGGGGGAGAGAAAGTTTTGAATTTTTTTTCCCCTTTAATTTCGTTGAGCACTGAGGGTGCAAACCTGAAAGAAAGGTGGTCGTTATTAGTGCATAATCTAGGGGGCCCCTGGTACCATAGTCCAGTCGGATTTCTGGTAAAAGCAGGGCTCCCCTCTTGTGCCTTCTTGGTAGTCAGCTTCTCCCCGACCTGAAACAGACTATCAAGTCGGTGCGTCATTGTGCGTACATGATAATATAAGTATTTTATTGTGTTCTTGAATTTTTTTAATGGATTTTTTATTATTTTTTATTATTTTTTGTTCTATAAATATGGTTGTCCTTTTTTTTATTTTATACATATGTATACATATATATATATATTTTTATGTTTTTCTATAATTTTTATTATAAATTACCTATCCCGGTATGTCCAGTGTTGAAAGCTAGCTAAGTGATATATACAGTGATGGTAGTGATTATTGCGAAGTCACCCCATATGAACACTATTCCCTGGGCCAGTGCGAGTGCCACTAAGCCTGATTCCCGGGTGGAGGTGGGGCAGGTCTCCTTGCCCGAGAGTCCAGGCAGTTGACCCCTGAAACAGCCCACCTCTACTTCCTTTTTGTTGTGTTTGTGTGTGTAAGAAGTTATGGCGCGGTGTGCTTCGGTGAGTGTAGTGAATATATCGTGCACCTCATAGGTGGTGCGGTCGGCATGCGCGCTCTACCGACGCATGCTACCCGATCTTTGAGGGGGGGGGGGGGAGTCGGCTGCTCAGACGCAGGCGCCGGGCCGTCTTTCCCGGGCTGTGAACTACTTACACTTGTATACCTTTCATTGCACGAGCAGCTGTCACCTCGCGGCTCACTGCTCTCCTAATGCCGGGTTTTTTGGTAGCGCCGTCATATTTATAGCCTCGCGGGGCCGTGCGCTGTGATTGACCTGCTTTACCGACCAACCAGCGGGCGGGCCCGTTCCTACTTTCGCAGTGTTCAGATCAGTTTAGGTTTTTTGAATTTTCCTATGCCTGCGGGATCATAATTAGCCAAGTTTTTAATAATTTTATTGTCATGCCCTTCTAAATTATTATACAGATTTTTATTGTTGTCTACGATTATTTCTTTAAAATATTTTGCGTAGGGCAGCTCATGGATAGTTTGATTGGGTGTGAATCTGTCTTGGTTAACTATCACTCTCAAATATTTATTTTGTACAGTTTGCAATTTGCAGTGTACAATCTGAATTTTGCAGCATGTCCCCATACCTCACATCCATACAGCATAGCTGGGAGTATTATTTGTTTATATATTAAAAGTTTTTTGCTTAGTGGGAAGTTATCTGTATTTAAAATGGTGTATAGCAGTTTAAGTTTGCCTAGTGCTTCATTTCTTGCGTTATTTATGTATGGCTGTCAAATTAATCTATTGTATAATGTTATGCCTAAATATTTTGCAGTTTTAACCAACGAGATATTTTGATTAAACAGTATTAGTTCTTTAGATGATCTTGGTAACATTTTAGTGATTATTATTGTCTCGGATTTTCGAGGGTTAATTTTAATTCTCCATTTGGTGTACCATTTTTCCAGAGTAGTAAGTTGTCTTTGTAGGGCTGCTAAGGCATATTTTACATTACAATGTTGTTTTATTATTGCAGTGTCATCTGCGTACATTTGAATGTTAGCGTTAGTTCTGGCGTCTGTTATAGGGATGTCAGCCGTGTAAATACTGTAGAGGAAAGGGGAGAGTGCCCAATCCCTGTGGAACTCCTGCTGTTGCAAATTTATTATTAGAGTCTGCTCCGTCTAGTGTTACGTAAAATCAATTGTTATTTAAGTAGTGTGTACTGGGCCTCTGTGGCCCCTCTTGATGTATGCGTATGTCCCTCAGGAAGAATGTAGCTTTCTAACAGTGAAATAATTATACAAATCGGCGCTGTAGTTTTGGTAGATCATTTTTTGAAAGCAACCAAATATCTCAATCTTCCCCGTCATGGTTTACAAATTTTGAAATTTCTCAAGGACGTTTTTTCTTTTTGAATTTAACACATCTGTGACCATCTGGAAGAATGTATCTTTCTAATAGCGAAATAATTATAACAATCGGTGGTATAGTTTTCCAGATTACTCGAGACATATAAACAAATAAACAAACTCGCATTACCTCTTTATAATATTAGTATAGATATATAGAATATTGGCGAATCATGTTTCCGATCACAATGTGACATATTATTAAACAAATGGTAGTTGTGTACGCCACAGTGGCTAGTATTCGCATAACATGGCGTGAAGCATTGAGGGGCCAATTGCAAGCAAGTACAGTTCCTCATGTATCCACCAATCAGTTGGGGGACTGGTCAGTGTGGTGTCTGCTAGCCACCAAGTATTTCAAATTGGGTTACTTACCAATGCTAGCACGAATCACCAATGGAGGCAGTTGGGTGAGAAACATGACACATCATGACAAAACACGTCGAGTTGGATTGTACAGCTTAGATGTAACGGTACTATAGGCTGTTCGCGCCAAAGTGAGCTTTGGTAATGGTGCTGTAACACACACATGAAACTTGCAAGCTATTTTATTTATACTTGTGTTCATGTATAATTAAAAATAAAAACTGAGCTGCGTAATCTTTGTTGACATTTGGGTGCATACGTACACATATTAAATGCGACAGGCATCAAGAACTGCTCGCTTTAATGCCAGACATTTATTTAATGCGAATATTTTCCTTCGAAACATATCTAGTAGCTCGCTGCATGTGTTCTATTATGTTATGATGTTTTTTAAGATGAATATGTTGACTATTTTTTTTACCGTAGGTCTTTCAAGATACTATAATCACGCCCGCATATAATACTGTAGTAATTTCGTCTTAAAACCCTTTGATAATCAATAACTATATCCTGTAATCCAAATTTGGTTAGGATATGTCGGGTAATCATCACAGTGCATGTAAATAGGCTTTTACTTTATGAACGGAACAAAATTGTTTAGGTAACATTTCCGCAGTATACACATGAAACAGAAAACCTGCGCGGATTATTTTCAGGACAAGCTAATCTTCACACACTTACAGACCTAATGCACATTTGAATTGGATTAGAGTTAACAAGGTTCACTCAGGAATGTGCGAAATAAAAACCAAATTTGCAAGGAAAGACGTTTGGGATCACCTGCTGTGTGTTTTGGACTTGATCGAGTATTCGTGTTACTGTGAAGTCTCGTCTATAGGCCATTGATTCTGAGAGGTCTCTTATTATCATACATATAAAAAAATTGTTTCACATAATGTATTAGTTAATGCTTTAGTGATTATCTCTTTATGTTTTCAAAGATCTCGCGTGTGTTGGCAAGGGGATTTATAACGTCACCTCCTTTCATATTTAAAATTATGCATGAGTTGGAAATAGTTTTTTCCAGTGGTCCAGTGGGGTCTGTTCAAATTTATCTTTTACTATTTGCTTCTCAGATCTGATAGAGGCCATTTAATAAATCCGAAGTTTTTCACCACTAGTTTACTTTAACTGAGATACATATAATGTGTAAGAATATATCCAGACAAAACTGAGCTGATAGAAATATTATTCGTGTTTTGTATGGTTTTTCCTCCAAAGCCGTGTTCCCTGCAGCTGTTAGCCACGCCCACTCCGCGGCGCGCGCCTGTGACTCGGGAGGGGGCAGCCTGCCGAACATACCCGAAGTGGGACTTGGAAACATTTTCAGCTACACGAGATCGCTCATTTTTTGTGACGAGAAGTGTACAGTGTTTTTGTTCGCGAAAAGATTTCAGGACAAGTTGTGTTCCAACACACTTTAGTTCAGAACCACTTAAGTGATTCGGTAACTTTAATTGTTGCATGTCTTGTCTGTGCCGCGAATCACGGACGGTCAGTATTGGAGAAACATAATTATGATTGGCTGTCGCGTGTAACGGACTGTCTTTACACAAAGTCTTCAACGGTGGCGGTATTCTTAATGTCAGAGAAAAGTTTTAGTTTGATCTTAATGTTTCTTTACTTTATGTTGCAATCTGTCGTCCAGTTGGCGGTCGTCTGTCCACGCCACGTCTCTCCACCAATCAGCAATGACGAGGCGAGAGACAAACAGTAGATTTTCTTTCGTACGTTTTTTTAAATAAACATTCAACACTTCCTACACTCTAGGCAATAATTGAATAATAACAAACAAAATATAATACTGAACATCGTTTAGAAACCAATGAAATATACTTACACATGATTTCTATCTCAATAAACCCCTATAACAAAGCTGAATTTGGAAATAATATTAAATTAATTGACAACATAAGCAAATATTCTGTAATAATATCTAATTATATATAAATATATAATGTGACTAACGGTAAATATAACCATTGAAAACCCGCAACGTTACAACAAATTAATCCTTAAACTGAACATGAAATTTTCTTTTTAAATGGTAGGAAAGAGAGGGACCGGGGTCCCACAAGAACTTACAAATTTCTATGAAAAAGAATTTCTGTTTGTAGCACAAGCAGTAACAACTTATAAAATACTGTATTTCATTCAGCGACCTGTAGTGTTATACAGCAAGAAAGGCGCTGCCTGATTGATTCTTGCTGCTATGCACAGCACCGACCATAATCTTACATATTCTGCAACATTCATAACTAAACGAGTATACTGCAGACAGTTAGATAAATAGATAAAGACTTGCGTGATTTAAGTAATTTTCCTGCAGTGTCATGTGTGAAAATACTTTCAAAATATGTCCTGTGTGTAAAAATCTGTAGTAACAGTACGTTGACATAAAGTGCTTAACCTATTAACTGTACAGCATTAATATGTTTTTATGGACTGTGTATAAGCACGATCACATCAGTGTAGTAAGATAGTATGTGGGCTGCAGTGAAATTTTACACACGCCTATGTGTAAATTAATAATAACAATTGAAATGGAAATACTATAATTGCTAATAAATAAAAATCTTCGACATATTTTCAAATTTGAAATGTGTCTGCCTTATTCTTAAAACCTCTATACTTAAGTTACGTTTTATACCAAACTCTTATGGTATAGAGAGGAAACATATTTTAACGCCTTAAATTACACATTAATTTTTCGTTTCATATGTTTAAAAAAAAGACATGTGTGGTGTGAATAGTAGTAGCTAATTTCTTATGTAGGCTATTCGCGGTAAAATATGCATTTTTGAAAGCCCTGCTTAAGATCTACTTGTATACTCGTTCTGTATTATTCCACCATATGTAAGATTAACATTGCCATGGGCCTCCATCACTTTATTCATGCATCGGTCAAGTGAAACTGTGAAATTATTAGAAAAGTAAATATTTTACAATATTCTCATTTTGACACTTCGATGCATTAAAAAAAAACGGAAAGCGAAATAAATAAATCAAGAAATGACAACTGGCTACCTAACATTTTTTATTCGGCGTTAAGATACGGAACTACTTCCCGTCTATCGTAACCAACTTAACTGGGCGCATGTCACTCGGTGCGCCCGTTAATGTATATGGAGGAAGAGGACGTATTTTTTTCTAACGTTGATTCCAAACGTGCTCACTTTATCGTGAACAGCATTTAAAAACTGACACTTAGGAACGTATGAAAAGGTTCCAGTATATCCACGACACAAGGAGCCATCAATTATAGAATGGTTTCAGCAGTAACCAGTAGCATTGCCGAATTAAAGGAGGTGCTAGCTTCTGAAACTGCACAGTACCGGCAATTTTTCACCTATTTGGCAACGTGCCACGCGTGAACGAGTACACGCGGAACAATATGTTCAGGGGTTAACAGACTGCAACGTATTTCATGTAAAGGCTGTTCGCTATAAAGTGAGCACTATTAAAATCAATCTTAGAAAGAAAACACTGCCCCTTTCTGAATACAGTTTAACTGGCGCACTGAGTGACACGCATCCAGTAAAGTTAGTAAATATGTATGTAAAGTAGTTCCATATCTCAACGTCGAATAATGGCTTTAGGCAACCATTTGTGATAATCAATTATTTCTTCCGATATGTGTTCATTTTTATATATCGTACTGTAAAAATGTACACAGTTATAAAATATTTACTGTCCTAATAATTCTGCAGTTTCACTTGACCGACGCTTGAATAAAGTGATGCGGCCCTTGGCAATGTCAATTTTACAAAAGGAGGGAGGATACACAACGTGCATACAAGTAGAACTTAAGCAAGGCTTTCAAAAGTGCTCATTTTACCGTGAACAGCCTATACTATATCATATATGTCAGTGAGTTGAGATTATTTAAAATAGCGTACGTAAATTTTCGATCGAGTCTCTGTAAAATTAGTTCAATATTCTAGCTCTAATAATGAACAGTAATATATTAACATTAATATTAATATAAACATTAATTAACATTAATATAAACAGTAGAAAATCGGTTATTTATAGTCGATTAATAAAAAGCACATAGATTACAAACCGTGCATTACGGTTTGAAATAAATTAGGTTTACAATTATTTTCTTGCAAAACAAAATTATTACATGCACAAGGAAATCTTGGAAGTGGTTGGTATCGAGCCTCCACCCCAGAACGCAACACATTTTCTTGTTTATTTTGGCTGACGTTCTACCAACTCTGCTACTTTGCCACTGAGAGAAACAGTCTCGCATTTGCGTAGTAACATAAACTTACAATAGCGAACGGCTGTAAGTTTCGTAATGCGGAAGTACTTCATGTGGTCGAAATATACACATATTATGCGTACGTAGGTACATGTCTTTGTAAGGCTCGAAAGTCATTATAAGTTAAGTTTATTTCATATCTTGTGCTTTGAAAGATAAATATAGTGGTTTTAACGGTGTTGTCGGTGTATTCTATGTATCTGCCATTTTACAATGCAACGAGATTTTACAGAATTAAACTGTTATTTTGAAGGGTCAGATTCACTAGTAATAACTGTGCTAATTAGACAGTAGAACGTTAGAAACAATGCAATATTTTATAACATTTGTCGTTTCCTCATTATTTGGTCTCTTAACTTGCAGGTATACCACAAAACTTTTGTTGGTGTAAATCCAACTTTCTTATTGAATCACCGCACTATCAAGTCAGTAAAATTATCACTGAACTATCTGTCACTAAAAATAACAGTTTAAATCTGTGGTGTCTCGTTGCATTGTACAATGGCGTATACTAGTGGACATCGATAAACTCGTAAATTGAAACCACTATATTTATCTTTTAAAGCACAGCATCTGAACTAAACTAAACATAGATTGACTTTTGAACTTTACAAAGACATGTACTTGCGTAGAAAATGTGTATATTTCGACAACAAGAAATACTTTCACATCACGAAACTTACAGCAATATTTGACATTACATTTTGTGGTTCAGTACCCATAATACGAGCACACGTCTGGCAATGATAAAGTAGGGCAGTGGATATGGCTGATCAGGATAGCTTCAGTATGCTTTGCTTTATGTGCGGAGGTTCGAGCCCAACCACCTCCAAAAACTTTTTGTGTAGACAATATTTGTGTTCTGCAACAAAATAAATCGTACCTAACTTCCATCAGATAGGAATGCTCTGTGCTTATTTATTAATAACAACTATAAACAAGTAATTTTATACTGCTTGAATTAGTAGATTTATTTTAACTGCTGAATTAGTGATATTTTTTGTACAGATTCCGGATGGAGCAGTTTCAACTGGCAATCAGTAAAAAATAACTGATTCCGATTTAGAGTGAAAATACAGCCTACAGCTTACTAGCTATGACAACCAAAGAAGTGTTTTGTCAACTTAAGTACAGCACGCATCATAACATTCCTTGCTTGAAACACCTGCAACCGTTAATTAAAGTGGGCCTGAAAGGGTTAACTGTGTCGAGTTTGATGAAATTCGGTTCACGCGTTCAGAAATTGAAAGAGGGGACATTTACGTGCAGAGATACACCCAGACGCACACGTATACACATACACACACAGCAACGCAGACAGGAGAGAGATCTCATAAGCCTTTCGTTCCTTCGGTAAGTAAAATAAAAACAGTATAGCGCGATATTTACACTGAGTTCTTCTCTAAAGTGTTGAATTATCAATAGGACGTCAGGAAACCTTACTAAGAGACAATTTTTTGCTTGCATAACTGTTTTGTGTAAAATTACATGATATTTTTACTGTGAGGTTGGTGTATTTTTAACACTATTTTATCTACTTGTAGACAAACCTCAGACGTTTAGCAGAAGAATTCTCGGAGAATGACGAAACAATATCTTCAAACACGTATAGGACATTTAAATCCAGTACCGAGTTGTATTTTCCGTAAAGAGTCATATTGGGTCTAACCACGCCCCAAGAGTGACGCGTTACTAAGTCTTTGGCGATAGAGGCGAAAATCAAATGAGTTCGCAGTTTGCCGCCGGCCTTAAGCTCCCCGGAGAAGGGGGTTCCCATCTCGCCAGTGAATACACTAAAACTAGTGCCGTAATTGCATTCGTTTCATGGCGGAACATCGCAGCAACTTCTCTTTGCAGTGGCGGAAATTGCAGCTCCCCTGGGGGCGTGCTGTTTTTTTTTTTTTTCCTCACCCACCCTTCAGAAAGAACAGGCACTTTTCATTGAAAAATGTTGATGAACTTCGTTAATGGATATCTCTGAAAGGAAAGGTTATCTCTGAAAATGAAGACTATGAGGTGAGTGAAAGAGTTTATTCGTTAAACCTTGGCTCGCTGTGTCCACACGCTAAGATCAAAAGAGTTGAAATTGCTCCAAATCAGGCAATTTGACTGCAGGCCCGTTTAAACTGTTACACTTGAATCATTAAAATTCTACTGATTGACACAGTTGCTGGCATTTACTATCTGAACAATTATTTATACTGATTTGTAGTGAATTTCACTCGCCTGGAAGTAGAAACCCAGTGCGTTGCACAGTAGATAGCGGCTCATAAAGTGAAGATGCAGTAAAATAAATAATGTGATTTAAATCACCGATTCAAATTTAAAGTGCCCTGTCATATACATCTTCCACAGGAACGTATCTGAATTACTGGTGGAATGGGGTGGAGTGAGTAATTCAGGCGGTTCTTATCTTCGAGCTCTTGAGAGCCGATGAGGTGATGAGGTTGAAACGAGCAGAGTATGGAGCAGTATCGGAATGCAAAGGCATTGGAGAGCGGTAGATAGATTGATGGACAGTAGTTCCATATCTTAACATCAAATAGAAATTGTTAGGAAACCATTTGCGATAACTTAGAACTATTTCTTCCACTTTGTGTTTTCTTAATTCATCGAAGTGTAAAGGGGAACAGATTTTTAAAGTATTTACTTTCTTAATAATTCAACTTTTCCATTTTACTGACGCATGAATTATGTGATGAGGGTCATGGCAATGTTAATTTTACATAAGGCGGAGGAATACACAACATGTATACAAGATGGTCTTAAGCAGGGCTTTCAAAAATGCTCGTTTTACCGTGAACAGCCTAGAGTAGAGCAATGTAGGGTAAATGAATATAAAGAGCTATATGTTACTATGGTTACACATATAATTAAACTTCCTGACATTACATAAAATACTAGAAGTTCGAGGGGACATTGTATTTGTAACTGCATTATGTACCTTATAGAGAGCCGTGTTATCTCACTGTGTTCGCCCCACCTTGAGAAGTACCCGGAGACTGTTGAAGTATGTCGGGTTATGGCGCTCGGTATAACAAGCTCCTGGGGTCGACCATCTCGGCCGGCGTCACGTGGATAAAGACGCCTGCCGCCACTCTACATTGCCATCATATCGGCGTCGCATAACGCAACATGGCCTGATTCCTTGGCTGGTGGAGAGGGTTCCTGCTTACTGGGATTTGCGCAATGCGAGCCCCGATCGCGGCAACTGGCTGTCCTGATTACTGCTCAAGTGTGAAAGCGTGCTCAGACGGGCCGTCTAACTAAGGCCAGCCCACGACGTCGTAACACCGTGGGAAAATCCCTGGAGCGACCCCGCCGGGAATCGAGCCCGGTTTGCCTCGGTGGGAGGCGAGTATTCTAACCACTACACCACCGCGGCCCCGCGTAATGATTGGTGGACGGTGAGGGATGTCGTTCTGGTCGCGCACTGATCTTTCACTCGGGACCACTAGGGTTCCGTTTCAGGCGCGATCATACTGCTTCCGGTTTTACATGACTCTCCGGGATGATTCAGGATGCTTCCATGACGTAAGCTCCTTCCACACTCCTCCCTATCCGAGCAATTGTTTTGTGTACCTGATGTCTTCGCTGATGACGAATTGTTGATCCATAAACTGGACAATAATAAGCACCACATGCTCTTCATTCTTATCTGAGCACTTTTGAAGGCTTTGCTTACGTTATACTCTACTTCGCAGTTTGTTTCAGTCTTAGAGACCCGAGAATTTCGCGGGTTCATTTCTAGAAATGTTGGAATTCACACACATGTACGTTGATGTTACTTTTGTAATTAGTCGACGTGTTGTTTGGCACCTGTTGGAGATAAATGAGCCAATAAGAAACACGCAATAAATCGTGCACCCAACCACCGCCTTTTACTACCACAACAATCTGTCAATAAATAGTTTACAACTGTACGTGAGTAAATAAGACTGTGAAGTCTAGCATACAGGTCATTGAACTCACGAATTTCTCAGGTCTCTAGTCATTCTGCCGTATTTAAATTAACATTGCCATGTACCTGATTAGAGTTACTTCTACTATAGAGAGTTTCTTCTACTATAGATTAAAAAGATCAATTTTAAAAGTTTGGTAAAGAAAAAAAATTTCGCCAGTCGGTAAGCGCTAGTGTCGGAATTGTATCAGATACAAGTAATAGAATAACCATAGGCCAAAGAATGACTAATATGTACAAATTTTGACACACACATAAAAATTTGGAAAGGAGTTCGTTTTTAGAAATGGATAGACCTACAGAATAAATAGCCACTGTATACATATTAGTGTCTACGTGATAATAATATTTTCATAGCACCATATCCCATAAGAAGATAAATATAGGCCCACGACTGACTTGGAATTTCTATGTTAAAAATCATGATAAGTACGATAATCGTAAATCAAATATATTGTTACGTGATGCAGCTGCCGCCGACTCAGCTGCCCCGCGCCGTAATCGGAGACCCACGTCGCCCTCCCCTCTTCCTGGAACGATGCGCTTATTGTTGGCTTCCCGCCTTCTGGGAATCCCGTGGATGCCGACAGCGGCGAGACATGCTGGCGTCACATACCTCCTCTCGCCTGCTAGAGTTTCCAATACGTTTAGCGACGACGCAAGAATGTTCTGGTGAGACTGGCTGGCACCTCAGCCCTCCGCGACGCATCATGCGAGTTGGGGAAGATTCTAGGTGGCTGCCTAAGACACTATATATACTGCCGCAACCCAGCGGCCGGCAGTCTTTGACAGAGGCCGTCTGGCGAGTGTGCGCGAGCGAAGTGTGTTATGGACAACGACTGGAGATTGCGGGACGACGGCGAGTGAGGTGTTCGTGGCTTGAATGGACGAGAGGGCGTGATACCGACGAGTGGAGCCTACTGTGCGCGAGGGCGCTTGGAGGACTCTAGAACATTACGACTGGCGGGACATGGACTGAACTGAGGTGGAACTGAATTGAAGTGTAATACGGATTTTATTGTAAATTTTCGGACTGTCCAATATGGACGCATAAATTATAAAATAATTGAATAGCTTGATACACTGTCTATTGGGACTGATCTTCATTATTTAATTTCATTGATTTCTTTGTCGTAATTATAAATTTTATTAATTAGAGTCAATTGTGGAGATTAAGTCATTTCAATTTATTGTGAGAATTTAAGTTCAGAGAATTCTGCTGTAGTTATTGTGGATAAAGTAAGAAAATTAAAATTAATTATTTTATTTGATTAAGACCTCCATCTCTTAACGAACTTCGCATAGCCCACTTAATTTATAGAGAGAGAAATAGTAAAAAATATAATAACTTGTTAACTAAGTAGAACCCCTCTCATTTTTTTATTCACGTAGCTAAAAATTTTAATTAAAACTCGTATTCTGGAACACTGCGAATCTAGAAGCGGAAATTTCCCCTACAACTAACTGTACGATGAGAGATATCGTTTTTTATTGTAACGTGAGTAGAGTAGAGCTTAACCGTATCAGTTAACTCATGTGCTATCCACGTAAAAAGGTGGCCTTCTAAGGAACGTATCGTGCTACTTATATGAAAATCCACACTGTAGTATGTGTAAAACAAGACACAAGAGCTTCCAGTAGCAATTAAAGCTACAATAAGTCTAGCTAATAGAACTATATTAATCCGCTGGCAACATTCTCTTGGGGGCCTGTATACAAGTGTGTGCAGTATTACATTGTAGTTACTGGGAGTGAATTATTTATTTTCAAATGGTGGTTCCAAAAATGTTCACTTTACCGTAAACAGCATTTAAATAAAATAATGCATAAATTTAGTCAGTTAATTCTATAATAGCCACTATAAATTGACGTCTTTTTTTTTACTCGTTGTGCTACAGTTATTTGCTGCAATGATCAGTTTACAAGCCTGTGGTTTTTACCGCTTGAGTCAAGACTGTGGGACTGTTAGGACTCTTGTTTTATTTATCACGATTACAGTTTTCATCTAATATTTTTTCCAGTTTACGAAAAAATAGAGAAATTCGTAACTGATATTGCGTAAAATTTATTAATGGATGTTAAATCGACTACCGCGTACAATCATACAGCTAAACAGAAAAATAAAAACACCACGCAGGAGGTATGAAAATCATTGCGGAATCGATAAGACAGGAATAAATACACCATTACGCAAGGGTTAGCAATATTATAATTCCGTTTACAAACGAGAGTGTAAGAGCGCAGTGGCGTACAACACAAGGTATAACTGTCTACTATTCGACGCGGCATGGAGTCATACATAACCAGGATACTGTCCTGCGGTATGTAATCAATTAACGGTTATTTAACACTTTTCTGAAGCCGTACTGAAACTCTGCTTACAGGATATTCCTCCGCCTTATGCAAACTAAGTTTGACTATGTCTAATAAATTACACCCAAGGACAACGTACCGAATTCATGCGTGAGAACCTTTGATTACTAGGCGCTACCAACACACATGTTTTCTCGCTGTGTTTTTATTCACGTTTACTATTAATTAAATATTATAATTTATAGTTAAAAAACACGTTAAACGTCAGTTTAACGGAAAATATGATACTTTCATGTTAACAGAGCTTACAAAACGCTTGTGAAACAGGGCATATTTAGGAACTAACTAAACACGTCAAACATGGGGTGATCCTTCAAAGATTTGATTTCGAAAGTGTTCTTGAAGCTTCTGGACAGGTTGCAGATGCTACAGCAGACAGCGTCCCAACTCACTCTTACCTCGCTCAGCATTTACGACGGGCCTGGTGATCTCGCAGAAGTACAGCGCTCAGAACATCTTGGCGGCTGAGCGGTTAGCCTGCTCGCCTATCCCACCAAGGCGAACCGGGTTCAATCCCGGCCTGGTGGGAATCGCGTCGGACGATAACCTCTGGTTGGCGGGTTTTTCTCGGGGATCTCCCGTTACCCACATCTTTGCATTCCGGCACTGATCCAGTCTCGCCTCATTCGCCTGCTCCTGACATTCGGCGAGGAAGCGAAACACTGATTCAAGATGGTGTGGAGTGAAAGGTAGACGGCGCAGAGAACGTGGTGACTGAAGTATACACTCGATCAGTCACCGGAGGACAGACATGTGATTGGCTATAAAGACATGACACTCTATATGCCCTTTCAAGCCACTGTTTTCTAGGTCGTAGTCATGTTACCAACACCAAAAATACAACAGAAATTTATTTATATACACTCTAAATCGGAAACAGTAGATATCTACTGGATACCATTTGAAACTGCTCCATCCGGAATGAGTAGAAAAAGAAAACTATTAATATCTTCAGTTAAATGAAATCCACAAATATAAACAGTAGAAAACCAATTATTTATATTGGATTAATAAAAAGCACAAGGATTAAAAACCGTGCATTACGGTTTGAACCAAATTAAGTACAATTATTTTCTTGCAAAACAAAATTATTACATGCACAAGGAAATCTTGGAAGTGGTTGGTATCGAGCCTCCACCCCAGAACGCGACACATTCTCTTGTTTATTTTGGCTGGCGCTCTACCAACTCTGCTACTTTGCCACTGAGAGAAACGATCTCGCATTTTCGTAGTAACATAAACTTACAATGGCGAACGGCTGTAAGTTTCGTAATGTGGAAGTACTTCATGTTGTCGAAATATACACATAGTGTGCGTACGTAGGTACATGTCTTTGTAAGGCTCGAAAGTCATTATAAGTTAAGTTTATTTCATATCGTGTGCTTTGAAAGATAAATATAGTGGTTTTAACGGTGTTGTCGGTGTTTTATATGTATCTGCCATTTTACAATGCAACGAGATTTTACAGAATTAAACTGTTATTTTGAAGAGACAGATTGACTAGTAATAACTGTGCTAATTAGACAGTAAAACGTTAGAAACAATGCAATATTTTATAACATTTGTCGTTTCCTCATTATTTGGTCTGTTAACTTGCAGAGACCACAAAACTTTTGTTGGTGTAAATCCAACTTTCTTATTAAATCACAGCACTATCAAGTCAGTAAAATTATCACTGAACTATCTGTCACTAAAAATAACAGTTTAAATCTGTGGTGTCTCGTTGCATTGTACAATGGCGTATACTAGTGGACATCGATAACCTCGTACATTGAAACCACTATATTTATCTTTTAAAGCACAGCATCTGAACTAAACTAAACATAGATTGACTTTTGAACTTTACAAAGACATGTACTTGTGTAGAAAATCTGTATATTTCGACAACAAGAAATACTTTCACATCACGAAACTTACAGCAATATTTGACATTACATTTTGTTGTTCAGTACCCATAATACGAGCACACGTTGGCAATGATAAAGTAGGGCAGTGGATATGGCTGATCAGGAAAGCTTCAGTATGCTTTGCTTTATGGGCGGAGGTTCGAGCCCAACCACCTCCAAAAACATTTTTGTGTAGACAATATTTGTGTTCTGCAACAAAATAAATCGTACCTAACTTACATCAGATAGGAATGCTCTGTGCTTATTTATTAATAACAACTATAATTAAGTAGTTTTCTTCAGCTTGAATTAGAATATTCCTTTTAACTGATGAATTAGTGGTATTTTTTGTACAGATTCCGGATGGAGCAGTTTCAACTGACAATCAGTAAAAAATAACTGATTCCGATTTAATTTGCACCAGCTGTGTCCCCGAATTCGTTCGCCTGGACTTCAGTATTTGTTCACATATGTTTACAATAGGAATTTCGCTTCGCTTAGGTTTTATGTTTAAACTAGAAATATCTCTTCGTTCAGATTTTATGAGTAAAATACAGCCCACCATCGCTTCGCTCATGTTCTATGCAGTTATTGAAATACATACCTTTATTATTGCTTTTAAAGACTGATTCTTTACTATCGAAAATAGTGGTATCGTTTCGCTAGTGTTGGTTGTTTGTTAATATGTTATTTTACTATGTTTTACAAAAACCAATGAATTTTCTTTCTATGATGCGTATTATATCAATGATCAATTAAATAACTGTTGTTGTTTCGACAATGATTTCGACAGTAGTCCTTTTGCAAAACAAAAATAGATATGAAAGGTAATAAAAATCGTGTGAAAAACTAATTTACTTCATAACCATTAGGGAGATCGAGGTGAAATAAAGAGAAGGTTCAAATATAAATAAACTCTATAATCTCTGAAAATTTGATCAATATCGATTCAGCCGTATCGGAGCCTATTCTGGACAACCATCCAGGCAGACAGAGAAACAAAAATTAGAAAAACAGTTATTTATTATTCAGCATAGTTTAAATAGCATATTACGTTTAGACCTTGGTATTAATGTGGAAATAATTGACAGGCGCGAAAATTTTATTTATTAGTATAGATAAACATAAAAAACTTAGGAATAACCAAAATACCGTTTCCAACCTTATTACTGCGACGTGGTTTTAAAAAATGCACTTTCTAAAAAAAGCCTATTTTACAACGAAAATGTTGTGATTTCAATAGATCTAAGCACAGTTGTTACCTGGCTGTACTTGGTGCTTTCTGCATTGCTTTCTGTCACGTGTTGGTTTTTGCTTAGTTTCTGAGAAGGATGTTGAAAATACAAAGGAGACTGATGAAACGAGAAATTGCCAGTCTTCAGTGCCTTATTGTAGAAAGTATTGTAAGTAAACCGTCAAAATATCATATACCAGTTTCCCACTGGCTGACTTGTTGGAAAAATATCTTTTAAATAATTTCTCTTACCTTGGCGAAGATGAGTATCCTAGAAAGTTTCAAGGTAGTCAATACCGTAATTCATAGCTTTTCATCAGCTCTCAAGACCTCGCTGTCACGAGCCGCCCAAACCTCTTCACTTTACTTCATAGCTTTTCATCAGCTCTCAAGACCTCGCTGCCACGAGCCGCCCAAACCTCTTCACTTTACTTCATAGCTTTTCATCAGCTCTCAAGACCTCGCTGCCACGAGCCGCCCAAACCTCTTCACTTTACTTCATAGCTTTTCATCAGCTCTCAAGACCTCGCTGCCACGAGCCGCCCAAACCTCTTCACTTTACTTCATAGCTTTTCATCAGCTCTCAAGACCTCGCCGTCACGAGCCGCCCAAACCTCTTCACTTTACTTCATAGCTTTTCATCAGCTCTCAAGACCTCGCCGTCACGAGCCGCCCAAACCTCTTCACTTTACTTCATAGCTTTTCACCACACCGATGCCCTTCGACGAATGTTGATGTCGTTACTTTGGCCATGTCCGTGCTCCACTTAAAATCAGTGAAAAACAGCTGATTATTTCGGTAAAAAAATTTCACTGATTGAATCAGTGACGTGGAATTATTTCACTGTTTGAATGAGTGACGGCCGACTACAGTGCGGCCGGGAGGAAGTCACACACATTTATACTCTACGCTGTTACCTTACTGGCTACGCTACCACGCCAACTCGAAGAAACAAGAGGAACAAATATGTCTTAGAGTTGTGCCGCAAAATCGTGAAGGTTTAATTTTTATGCTTCTTACTATTCGGTTTTGGTTTACTTGGTACCGTTACGATTTTTAAAACGAATAGTATATATAAGTGACCTCTCTTCATCACATAATATGCAGTTTAGGCCTTCAAACAGAGCGCTGTCATGATTACGTGAAAACGAAATGAAAGACGTCAAAAATGGAATGAAAGGCTGTGTGTTCCTATTACCTCATAAAATGGCGTTTAGAAAAACGAAACACATTTCAGAAAGCATTTTGTTTTGGTTTCGTTAGTTTATTCGATGTTATTTCACTAGGTACACTTTATTTAACGGCCATTTTTACACTCTGTTTAACTGATCCATCAGTCAAAAATAAAACACTGATTAAAAATTGAAAAAATTACTGACTTATTAGTGTAAAATGTCATTGAATCAATAAGCAATGGAAATCTGGCATATTTTCACTGATTCATCAGTTAAATTCACTGAAGTGACTGTCGAATCAGTCAGATACGTTTAACTGATTAAAACAGCGAAAATTTCACCGATTCGGATCTAGAGTGTAGGTAAACATCTGAAAATACTGAAGTGATTTTATTTTGTTTTCTGGCTTTTAATGAACACAATGCGGAAAATATTAACTTTTCTAATAATTTCGTATATTCACTTGGCAGAGAAATGATTAAAGTGATCAGGCTTATGGAAATGTATATTACACTTATAGTAGAATAATGCACAATGTGCATTCAAGCATATCTTAAGTAGGGCTTTGAGAAGAGTGCAGTCTACCTCGAGACCTCGAGACCTTGCGTACGCAGCAGTACAACGGGGTACAGTTATCGCGGCACGAAACATTTGAGAGCGTGACGTGGTAATAAGGAATTGGGCGGACACGCATATCACGTATGGCCATCTCACTTCGGCTAATCTATCGCGTATCCGTGTACTGCCTTGCTGCGCAGCTAAAGTGTGCTGGTGCACAATTGTGCATGTGCCACGCGTCTTCTCGTATGTTCAGCGGTTCACCTGCAAGTATTTGTGGGAGGTCGTCGTCCAAACGTTGGAAAATGTTGGGCTGGAAAGTTTCCGGTGCATCGTCAACGTGCAGCTGATGCATTACCTATGATTTCGCCACACGTGAGATGCATCTCCGTCATTACCCCACTCCATCACACACGTTGCGAAGAACTGCCTGCTGTGTGAACTGCCAACGCAATGCTAGCAGGCAGACGACCTCGTCGCCAATTGGTACGACAACAGGAACCAATGCCATGGGGCACTTTCCGGCTGTAACTTCTCAGCCATCCACGATCTTATAAACCTGTTGCCTTAGGACAGAGACATTTGCCAGGGTGTCAGTTCACACGTCATGCATGACAGTTTAACAGGCTGCCTACCTCGCAGGCAACAACTCATCACCTTTCCAAATAAACATGTGATTTATCAGGAAACGGTAGATATTAGTGGCTATCCTTTTCATTGCTTTCTAATGGTGATTACTAATACGTAATGTCAAACTGTTTCAAGCACAGGGTTACAATGTTCTAAGCTATTGGAGGAAGCCAACCCCTATTTAATGTATGAAGGGGTGCACTATCTGTAACGCCGTTTATTGTGGTATCGTACCTTGTAAACGTTTGCCTGTACGCCAAATTTCATTGCTTAATCGCAAGTGATTTCCAATTTATCGTTTCATAATATACTTCAAATCGCAGCGTTTTAGGGCCTCTACCACCCTCAGTAAACACTTTAGGCCCTACGTCGTATTTACGTTTCCCTATATATTTGTCCTAAGGATTCCGCTCATGCCGGGTTAGCAAACATTAACCACTCGTCCTCTAGAACAGAGGGACTTACACGCGATGTAAAGCATATCTGCGCCCGTGCGTTTTTACTTTTTTACTGTCCCTTAGAGAAAACAACGTATGGAAACACTGGGAATGTTTTTTTCATATTATTTTTGGAAATGATAAAAGTAGAACCATAAGGGTTTAGATAATTAATATTTACCTTTTCTCCTTTTCTGGTAAAGATTGGTAGTATCCACAGAATGTTCATTTACTGAGATACGAGTAAATTTGTAATCAACGCATGCAAACAAGAATTCTGGGCTACTAACTCTTCAAAATTTGGCGGAAGACCACACACACACACACAGAGAAATAGAATCAGAGAAAAATCCAAAAACTGTTAGAAGGGAGTGCAAATATACTCACTCGCTCACTAGTACCACAGCGGTGGGGTTATAAAAATTCTTTATGGAAATAATCGCGAGGTAGATGGCGGCGAAGGGCTAAGCGGACAAACAAACACGCGGGCTGCGATAAATCTCGCACATATGAGCTACGTCGGACAGGCAGTTGAAAGGACGTGATTGTGTAGACGGAGAATAATTCATCACTTAGAAGCAGCTAGGCAGACCCCCGCTCTGGGCGAATATTTCTTCCTTTCACGGGCGGCCGAGGAACGACCCGCTGTCATTTATCACGTCCTGCGGCTGTGGAAGTGAGAGAGTCGTGCAATCCTTGCTGATCGCCCACTTGAAGGACACGCCAGTCTTCCCCGCTCTAGCCGGAAGTGTAGCGAAGATGCTGTACCACCATATAGCGATTTACGGTAAAGTGAGCCCTTTTTGTAGCCATCTCATTTGCAATAATAGTCTATAAATGTACTTTATTGTGACTTTACGCGTTAACTTTCGAGTCTGGCGAAATAGATACACTGTGTATATTACAAACGTGGCAATATTTATTTTAAAAAGTGGTGGATGAAAATTGGCTGATTGGTAGTGATGGTGTAAAATCTCGAAAATTGTTTGAGCCAACATGTCTTCTATAACTCTCTAACTACTTTATTCTTTCATGATTGGACGAAAAAAGATTCTGACTCGGCCAAGTTGTTCGCAGACGAATCACAAACGTTCAGCCTTACAGTATCAGAATCCTAAACGGCCCAGTGAATTGAGGTTGTAACTTCATACATACAAGACTGCTAATAAGGAAAGGAAATTGTCAAACATGCGTACAGTACGTTGAATTCTAGAAAACAGGCAACATTTCCCGCGATAAACCATCATCTCTAATGATAGGATAAAAGTAACTAGGGCCTCAAAAGTGCCCACTTTAGCAAGCACAGACTATACGGTTACGGACACACGCACATAAAGAGTCATATTGTTATGTTTTTTTTAAAGATTTTTATACTAGTGTACATGGAATATAGAAGGTGTACTATTATGAGGGAAGAACTGAAGTTAATTATGAAGACAGAGCAGATGTTTAATAATTAAGGGCACCCGAATTTCGCGAAAAGATATCACCACCAGTTGTACTTCATAAAACTTTAGCTCAGATACACGTCAGCGATTGGATGATCTAGGTGTTACTCGCCTGCCCGCGAATCACAGACGTACAGCAAAGCAGTGACCTAATTCTGATTGGTCAGTCAAGTAATAAAATGTGTTCTCACAAAGACACGCCGCCAGCACGCAAAATAATACTGCTGGTGTGTCCATATGGTATTGAAATCTAGCTTGGGAGGAAATCTTTCCGCGAAAATCGTGTGTGCCTATTAATAATGGACTATTTTGATATGCATTAAATATAAGGTATTGTCAAGGGAGGTCCTACTGAATTACAGTACATGACTAACCTGAATGATGCAGTGGACGTAGGCTGAGTGTTGATTCGGAAGGCGACGAGTGGCAGGCCAAGCTGCATCTTGATAGCTTCATCTTGGTGTGGGTCCACAGACAGACAGAGCCCGTACAAAGTGTTACCAAGTATTATATAGTTTCCTGTGGAGTAATTATCCCCAAATACCGTGCCACCGGGAGTGTAGCGCCGCTGGCGCTTCGCTGATATTTTTAGTAAACTATATTTGTTGTAATATATTTTGGTTTCTTAGCCTTGCCTGGATATGGACGCGTCGCTGCAGTTCGCTAGGCTTGTCCACCTTTACTGAATCATAACACTATGCACTCATAGAGCTTTTATTTGACATTCGGAGTACAGAAGCGAGGGCGTGATAAGGGCGACACCAACCCACGGAGCTACCGCCCCGGCGCCTCTACGTGCAAGGCTCTGAACTGACGTGCAGTGTTCCTGTTGTACAGCTGGAACTATGGGACTTAAGGGCGCCGTCATATAGTGCAGTAATTGCGCTGCGGTGTTTTTGAAATCCTCGTTTATTTTACGAAATCACTTATCGTGTCCCCATTAAACCAGTTCACTAAAATAAAACACTCTTCAGGCGAGTTACATATAATATTCTCAATACCTACGTTATACGTTATAAATAGAGAACCGAGAAATTCGCGAGTTCAATGGCTTGTAGGCTAGACTTCGCAGTCTTATATACTCTCACACATATATCAACTGTTTATTGGTTAACTGTTGTGGTAGTAAAAGGCGGTGCTTGGGCGCACAAATTATTGCATGTTTGTTATTGGCTCATTTATCTCCAGCAGGTAGTTAACAACACGTAGACCAATTACAACAGTAAGATGAACGTACAGGTGTGTGAATTCCAACTCGTCTAGAAATGAACCCGCGAAATTATCGAGTGTCTAGTTATAAATACTATTACCGGACCCTCCAAACACAGCTAAAACTGACATTTTCACACGCCTGTATCTCAAAATATACTGATAGGAAACATGGGGAGCTATGATATGAACCTGCACTGACTCTTGCTGCAGCACGATGGAAACACTGCACGTTAGTTCAGTGCCGTGCATGAAGGTGTGATAGGGCACACGGCACACGTTCGAGTGTACCCCTTACCGCTCCGCGATCCTCTGCTTCAAACTCGCTACAAAGCACCAAGTAAACCTATCCCCATGTATAGGTTGTAAGTGTGCGTCTCAAGGCTAAGCCACGTACACCTACAACGGGACATGCATCGCAGCGGAGAGGGATTGGGTAGCTATCACCTTGTTTGAGGCCATGCACTCTAAATTCGAATCAGTGGGAAACAACTGGTTCGCAGTGAAATCCAACTACTCCAATCAGTGAAAATGGCTCCAATTAGAATCAGCGGAACACCACTTATTGTTTTAGTGAAAAACTCCACTGATTGAAATACTGACGTGAAACAATTTCACTGATTGGATAAATTTCGGCTGACTGCAGTGGCGAATTTAATGTTGCTTTTATTGAATGTAGGCAAATAACTACATTAAATAAACATATTTACGATAATTAACTATCTGTATTGGGCAATTTAGCGCAATTTAAAAAAAAAGTTAAAAAAATTGCAGGTGGCCGGGATTGAACTCGCGCATATTATAGTATCGCTGCGAAATCGTATAGTTTGAAATTCTTTGCTCGTACTTTTCGTTTTTGGTTCGATTGGTACAGTTAGGATAGTTAAAACGAATAGTATATACGAGTGCACTCTCTTCGCAGCATTAAATGCAGTTTAAACCTCCAAACAGAGTGTTGTGACGATTACATGCAAATGAAATGAAAGACGCAAAAACGGAATGAAAGTCTGTGTGTTCATATTACCTCGTAAAATGGCGTTTTAGAAAGTGTTTTGTATTTGTTTTATCCACTTTCATGGTATTTCACTTGATACACGTCGTTTAACTGCCATTTTTAAACGATGTTGGACGGCCATTTTTACACGCAGTTTCACTGATACATCAGTCAGAAATTATTAGAGACGGAGCAAGTTGCTCAGATGTTTCACTGGTTCATCAGTCAAAAAATAAACCACTGAGAAGACAGTGGGGTAAATTACTGAGGAATCAGTGGGAAATGTCATTGAATCAATCAGTGAAGGAAATATGGCATTTCTCATTGGTTCATCAGTTAAATTTACTGAAGTAACTGTTGTATCAGTCAGATACATTTGACTGATTGAAACAGTGAAATTCTCATTGATTCAGATTTAGAGTGTGGCTATGCCTCTCTGGGTGTGCCTATGGTTAACCTGGAAGTGACTACGAAGAGAGAAGGGAAAACTGGTATAATTTAGTCACCGTAAAAACCCTATCGACAGGAAATAATTCAAAATTGTTACGTGCATCATTGGAGAATTCTACAGACATCAGATAGGTAGGAACCGCGCTTTTTTAAGTGGGCAGATACTGACTAGTAGATAGGGCACCGGACTTGTTCAATTTAAGGCGTTTCCCGAACAAAAAGGCGATCGGCGATATTGATTCAGTACAGCTTGCATTAGACAGGTTGAACCCACAGTCCGAGAACGTGAGTGTAATGCGCGATACAGAAAAGTATGGTTCAGAGTAGATTACAATTGTCCATTGCAAATCCAGCTACGCGATGGGGGAAATCCCTGGATATTCTCTTTGATTAGTCCGGATTATACATACGAAGAGGTTGGAGACTGTTACGGATACAACTGTGCGGTGTATAATTCGCGAGTTGATACAGATTTTCCTGGCTGTGTAAATGAAATAATGTTTGATGTTCGAGGTGAATAAATCTCTAAATAGTCATCATACAAACTAATTAAATACATCTCCTGGTTCCTCAGAATTTTCAGCCGCGACTATAGTTTTAACACAACGATATGTTCAGAAAATACGCAGCATTGTCGACATAGCCTTAAACAATGTTTCACAGCCGAATACATATCGTAAACGAAATGATATTTAAACTGATCTTTGCTTAATTTGACACTTTTCAGCAACCGAATTAGTTTTCCAGAACCCATACTTACGCATTTGCAACAAAATAACGACTGTTATTTCTCCCCTGAAAAGAGATTTACATTACTTTATCGTATAGTTTTTTTAATATTAGAATAGTCACAGCTGCTGACAATGAGAGCAATATGACAAATAGAAGTCCCCTTAAGCCGGAACATTTTCATGTTATTAGTGAGAAGTCTATGTATCAAAGTTAAGTACATCTCCCTATATAGACTGTTCACGGTAAAATGAGCACTTTTGAAAGTCCTGCTTAAGATCTTCTTGTATGCACGTATTGTATTCTTCCGCGTCATGTAAAATTAACGTTACCATGGGTCTCATCACTTCATTAATGCATCGGTCAAGTAAAACTGCGAAATTATTAGATAAGGAAAATTTCACAAATCTCCTCATTTTAATGATCTTCGATACATTGAAAAAAACTCAGGGGGAAGGAAATAATTTAAGTAATTGTAGATGGTTGCCTAGCACTTTGTTTCCACTTTAAGATATGGAACTACTTTCCCTCCAACGTTACCAACTTTACTGGGCATATGTCGCTCAGTCTGCTCGTTACAACATGTACAGGCAGGGGCAGTGACATTTTTCTAAGGTTGATTTCTATAGTACTCATTTTGCAGTGGACAGCAGTTAGTAGTTATGAAAGTTTCCCATCAGTATATTATGTGATAAGGCAGTGTGAAGAGACAGTTTCCCACCAGTATATTATGTGACAAGGCAGTGTGAAGAGACAGTTTCCCATCAGTACATTATGTGATAATGAAGTGTGAAGAGACAGTTTTTAGTTGCGCTCTATTCGTGGTTTCTTCACACTTTTTAAAACAAACCTTTGAAAAATGACGTCATGCATGACGTCTTTAGTTACTTCCTAAGTATGGCATTCTTCACAAGCGTTTTACATCTCTGCAACATAAAAGTAGCTTATTTTTCTTTAAATTGGAGTTTTACCAGTATTTTTTATATTTTATAATATTTCATTGATAGTATATATGAATAAAAACAGTGAGAAAATACGTGTGTTTGTAGCGCCTAGTAAGAAATAGTTCACATGCAAAATATCATCACAGCTGAGTGGTCAAGAATTCGGTGCGATGTACCCTTTGGTGAAATTTTCTAGACTTGGTTAAGCTTAGTTTGCATGAGGCGGAGGAATATCCTGGAAGTAGAACTTGAACAGGAGTTCAGAAAAGTGTGAAGTAACAGTAAATGGATTACATGTTGGAGAGGTAGGAAGTAGTGTTTGTGATGCATGTGTTGTCTGGAATGGAGTCTTCATACTGCGTCTGGAGTGTTTGCTCTTCATAGATCAAAAAAATGTAACATTCAGGTAACAGTTTTGTAAAACCCGACACGTCTATTCCAAAACACTCTGCAATGCATTTCAAGTTCCGGGTACATAGTCCTCTTAAGGCGGCTTCATAGTTGAAAAATTAGGAATTAAAACTTAAGTATCGGCCTCACTCACCACGTCAAATGACTGGATTCCGGCATATTACAATGGCTTGGAAATACTTATTTTGAAATTACAATTACACCTATCTGACAATATACATTACTGTGTGGAACAAAAACTAATTCTGAAATTTTTCAAAATAATTATAGTGTAATTATTGGAACGTGCTTTTTGAATTATCAGTAGATTCTTGCCGTTTCACAATTAGCATATAACGCTATAATTGCCTGAATATCTGCAAAATACGTTTAAGGAAGCAGTGAACCCTCCTACGAAATTTCCACCGAAAATATTACAGGATATTTGCTAGGACTTGGTATAACTTACCGTATTGTATTTTTTGTTATTAAGATGATTTAAGTTTATGAAGAAAAAAGTTTTGATGCAGACTATACGATAATTCCGCTTTTTAACTTACCTTTCAGTAGAGACCTGAAAAACTTGCGGATAAATATGAGGATAAACTGAAAATGGAAAACTCTTACGTTTGCGCCGCATTGCCATTGGACCGCGCGTTATTTCACATTTCTGGGAGAACCCTGGGCCAATGAGAAACATACAAGAAAGGGCGCGCCCAGTGATCTCCCTCCACTGTGGCAGCATGCAACCAATGGGCAGTTGATATAAGCACGATTGCTTATAAGACCGCGGAGTCTAGCCTGGAGGTGGTTCAACTCGCGAATTTTTCAGGTGCCTCTATTTCAGTAAAGACATAAAATCTGAACTATTTACATGTTGTTATGTAACAATCATAGATATATGTAGGGATAGGAAAAATTCGCGAGTTCAATGACCTGTAGGTTAGACTCGAGCCTGCTGCCCCGCATAGTTTCCAGTGTTATTTCACACCTGGCAGCATGGCACTCGTAACTTGATTCCTTACAAGTCTGCTATTGGCTCGAAGCAGTCCAGGGCGTGTCTAATAAATTGCGATCCAATTGCAAAGTCAACTTCACTTTACACGTGTATGACGTCTATCTTGTCCTAAAATGAACTCGCGAAATGTTCCTATCCTTAGTCATATGAAATTAAGAAAAATTGTTAGGTTATCTTTAGTCTAATGGCTGTGCGTCTATAGTTCACACGTTATCTCCGATCGGGAAAAAAAGGTAGATTAAGGAATACATCAGCATTTGTATATTATTCTTGTTACAATTAAAATTTGCAGGAAAGAAATACTATAATAGGCTATAAATATTTCACTGAATCTTAAAGGCTGTTGCAGGCCATCACGACAGAAAAACTGCAGGCTGTGGACCGATATGATGCCCGTGACGTTTTCTCTATTGTGGTGGGACCGTGGCGGCTTAGAGGTTAGCCTGCTCGCCTCCCACCTAGGCGAACTGAGTTCAATCCCCGGCCGGGTCACTCCCGGATTTTCAGAAGTGGGAATCGTGCCGGACGATGCCGCTGGTCGGCGGGTTTTCTCGGGGATCTCCATTTTTCCCACGCACCTTCATTCCGGCATTACTACATTCTCTACTCAATCACCCTCATCGGCTCTCAAGACCTCGCTGTTAAGAGCCGCCCAAATCCCTTCACTCACTCTAGTGTGGCTTCCTTTCTTCTGTCACAATATAGAAGGAGAGCGCCTCATAATCTTTACTACTCCCTTACATATCAACGAACATGGATGACTGCAGTTCGAATGCAGTACCCATACAACAAAACAGAACCTTAACAAATGCTCCAAATACGTAGCATTTTCACGAATATAGCTGTAAAAAGTTGATATGCTGTCCAGGGACTGATGTTGATGTATAGTCTATTTATTGTTTCTTAAGACTTATTTAATGAAATCTTTGAAAAATCGCCCTATGTACGTGGTGCTCGGTTTTTTCTTCATAGTTCGTGTATCACAAGATTTTATACTTCCATTATGATAAAGGTACCATACGATTTTGTTAAATTGCACTTTAAATTGTATTTTATCTTTAAATTATAATTATTAATCAAAATTGATGCGAATAAAGCAGGGAGAAATTAGGTGCATTAGCAAAGCCTAGTAAGAAATAGTTTTGATGCAAATTAAATTAAATTGGATGCACACAAATACGGTGAGTTGTAACATTGGTAAAATTTTCTATAATTGGCTAGGCTTTGTTTGCTTGAGGCGGATGAATATTCTGGAAGTAGAACTTTATCAGGGCTTCAGAAAAGTTGCAGGTAACCATGAAGGGACTATAACTAGGGATAGGAAAATTTCGCGAGTTAATTACGAGTCAAGATAGGCGTCAAACACATATATACAGTGAAGTCACCTTCGGAATTGGATCACAGTTTACTAGACCCGCCCTGCACGCATCTGAGCCAATAGCAAACTTGCAAGGAAACACGCTGCGAATCCCATAACCGCCAGGTTCGGGGCAACAGCCAATGAACACACAGCTGAGGCTCCAGTATGCAGAGGACTGAGGAGTCTAACAACTCGCGAAATTTTCCTATCCCTACTTATGGGCTTTACGAGTCTCCAGAGGATAACGATTCTTCTGATTGGCTACAGCGTGTGATGTGACATTCTAAGTTTCTCGAGCCGCTGTTTGGCGAGTTCAGTTGCAGTTACCGACTAGCGAATGATGTCCTGCCTAGTATCTGACAGGCGCGGGTGTAGTTCGTAATACACGCTGTTGCTCCATATCTGTGTCGTTATAAATTCTCTTCCCCCGGACTTTCTGAAACGAGGCGACAAATTAGCCCATGCATTAAATCCTACCACTACCCTTAAACTTTCTTCGCTTCGTTCACTTGGGAAATAACGTTGACGGCTACACTCCCACGTCGTTAAGAGAGCCATCGCGTCAGTGGAAGTCATCTCGCCCTTTGCCCCAGACTGAGACTCATCGCTTCGGAGGCTGAGAGTTCAGTGCACACAGCCACAGGAACTGTATCCTAGACCCCGATTCCCTGTTAGATGTTAGCTGAGTCTTGGCTCGAATATCCTTGTATAAGCTGGACTTGTGCGACTATCTGGTTGTCTAGGCAAAATTTTAAGCCGGAATATGATGGCAGAAGAGAGGAATGTTGGTTAAGGATACTATATGTATCGGCGCGTTCAAGGTCAAGAAGCTAGGGAGCGATACGGGCGACACTAACACGCACTCCTAGCGCCTCATCGGTCCTACGCGCAAGGCGTGCAGTGTTTCCGTCCTAACGCTGTACTGTACAAATTAGACCTGTAACATAGGGGTTTTATTACACGCGATTAAAGTACACAGATCAAAACTACCTACGTATAATCATACTTTTCTCTTGCCGCTTAAATATACTTCATGGGCAAGCTTTAAAAATGCGATATTTTACCACTTGCAAGGATTTTTTCTCCATTAAAACACACTTAATATGATACAAGTACAAATGTAGTGACATAGAAAATAGTTATTTTAATCCTTTCCGGCAAAACTCCGTATTTACAGAACATTTATTTACCGAGATACGCGTTTACGCCCAAACAACGCTTTCACAGAACACGTTTCATTACACAGGACCCCCAATGCGCACATGGAAGCTGTGTGGTACAGATTCGTGTGTTTCAAATCCGAATGACTTTTGGGTTTGTGAATCCTGGAAAAATCACGAGTAGAGTCCCGGAAATCGAGATAAGTAATTGAGGACGAGATATGATTCCAACGCATAAACATTAGACATTCGTTTTAACTGGATTGCAGTCTATAAGTCACGCCCTTGGCGTATTTCAACCAATAAGTAAGATGGAAGAGAAATAGGGCCGAATTCCATGCCATCTTACCTCGGGTAAAAGTGAAGTAACAGCGGATAAACAACCACCTGAGGCTCGAGTGCACAAAGCACTGTAGGGTCCAGCTAGTTGCCAAATGAATCCGCGAAATGTCCGGGTCTGTGATTATAAGTAAGGAAGTGAGTGAATAAGTCAAGGTTTGTTGAGCGTTAAGAGGACAGGCTTGGCGCTCGGGATGATGGTACAAGGCGAGAACGGAGCAGCGGCGGAATGCAAGAGTGGCGGAAACAGGAGAGTCCCGAGAATGCCCGCTGGCCAACAGGTGATGTTTACAAAGTAACGGATGTATCAGCGCCTTGTGAAGTTTTCCGGTGCTTCGCGAAATACTTCTTTCAATTACCAGTTTGTGATGGAGCGGCCTGACACAGCGATTGGTGAGTTCTGGGCGACGAAGTAGTTTATTTATTTTTTGCGTTGTCGTATATAATTAGCGAGTGTTTTGTTAAAGTCGTCATGGGCAAGCACGTTTAACGTAAATTTCCCTCGGAATTTGTGTTTCAGTGGTTGTGTTCAACTAAGCGAGGTGTTTCGCTGTTCGCCGACATCTCTTTGGTTTACTGATCGAATACTTTGTCTACAGTGCGTGCAGTCCTATTTGGCTGTCGAGTCTTGCCACGTTAATGTTGGACTCAGGAGTCGTCGTGTCCACGAGTCTCTGCCAGTGGGGGAACTGTTATAATATTCCCAGTCAGTGTACAGTTTATTTTGGGTGGTGCTAAGAGTAATTAATGCCGCGAGGTAATTGGGCGCCACCACCCAGCGTCACCCTGCAGAATTGTTAGTTTTCAATAAGGCGTTCTGGTTTACAACCTTGATTCGTATTGGGAATAACTCGTAGGTGGGGCGTAATTACTTTAGCATATCCCAGTTGTATTTTTAAAAAAGGGGGCTTTATAAAGGCGTATACTTGTACCTATGCCTATAGATGTGTTGTGACGAGGAGTAAACTGTGACGTTGGTATATTGTTCGTGTCATACACGTTCGCATTTTGCAAAAAAAAAAAAAAAAAAAGGAAAGCACTATCGAGTGAAGTGCAGGTAACATATTGTGAATTGATGTGAAGTGTTTTGTATAGGTTCACACATTTGATTGGAGTCAAGGTTGTTTAAGTATTTTAAGGTGCAGCTTAATGCATTTAATGGTCTCCAGCTGCCGTGGAGGAATTCAGGATAGTGTTTTTGATCACTGGGGTAAGGTGTGCTCCCAGGTTAATGTGAATGCTAGAGAAACTTTATATTTACTTTTAAAGAGTGTATTCATTGCATCGTGAATTTTTTGCACATACATTTTTATGAGTGCAGGTTGTCCTTTAAAAGTTGTCAAATGTGGGACCTGCCTTTTCTAGCATAAATTATCCTAGTCAAATGGATGTGATGTGACAGTAATGGAGCTGTGACTGTGTTTCAGTGGTTTTAAACTTCATTTTTAAAAGAATATTTTGGGAACTGTGAAATATGGCTGAAATGTTTTAACACCTTTGGCGTATATTTGTGTATCTGTACATTGCTTGTTACCTTGTTTTTCAAAAAGGATAGTCAATTTACTGTGTCGTGTGTACTGTGTAAAATTGTGGTATAAGTTCGCCACAAATAGCCCAAATAATCGCAGTGAAGCCTGACCGTATTATTCAGTAACTGTTAATGTTTCCTAGCTACTCGGAACTCATAAATCGGCTCTCAATACCGTGTTTTTAACAGCCATCCAAATTCTCTTAAGTCGATAACTAAACGATTGAGACAGGTGTCGCAATTTACCGCTAAACTAGCCCCCTCCCTCCACCCATCCTACCAAAATCACGTACTTGGTGCTTATGCTGACGGCAAGAAGACTAGACTTTACAGCTACGCCAAGTTATGTGAACTTTATAACGTGTGCAAAGAACATTTATGGATATTCCAGGAAGAAGATACCCTTACCTGAAATATATATATAGATTAACATAGAATAACTGTCCATCGCCGACTCTGCTTTGAATAGTGATTCCCTGTTTCGGCAGAGAACACAACATGCCCGACGCTGGTATTGTCACCATGGAACACATTGTCCTCGCACGACGTCCCGCCCAGCACTGGAAAACTAGAGCTCTGGTGTTCTGCGCCAGCGCCACTGTGCGGCGCCGCCATCGCTCGTGGTAGTTTGCAAACAAAGGGCATGCGCCCGGTGACGCCATTTCCTCTGAGTGACAGTTGTACCCGAAACTTCCAAATAAGGTGGAATACAACCACGGTCTCTGATTGGTCAGTTATTTTGCCATACCCCGATAGGAGCTATTGAAATAATTTATTTATAAATAGTTAACAGAAGACGGCCCTCAGCAGGCCAGACATGGACAGCCTGGGGTCTGCAGCTGAGATAAGTATTTGAAACACGTTAAAATAATGTTATAAATATTAGGGGTCATGGCCCATCCGGCCAGAAGAAATATATTATTTGATGTCATATGTAGGCGTCTTAAATCATGGCGTATGTTAATGGAAAATCATGCATCACCTAAATTTTCGGCATTTTAAAGAATTGTGAATTTTAGTGCTGCAGAAAGTAATTTTTGAGAAAGAAAACCATTCTCAGGAGAAATATTTTTTTGTCAGGGTCCATGTTTGACCATTTATTTATGATCCAGTTGTGTCCATTTGGGACTTTATTCGAAAATAGAGTTAAGATACTGAGTTGAAATGAACTTTTTAATGTTTTTACCAGTTGGTATGCCAGTTAATGTTATCAAAGTTTTCATAACTATAGTTTCTGATGGCGTATTCTTGAATTTAAACCCGAATCTGTAACTTTAATTTGTGTCCACGTGGAACTTGATGATATTAAAATTAGCCACGTGTAGTGGTACACATATATTTGAAATTGCAGTTGTAATTTTGCTCAAGTGGACAGAATAATACAACTTTATTGAATATGCCATGTGGTGTGGCGCACATATATCCAGATTTGTAAATTTTAATTTTGCCCACGTGAAACTTGATGAATTTATAATTATCCACGTGTCGTTTTGTACTTATATTTCAATTTTCAGTTGTAATTTTGCTCATGTGGGACACAATAATATAACCTTTCGTAATTTCAATGTTTCCATGTGTCGTGGCGCGCATATATCAGGACTTGTAACTTTAAAATTAGTCCACGTGGAACTTGATGATAATAAAAATAGCCACGTGTCTTGGTGCTATATATATATATATATATATATATATATATATATATATATATATATATATATATATGAATGTATGTATGTATGTGTGTGTGTGCGCGCGCATCTATTTGAATTTGAAGTTTCTGTCCATGTGGGACACAATAATATAATTTTTCATGATTTCAAAGTTACCATGTGTCGTGGCGCGCATAAACCTCAATCTGTAACTTTCAACTTTGTTCAAGTTTTCCTTGAGCTTAAAGTTGGCTACGAGTTGTGGTAGAAATATAAGAAATTGTAGTACAAACATATTTCTCATGATTTTAGTATTTTTGTACGAAGGAATTGTGAATTATGTTTGCCACCCAATTTCTGTACATAAAGCAAGGTTATTAATCAGAGTCTTGTGTTCTTTTTTTTCCCCAGTAATTGTAGATAATTTGGGAAAAGATTGCAATTTAGCACTCCTTTGAAGTTGGATTGAGAAAGGTTCTTAAATACACGGTTTTTCTGATTGCCCGTGGGCATTGTTATGACCCTTTGCCACGTCCTTGAGATAAGGGCGCCGCTTTCTTAAAAATAAATTAATGTACGTATTCTTCTTAATCGTAAAACTACAATATTATTTGGTATGAATTTTCACTTATATTTGCAGTAAAAATAAGCGTTATCGTTGTATGTAAAGTTGGTCTTTTGGTTAAAGGTGCGAGCTGGTAACAAAAGGGGCGGGATTTCTAAACCCCGTACTACCGAAGTGTAATCTTCTCCTGTAAATAATTAAAATATTTTTTTTTTTTTTTTTTTTTTTTTTGTTGTTCTCTGTTACTAATTCATAACATTTCCTTATTAGAAGAAAAAAATTAATTTCATGTTCACTTTTTTTGAAGATTTTACAAGAAAACTCTTTGTAGTTTTACAAAGGACTTCCTTGGCAACTGTATTTTAAAGGATTTTCTTGTGTATGTTTGAATAAATAAAGTCTCTGTGTTTGGCCAAAAAAACTAGGCTGTCAACTAAATATTTCGTTGACTAAACTGTATATATTTGAATGCCTTCGTTTGAAAAAAAGTAACTCGAGAATTCATTTGTCTTTTGTGTGGCAATTGTTGTAATAACTATTGATGCTTAACAATCGTATAGACATATTAATGAAACAATGCAACAAGAAACTGACAAGTAAAACTGTAAAATTTAAAATATTTTGTTTAAGCTCTTTGCCCAATATTTGCAGTTTATATATTTAAAAGCTTTCCGATATCATGAGTTGTCTCATTAGCGTGGAAGCAGGTAATCTAAGTTCGAAACTCGTTCGAAATTTTGAAATTTTATATCGGCTCGAACTGTTTAACGTACGTACTGTACATGCAGCCAAACGAATCTTTAGTTGCACCAACTAAAATCTTACAGTTTGGGCCAACGAAATGAGAACAACCAAATAATTTGGTTTCAGCAACAAAATATTTTATTGCCCCTATATAAACAAATAATTTGGTTGCACCAAACAAATCTTGTTTGATTCAACGAAACCTTTTTCGCAGTATGGGGTAATCTGCACCTGTCATGCACGCACAGTTGAGAGCGATGATTGAAACATGTTCTTTCACATATGAATGTAAAGTATATACCAATGTGTTTTATTTAAAAAGGAATATGAACCATAATTTTTGTTAATTTCCGCGGTGTAGAGGTAAGAGTTGTCGGTCGCCTCCAGATTCGGAAATACCGGTTTCGATCGCCGACGCTCTGCTTGTGTTTGCCATGGGGGGGGGGGGGGGGAGGTTCAACTGTTAGGGGGTACAGCTGTTAAGGGTCGACCAGCCTCGCAAGTACAAGAAGGCAGCTGCCCGGATGTAAACAAGTGTCGAGTCTCTGTGCGTGGCGCTGAGGTGCTGGTTCACCGTTCTCGCATCTGCGTTGTGTCGGCCGCCCACTTACACTGTCAAGAAATTTCTGCATTTGAGCAAGCAATTATTTGGCAACTATGGTTTACAAAGATATTCTTGTAGCACTAAAAATGGTGTAGACTAAAGTTCTCAATATTTCAGCGGGGAACACGTGGAACTAACATTCCGGTCCTACTTAGTAAAGAAATATTGGGAAAATTACCTGACAAGTGTAAAGATACATTTGCAAACTTGTAGAGGAAAATTACCGCATTCTGTAGTAAAATTCACGTACATGGCAGTGGAAAATCCCGTACTTGGACTGTAAAATTACCTTTCAGCATTGTCTCAATAGCTAATATACAAGGGAGGGCGGGGGCGGAAGAAACAATCATGTGCAACACGCTAATATTCACGGGGGCCTCTTACGCTGTCGTCGTGGTGTGATGGATTGAGCATCTGCCCATCGTGACCGAAGATCGAGGTTCGTGCCCACCCACCAGAACATGTCTAGGATTTTAGTGCTCAGCTTTCGGTTACTATTCGTCGGAAGATATTGGTAGTAAAAATGTTAACAGTACTAATATACCGGGGTGATTATTAATATAAATTTACCATACAACATACTTTCATGGGGTTTCCCACCCACTTCTGTCAGGTACTTTTTCCGTACAGTTAGGGAATAGTACTTCACTTGTGTACATTTACTCTTCATTTAAGATGTTATTTCACCTTACCTTACAGGTATTTAGCTTCATTTACACGTAAGGGAATTTTTACCTCGAATTTTCACAGTGTAACCAGCAAGTGACGTAGACCAAGTTTATTATAAATAATGAGCTACATAAACAGTTATGTATGTTTTATAAAATAACGAGTTTTAAAAAAAGTTTGGTAACTAGTTTCCAAAGAATTGTTTGTAAAAAGCACAGATTTTTTTTTTTTTTTTACTGTGTAGGCAGTTGTCCTTTACTTAAAGTTCTCCACGATAATTGATTGCGTGCACACACCAATTTTTAAAATAAACTTGTACAAGTACAGACTAATAGACGCTCTTTCCAACCTGAAAATATGAAGTGTTGTGTCGGTAAACTACTAGATTATATACGCAAGGGTTTTCAAAATGAATTACATTGGCTGCGGAATTTTTTTAATGCAGCTGTATTTCATTTCCATGCCTACAGCTCTCTTCGAGATTCATTGCAAAGTTATTTTCCACGGCATAAGAAACAATCTGGCTTAACAATGTAAGTAGGGATACATATTTGTATTCCCCGCGTCGGATTAATTTTTGCGTTATACTTTTCTTGGAAAATGGCTAACGTATTAAAAGTAAAAAATCTGAAAGAAAGTGATTGGAAATGAAAAAGAAAGCAGATTGTTTTGCAGATCTATTTATGTGGGAATTTGAGTGTGCGTAAATATGCATGGGTTCTTTTTTTTTTCTTTCTGTATATACACATTACATTTGTTACGATAGCTAAGTGTAACCTTGCTTAAAATCTAAAGCATTATGTTCATCTGCGAGCGGACGGTTAGATACCTAGTTATTTTAAAATACACGTTTTTAATAATGGCGTCAAATATGGAAACAACTGGCAGTAAGTTGTGAGTAATTTCTTGGACTCCAGATCTAAGTTGTGAGTAATTTCTTGGACTCCAGATCTAAGTTGTGAGTAATTTCTTGGACTCCAGATCTGAAGGTTATGATTTCGAATCCTTCTTTCCTTATTGCGCTGCCATACTTTTGTCATCGTGAACTTCTTTTATTAAATACTAATAAATAAATAAAATTATAAATAACGTATGTCATGCAACGACCTCTTTATTCAGGTGAATCTACTGAGGTTTTATGACAGTAGCACTGAGAACTTAATGCACAGTTGCACTTAGTTCAAATCATATCAGTCAGGCTGGGTTCTGTTTACTTTCAAAACACGTCTTTCCTGTAGGAGTGGGGATTTCAAAACATAATGCTGCATTACAGTGGCTTCTCTTGATTTCACGCGCTCTCGTAGCCAGCAGTATCTCTGCGCTACTTTCTGTATGTTTCAGGAGTAATATATTTGTAAAATTAATTAAGATTGCTCAGCTAGTTGTAGGATTTTGGAAATATTCTGTAAGCATTTCTGTGCATCAGACACCCCTTATCCTACGTGAAGTTGAATACACTCATTCAACATAATGAAATTTAACTATAAGTGTCACTGTATTACGAAATCTAGTTTTCTCATACTATCATCTGAAAATAAGCTTAGCAGACAGGCGGGCATATATCTTACAAATCATTTGTCGTCAAATATGCCTGTTAAAATAAGAGGCTTGCTACAGGCAAAAGATTCACGTAAGTACA
Organism: Dryococelus australis; assembly: GCA_029891345.1. Lineage (NCBI taxonomy): Eukaryota > Metazoa > Arthropoda > Insecta > Phasmatodea > Phasmatidae > Dryococelus > Dryococelus australis. The sequence goes on along the minus strand of CM056994.1, from coordinate 12,026,784 downwards.
GTACTCGAATTGTTTAGTTATTTTTGGTTTATATAGACTGCTCGGAGAATTCCTGCATCTGTCATGGAGGATAGTAAGCTGCGAGTTTTTTTAATATTCACTTCATTCATTCACTGTTTTTCTCTTTTTTTGGACCAGTATGACATTTCATCAAGATTGCACATTATTCGATTATACATTTTCAATATTATTTATGTCCTAGTCCCGTACTACATGATCATTAACTTAGTCGCGGAACGTACGAAGGTTTGTTGTTTCTTTTCTGGCAGAATAACAGTTTGATCATTTAAAAAAAAAAAAAAAAAAAAAAAAAAAATGTAAGTCCTGTTAGAGAAGAAAAAAAAAACAGTGTATATTGAATACCAGTTTCCCGACGCACGTGTAAAATACAGTAAACACAAAATAAATTTGAAATGAGAGAGCATGTGCAATCCCGTGTATATGCTATTAACGGTTAAGTGAACCCTTTTGAAATCCCTCTATTTGGAATATTAGTCTAGAAATTTCGTTTATTTTAGCCTTGAGCGTTAACTTCCGGGTGTGGGTGGAATACACACTGAATTTATAGCTTACATGGCAACATTTATTTAAAAAGGTTTTTAATGGTTAAAAAATGGCTGAAAGGAAAAAATAAGTAGGGCCTCAGAAGTGCTATTTTTGCCGTGAACAGCCTATAGTAAGAATTGCATACCATAGCGTACAACATTTACTACGCTGTATGGTTTTCTGAATAACCTTCCAAAATATATGTCTACACCACTCTCCGATATGAGAAATTTGGCACTTCTATTGTGGAGTATTTCTTTTTCCAACATGGCACCCAGCTCGTGTTCATTACTTTTAACACTCGTTGCGGGGTTGGCCGGATAGTGTGAAATTCGCAACACGACGCAGAACTTCGCTTTCAGAAGCCACGTAAATGTGCGTGTGTTTGTATCGGAAGCACGGCGTAAGAAGGGGGGGAGGGGAGGGAGGTTAGCTTGCCACAGGATATGTACGCGGTCCGTGGTCCTTTCACTGACCACAGCTCCTGCCCCCCCCCCCCCCCCTTCCTCATCCCCCAAAGAATAGGCGGCCGCGGGCCGGCTTTGTATGGCGCCGCAACGTATCGCGGTCCGCAATTCACTGCGCCACATCGCCTCTGCTCCCAGAACAAACGTCTGCCCCTTCCCCTCACCTACCCCCACCTCCACTACGAGTGCCACCCTAACCCTTCCCCTTCGTACACTGTGACGCGAGGAACTACCCCTTCACCCCTGAGCAAACCAAACCCCTTCGCGCTTCTTCTAGGAGCACGCGCTACATCACATACGCTAGAAACCAACGACAACGGATTAATAATAAGTACACTGTATGAGATTATTCGAGAATTTACAATACCACTGGATACACTTAGTGAGGAAGTAGCAATGGTATTTTTCCCCCTACATATTCATTTCAGCGTTGCTATATTTACTCTGTAAACAGCCAACGCGTAGGGGAATTCCCAAATGTGTATACTAGCGCTGCTAAACATGCCTATAACCGCAGCTTGATGTATGGTATTATATCCGTGAAGTACATTGGTTAAAAACTTGCATCACAGTTTACGAAGTTTACCAGAAAATATTTTACATTATAGAGACCCGCAAGATTTGCGTTATTATTTCGCGTCAAGGTAAACTTCACATTGATGTCTACACTTGAGCTGGCGTCGTTTCTCCTTTGGCTGCTGCATAGATGAGAAGTCAATCCCTTGTTGACTACTGCGCGTGATTGGACTACATGATTGTGAAGTGTTCATTTATTGACGCAGAGTTACTCAGAGCATGTCAAATAACATATGCTTCAACGACAAACTTACTGAGAAGGTAGAAATATTTAAAGTTTAAGGTGTCCCCAAATAATAACGCTAATTTCGCATGGTCTGTAATACTAAGATCCTGGGATGAAAAATATTAGGGTATGGGCCTAATTTTAATTTAAAACATACAAAAATTAATAACTAATAACGAAATAACTAACCAAACCTTTAGGTAGGGACCAGGACATTTCGCGGATGTATTCGGCAACAAGCTAGTCTCCATCTCCACAATATCCTGAGCCACAATATTTTGATCCAATGTAACTCCATAGCAGGTATCGCAGGATTCGGTTCTAGTTTCCCTTGCAAAGCGGTCCGGGTCGTACCTATCAAACGGGCTATATCTCCATTATTGTTCTCCGTGGTGAATAGTTATTTTTTATTTACTCTCTTCCCTCCAAAACTAGGGCGGATGACATTTATTTTTTCATTAACACCAGTATCGAAATCGGTTACTATCCATTCATTTAGTTATTTAGAGTGTAGAATGGTTCTATATTGGTAATACAGACGAAAGTCTAAACTGCAAGTGAGAGTGTGGAAGGGAAGAGGTCATGGGAGGAGGGAGGGTGTAGTTAGTCTTGCGCTGTACTGATTCGACGCATTTCGTGATTTCTTCACACTTTTTTAATCTAACCTTTTGAAAATCACCCCATGTATGACGTATTTGTTTACTAAATATACCATGTATCGCAAGCGTTTCATAACTCTGTTAATATAAATCATATTGTATTCCGCTAAATTGAAGCTCAACCAATATTTCATTTATAAATTATAATATTATATTTATAAAACCAGCGATTAAACACGAGTGCTGGTAGCGCCTAGCATGAAATAGTTCCTCATACAAAATATTATTACAACAGAATGAGCACGAATACGGTGCGTTGTCCTTTGATCTCATTTTCTGGACAATTTTAAGCCTAGTTTGCACAAAGCGGAGGAATATCCGAGAAGTAGAACTTACACAGGACTTTAGGAAAATGTGAATTAACCGTTAATGGACTATAGGTGTTCTTATCAACTTAATGTATGTTAACTTGTTTCAGTGTTGGAATATATACAAGAAACTTAATTTTGTATGAGTATTATGCATATGTATATGCTCAGATAATAATGTTTAAGCTGGTATACCCTTTTAGTTTTGTTTCTTTTATACATTGAAATTGCATGTTACATAATATAATCCCTTAATCATTTTTACTTGTTTATATTTTTAATTTTATGTAATATCAGTTGCCAGATAACTGTAATTTATATTATAATATTTAAATCTCTGCTCCAGGGGGTCAACCTAAAACGATGACGCCCCACAGCATGTTGGAAGAAGATTAATAACATTATGAAGAAAGATGTGATGTTTGTACGTGTAGTCTGATATATATATATATATATATATATATATACATATATATATATGTATATGTAAATGTATATGTGTGTGTGTGCGTGCGCGCGCGCGCTTACTATATCCGGCGTTTAAACTTTCTATACTGTAATTTGACATGTCCAATATCTTTGTACAGCTATGTACTAAAAAAAGACCTTACGGACACAATAAAACAAACAAACAAAGATCCAGTACGTCAATCTGTACTGCACCGTGCATGTTTTTACGGGCAGTGATCATTTTTCGAAGGTTGATCTCAGCGTGGGCACTGCATAGAAAGGATCTTGGTGTAGGCGTAGGCAGTGGAAATAATAGAGAGTGAGATAAAAAAAAGAAACCTTGCAGCGACAACGAAAGATGTGTACGCCAGTCGCGCGTAATGCCTAGTCCACAATAGCTCGTCCGCTGTTGGACATGCGTCCGCGGACCTGCTTCGTCCGCGGACGCATGCCAAACGCGAGTGTCTACAATAACGACGTCCGAATGCTGAGCTTTCCGACACTGGGACCAGAGTGCACCAAATTCGACGCCGTCCGAAGCTAAGCTTCCAGGCAGTAAAACTAGAGTGCACCTTACTTGGAGCGTCAGTAAATTGTATATAATAATAATTAAATATTGATATTTTTTTTAGCTTATTTTATTTGGTTTTCTAATTTGAATTATGCGAATGAGTTCGTTTTGATTTAGCTTCAATGAAACTTCATTTGGATATACTTTTTTTTTTACATCAATAGGTCTTTGAATTTGCTGCCATAGTGGGGGGCAATCTAGAAAAAAAAATCCGATGATAACAAAATCGGGGGATACAGTTTGGCATTCCAGCTCTGAGTCTATCGTCTACATTAAAAATTTAATTACACCACTCGGTTGCCAAAGGATCAAAGAATATGTTACGTTGAGTGAGGACTGCGAAGCATTGGTCAAGGCATGAGAAGGGGAGGAGGGCGCAATATTGAGTTAGTTTTCCCGCATCTCATAACTTCCGTGTAGTATAACTTTCGACCCGGGGAAGCTACGACGGATCTTTTATGTTTAAATCAACAGCTCTCATCAAGATCAATCGATTGGGTGTATAAAAAATCATTTGTTTGGCGTGGTTATGTTGAAATTATTGTATGCGTTTAGTGAAAAAAATTAAGAAAACACAATTTTGACCTTTACTCGTCAAAAAGCCAAGTCGAAATACAGAAATCGTATACGGTTGGAAAGAGCATCTCAAAAGCAATCCAATGATAACCATAAAACCCCATGTGATCGAGTGAAGCGATGCCGGGAACTTAAAATAAACACCAAGGTGTCCGGGCGCGTCAACGTAGACGTATTCACGCAAAACAAACGGCCGTGTCCCCAACACAGCAAAATCCCAATTTTTTTTTTTTTTGCTCTAGTCAGTGCATTTTTGTGTTTTTACTTATTAAAGCTTCATTTTCACACCCGCTATTTACTTTTACCGTTTGCGTGCCATAAAGTGTAAAAGAAACAATTTGGAATACGCCCGCGGACCGTGGTTGAAGTTGGCGAGTGATCGTGGGACACACAGACTAAATATGAGGCAGACCGTTTGTTCGTCTTCTGCGCATTTACCAAGCATTGACCTACCCCAATCCTAAACAACTTTCAAAGTCACATGGTCAACAGCGAAGAACGTGTTTGTTTACATTTTAATTTTTAAATGACAAGATTTGTTTACAAATCAGTTTTATAACCTAAAATCCAAAACCACGCCATTTCCGCTAGACGTGTTGGCAAGAAAAGCAGTTCAATGTCGGGACACGGAGATTGGTTGTGCGCAGCCAGCGAGATCGGTCTGCCTCATATTTAGTCTATGCTTGGGACGTTGGGACGGCGTGCTGTGACATCAGGGGGCCATGTGCACCAGTTATTGTGGACCAGGCCCAGCAGGCACACGCGCCCCAAACATGCTCAACTCCTCTCGTGCTTGTGAGTGGATACGCCCTTTGTCTCGGCTGTAGCAGCGAGCGTCGTGTTTACACGGGCTCGAGGTTCGTGGCCGTCGCCATGGCGTCGCAGCTGCGCGCTGTTCTACACGCACCATACTGCATGTCGGGTGTCAGTGGCCAGACATACCTCCCCTGCAGAGCGCACGACAAGAGCCGGGCCCCGTTATCGGGATGTGGCCATTGTCCTGGCGCATTTTCCAGTCGTTATTTGCAGCTTTTTTCTTTTTCGAAACTATCACATACTTTCACGTGCAAACAGATGACAAATAACGCTAACGTGTAGGGATAGGAGAATTTCGCGAATCAATTTCTGGACAAGATAGACGCCAAACACATATATAGTGAAGTCACCTTTGCAATTGGATCACAGTTTATTAGACCCGCCATGCACGTCTCCGAGCCAATAGCAGACTTGTAAGGAAACACCTTGCGAATCCCATGACCGCCAGGTGCGGGCAACAGCCAATGAACACACAGCTGAGACTCCAGTATGCAGAGGACTGAGGAGTGAAGCCTACAGGTCATTGAACTCGGGGAATTTTTTCTCTGCCTACTGTGTTAAACAAAAAATCATTTTACTATCAGATATAAAACAAGATCTTTTTTCGTTCTAGCGACCAATTAGTGATTACCAGATATTGTTTATTTCTCACCATAAAAATTGGCTACGTGAATACACGATAGCAGAATACTTCGGATGATAGATTCTATGACAAGGGGGCGGGGCACAGGCCGAAACAACCCCCCCCCCCCCCCGTTACTTCATCACATCACCCTCACCGGAACGCCATATTAGATTTGTATGACCTTAACATGTGACCTTGACCTTGACCTCATGCCCGTGACCTTAAAATACCTTAAACCCAAAAATTAAAAAGAAATTGAAAATTGAATATTTTAAAATTTGAAAAAAATTGTTAAAAAATTCCAAAGAAGTATAAACTAAAACATTAAAATAAATTAAATTTCGAATGAATTGGCATAATAGGACACGGGACCGAAGCCTAAGCCGACCGGTCGCCATGTTCTAACGTCACTTGTGATGTAACATATAACGTAATAGAAATAGTGTGAATGAGGATCGCTCCACTTATGAGCGTAAACATTTTTCTATAATAGAAATAATGGTAGTTGTTTGATGCAATATATTAGGTTGGTTGAAACTGATATCTAGGAGTTTGAATAATTTTTGCCCGGCTCCTTGAGATAGGACGAGTACACGCAATTTTTACCTTATATACCTTTCCTTGACAAACACTGCATACGACTCCGAAAATCTTCATGAGGTCGACCACAACCACACTATGAAAACTCAGTAGCAAATACAACCAAAAAAATAATGTAGTCAACCACAGAGACAAGTTGAAAGAAAATAATGATTTATTTAGGCCAAATATATTTAATTCAATGACAATTACATTATAGGTGTGCTTTTCAGATAACAATCAACATATGTAATCTAAATAGCCCTTAGTATCGCCATCCTCTCTCGTGCCGTGCACTTCAGAAATTAAATTCACTTAGTTATTTTCTAAATACTGTAAATGCAAATCACATTAAAGTTGAAATAAAAACTTAAATAGGTATGTTCTCCACTTGAAAATAACTTGTGGTAGAGTCTGCGAATATTCAAATCGGCTTTCCATGAGTGGAATTAATTAACTAAGTCAGTTCCATTCTGAAATTAGGAAGAAAAAAATGTGCGCCATGAAAGTGTCGAATAATTAATAAATTAATTTTTTATTCCCTGCTCCTGGTGAAATTATAAATCATTTATAATTGATTTTTGTTTTAAATTCTTGACGGTCTTGAAAATGTAAAACCCGCTGACGTAGCTAGCTAGCTCTCTGCAGGATGCTGGTGATGCAGTCTTCTGGTGATGTCTTCTCTACAGCGCCCACTGTAAGAAGGTGCAGAAAATTAAAGTCCAGCTATATAAACACACGCGCAATATATTAATATATAGACTGTTCATAGTAAACTTAGCACTTTTGACAGACCTACTTAATATCTACTTGTATTAACGTTGTGTATTCTTTCGCCTAATGTAAAATTAATATTACCCTGGCCTCATTACTTCATTCATGCGTATGTCAAATGAAACTGTTAAATAATTAAGAGAGTTAATATTTTACACAATTGCTCATTTTTACACTTTTCACTTTTCACTGATTAGAGTAGTTGAATTTCACTGCTAATCAGTGGTTTCCCACTGATTCGAATTTAGAGTGTGAATTATTACGTCCCTGATTATGTAATAACCTTGACAGGCACCGCAGAATTCTGAGAGCACGAACATATTGGGCGATTCGGTTGGTAGAGGCTCGATGGCATCACCTCGCCGCCATGTTATCACGTGTTTGAAATGTTCGAAAACTAACTACATGTGCAAGTGTAGTGCACCTCAAGTTCGCTGTGGAATATAACCCCGTGTCCCAGTTATCACGGGATTCGCATTGCTTAAATTAATTGCGGTGTTCTTATCTACACAAGCAAACCGTTTAAGGCTTTCATCGCAGGCATTACAGAAATCCCAATGTTCGACACTCAACACTTTTGCACTCAACTCGGATACAAAATTTTGCAATTATGAAGCTGGTGTTAATGGACATACCTACAGCTGATTATCAGATCACAAAACAATAGCATCTTGAGGAGAAAGCAAAGAACGAAAAATATTACTAACGAATACATTCAAGCATAAATAATACAGGCGACAAAAAACAACAACACTTCGTTATCACCATTACTCTAGAGGAAAATAATTACATGACGACACTTAGGATACACTTAACCTATACACACCAAACAATATAGCAGCTTCAACCACAGACAAATGTCTGGCAGGGTAGACAAATAAAATCACAAACTATCTGCAACACCGCCTAATAGATCATATCAGATGACTCTATATTTGACAGCTGTTTACCAGAAAAATCACTGAAGGAACTATGGCTCGTAAACGTTTCAATCCCAGTGTTTATGTGTGTTGTTATAGAAAACCTCTGCTCTGAGTTTTCACTAGCGGCTCGCCCCATTCTCTTCTTTTGTTTCAGTTCACTTCCTTTTTTTTCCCAGTGTTCGAGTGGAACTTGAAAAATACAAGTAAAGGCTGTTCACCATGTAGTTAGCACTTTACAAATGAACCTTATAAAAAAGTAACTGCTCCTGTATGCAAATATTTTAACGGGCGCCCTGAGTAACATGAGCCCAGTAAAGTTGGTAACGGTGGATGGAAAGTATTTCGGTAACTTAAGTCAAATAAAAAGTGTTAGATAACCATTCGTGATAACTTAAATTATTTCTTTCGCGTCCTTTTTTTTTTTTTTTTTTAATACATTGAAGTGTGAAACTGAGCAGATTTGTTAAATGCTTACGTTTATGATAATTTCACAATTTCGCTTGCCCGACGCATTAATAAAAGTGATGAGGCCCATTGCAATGTTAACCTTACATAAGGCTGAAGAACACACAACGTGCATACAAGTAGAACTTAAGCAGGGCTTTTAAAAGTGCTAATTTAATCGTGAATAGCCTATACTATCCTTTGACATCACATTGAATAGGCCTGCTGGAAACATGCTCCTGGTTATCTATCTTGCGGGCCGGGATTATTCACATCAGTTTGCTTGATCCTCTGACAGCTAGACCAGCTCAGAGCTGGCGACGTCGACTGTTGCGAATATATCGTTATTCGGTTTCTCGGTGTCCTCAATAGCCGCCCAAGGTATAGTTATCTTCATCCCTGTCCGTGCGCCTTTCCACGATACCATCCCTTATTGGAATGTAATCACTAATCAAAGAAAACCTACCAATCTAGATAGCACAGTAGATAGAGCGTGAATGACAATTGCTTTTAATACAATTTTCGAAACTAAATTACTAAATGTTCCTCTTTAGCACACAAAATAATACATCACGTATCAATACAAACAATAATATTAAGTATGTTAATGTCGAACGACCAACACAGAGATCAAAAATACAAATACACACAGGAACAAATAAACTGAAGAAACAACATTTGCACTGTACAACACCTACACAAACAACATTACACTGACACCGACACAACACAGACACAGACATCAAACACACGACGGACACCTCACAAAACTACAACAAACCGTCAGCCCCTCTGTCTCCGGAGAGGATGGCGAGGTGAGGGTTCAAGGGTGGATGCAGAGGAATGTTAACTTTTGACATTTTTAAATTATAACGTAATCATTTCTTTTAAACTTTAACAAAATTATTTTAAGCCTCTGTTTTAAAATTTAACATGTTTTTTTTTTAAATATTAAAACGCGATAAATTTTATGTTTCGACTATTTCATAAATTTATTTTAGTTTCAGGTAACTGAGCCAAGCTATGGCCTTCGGCGGGGTACTGATATCATTTTAATATGTTCTGTCCTGTTCTGTTGTCACGATACCTCCACCCTCTGTTATACTTCCAGCCGGAACACTACACTGAGAGAAATTCGAACAAAATATTTCTTTTTATATGATCAAATATATATTTAGTTGCTCTAACAAAATATATTTTTGAGAAAACATAATTTGAAAAGCAACAAAATTACTTTTTTTTTCGTCCAACAAAATATATTTTTGAATAAACAAAATCTTAATGTTGGACCAAAAAAATATTAGACGGTCGACTAAATATTTTATTGAATCAACTGTATATATATTTGTTTGGCCACTCATATGACTGCCTTCGTTATAAAATACAGCTCGAGAGTTTGGTTGTATTTTTATGACAATTACGATAGTAGCCGTGTTTGTTAGTGCATCTATTGATGCTAAACAATAGTGTAAACACATAAATTAAACAATGCAACAAGAAACAGATGTAAAACTTGAAATATTTGTTTGCACGCATTGCCCAATATTTGTAGTACATCTATTTAAAATCTTTCAGACAGTGTCAGTTGTCGCATCAGCTGAGATTACCAAGGCGTAGCGCGCGGACACAGGTGATCTAGGTTCGAACCTCGGTCGAGCATGTAAAATACTTTTATATCGGCCCAAACTGTTTACTGTTCGTGTAACAAAACAAATCTTTAGTTGCACCAACCAAATATTACAGTTTGGGGCAACCAAATGAGAACAACAAAATAATTTGGTTTCAGCAAACAAAATATTTCATTGTCCCTGTACAAACAAATAACTTGGTTGCACCAAGAAAATCTTGTTTAATTCAACAAAACCTTTTCCTGGGTGTATTTCTGATCTCGATAGGAGTGTTGCCTATCCTGCCAGTACCTTAGCCCGCGCGCTAACTAGGGCTCAATGTACTCAACATGAAATGCGTTCACCCTCGGTATTCTGGTCGGACCTACGCTGGGATACGATAATGTTCCTGTGGGTTGCCTGCGGACAATGGGGGGGGGGGGCACATTCCACTGGACCAGGTTTTCCAGCATCCCTGTTAGATTGCTGTCTTTGCAAGCGATCAATCTGTTCGAACAGCAGAGAGCCCAATGGCACTAAGTCGCTGTCTTTTCGAGTGAGTTTGGTACCCGTACGGAAGCTGGTGTAGTACCATGGCAGCAAATTCTTAGTCGCTTATTGGAAGCGGTAGGTGTCTCGAATTTTCGTATACATCTGATAGGTGAGCTTGCAGGCTTTTTTTCCTTGTCTGGGAGATATCTCTTGTCACGGAGTTTGGCCCTTCGACTGCCCTAAATGATCTCACTCTAAAGAGCTCGGTAAATTTATGTCGGATGTCTGAGTATGTGATGATGGTGAACATCAATAATTCACCCCCCCCCCCCCCCACCCCCCAGTAGTAAGCGGTTGAGTGCAATGCCAAGTTCAAAACGCGCATCATATCACTGCCAGAGGTGTATTCCTCGAGTCGATTTAGTAAATTATTAGTGTTCTCACCCATTTTTCCCTCGAAATGTGGCAGCTATTGTGCCCAAAGTTTTGACAAGTGGTGAAGTGGAGTGTCCATGGATAATGTGGAGGTCAAGTTTTATACAGGCTCTAGGTTGCATGCAGCTTGGCGCAATGTGTTAGGCGACGAGGGAATTGTTTCCTCGCCTGTAACTGTGTTGGTAGACAGCTGAAGGTTTTGCGTGCTGGCTACAACTTGCCATAACTTATCAATATTTTCCCATACCCGCGATATCTTTCTGTCATTTTAACACCCATAATTGCTATTTGATTGCGGGGCATTTGTTTCAGCTTTACGCGTGCCGCTCAACCTATTAATTCATCACGATTACGATTCATCGCTAAAAGTTCCTACATCTACTGCTACAGACGCAGAGAGAATTTTCTACGTGAATTCTCGGCTGCCTACTATACCAGGCAACAGGAACTTATTAGCGGATTCCCTTCACCTGAAGACTACGCAAATTTTTATAGCCAGACCCAGGTACCCGACGACAAAGCGGAAATCTTCATACGGAGGAAGGAACAGATGTCCAGACGTGTGTTCCCCGGTGTTGACGAAGCTACCGCTGTTCGCTCCATCAGTCGGACGCTATTCACCAGACTCCGGAACGTCCTCCTTGCTACTAGACCTACGACCTGCAACGAACTGGTTAACCGAGCCCAAGAAGCAGAACAAAATTTCGCAATGCAGGATAGTCTCGAAAAACCAGTATAGAACAAGACCCCTGAAGTTCGAGCTCCACCGGTTGCACCTTTTAAGAGTGCACCAGCTCAAACTCCCCGCATGGCATTCGTACCCAAATGATGGTTCTGCTCAGAGAACCACTGGAATAATGACTGCCCTCGGAAAAACAAAGGGGGCTGCCATTCCACCCAACCGAGTTGAGAAAATGCCTTCAACGATTCCAGCCAGACCGACTGGAAAACCGACTCGCAAACAGCAAGTCGGGAAACGCAGATGCCGGGCACGAAGCGGGCCACCACCCCCGGTTCACAAGGACCCACCCTCCAGAGATTAAGGGAAGAAGTACTGGTTCCTATAGTCCCACACATAGGGGTGGAGGTAAACAACGACAATGTGCTCGCCTTGCTAGACTCAGTGGCCATGGGCAATTTACCCGGAGTAATTTGTGAACACCAAGCCAATTCGCTGAAACAAGACAGCAAACCAGAACAGTAAGAATGGCGCAACCCGACTCCGCCCTAGTCGTAACCGGAATAGTTACCTTGACAGTGAAAATACAAAGAATTGCTACACCGATAGAATGTATTGTGTCTCCAACCCTGTCCGAATAAATAATACTAGGATGCCCATGGCTCATCCGCAATCAATGTATTCTAGATCACGGACAACGTAGAGCTTATCTGGGAGAAACCAACCAGATCACAGTTGACTGGGATCAAAACACAGATGACCTTCCGCCAATGGCCATTGACCCGATGTGCATTAACCACGAACTTGAAGAACCAGAATTCTACCAATTAAAAGCTGTACTAAACATGCACGCCAGAGCGTTCGGTCATGGAGGACTGTTACAACAAACATGTCTTATTCAGCACGAAATATGGCCAACCACCGACGTACTGGTTTACAATCGACCATACCGAGTGCCAGCCAACCATCGTGACCTCAATATGAAGCAGGTCAATGACATGAAGGACCAGGGGATCGTTGAGTCATCCAATTCCCCATGTAACTCACACATACTTCTAGTGCCTAAGAAAGATGGGAAATTGGGATTTTGCGTAGATTACAAATCTCCAAATGAAGTTACCCATCCGATCGCTCCCCAGCTATAGACTTGTTTCATACGCTACGAGATATTGGCAAGGCCAAAATATTCAATAATCTCGACATAAAGTCTGGATATTGGACGATTGAGGTCCACCTGGACAGTCGCAAATATACGGCCTTTACAACATCAGAGGGCAAACCCTTCAATTTCGAGTCAAGCCATTCGGCTTGAAAAACACCCCAGCAATGTTCCAACGATTAATGTTTGCAGAAGTATTAACAGGTTACATCGGCGAGTTCTGTTTCGCTTATCTCTACGATGTAATGATATATTCCAACAATTGGGAGGAGTACCTAGGCCATCTGCAAAAAGTGTTGGAAAGTCTCGAATTACACAGAATGACTTGCAAGCTGTCGAAAAGCTTATTCGGCAAGTCCTCAATAGACTATCTGACCCTTCATCTCACCTGAGGGACACTTTCCGCAACACAGTTCAATACGAGCGATTGAAGAAGTGGAATGACCTAAGAATAAATTACAACTTCGACAGTAACTGGGTCTGTGTAATTCGCTATGAGACTTCTTTCAAAATATCGCAAATTGCATGGCACCACTACATCCAATCCTCGAGAAAGATACATGTTGGCGATGGGGCCCGGAACAACGACAACCATTTTCCGACTCGAAGAACAGCTTCACGATTATCCACCAGCTCCATCGACCACAAGGAGACAAGCGATTAATACTGCAAATGGACACATGTCAGAATGGCCTGGGCGCAGTACTGTACCAGCAAGACACAGAATGACATCCACATATGATAGTGTATGCATCAACTCGCTTAAACGAAACAGAGCAGCGTTACCACATCAATCAGGAGTGTCTGGCCGTTATCTGTGCCATGAAAAAATACAAGTATTATACAAGTATTATCTCGAAGGGCAACACTTAATTCTACAGACCGACTCCAAAGCCCTCAAATGGCTACACAAGTCCCGGAATTCGGAGGCCAAGCTCGGCTAGTGGGACATGTTCCTTACTGAGTTCGACTTCAAAGTTCAGCATTGCCCAGGTAAAGTGAACAACCTACCAGACACCCTGTCTCGATTCCTGACACTGGAGGAAAAAGTTGAGGAGGAAGAGGAGAATAAGATGCCCCCCCCCCCAAAGGGTATAAGAAGTCCGGAAGAGCAAATCTGGCTTCTCCAACTGCATATAAATTGCCAGTAAATAACCATAATCCAGCAAGAGGACCCCGACATCCGACGCCTACTACAGGAACAGCCCCAACAATTTGAACTACGGGATAACATCGTGTGGATGCGTAGTGGACAGCCCAATACGCCTTGGAAGATCTGAGTTCCACCGCAACTATGAGCCGATATATACTTGCACCATTACTACCATCCCCAAGCTGGTCACCGGGGTAGCAGGGAAACACTGCTAGACATTAAAACCCATTATAATTGGGACGGGATAAGCCGCGATGCCAAGCAGTACACCAGCAACTGCATCACGTGCTACCACAGCAAAGCATACCCAGTTCCCCCTCCCACCTCAAAACCACGAAGAACCAAGATGGCCTGGACCCACATCACCGCCGATTTGATGGGCCCATATCCACGCAGCACGAAAGGAAACCGCTACCTGCTCGTGGCAACAGATTAATTTTCAAGATGGGTAGAGGCATTTCCTCTATCCAGCCAAGATACCAACACAATCGTATGGAAAATGGAGACGGAGATTTTCGCATCTGAGGGCCATACTTACAGACAATGTCACACAGTCTACAAGCCGGCAATGGCAAACTGGCTGTCAGGGATGGGGTTGAAACCCCTGGACTACCCCTCCTTCCTTGAAACCCCAAGCCAACCCCACTGAACAGAGGAACCAGGAGATCAAGAAGTACCTCCGTATCAGTGTGGGTAACGATCACAAGCATTGGGATAAGCACATCCCTACCATACTGTTTACCCTTCGACATCGAACGAACGAAGCCATCGACACCAGCCCGAGCATCCTTCTCCAGGGACAAACATTACGCCGACCAGGCGACTGGCAGTGGGAAAGTGAGTCCACCGACATGCCTCAACCCGAGGACATTCGCCTAGCAGCCTTGGCCCGCACCACGCACGCCCAGAAAGCCCAGAATGCCTTCATTCTAAAGAAATACCCTCAACCGAGAACTGGGGTAAGAGAATTTAACCAGGAAGCCAACCTTCTGCGAAGTCACCACCTCAGTAATGCCAGCAACCAATCCAGCGCTGGCCTTGCCGACAAGTGGGATGGACCGTACTGCATCGTAGACAAGCGAGAAAATGTCTACTGGGTCGAAGACATAAGAGGCGAATCTATAAGGCCACCGGAGACCAGATACGACCCTATCCAGGGGACATGCCGACACTCGCTGACGACGACGCCGAAGGTGAAACGCCAGGCCAATGCGAAGATGAAGAAGACCCCCCAACCGAAAGGGTAGTTCCCGATACCGAACTGGGACCCCTGACGAGACCTGAGCCGACACCTATCATTATTGAGAGGGGTCCTAGTTATATCACGCCATGGATGCCAGATGTAGAACAATGCCAAGGTGCATTCTCCAGGGGCAGTGTCCAAGGACATACCAGCATCTACAACGTGGATCACTGCACCCACCAACAAGGAACTCTCGCCACCCAGGACGTCGAGCTCCGACGAGAGAGCTCCATACCTACAATCTGCCATGCAGGAAAACCCACCAGATGGGACGTCGAGCTGCCAAGTCAGAATTGCTCCGCCTCAAGAACCTGCAACACAGGAAATACCGCAAACCTGGATGTTGAGCTGCCAAACTGGAAGTGCTCCATCCCACCATCTTGCCACTCAGGATGCCACGAAACCACCGGAAACTGGGTTCAGCACGAGTGCAGATAAGACGGAGGAGGAAAAATCTCAAGCGGCAGCGGCCAAGGACATGCCAGCATCTACGATGTGGACCACTGCACCCAGCAACGAAGAACTCCCGCCACCCAGGACGTCGAGCTCAGACGCGAGTACTCCATATCTGCCCACCTGGACGTCGAGCTACAACAGAAGTAATTAATCCCAAGATTCTGCGACGCAGGAATACCCGCAGACCCGGACGTCGAGCTGCCAACTTGGAAGTGCTCCACCCTGCCATCTTGCCACGCAAGAAGCTGCTGTCGTCGAGACAGTCTATGCCGCCAACTATCCCTCATCTGGCACATCACCCGCAGTCGAGGTCGAGGTCTTTCTCCCTCGCACTGCCCTGTCAGAGAAACATCCTGCGCTACGAGTAGGAACCCGTGCAGTCGGGGATGGAGGGCTTGTCACTCCCCTGCATTGCCGCGACGTCCCTGTACGAGTGCCCTCCCAATCCGTTGCGGCAGAAGCAGAAGCCACGATGCCCCGGGCTGCTCCACGATGCCTGATGCTCCGTGTACCGCAAAGGCCTACCATATGCCTGGCCGGTACCAGGAATCGCCATGGAGATGTACAGGTACATAGGTACATGTGGCCGTACCCTCTGCACGCTGCCCTTCGTCCGAGGGAGAGTCCCGCAAGAGGTAAGAACGGACATCACCAGTAAGTGCGCCATTATTACAGACAGTGCCTTAGCCGTAAACCGCTACTTAGTGCGCATGACCAAAGACTCGTTATAGACCTGTCACGTACACTACATTCACTTTAGCCGCTAGTCGAAGCCAGTGAAGTAAGCAGAACAATCACAATTCGGCGAAATTAAATTCGAAGTATCCTGTAAAAGTACCTCACCCTACGGTCAACAAGTGGAAGGGGGGAGGGAAGAAGAAGTGTAAGGAACTAAAGAGGTAAATGCAACCGTAATTAGTCACTCGACTATGTGCTAATTAACTTTTAACTACAGCCATTAACTGCTGTACGTCAAAAAGTATTTTCACCCCAGTGCAATATAAAAATGTTACACCTCAAGGTTCCGTAATTGGCAGTGGCCGACAGCCCACTTAAGTAAAGTAGCATTGCACGAAGATGCTCGCCACAGTGCCGGTGATAAGTTGAAGACAGAGACTTTGACGTAACAATTACATTTTTAAACTGTTTCTATTTTTATATTCTTTCATCACTTAAATCTGTCTTGATGTGTAGGTAAACCTCTAAATATTAATGTACGTTTTTACAGTGTACTTGTGAAGATCACCTACATGAAAAATGCCGTCGTGTAGGAGAGTATTTTCCGCACCTGTTGACAATGACATTTCTTGGGAACCTACCTGAACACTTTCAACAAAGATACACAGTGATAACACAATAGCTGTTAGACCTACATGATAAGATGGACTCCCGCAAGGGATAGCTAGGTTAGTTTTTCTATTTTCTAGCATTTAAATCTGATTTTATGTGTAGGTACACAATTATAAATTATACGTTTCGTAAGGGTCATATGTGAAGAGAATTTACCGAGAAGAATTCTTTTGAATGTATTTATACATTCAAAACTTAAATTACTCGTGTGTTTTTACAGTGTATATGTTTGCAATATCTTGTGCACCAACTCAGTACCAAACCAAAGACTCTGAGCCTCAGAGCTTCCAAAACCAGCTGCAAGATATTCTTAACTTCAATTTTATTCAGTGTTTATGTGCATTGTATTAAGGGGCCCGCCTCCTTAGAGGCTATATCACCCTCCGAGTCAAATAGTTGTAGTGTTTCCTCCAAGTGCGGTGGCAGAACCGAGAAACAATCCTGCACCTACTCCCCCTCCGTGACCAGACATATACTCATCACGAAAAAGGGGGGGGGGGGGTGGCAGAGTGAGCTGGCTGCGGTCACATTCACCCCCCCCCCCCACCATTCCTTCATCATCTTATCCTTGGCTATCCTACTCTCGCCCTCTGCTCACTGTGGAGGAAAAGGATAGATTAAGAGAGGCGGTAGCTGGTGGTCGCGCGCTTCTGCGGAAGTTCTCGTCTTCCCAGCGGTGCACATTTTGAAATGCAAACTGTACACACTGTTCTCTGGCGATCTAGGCACAGAGTACTGCCCCTGTATTGCTACGAAACGTATCTTGCGTTGAATTGTTTTTTAAAAAATCAACAAAACATGAACCAGAAATCATAAACGAAAGAAATATAAACTAGTGTTGCTGCTTGTAGGAATTTTCTAATACTACTTAGCATCATAAACACAGTGCTAAGTTTGATCCAGTTTTCTAGCTGTAAACTTAGGCATGTTTGACGTTTCATTGTCATTCGGTTCAAAATGATATACAAGGCTGTTAAACTTATGAGTTTATATGCTAGTAGGTTAGATATTGTTGTTTAGGTTGTTAGATAGTTATTGGTTACCATACAAAGTATTCCTCACAATTAGACATATTTAAACCACATTTGGTAAGCTAAAAGTACTAGTTTGAAGTACTGAACAGGCTAATGCCTGGTATATTCCGTTAGCCATTTTGAAAAATAAACATCATCTAAAATTTGTATTGTAGTTACTGAAACCAAACTCAAATATAGCATAGAGATGGTAGTTACAAGCCACTTGAACTCAGAAATATAAAAATATGTTAAATATTTGTTAATCTCAGAACTGTTGTATCCAAGGAATCGCTAAACCCATTTAGAAACCAACTTTGTATATCAGAAGTAGTCATCGTTGTCGTTAAATACACAATTAAAAAATGTCTTCAGCGTGCCGTGTGTGAAAAGTCTTTAGAAGATAAGGTTTCGATCTCATAGCCATGACAATTTTCGAAAAACAATGTGTAACATTTGTTCTGCTAAAAAGAAAATTCTACGGTCTAGGTGTTTAAGCACTTTATAGAAGTGATCTGTATAGACTAGTTCAGAGAAGATTAGGATCATTAGCTGTATCGTAAAACTTGTTGTTTCTGGGGCTGGCATTTACTGTTTCTTTACTGAAGATGTACGATCGTAAGTTTGTGTTAATAATTCCAGTCAGACTCTTCTGCAGTGAAATCAGTTATAGGCCTACATCAGTCGAAATAATTGCGTGAATTGCTTTGGGATTCATATACCTAAATACAAGGGTGTTTCACGATATTCTTTAGTACGGGTTTCTGTACTCTGCTAAATTTAGTTTGTGGTTGTTCCAAATATATGCATTCATCCTCTTGAACTAAATCAATAATTTTAAATAATTTGTTTAATCGACTATTTTGTAGTTCCAATGTTATCTAGGGAGTCGTGGTGGCTGAGAGGTTATACAGCTCGCCTCCAACCAAGGCAAACTGGGTTCAATCCCTGGCGGGGCCTCTCACGGATCTTCACATTGTGGGAATCGTGCTGGACGATGCCGCTGGCCAGCGGGTTTTCTCGGGGTTCTCCCGTTTCCCCCGCCCTTGCATTCGAGAGTTTCCTTGTATTTTTTATGCTTAATAATGGCATAAACAATCCTTACTGAAATATTTCAACAAAAAAAAACAATTCTGCAAAGCTTTAAAATATTTATCTAACCACATGTCACGCGTTTCACAGCACACAACAGTAAAATCTTGCTATTAGGCCGTCAGTCATAGGAGCCGACGTCGCTAGGGCGCAATTCACTGAGCTCAAGAGATATCGGTATGAATTCCGGTCGTCCTGGAATTTTTTTTTAAATAATCCATTCCTTCATGTACGGTCAGCAATACATATATGCCTATTTAGTTGCACCAACCAAATCTTAAATGTTTGAGGCAACCAAATAAAACCAAAAAAAATATATGTTTGGTTTCAGAATAAAATCTTTAATTGCCGCTATACAAACAATTAATTTATTGTACAAAAAAAATATTCTTTCATTCAACAGAATTTTTTGTGTGAGAAATGTTTTCATAATTTTTATTACAGTGTATGTAAAATCACGTCAAAGTTTAAGAAAATATTCAGCAGGAGTACAAGGGAAAAGAGTGGAAAAAGAATTAGCCATTTTTTAAATGCACGATGGTATATTATATTCACAAAGTCAAATGACATGCCATTATTGTTAGGTGTAAACATTACACAATTTCTTTATTTAAAGGAATAGATTAATCAGAAAGTGAATATATGAGACCTTAAATCACATTCAAGTTGGTAACATATGTACATCAAATTTTCAAGGTGACTTATTTTGGTATTAGAAATATATGTCGTGTAAATCATTATATTGAAAAGAATGTAGTGCAGACTTATCATAACCATTATGCCTATGAGATCACACTGTTTTTTTTTTTTTGCCCAATTTGTAAGGCTAATTGATCTGTTTAGATGACATTTGTGTGGTACAGGGTACGACTTACCTAGGAATTATATTATACTAAAATACAATCAATAATTAACACACATCTTATAGTAGAAAAATTGGAGTGTGTGCAACTATGATACGCCTTTGGAGCAGTTAATAATATTATAATTTTTAGAATATTCTCATACAACAATTTCCGTTACGTATATTATTCTCATGTTTACACAATGTCCACATAACTAATTACAACTTGAGCTGAAAAATACATTACAATTTACAACCGTTTTAATACAAAACAAGTTTCCGAATATATTCTTTGCAATTAATTTCACCTCAACTGACGTAACAATGTAATTATGTAGGGACAATAGTTGGTTCTTAAAATTTAATAAATAATGGCGATGGTATTGGGCCATACATTTTTTTCATATTTTTCTAAATGTAACATTTTACACAAGTCTGTTACCTACAATTCTTTTATGGTGACAAGTAATAGCCTCATTTTTACACTTAGATAATTACAAAAAATAAGTAAAACACACTACTGTACAGCTATTTTATACAAATAAGGCATTAAATTTTCTATATTCAATAATTACACACAAATTGATGTAAAATGAAACTACGCAATAAACATATTTCGTTAAGAAATTTAAATAAATAAAGGTGGATGTATGCCATTACATTAGTTTCCTTTTATTCAAATTTTTACAGAAGTATCTTACAAATCTTTAGGTGGCTTATATTATTTTCTTGTTTACATTTCTCCACATATAAAATAACAAAATTAGTAAAACACTACTGTTACAGCAGTTTAATGCATGTCACTAAATTTACAATCTGCATATAATTATACCTACTCTGATGTAAAATGTAACTACACAATGAACGCAGTTCCTTTATAAAATTAAATAATTAGTGGTAATGTGCCACGAAATTTATTTTTTCCTTTCATAAAATTTTGCAAAACTCTGTACAATTATTTTGGTGATATGTAATCGCCTCATGTTAACACAGTCTCCACTTAGATATCTACACAATTATATGTAAAACACACTACCATTACAGCTGTTTAATACAAAAACCCCACAACATTTACTACCAGCAAATAATTACACCCAAACTGGCATAAAATTTAATTACGTTATGAACACAGTTCGTTCAGAAAGTAAATACTGGTGATGGTGTGTCAGTACATTATTCTTCCTTCTCACAAAATGTTAAAGAAGTGTCACAATTTTTGATTTATTTTGATGAAGCATAATAAAGGCAAATTTTTTATAAGTTCTCCACTTGGATAATTACGAAATGAGATGTAAAACACATAATCATTTCAGCCGTTTAATAGAAAAAAGTCACTCAATTTATCATCTGCAAATAATTACACCAGAACTACCATAAAATATCATTACGCGATGAACACAGCTCCTTCAAAAAAATTAATAGATGGAGGTGGTGTGCCAGTATATTATTTTCGTTTTTTACACAATTTTACACAAGTTTTTTATAATTCTTTTGGTTATAATAGATATTGTTATAATAGTTTCATGTTTAAACATTCTCTATGTAGGTAATTACAAAATAAGGAAAAAATAACACGATATTTACTGCTGCGTTAAAACGAAAAAATTAAAATTTTCTATTGACAATTATTGCCACCCGAACCCTTTAAAAATATAATTAAATAATGAACAAAGAGTTTCGCAATTTTTTATGTTGTTGACTGGTGGTAATTTGTAACATTATTTATTTTGCCACTAGTCACATGTTATGGAGTAGCTCACTGTTGTTTATAGTCTTGTGCGCTCATATTTAGGCCTAAGTGAGGGCCTGTGTGACTTATTTGATACTGAGATTTTCACTTTATTTCATTTTAATGCATTTCAAAAATGAAGGTGGTTCTCTGACGGCCATACCTCGTGTATAGCATGGATCGATTATCTCCGGCAATAAACATCCCATAAAGAAATTTGTAAGTGGGTTTCTCAATTTTTTCCTCCCGAAATGTATAATTTTTGTGTGCCTGTACGGATGATTTTCCTTCAGATGAAGATGGTTATCTTTGAGTATGCAGTATGTCCATTTCTTCTCTTTCACTGCTTCTTGGGGAGTGAGGTTTCTTGCGGTTACTGGGTACTTCGCTTCAACAAGTGCACCCTTACTGACCAGACTGCCAGGTGTCACAGCAAGCAATGGCAAAACTGGATCAACAAATACGCCAGCAGGCTCTATTACAAATGGCTCGTTGGCTATACCACACTTGGTCGCTGCGCATCCTGAGAAATCGCCGTATAACAGAGATGTGACTGCTTTCTCCCGTGATGTGGTTGGTCGCAATCCACAAATTACTCCAAAAATAGATGCGGTTACTCGTTTGGATCTTTCTGCAATCCATAAAGATGACTTTGTTTGTCGTGTCTTGAAAGTCTCAATAATGAGATGTCTACAAGTTGAGTTTTAATGCCTTATTGTAAAACTTGTATGGTGAAATGTTTGTCAGAGGAATGGAAAATAATGTTTTCCTTATTAACTATCAGATCAACTGTTTTGAAAAAAATATGCGTAAAAATTAACCTGCAGATTTATTTTAAAAAAGCATGACGACATTGTTTAAAAATTTTATTCTGTTTGTACGGTACCGTAAGTAAAAACAAATTACATCATCGAAAAAAAAAAAAAAAGGAAATGGACACACATTGCACAAAAGTCAAAATGATGGAAATACAAAACTTCGAAATGATAGCCGTGCAATCAACAAAACAAAAATTGTGATAATTGAGCTACCAACGTCACGGGTTTCAGGAACAAGTTCCGACTAAATAATTAATCTTCTAGAGAAGCACCACCATATGACAATACCTGTACAAGATCAGACTGTTTTTTTTAGTTAACTATGAACTGCACACTTTGCAACTGTTAGCATACATAAAAGAAAAACGAAACCTTACGAAAAAATATTGGGATATTTTGGGATCAGCCATACACATGTAATAACATTATGGCATTTGAGATAATAACAGACCAAAGGACGAATTTTTTTGCTTTTACAAAAAAAATTGTCCGAATACCACCTCCCAATGAATTCCCGTGACCCAGAATGCTAACCACTTGCCTTGATTATTATAACATATTTATATTCTAAGCCACTTCCCAGGAAATAGGAAAACATTTTGGCAGTATTCTTTTGTATAGAGTGTTAATTTTGAAATGATTGTTTTGGAGTCCTGGTTGAGGAAATACGTCAGACATCACTAATAATAATAATAATAATTGGTATGTAGCGTGTATCCAAGCCGTGTATCAGGTGGAGGGAGGGGGTGATATAAAAACTGCCAACTTACTGCTAGGATGGAGAGGCGACGTAATACAGTTAATATTGGCGTATACGGGAATACCCCGAGAAAACCCCACAACCCACCTTCCAGTGCCATACAAGTCACGTTTCTATCACGCAAAAATCTGGTTTCGACCCAATAGAGAATCTAAACTGGATCACTTTGGTGGAAGGCTTGTGTACTAAGCCACGTAGACGTCGTGAGCCCCTATACTGCATCTATTCCAAGGTGGCAGCTCATATTACTCCGCCTGTTCGCGCACTTTGAAGGTATTGGTTATGTTGCCGGCCACCAACACATGCCAGCCAATAAGCTAGCTTGTTAGATTTGTACCTCATTCCGTCTTTTATTTCGAAAGCAATACTTATTTCAGTAACATACGTGTAATTTAAGGAATTGCGAACGCTTCATACTCAGTATAAAAAATAGAGCATAGAATGCCTCAACTAGTAATGTAAAATTATGAAGTTCAACCTAAAATATAAAAAAAAAAAAAACTGTTGTATCTATTTCCTGTCTCAATCATACTGTGAAGCGGCCAGCCAGTCAATGACTATAGCTTTCTTAAAGGCAATATTTATTTCTGCTGCCATCTTGAAATGGATAAAGTATATCTCTCTCGCTGAACATTCTGCGTGAAGATGTAAGAGAATTTATGTTCAGGCTGACCGAAGTACGTTTTTCCATTTTGAAACGTGACACGTGTAAAAAGATAGCCTATCTGTCATCCAAATAAAATGCGTATATCCTTTCAGATTATTTGATTATCCCTCTGGTGTCTTCTTGAATATTGTTCGGGGAGTATCACCAATACCTGCGCTTAATTCCATATCAGCATCCTGTATATTGTCTGCACATAAGAGTTTCAACATTGGATCATCTTCTTTCAGGTACACTATCCTGAAATTAGTGGACTAAGTTAGTTCGAATAATCGGGCTTCTAATTTTCATTACAATCTGCCTTTACATGTGTACTACATTATATATTTTATAAACGCGAAGCTTAGCGCAGATTTACCTCGACGTATTCTAAATATGTTGAGAGTGACTTGTTTTTTTTCCACTATGTGTTTTTATTACTCTGCAGGTTGTACAACAAATGCAACAAATTATATACAACAGTACAACAAATGATATATATCATACATATATACACACACACACACACCTACTTGTCAGAGTGGGGATGACTTTGCTTATGTATTTGTAACATTCTCCAAATCTTGCAACAGTACCTTACCTTCACATACGGGCGTCTACTGTTATTTATGCATATTTCTCAAAACCCCTTTTATGGCGGAGTTTGCATTGACAATATCTAGAACCAATCGGGGCACAAAACAATTATTAAGAAAACATTTTCAAAAAATTGATAACGAAAAGGTATATTTTAAGTGCACCAGAAGTCATTAAAATATATATTAAAATTTGCATAAAAAATTACTGCAGTCGTCAAACATGTTGAAAAAGCAGCGATTTAAAAATGTCCTCTAGGCCTTACTGTGTCACTAATTCACAGCACTGTCTTGCCATGCTGTCTCATCTGTTTAACAGCAGCTACTTCCCACAAAATAATAGATTGATGCTCAGTTCGCATAATTTGTACTGGTTAGCAAAAAAATTCTTCAGGACGATACTTTGGCACAGGTATCAAAAGTGGCTGTAAATTTTCATGGCATTTTATTTACAATAGATTAAATAAATTGTTAATCATTATGCAGCCACTATTTTCAACTTGTTCTCCACCTTTGAAATTGTTCACTTTTAAGATAAAGAAATTATACTAGTATAATATAGTTCTAGTGAAATGCAAACAAACATTGAAACATGTATGCGTTGCTCTTTTATGGCACATCTGTGAGTTATATTATCTTATTTGATATTACTTTTATGGCACATCTGCGAGTTACATTATCTTATTTGATATTACTTTTATGGCACATCTGTGAGTTATATTATCTTATTTGATATTACTTTTATGGCACATCTGCGAGTTACATTATCTTATTTGATATTACTTTTATGGCACATCTGTGAGTTATATTATCTTATTTGATATTACTTTTATTGGCACATCTGCGAGTTATATTATCTTATTTGATATTACTTTTATGGCACATCTGCGAGTTACATTATCTTATTTGATATTACTTTTATGGCACATCTGTGAGTTATATTATCTTATTTGATATTACTTTTATGGCACATCTGCGAGTTACATTATCTTATTTGATATTACTTTTATGGCACATCTGTGAGTTATATTATCTTATTTGATATTACTTTTATGCAAGTAGTGTTGTAACCTGTCCCAATTTTTTTGTTTACGAAACTATTTTCTTTGTAAGTAACTTTTTTTAATGAAATTAAATCTTTTTTTATGTTACTGTGGCTTTTTGTCCAATTGAAAATATTACAACTGCATATAAATTCATCACATTGAAAATATTTAATGTGTACATGGAATATTAGACGATTATCTATGTAACTGATAAAACCAATTAAAAAATTGTTTGAAATAAAGATAACTGTTAATTACAAAGGTTACTTTCTTATTTCCTATCATACTGTGATTCCTTCCTTTGATAGTTTCATTCTTTATGCGACGTGCGTTCTGTCGTAACTGAGTTTCCTTGCCACGTCTGAGATTGTCTTGTATTTCCATGATGGACCACTGTGAAACAACAAAACTGGAGCGCGCGCACAGCCTGTCCGAGCAGGCAGAAGAAGCAACGGAGAAGGGGTGAACTCCTGCTAGACGCGAGGGAGGTTGTGCTCTGTCCGCCGGGGGTCGCGCCATCGTGGCGGCTCCACTGGCCGGCCAGCCATTCCTGCAATACACACCATAGAAGAACACGCTTTTCCTCGACATTTCCTGTTGTGACCTAGTGCAAATTTTATACCAGATGAGGGATTCATATACTATCCGCAAGTAGCTTTGCGTAACAAAACTGAAAACTACGACTGCAGTAACCCTAGAAATGTTGCTATTTGGCTATATTGAGCAAGTACTTTCTAATTACCTACAAAGCAGAGAGAGATGAAAGTACCTGGCATTTGTGCACGGTACCTTAGTCTCTTTTATATACCAAATTAGTTTTCTTCTGTAGAACCGATTCTGTAAGAAAAGGATAATGTTGAACCTCTACACCACACTTCGCGCAACAGCGAGGCGGGTCCCTTAAGTGACCAACATATGCACAATTTGTCGCGATATTCATGCATGTGGTGTACTCGATTTGTTATTCGTTTAGCCAGTCAACCCAGGTGATGAAGGGCCTGTGGTTTTCCATCTAACACCCTGTCACACGTAACTATTTAGCTTGCTGACAGACACAAAGGTTCCCTGGAAGGATTTTCCTTTCCTTTCTTAAATCACTGCAGCAAGCTCCAGGATAGTAGTGAAGTTACCTCACCTTCCGCGAGTAAGACTGGTACATATTCTAACTATTACTACTTTTACTTCTTTTACCTAATTGGTTTATAATAATTTTTCGTTCAGATTTTTATGTATGATTCCCTTGTAATATCCACCAGAGATATACTGGGTTTTGTCAAGCGCATGCATAAAAATGTAGGCCGGTGGGACACCCGACACACGAGGCTCCCTAACCCAGTAATATTCGTTACACAGGGGGAATATACATTTCACAGCATCAACGAAGTCTCATCACCAGGTCAAGGGGCAGAGAAGGACGCCTGCCTGAAAGATAGAGAGAGAGAGAGAGAGAGAGAGGCAAGGTCGATGTCTGGCCACCACCAGTCCATGCCTCACATGTTTCGCATCGCTAGCCGAACTACCAGAGTGTACAGAACACGCGCTTCTACAGTGCTAAAGCCACCCAAGCTTAAGGGTCCCGCCTACCTGACTGAAATTTTATTTTCGTGCTATCTGTCTCACCACGCCTACCTACATCTACCCAGACCTTCTAGGCCTACCAAAGAGGAGGCCTACGCCTTTCTCCACCACCTATTCCACAATGAGTCTTCATCGCAATGGAAGGGGGAGGAGTGAATTGATGTTTGCTGATTAACCTACTAATTAACCACGTTTACGACTCATCGCTAAATGTTCCTACTTCAACTGCTGCAGACGTACAGAGAAATTTCAACATGAATTCTCGGCCGCCTACTCTACCAGGCAACAGGAACTTATGAGCGGATGTTCTTCACCTGAAGGTTTAGCAACCCGACAGGCACGACCCCTCTCTGCCTGATGCTGAGAGCCTACAAGCTGCCCGGACCTCGGGCAAGGCCGAGCGCCACCGAAGAGGCACGAAGCAGAACGGTGACTACTGCTGGCCACAGTTTTTCTATTACCACGCCAACCAGGGCAGGATGCTCGCCCTTCCCGCAGCCCACACCGGCAGCCGACAAGTTTCACCTATATAAGACCATACACTGCTGGGCTCAAGCAGTTATTTCTTCTCAAACTGTCTCGCAACCTCTCAGAGCACTAATTCAGTGCTAGGACCTCGGGAGATCTCGTAACCTTCAAGTATGCCCCCAGTGGCTACTTACCCCGTCTCGACGACCAGCGAACATGGACATACATATTTATCTTCACTTTGTCTCTTCCAGACACATTTTACTTAGCTCAGTTACCTTTAATTAATATTGTATTCATCTAGAACCAGCTATTCCCCTTTTAACATTGAACCATCTCACCTACACCTGGAACCGCAGATATTTTCAGCTCTCCACGGTTTGGTAGGTGGTAGCATGGGTCACATGTTTATTGAGTATTCAATAAACACTCCTTGTTCACTACTCTCCTACTTTTTTAATTTCAGGGTACTTGGTCTGTGTTAACGGTTAGCGACAGAGTACGACGTGGACTACCAACAGGAACGAGGAGATTGTTGACATCAACATTAGATGACTAACTGTTTCTTCCCAGCCCCCGAGCACTAAGTTAGTGCTGGCGGGGGGGAAACAGCAATGCCCCAACAACTAGAAACATCTTCGCACAGGGAGGGGCTACAAACTCTGGTTACCTCTCGTTTTGAGGACTAATTCAGTACTGGAGTGACATTAGTCTGGAGTTTGCCGCTCCACCCGGTGCGAACGCACAACCAGTAGAGACTTGGTGGCCCACACGGCTCCAAGTCCCTGATCAGCCCTCATGCGTGGGCGGTCAGTGAGGGCTCTTATCGAGCTCGTGCCAGCAAGTCAGTATTACGTTGCAATGTAATAACTGTTCCTGTATAAGTGTGTTATGTATGCTGTCAGACCATTGTCTTCTATGCCTTACAGTGTAAGGAGTGGCAATAGACGTAGGGAACAACACCTAGCTCACGTTGCTGTCAAACTGTGGATGGTATTTCCACCTCCTACCCAGGAACGGCAGGCGGAACGGGACTGCACTGCCCTACTTAGGCACCAAGCAGTAACGCCTGCTCCGGTTACCAAATCTAATTGTCGCAGTGCTTTCGCATTCATCCATCATGCCACCCTGCGATAAGATGGTTGCTAAACCATACTGAGGTAAGATACGGCTGGGCAAACCTGAACTTCTGGGGCCATAAAGCCTACGACTGGAATCGCCACTTCGGAGTGGACCGAGCTAGCCATTATTGGGTGAAACCCACCTCAACTACAACACTGAAGACAATAGTGTAAATAAGCAATAAGAGCCATGGACCCAATTTACATATTTAGGTCCCTGCCCATTAAAAAATTTAAAACATTTTCCTCTCTTGCTCCGGAAATTTACAGAACGTACCATTCCATCCCGATGGTGGCTATTTTGACTGCCAGTAAAAAGTCGTCCGAAACTGACGGCATCCATTTTGGCAGCCAGTGAAAAAATCCTCTCCCCCCCCGATTTCCTACTACCACAATGAGCACATATATCGATGACGGTCTTTTTGGTAGCCAGGGCGGCCAATTTGGTGGCCAGGAAAAGTCGCCCGAAACCAATGGTGGCCATGTTGGCAGCAAGGAAATGTTTACCCCCACCATTTGTTAAAACCGATTTCCTATTACCCGAATGTGCACATTATTCAATGCGGCCATTTTGGTAGCCAGTTATAATGATTGCGGGGGCCATATTAGCAGCCAGCATGGACTGAAGTTTGCAATTATCACTACCAAAATGGCGCCCGCACACACCGACATCCATCTGTGATGAGGCCCCAGCCAACCATGACCCCTTCCCTTATGGGTCCTCAGGAAAAACCCCACAGTGGCCATCTTGGACATGCAGGATGAAACATGCCCAGAAAAAATGACCCAGCCGAGGCAGGTGTATGAGAACATGAAACGTAGCCAGGCCTGATTGGAATATGTTAATAAGGAGAGAGAGAGATAAATGCCACTTCACATTGAAACACGACAAGAGGAATAATGACCCACCAAACCAGGAGGATGTAAACAGGATATGTACCCCTGCGAGAAAGGAATACTCTAAGACCACCCTACCACCCTCTCTCAGAAATGAGATGTATAGCCTGTCCCAAATACCATTAT
The DNA here is from genome assembly GCA_029891345.1 of Dryococelus australis. NCBI lineage: Eukaryota > Metazoa > Arthropoda > Insecta > Phasmatodea > Phasmatidae > Dryococelus > Dryococelus australis. The sequence goes on along the minus strand of CM056994.1, from coordinate 11,996,939 downwards.
CAATAAGGGGAGCCTGGCAGGGGAGTCACAAAAACCGAGGTTCCCACACACACACCAGATCACCTTCCTCTCGCACAGTAGGAGCACATGCAGATGTTACAAAGAAGACACATACACATTTAAGAGCAATGATATTTATCCACGAAAAACCAGGACAGAGACAAGATGCAGTACAGACATTACACAATCATAAGCAATGATTAGGCACCTATTGGTTGAAGTGGGAATCGAAGACCAACTACTTCACGAGAACCTAGTCGCCACATCTTTCGATCACTCCCTCCACTAAATAGTCACGAGGATACTTCCTGACATATCTTGTAGTCGTAGAAAGAAGAGCTGATTTCTTGGCCTGTCATATCAGTGAGCGAATAGGTGCGGGGTGCAATGTCTCTCACCTTAGCGACGCGGAATACCTCGACACACCAGTTCGGATAGTATGACTTATCAAAGACACCTCGGCTTCTGGAGATACGGATATAGTCACCCACCTTGGCCCATAGTCGGAGCGGGTCCACCATCTTGGAGTGCCGGTACACAGTCCCCAGTATAGAAGCGGTGTTGCCATCTGTAATCTCAGACAGATGAAGACTAGTCGTTCTATGCTTATTTGCATTGTACTGAGTAAGCAGTCAAGGAAGCAGTCGAGTAAGCAGATCTAACCACCGGTAGCTACCCAGTACCCAGAATGACTTCCACATCTGACCCTTAAGCGTCAGGTTGAAACATTCGACATTCGAAGCCTTGAGGTCACTCAAAGTAGAGTAGTGATGAATCTTCTTTGCAGTCATAAGGACACGAAACACAGTGTTGTAGAACAATTCCCACTGTCCATCTGGACATTCTTCGGTGCGACCATCTGCTCCAAAACAAATTTCATTATGGCAGCAACAGTGGCACAACGCTTCCGATGCACAGGGACAGCCCAATCATACTTGAAGAAACAGTTGATAACCATCAGGATGTATTGAAAGCCCTTATTGGCGTGTGCATAATGTATCATTTGCACCAAGTTAGCCTGGAACAGGTCATGAAATCCGAAGAGAAGTACCTTACACCTGGTCAAGTTCGATCATGAAGGACGATGCAACTCGGTGGCGATTTGTACTTTCGACATAGTCGCAGGTAAGGGCCCACCCATCACAGAATATGGCCGGGTTCACGGAGCTCTTCGAAGATATTCTTTATTTCATTCATGTGAGACATATTACCAGCTTGGTGAATGCGACGAGGAGACGTAGACTGTCTACAAGCTCGTTCATGTCGCCTGAATACACGTATTCCAACAGGCTACCACCATCAAACTTCAGACCCGATCCGCTCACACTGACGTCCCCTATCTGGATAACATTATTGGGCAGAATTAAAATACACCATAAGTAGAATTGTTCAGATGAGACGTGTATGAAGGGAGATAATGGCGACGCATCATAGAGTGGGCATTAGATTGCACCTTCTTGTGTTTCAAAGATGCCAGGGACACATCATATTCATCGGTGATTACCTCCTCATCTACTGTAGTTTTGTGTTTCGGTGCGAAGCGCAGCTAAGCCTTCAGAGCAGCGGGAACAGGTGGTCGTGGCTGCAACATGTCGAGAAACAATTTTATCGGCTGGAAGACCTCCGACAATACCACATCATGTTCCATGTATGCCCTCTTGGTGAGCAAATACTTTTTTGCGAATGCTCGCAACAACATGGCTCAGATCTTCAGCGGGGGTAGCCACAGCACTGATACATACTATCAAATTTACACACTAAATATATCTAGTGATGACACTCAATCACCTTCGTAAGACTGTCTTCTGCTTTGCCAATGCTTTGTATGACAGCATGCCGTACATGGTTGCAATGAGCCCACTTGTCCTCACTGACACATAGATAGCTTGAGAGTTTGCGATGTACAACATCTTCCAATGCCACAAGCTGTACACTCAAAGCGTTGATGTGGGCATGAGCTTGGTGGCGATGTCGCCAATGATTCTGGTAGTCACCCCCATCATGGCAGTGCCGATCTGCGCATCCACGGTGGCTACATCTGTTTTCTGCATGCCTCCGACAGTACGACGACCATCCAACATCTCAGAGAGAGAGCCAAGTCGTACCTCCACAGAGGAGAGCTTGGCCATGAGGTCGAGGTTGGTATCCATCTCGGAGATGTGCACTATATGTGTACTCAGGCCAGCTTTTTTGGTCGAATTACTGCTTACCATGAGAATATGCTCTTTCAGATTAGCACTGAGGGCCTCCAGTATCCTGGTATCAATACAAGAGCCCAGGTCATCCACCTTCTTCACAACACCAGGAAGTGTACCGCACAAACCAATGAGGTTCTGCAGATCGGATATGAGGGTCGATATCTGACTAGACAGCTGACCAGATGACATACCGACAGCATCGATGTTCAATTCTAGGCCGACCAGCTTCTTTGTGAACATTGCAAGCTCACCCTCAGTCTTGGAGGGCAGGCCACTGACCTGCACACTCACATCAAACAGTTTTGTCTTCATGGCTGCAAAGCTCAATTCCAAATTGGTCAACTGTGTAGCCAAAGCAAGGGCCCTGTCAATTTTCACAGTCACGTCGGTAAGGCTGCTGGTGGTAACTTTGAGCACCCACAACATCGAGTTTCTTCTCCAAAGCTTCAAGCTGTCTGCCGAGGGTGGTGGTAAGTGTTTCCACAATGGTAGAAGTCAACAAGTGAATCTGGACCTCCATCTTGGCATACTGGGCATTCGTGTTGGTCAATATCCGCCCTTCCACGACCCAGAGCACATCGCTGGAGGCAAATCAGTGAGACAGGACACAGACTTGGCCAGCCTGACAAGGTTAGTATCCATACCCAAGACCAGTACATGTGTAGCATAAATGTGGTCCTCCAGGGCAGTCATCTTCGCATCCAAGCCAGACAGTTTGCGCCCATCGGTGGTCAATGTCTGTAATCCAGTGGTCAACATGTTGACAAGCTTCTCGCCCACAACACTAAGCTTTGGCTCCAAGGTCATGAGCCAAGACAAATCGGACTTGAGCGAGCGAAGATGAGACTCGATGGTGGTACATGTGGTCCATAGAGGTTCCATAGCCATGGAAGTAATGTTGTAGACAAAGGTCACGTTCGCCGCATCGCCATCGTGTTTATGTCTCTGAGATCCTTGGCCTGCTTCTCACCAAAACTATAGTTCCCATAATTAGTAGGCATAATACAAATGTCCGGTGCATGGTTCAGGCAGCTGTGGCCGAACTTGGACACAGCATAGCTCATAGTTCACCTTTGCACGATAATGAACTGATCGAAGCCACACTGAAACCGGCCCTTATAAGGGAACTGGGAAGTCCTTGGCGATGATGAGAAACCCATGCGGGTCGTACCAGCAACATGAGCACATAATTTTAAATTATCGAAAGTTATATCAGTGTTCACATGATTTTAGTATACATGGCAGAGATTCAGGTAATCCATACAAAACAGAATGAGGAAATTGCCATTGCCATGAGAAGTTGCTTCTGCATATGCAGTACGTCTGAAAGAGGTAAATTGTGTCCACAGCGACATGGTGACCCCCATGCTGAAGTACTGTTGCATCATGGTCTGCTACTCATGTGCAACATCGTCAAATACGAACACAGAGTTAGGCCTAGCATTGCTTGGCAGTACGATGTCAGCATTGTCGCTAAATGAGAAATACTGAAGTCTACCCACGGCCTGTAAAACCTGTGCCAGGTGAAAGTATTTCAGCCGTTGGAGCGACTTCGAATAGAGATACACATTCTCGAAGCATAGACCATTGGGATACTCCAGAATGCTGAGGAGCACACACATCTCCCTGTAAATGCTCGGAATGGCGATTATAGCATGGACAGTTTTTGGTAAAAGTTTCCCATGATGTGATTCCTGGGCCGTAGATTTGTCTTCAGTGGTGATGCTGACAGGAAGCATTGTAGTCTGGGGCACAATCTTCATCGTACTGAGATGTGACCACTAAACCACACATATTTATGGCTGTGCAAAATGTATAAATTATACACATGGCGACCACATGGCATTAGTATGCAGTAATGCATCATGGAAACAAGGTCAAGAGGGAATGCAGACTGGTGAATACGCTGATCAACAACCTTCCATTCGAAGCGCATGTTCCCGGCTACAAACTCTATGGGCATGGTGTCCAGCTAGTGAGGAGATTGAAGTGAGTGGACGTTCCAATCAACCCCTTCGACAAGGCATATCGGGAGAACGAAATTGCATACGCGACAAGTAGCAGGTTGGAGGATAGCCATGCAGCAGACAGGATCTCTGCAGACAAAGCCTGCATGGCAGGCATTTCGCCTGCATCTAATCTCCGTGAATGGCTGGCATCACAGGGAGTGGCCGAGATCATTTGAGTGAAGGTGAAGTGGGGAATGAGCCTAGCATTCGGGAGGAAGAAGAAGAAAACCATGTATATGAGACCACACCACTTAGGCAAGCGCAGTGGGATCTTATAGTTTCTCCTACTGGCCATTGGACTACTCAGTAGTCTAATGCGAAGGGCCAGCAGGATAGAGAGAGTCGTGAACAGTGCTAAAGGAGAAAACTACCCCCTTGTACAAGTAGGGGAGGTTAGAGGAAGGAAGCAAAGGTCAGTAGCAGGATGACGACAAAGGAGGCGATTCTAAGAGCCCTGCCTGATGCACCTCTAATGAACTTTGATGTACACAAGTGTTCTTGAAAACTGCGATTACCCAACTCCAGGGGCATCTTCATGTGGGACCAACTACGTGGAGGGAGGGGTAATAAACCTAGATACCAGTTGTGGGTATGGGATGCAATGGACTACATATGTGAAGCAAGAATGTAGAGTCGACTACTACGACAGCTATGGCAACCTAAGGGCCCCACCCAAACTGTAAACATGCATGAGAGGTGCCAGGATCTATTGCAACCATGGGGCATATCAGCAATCCTGGGAATGGAACTGTGGACACCTACGTCTGAGATTCCTACTTAACACAGGATGCACTGCATGTACCAATCAGTCATGTCCATAATGCTGATCATGTCGTGCAACAGCTCGGAACTGTGCACCATGCATTTCCTGCTGCTGAAACTAAAAGGGGCATGGACAATCGCACTAATAGATTTTCAAACGTACTTATCACAAAACATTGACGAAATCAACTGCATGTTTCGATACATCAAGTATAATGGGAAGAGAGAGGCGAGGTGCACAAACCCACCAGATCGTATGAGGTAGAGGATATAGAAGAGTACCTGAAGTAGGAATTGAGACAGGACATAGTGGTGAAGCTGCACTGCAACACCAACACACTACACAGCGAAATGTCCAGTACTGGCCTCATAGACTTCACATGAATTGACATGCTCACAGCTATATTAGGGTTCGAGAATATGATGTACTAAGCCAATTACCTGCACAAATCTACCCTACCCGTAAACATATTCCCAGTGAACATGATATGAATAAACTGTAATCTAGTGACTGGTTCATGCCTTAATGGTCTGCCCAGCCAAACACTGCACAAGTTCGCAGCGACCCACCAGGAATTAAACAGGTGGATGTGCTGAAGATGCCCATTTATGTCCCAGTCATCATGGAGAGTGTACAGGAAGAGCTTGTTTCTATCATCGACCAGGACAGCCATCTGATCAACTTCCAAGGTGAAGAAATCACAGCCCGACTACATCTACATAAAGATGGGGCTTAACTTTAAGTGTAGGAAAGTAATAGAAGCAGCTTACAGCACAAAACCGGACGTCAGTACAGGGCGAGCATCCAGCATGCTAATATCAGCAAAGGTCAGTTTTCTGCACAGATTGGGACTATCCATTAAGCGGTATGGATAGGGAGATTCTAAATGTTAAAGAGCTGGTGGAATTAGAAGACTCGATTACGAAGGAGAAACTGCATGTGTTCACGCCTTCTCCGCTAGGCCCATATGCCCCCTTGTCTGAGATACAGATACCTGTCCAAAACCAAGACATCTACACCATACCCTGTAATTCCTGTTTTTGGTTTCGGGGGGGATCATACTGAAGACCGAAACACAGTACTGACAACGACGAAAATCGTTAGGAATGGGATTCTACACATGGTAAGCTGCATCATATATGAGCTCAATGGCAGAAAAGTAGATGTGATGCAGGATGTAAGAATGACACAAGCCATCAAGAATTACCTCTCGCAAACACAAAATCACCTTCCTGTGGTGAAAATGGCTGGCTGGGGTATAGAGAAGAACTGCAAGTTCCCGGTCTACCTACAGGGGAAATCCGAAATTTGCATTCCGCTGGTCATGCTGTTGGGCTTTGCAGAGGACTACAAACATGTGATCAACAATGCGAAGCAATAACAGGCTATTCTCATGGCCATTATGCAATCTAATGCCCTGCTGGATACCGCGGCCGCGCCTAAAGTCACGACGCTAGCTATCCGGTCCATTGAATGGCTTCTGCTGCAAGTGCAGGTGAAAATGTCGGAATGGGTAGGAACATTGACATGGCATTCTTCAAGTGGAGTCTAGAAACATACCCGAGCATCCCACAGGCCACGAGTGTCAACTGGAATGTAAAAACCAGCTTCTCAAGCGAAAAGCCACACAACATAATCGTAGCATTTCAGATGGGAAAACAAAATGCTCTCGGTGCAGACTGCTCGAAATTTGACCACGAAGTATCAAAAATATGACGTACACCTCACCTTGGAATGCTATACCTGCAGTGACCTAAATATAGATTTTGCGAATGGGATGTACATAGTACCATACCAGATGTATGCCAACTTTCAGCAGCTCTCCCGCATACTTCACACTGGGCAATCCATCATAACACTATCCCTGACGTAGCACCTGGCCACTAGGTTATCGCCACGATGACGGCAAAAGAGGACACATGTTAATGAGCTATTGTCTTGTCAACCAGACATCGAGGGGGAAACTCCAGGCTGTCTACGTCTCGAAGGGGAACTAATATGTCGGAGAAAATGTACCCTGATGCTACACACCTTCTAGTGTGTATGTGACATGTATGCAACATAGCCTGGAGGACAGATGTTCTGCCAGCGTGTCCTGAATGTGGCAGGGCTCGGCTGGGGCGCAGCGACATGCGGTCACCAGAATGCTGCGGTTTTTGTGTAAGGCTGAGGATTGTCTTGACTCCTGCCACTATTCGCTTCTCATTTCCATGTGTTAAACAGACTGCGAGTGATATGACGCAGGATGTAGCACTATTAACATGCGCTCTTTTTTTTTGTATAATTTGTTTGTTCATGTTCCTCCATGGGGAATAAGTAGTGAGAGTATGCTGCTATATATGCACGGACCTGTTTCCTCCATGGGAATACACATTTACTTAGGTTGCGTCCTGGAAAATTACTATTACTATAGGCTATTCATGGTAAACTGAGCATTTTTGAAAGGTCTCTCAGTTCGAATAAGACTCAATAAATGCATTTTATCGTAGCCTTAGATGGTAATTCCCGAGTGTAATGGAATGTACACACGGTGTTCATTACTTGCATGGCAATTTTTATTTTGAAAGGTGGATAAGGGAAATTATTTAGCTGAAGGGAAAAAATTAATAGGGCCTCAAAAGTGCCCACTTTAATGTGAACAGCCTATACCCACTGATATTATTTTACCGCCATTTTTTTCTATCGCTACATAATGTCACGTCTGTCCGCTCACCACGGTGATGTGGGGCGGTTACTAAAATTTTTACCAAACCGCAGATTTTTATGGCCTCGTAGCTCCCTTAATGCACACTTTATGATAAAAGTGGTACAGGCATTTTTCCTCTTATATTTTACGTCAGGCATAACCTGCCGGGGGATGGGGGGTTTGTCGGTGTAGTTCGCCTACCTTTTTTCTCCATGGAACACCATACCGTTTTATTACAGCACCTAGCTTATTTTAGGACAGCAAATATTTTGAAAATGATATTTATTTCAGGAATAACCTGCCGGTTGTTTGTCGGTGTTGTTCGGCCACAGTTTACTGGTTTTAAGATGAAATACTGAACACAAGTACAGCGTATACCAAAATATCTCGTGATTGCAACTCTTGAACTCAGAGTTTTGACCTAACCACAGATTTTAGGGCCTTGTAGCTCCCAAATGGACACTTTAGGGTAAAGGTAGTACATATATTTTTATCTTATATTTTATGTCATAAATAACCTGCTGGGGGTCTGTCTGTGTTGTTCGGCCACGTTTTTTTTCTCCACTAGGAACACAATAAAGTATTATTATTGTGCCTAGCTTATATTTAGACAGCAATTCTTTTTAAAAATAATAATTCAAATTAATTAGCATGTAAGTTTGCTAAGTGCTATTCAAATCCCATTAGCTGTATGAAAGTAACGTCATTAAATTCAAACTACCCCGTAATCCCACCTCTCTCCAACAAAACCGAGTATGTTTTCAAAAGAAAGATGGCACCGACTGCACAATAATCCTGGAGCTGGCGAGTGCCTCCTCATATCGCGCCCAGTTTCAGCTCGAATGACGAGTTAGAATAAAAGTAGTACAGCCATTTCCATCTTTATATTTAATGTCAGGCCAAATGTAATGCCTGATGTGGCTATAGTATATATTTATTAGCGGTTTATGCCTATTGGGAGGGCCTTAAAAGGTGCTCACTTTATCGTCAACATCCTGCATGAGAACCTGTTTCTCCCACGGGGTATGAACGTGTACTTAGGTTGGATCCTGGCTGACTACGAGTGTTGGTTCCCTTATAGCTGTATTGCTCTCTTGCTAACTGCTATTTAAACATTAAAATTAATCACCAACACGCCAAACCGTTGCGTGCACACGACCTTGGTCACTCTGCATTGAAACTGCGGTAAATCTACCATTCCCGTCATTATAATTAGCACACAGACAAATGCTACGATAAATCCTGTCACTGCGTACTACAGTTCACTCACCACGCAGATGGAGATGCAGATCAGTCGTGCTGTACGCGTCTCTCACGGTGCAGGGCGATGATGCAGTTGGCCAGCGAGATGATTACACTGTCGACACTGAGAGATGATTTAACGTGTATCCTTGCCGGGAAGGGGGGGGGGGATAGTTGTATTTATATGCTTCAGCATGTGTGCCCCCCTCCCACGCCAACCTCTTCCTTCCCTACACACTGGTCCAGCCAGCCAGCATCTTCCGGCAGACAGTGAAGTGTGCATATATCAGCTTATTTTGGCTGGTCCATCACAGTAGTAGTATGTGCATGCTGGTTGAGTCACAGAGAGAGCACTTCGATGGATTTGTATCACCGTTTTTTTCCCCTCTCCAACACCCTCTTCTTACATACATACTCCTAGGACTGCTTATCATGTTCATGGCCACACAATCGCACGGCTCGTTATTATTCCGGGCGGGTTTTATCCTGCGTGTGCAAGATGGCCGCCCCCGCAGGACTTCGTCCTGTGGACCCCTCGGGGAAGGCGTCAGTGCTGGCTGGGGCCTCGTCGCGGACAGACATCGGTGTGTGCGGGCGCCATTTTGGCAGTGGTAATCGCGAACTTCAGTCCGTACTGGCTGCCAATATGGCGACCGAAATCATTCAGACTGGCTGCCAAAATGGCCGCCATCGAAGTATGTGCTCATTCGGATAATAGAAAATTCGATTTTGACAAATGGTGGGTAATTTTTTCCCCTGGCTGCCAACATCACCGCCATCGGTTTGGGCGAATTTTCCTGGCCACCAAATTGGCACGTCTGGATACCAAAATTGCCACCTTTGACGTATATGCTAATTGGGGTAGTAGAAAATTGGTTTCGGGGGTTATTTTTTCACTGGCTGTCAAAATGGCCGCCGCTGGCATGGAATGTTACGTTCCGGAAATTTCTGCGGGAAGAGTGAAAAATGTTTGAATTTTTTTTTTATGGGCAGGGACCTTAATATGCAAATTGGATCCACAGCTCCACCACTTGACGCCAGGTGTCCCAGAACCGGTATTTTTATACGACTTACAAAAACTTCCTTGTAAAATTTGACGGACCTCTTAAAGTAGCTATAGGCATCTTTGTTCAGTGTGATTTTCCTTATTTCTATTTGCATTTGACTTCCGAATATCACTGGAGATCAGAGATCTGGCTGTCTCTATAGAGTGCCGAATACAATAAAATCCAGTTTACGAAACTCTGTTCTACTCGTAGATATAATTCGTAAGTAATTTTTCTTTTCATAAAAAATATTTATATAATCTATTCACGGTTTCTTCATCCTTTTTGAATCAAACATTTGAAAAATCACCCCATGTATGAAATTTTTAGTTATTTCCTAAATAAACCATGTATCACAAGAGTGTTATACTTGTGTTCACAAAAGCAATTTTTTTTTTTGGTTAAATTAAAATATTTTATTTATAGTTAATATGAATTTAAAACATTGATAAAACATATGTGTTGGTAGCGCCTAGTAAGAAATAGTTCTCGTGCAAAATATTACTACAATTGAGTGCGCAGGAAAGCTGTGCGTTGTCCTTTGGTGTAATTTTCGAGACTTGGCTAAACTTAGCTTGTAAGAGGCGGAGGAATATACTGGAAGTAGAACTTTAGTAGAACTTTAGTAGAACGTGTGAAGTAACCGCGAATGTATTATAGCATAGTCTTGCATTACAATTTCAATGTTCCGCGGGCGTACACATAATATAAACAAAATCATTTACATAAAATTTAACAAGAGTGACTGAAAGGTCATATGTTATTTCATTCTGAAGTATTCCTAGCAAAACTTATTTTACAAAAGGCCAGAGACTTCAAGAAAATCCGAAATATGTAAAAATTTATATGTAGTTTGAGCAATTATTGAAAATTGCTATAACATTTCATAACATGATTTTAAAGTTTACTTGAAGCAATTCGTGGGATTTTACTTCGATGTTAATGATCTAATTTCAGCAAGTGAGTAATTTTTTGTTGTTTTCATTTCCCGAAAACACTAAAAATTTTATTTTGACTGTGACTGTGTAACATTTTGCCATACGATATTTTTACGTGAGAAAATAATACAAGTTTAAAAGCGTTACGTAACAATATGACATAATACATTTTTATGGGACCAGTGCCTTTAACAGAAAGGTCCTCAGAACCGACATGGCTGAAGCGAGATGAGTATGGAGCAGTACTAGAATGCAAGGACGGGGTAAACGGGAGATCCCCGAGAAAACCCGCCGGCCATCGACATCGTCTGGCACGATTACTTGTGAATAGGTTTTCTCCGATTAGCGTGTTGTGTGCCCGCAATACAAATATTTTTGAAACGTTGGCAACGAAAAATTTGGGACAAATTGCCAAAAATTTCCACAATATATAACCGAAAAATATCACAAAATATAAATAACCTTAATTTTTTTTTAAATTACGTTCAACTTCAATGCAAGTGAAAACTACGAAATGTTTTATGTTTGCACATAAATAACTTTAAGAGTTCTCCCAGCTCATTTTTTTTTCGGTGGGAACTGCTGGAAAAGTTTCAAAATCTGTACTTTAAATTAAATTCAGCCCCTTTAAGGCTAAGTAAAGCCAAAAAGACATCACAAGGAACACTCAAAATTAGCGACTGATATTGTGTTCTAAACTTATTATTGAGATCTTTGAACAACACAAAATTCTCTCTCATTGCCTCACAAAGAATACTCCAGTAAGTGGACAACTCTGTAGTAGAATGACATAGCCGAGTCTGGCGCAACCGAAACCTGGTCACCATGTTGTGACGCCACCTTGCCGCGACGTTAAGTCGGCCATCTTGGATACGGGTGACATTGACCATCAAAAAGTCCTTTTTTTCTTTTTATCCCAGAATCACGTCACGAATCGATGATTTTATCCCAAAATTGAACTTTCCCTTTGAAAGAAAATAAAACGTGAATTGTTTTACGGACGTCCTTAAATGTGCAAAGCAGCTTCGAGAATCTTCCATGTGATTCTATAAAAATGTCCTCAAATCAACATGTTGGAATTGAAACGTCGAAGGGGTACTCGAGTCACTGATGTGGGAGCCATAAAGATTCCAACTCTGCAAGATTGAATAAAGTTTCCGAGTCAATCCCAGCGGTCCAGAAGGGATAGCAGCCATGTTTACATACATTAATAATCACTACTATCATCATGGAATTCCATGGCTGTGACCTTGACCCCTTAGGATTAACTTAACGTAGAAAAATAAATCAAAAATATTAAAAAAAACTTCGTAAAGATGAGTAAAAGTCGAGGTAAAATCAAATTTTTGACCTAATTAAATGGAGCAGTTTTTTGTCTGCCAAGAATTTAGGAGATCCTTAGTTCAGTTCTTGTCGAATATGCTAAATAAATTCTTGCTACTGCGGTTTTCTATCTTCGTGCCGGGCCAAACAATTTGCTTTGGTACTTAAAGGAAAATAACGGAAATATAAATTAAGAATACTAATATGGGAACGTTATGTGCTTTCAGTATATGTTATTGAAATTACTTTTAAAATAAATAGCAATATAGTCCACTCGCAAATTTTGTTGATGCGTGAAGGTTTGAAATATAGAGCGCGGCCATAACACGACTACAACAATTTATCAAATGCACTGGGTATAAAGCACTTTAATCTACAGATTCTCCATCTACAAATCTTTTAACAAGTCGGTATTACTTCAGTCATATCATCTAGATGTCGTTACGCCTAAATCCATGCAAGAAACCTGCATGCTGGCACCTGTTATACATATTCGAGGCCTTTAAAAGCAGGGACAATAAGGGCGACGATGATATACGCTTCAGATGGATAATTGACCCCTAGGCGCAAGGCTATAAACTGGCGAGCCACGTTCCCGCTGGCTTATCATCTGTAAAATACTACCAGGGCTGACTCTGTCGTTAAATGATGTAATAATACAGATATAAGTGAACACACATCCCTGCTGTAAAAATGACTGTCGGACAAAAATTTGTAAAATTACAAACCATTTTTTCCAGTAGATATTAAAGATTTATTTTTACCGTCAAGTGTTTGAAATAAAGATAGAAATTAAATTTGATACTTAAATTCAAAACTAACTTCCTCTCGTTTAATTTTAATAAATACCACTGCAGAGCGTCGCGAAACTCTGGACTAGCTGACTGACCAAACAATTATAGTCCATCATTTGTTACGTAGGCCTACAAATTTTCTGAAGCTCTGCTAAAGTTGTACTGTCATGTTGCTCCTCAACCTCATGCAAACACGGCTTAACCAAGTTTCGAGAAGTCTACCAAACAGACGCACCACAATTGTAAGCACTCAGTTTTAACAAAAAGTTTGTCATTTTTACTGCGAAATTGTTTGTAAATTTACAAATGCTTGTAACAGTACAAATATTTTTATTGTAAACATACTCGTTTGTTAAACTACAAGCACCGTGTTAGTAATAGACTAGAAATGTTTGTGCTAGACTGACCACGAGATACAGAAAAATGGCTGGACACTCAACATTGTAAAACCGTATATAGCGGTTTGTACAAGAAACTATGGGTGGTGTAAAGTGTAGTTGTCTGCAAAAATAACTTTATGTATTATAAATGTACTGCAAGTTTGAATAGTGTAAAACACTTTAAAAAATTCAAACGAAAATTTCAATAAAACGTGACCGTATTTAATGTAATGAAATGCATACTTTCTAAAATAATATTCATAACGGCAAATAGATTCAGCAACCATAGTTATTACTGCATAAGTGAAAAAATCAGTACAATCAATGAATATGAAATGTACCTTACTTAACATCCAACAAATTAACTTGATTTACACATATAAAATATCGTGTAAAAATAAAATAAAAAAATTCAGAAAAATTAATCGAAACGTATTAATCACTGGACACCATAATGAGAAAGAGTTATTAAAAATTGTAACCAATTCCTGCAGTTTCGCCTCTGTGCACTGATCTACTGTGCGACTGAGGTCACCAGCCTAGACTAGAGACGATGTAGACCGAGTCTTCGTCCTCTGCGCATGAACCCACCATTGACCTACCTCAAACCAACACGACTGTCAAAGTCACGTGGTTAACAGTAATGAATGTGTTTATTTATGTATTATTATTTTCAGAAGACTATGACTTATATACGAATAAGATACTTTTATAGATTTTGAATTTAAACAAATCGCATTAGAAATTGGCTGGAGGAAGTATGAAAACATATCAAAGCGCGTGTATACATCAAAACCGTTCTAAACTTTATTCTTACACATGGCATTTATGATAGTCGTGTTGGTAGTAAGGCCGCAGTGGTGTATTGGTTAGACTCTTCGCTTCTCACCAAGAAGAACCGACTTCGAGTCCCTTGTGGGGTCGCTCCAGGATGTTCACATGTGTGAATCGTGTCGGACGATGCCAGCGGTTTTTCTAGGAGATCTCCCGTTTTCCCCTCCCTTACTTTCCGTCGCTGCTCTATACTCACCTCTCTTCACACTCATCGGCTCTCAAGAACTCTGTTGGGGGCACGAGAGTCGAACCCGCGCCATGAGATGACGGAGCGCTGTCCTGGCGCACTTGTTGCGAGGGGAGCTAGGGAGTAGCGAGGTTGGCAATAGGTGCCCCTGTATGTCGGCCAGTCGCTTACTATATATACTGTAAGGCCGCTGGGGCCTGAGGACGCCATCGCTCTTCTGCTACCACTCTACTACCACCAGTACTCGAGGGCACATTGTCGCCGGAGGTCGGTGCGAGCTACTTGAGGGCAACACTGCAGGGCGAGCCGAGATACTGACGTCTTGGAGAGACGTGACCAGATCAGCCAATCACACCACGACAACACGACATCGCGAAACGGAGGAGCTCCGGTCGTGTGTCGCTAATTACCATTGGTAAGGAGATATTCAGTTCTGGGTGCAGGATACATCAGGATTCGATATTACGCACAGCGAACCCTAGAGAACCCTAGCTTGAAAAAGTGGAGTTTTATTCACTATTATTTCTTGAGATATTTCAAACTAGTATTCATTCAGTATTGCTTGATAATGTAGTTGAGATCTTAATTGTATGAGAAGGTGTAATGAAATAATTTGTAGTTTTTGTAATTAACTGGTGTTTTTGAATCATCTCGAGTTTACTCCCCAGACCAGAATTCGGCAACGTCAAGAGGATTAGTCTCAGAGAGTTGCTTACAGTATAAACTTGCCTTTAATAGCATTACGTCACAATAGGCAGCCCGAGTAAGAACATTACCCCTAGATGTTAAGGGGTCTGGGTAAGCTATGCTGAAGAGTGGAAAGCATATGTACTGTAAGGGATGTTTTTTGGGGAATGAATTAAGTTAAAATGATGCAGTTTTCGGCAGTGTGTTCTAGAATGTTGAAGAATAGTCGGTTGTATATGATATGAATAAAAATCCTTTTATTATTTAAGAAAAAATTCTGAAATTGAAGCGTTTTTTAAGGTTTCTTTGTACAGTGTAGTACAGTAATCTAGCATAAATAAAACATACAGCCATAAATTAGACTTGTATCCCACCATGATCTATAGTATGTTGCAACCTGAATATTGCTGGAGTAATAATTATTCTGTAAAACACTTTTTAAAAACACAATAATTCATACATTTCCCTCTACAACTGGACATATACTTGTGGAGATGTGTAGTTTCTACCCCTAGTACCTTGAGGGTTTGCGCGAGCAGTCAGGAGAGTGATTAAGAAGTGGCATGCTGTAATTCCAAGAACTTGTATTATGCTTAATAACTTTTAAGCTACTCGCGGAAAGTGCAGAAGAAATTTTTTACACAAACATTTTCATCTGTATAGACGCAATGTACGTATGTAGTGTATTTCAGCGCAATTAAAAAATTAAGCCTTAGTGCTACCATAAAATATAGTATTTATAATAAATCTTCCTTTTGAGAAGTTGGCACAAAGTGATTTATTTACCATTACTAGTGTATATGCTGTTTGAGGTAACTCAGGTTTCAAATATCTATACAGTTTCCAGTTTACTGCATAATAATTTAAAAAAAAGAGAAACTATTTAAGTATTTACTACAAGTATTAAGAAGTTCTATTACTTGCCCAGTATTGTTACTGCTACGCTGACTTGGAACCACGCAAAAAAAATGTTTTTTTAAAATAATATTTAATTATTAATTTAATGTTTGACCCATTCTTAGGAATTATTACACTTGCAACGGAACCAGATTGTCCAAGCAAAGTTGATTAAAAAAGAGTAACACCCAGTTATTATTGTTCCCACTTTAGACATGTCCGATAGAAAAAGCACAAGTTCCACGGTTACGATGAGGAAAGACTGGCGCTAACCGGAGCTGGTTGTAGCAGATGGACTGATCTACCCTGACACTACAGCCTGGAGAGCAAGCGACGGAATACAATGGTTAGAGTACGTCTAGAAATCTCCCGGCCAGCGGAAACAGCTACCAAGTTTTCCACACGAGAAAATCCAGGACGACCTCTCCGGGAATCGAACCCGGATTACATTGGTACTAGGCGAACTGTGAACAGCCGCGAATATGCCAGCCAATAACATCTGCAACGAAACCTCAGAGGTTTGGAGACTACCTTGACACTAATTGCTTTAGCTATTATTATTATTATTGTTTACGTAACAGCCGTGAGTCCATTTTGTTAAGAAAAGTGGTTGTTTGGAACACAACCCCAATGTTACAGAGCTAAAATTCAGTTTTTCACACATAGGCCTATATATAATTTGTAATGTCTGGGCATTACTGGACATGTACGTGGCTGTAAATGTGCAGGAGATAATAAATCACACTGTGGTTTTTTTAGTTACAGAATTATTACTAATTCGTATTACAACGCAGTAAGGTTGGTAGTGCATGGTCAGTGGAACAACAATTTTCTAATAAACATGGGATCGGAAACAAGTCCTTACGTTGTTACAGGACGTCAAAGTATGTTGGCAGGCTACCCGCAATAAACGTGATGTGCGCTGACCTTGCAATTAATGCCGTACAGCAGTTGGTCACAAAGTTCAAGAAACTGGTCCAAATGATGGCCACCTTCACGGATGCACAATCGACAACGACTGAGCATGCTGTCTTCAGTCGCCGTAATGACGTTTTGAGGAGCCTGAACGTGAGCGGCGGATGCATGGATGCGCGCGATGAGGCTCCTAAATGAATCTACGGGAGTCTCGTACACCAGCCACTTCATGTAGCCCCAGAGATAAAAGTCCATCTTGGTGAGATCAGAGGAACGTGGTACTGGCCCGCCCCGTGCCACTGAGAAACTCGCGCACCGCCAGTGTGAAGTGAGCTGGTGCATCATCATGTTGGAACCACATGTGGTGGCGGATACCTACAAGTAAGTACCTCTTCCATGTGTTCAAGTAGCCCCAGAGATAAAAGTCCATCTTGGTGAGATCAGCGGAACGTGGTACTGGCCCGCCCCGTGCCACTGAGAAACTCGCGCACCGCTAGTGTGAAGTGGGCTGGTGCATCATCATGTTGGAACCACATGTGGTGGCGGATACCTACAAGTAAGTACCTCTTCCATGTGTTCAAGCGGTGTTCTGCGGAGGAAGCGCAGGTAAACTTACTTTAATACCCTGCATGGCAGCAACGTATCGACACGTTTCCGACGCCATGTTTTTAGCTGTGATGTTCCGCTGGCCATTTGCTACAAGCCAAAGTGCGTTTTAACACGAATTTCAAATCATTCTGTATATACAACCTTACATAGAAAATTACGTTTAAGATCAAATTAATCTATATGCAGTATTTCGTAAGTGTCCTTGAGTAAATAAAAGTTAGCCAATGCAAAAATATATTTATGACTGTTGTTTACAGTATTATGGAACATTCTTTCAATTAACTGTTTCAGCTAAATGTTTTTTTTTTCCAGACGTTCTTCATATATCAGGCCTCTTTCTTGTTTGCTGATTTGGCTTATTGTTGGGCTGTTGTTATGTAGATGGGGTCCATATCCGCCTTGACGAACCTCTTCGAAAACTGGGGGTTTACTGGTTCCTCAAGCAGACAATTCCTTGTAGAAACTGTAGGTAACAAAAAACATAAAATACTCTCTTACGTGTATTGTATATGTGTAAACATTAACTGTAAATATTTTGTAATTACGTATAAAGTAACTGTAAATAATTATCCGTGTACGGGTTTTTTTTAATGGTAGATGTTAATAACCTTCAGACTCTAGTCGAACGAAGCTAGCGATAAGAACACATCTCTGCGTCATTACGTGTGTGTGTGTTTTTTTTTTATCGAAATCACTCGTAAAGATTAAAACCCACCCAGATTGCAATTTAGAAGTTGAAAATTTTCCGAGACGTGGAAATACTATCTCAGGTGATAAAAAAAATGTTACATCATGTTGCGACTCGTCAGGAATCGGTAAAACGCTATACAGCATTGCCTTAGCGACTGTGATCTGTCGACTTCAGGCCACGATCAAGTAAGTGTGGTTAGTACAATACGGTTTCTGCGATATGGCAACCTCCGTATCATCGTTGGAACATTTACCTGCATTTGTTACGTCTGGTGATGTCATGCTTTAAAGGGGCATTTATATTTATTTGTATTTTATCTCTCTTTGAATTATACACATTGAAAAATTGGTTGTAATGAAAGTATGTTCGGTTATTTTACATCCGCTCGTGTCAAACTGGTACAAGTATACCTATTAAGTAGTCCAAATCGCATTCTGTCCGGCATTTTCCTACACGTCAATACGAGGCGTGGGCATTTGTAGAATAGCCACGTTAATAATTTCACTTCTTGACGTATTTGTAACTTTCAGGACATGTTCTGCGTTGTTTTTCTGGTAAATGGGTGATTTCAATTTGTCCACCGAACATGTCTATACTCAAAACATAGGACACGCAATGTATTCCAAGGCCCCTGCAGTATTTTTGGTAATTTGAATATTTTACTTGAAGCAATCAACGAGTATTTTAAAACATTTGTAATAACTGTACTCGATGTCGTATAGATTGATGACAACCTTGTGTATTATTTGGTTCCATGCTACTTAAAGAACTCCACTGAAGTAAAGTGCATTAGGATCGACTGTATTTTCGTCGTGTTTCTGTAAACTAAGAGCGTATTCTGCTCGGCTAGATAAGCTACACAGGTACTTTGTCGCTAGATGTAAGAACTATGTATACTACAAATTTTAGTTAATTTATTTCTATCCTTTTTTGTCATGTGATATTGCTTAACTCTCTTTAAAATTTTTATAATTTATCATGCAATACCTCAGATTATTATTTTTCGAGAACTGAAATTAATTGTAATTGTGTTATTTATGGTTAAAAAAATCCTAATTGCTGTTAAAGATAAATTAGGAAAATTAAGACTGCTGAGGCTTCTAAATGTGAGCTGTATCTAAGTAACACCATAGTATGAACTACTAATGTTACTTTGTGTGTGTGCAATTATGAGAAATCTACCTGCACAAAGATTGTGCCATTCTGTCACTCCAGAATTCGTCATCCTTTTCGATTACTTCATACGTCATCCAACAGGAACTGTAGACCACAAAGTAACGACAAGAGTTTGGGATTTTTTTTACCTTCTGGTATTTTATTCTCTGGCGCCAATGACAGATCGTTGTGAAGATAGTGTAGTTCATGTGGATATTCCAAATCAACTTCCAATATATAACCTTTGCTAGAATCATCTTCTACTTTTGTTACATCTATATTTGTATTTCTCCACTTAAACCCACCATAGGGTAAATACTGGCTCATAGTCCATCCATATAAGTTATTGGTGTCCAGATATAAGTAAAAGATTTCCTTTGTACTATCATAAGCATTCATATATTTATTATTAGCTTTAACATATCGCTTACAACATTGTGAAATTCCACCACGAACACCTTGCTCTATCATCAAAATCATGTCGTAATCTTTAATAATTCTAGTTTTATTTTAGTATGATTGAGCATAGCATACCACGCTAACTCTGGGGCTATGAAATACCATGATCGATCAAGCTTATATATTTTGAAACATACATCTCTAAAATTTCCCATTATATCGGTCAATATCAAAACATCAGATTTGTTATAGAGTTCTGTGTACTCTCTTAGAGATTTTAGCTTGAATTTTTCCCACACCTTTCTCGCAAATTCGTAATCTTCATCTGTAATTCCGCATTTATTGAGTTTGTTGTAAAATGCATCTTTGGATGGAAGTGATGTCTCACAAAATTTTTCAGCACTATCCATGTAGTCATATGGTTAAACATCTTTTCTTATAACAAAGTCAAGAAGTTCATTGGAAAAATGCTACACGTTTCTCGGAATTGGCTTCTGGAAAGGTTGCTAGAGAGTTTATCGATACTACTAGCCATAAATTTAAATGAGTCAATAAATCTAAGATTTACACTTTCACATACATGTTTCGTAAAAGAAATATATTTTTCTTCGTTGTTGGGAATTAGATTAATTTTATTTTCATCTATGCCAAAATCTCTTCTGAATAAATGTGTGTCATAACCTGGTAGATTGTGTGTAAACACTGGGACAAAACATGGATTTCTATACGATAAGATACAATCTCTGCGTGCAGTTCCCCTAAATTTCCCCGTAAGATGATCATGATCTCTCACAGAATCACAATTCAAAGGCTTTTCACATATATGACAATGGGTAGCTGTATCATAAACAATTTGTTCTTTCTGAGTTAGTGGAAGCATTGGTTTTTTATTTGTGTATATATCACCAATAGACTTTGCTTCTTCCATTAGCATTTTAGCGAATACACTAGATGCATCAGATCCTTCATAAGTTACTGGTGGTTTATAGTAACCATGTTCGTATTTTACATAGTAACAGAAGCTAATAGGCTCGTGTTTTTGGTATGGTTTCGTGTAACATTCGTCGGTGTTTGGTTGGCAAGTTTCAATTTTAGTCAACAAACATTCAAAATCAGCATATATCACAAACTGAACTCTCAAAGAATGATTTTGGTTTTAAATCTTAATGTGTAATTTTTTCCTTTAGATGGTAGTTCAACTCTAACACCATCGTGATCTCGACAGTCTTGTTCGTGATCTTTTAGCTTATTTACAGAGTAGAAATGTTGCAAACATCTATCGCGTATATATATATATATTTCGTGACCATTATTTGTTACTTGTGATGCGATAAGTTTCGAAAGACTTTTTATCCAGCAGTAGTTGTCGTTCTTTTCGTCTTTGATATAGAGTAGGTTTATGCGGTTATCCGTCTTATTTTTTGTTGTTTTTTATGGACAGATTATATATTTATCACCATTTTTTCTTCGTATGCGTATACATTAATAGAAATTCCACTTCTTTTCTCAAAGGTTGGTATGCTATCCAATTTCATGGGAAATTCCAAACCCTTAAGTGCATCATCAAACTCATGTCCGTAAGCTATGTATTTATTCACTCTTTGAGGATCTTTTTGTACTTGATGTAATGCAGATAGAACAGACCAAAAAATAACATTTTTGATCATTGTTCTTAACATTTATTACCGCCTGCTTAGTTTTGATTTTTTCTGGGAAATCAACATAAGAATTGCCCTTGAATGGTACATATTTATTTATTCGCACTTCTAGTTTAAATATTCTGTTGAGTACCCACTGAGATCCCTTTGTTTCGAAAGCCCCCATCTCAGCTATGATTTTCGATATGCTGTTGCCAGAATATTCTTCCAGATTAGTCGATTTCAGTATAATTTCGTTCTTTGTTTTAAAGAAGCTTTCTACATATTCAATATTCTCACCAATTCCCCTTTTGTACTCAGTGAAGAATTTCATGTTCACTTTGAGTGATTTTAAATGTTTACTAATTAGTCCCGTGACAATTTCTTTTACATCGTTTAGGAAATGATTTGGGTCTTTGTATGCATTCACATTATTTACTGCATAAGTCTTGTTCCCTACTTTGAAATGCTGTTTCGATTTCTTCTACACTGAATCTGGATGTGTACTTATGAATTTTACTTCTCAAGTGACTTCTTATGAGAGACGGTTTGTAATAGTGACTACACTTTTCACATTTCACTTGTTTCTCTCGAGGGAACTTCGTTTTGATATTAAATGTTGTGATACTTAAAAAAATGTCCCATGCATTTGTTGGTTCATGTGATTTATTATGTATTGGTGTAAGACCTTTGTGCAATCTGCTTTTAAGATGGCTTCTTATGAGAGATGGTTTGTAAATGCTATTACAAGTTTCACTCTTGACATACTTCTCTAGAGATTTCTTCTTCTTTCTTTCCGCCAAACAGTCTTTATTAAATTTATATTCTTTCCAAACATTACCAGTTTCGTTAACCTTTTTCATTGCCATGGTCGTCATCATATTAGACATCAGTTGATTTTTATTTGCGCCCATTTATTATATACAACATTTTATTTTTACATATTCAAATTTTTTTGAGCCACTGTTTTTTGCAACTGCTCCCAAAAGCAATTTTTGAGTCACTTATTTGCGGTTGCGCTGGAATCGTCATTTGATGTTTTGGATCAGAAAAACAACGATAATTTTTTCTGATGGTTTTCTGATGGCTTGAGCATTCAATTTACCGATGGTTTTCTGATAACTGGGGGCCGCACTCGAATCGGCATTTTTATACTACTCTTATACATTATCTGTGATGGAGCAGAAAAAAATATTGAAAGTTAAACAGTAAAGTTTCGAGGGTAAATGAGTTGGTAGACATGGGTATAACACTGGGAAAGAGCAAGGTACACATTAAGAGCTTTTCACTCGTAAGTTATAATTTGCCAGTTCTATGTTTTTCAATGCGACTGTGTTGAAGGATCTTGAACATTAGACACTTTTTTACACGATTTGTCTTTTGTTGCACCCTGTGTTAGTTTTATCATTTCGATGACTTGAAAGCTATAAAAATCTCTATGTACACACATGAATAAAAA
Source organism: Dryococelus australis (assembly GCA_029891345.1). NCBI lineage: Eukaryota > Metazoa > Arthropoda > Insecta > Phasmatodea > Phasmatidae > Dryococelus > Dryococelus australis. The sequence goes on along the minus strand of CM056994.1, from coordinate 11,974,090 downwards.
AAAAATAGCAGATTACTCTGAGTGCGGCCTGTAATTCACTGTAGTGCTCGAGATTCAAGAATATTTCTCTTATGCATGACAATATGATAAAATAAAACTTGATTACACTCGCTTGTCGCTTTCCTTTTGTGAAGATGATGTACACATATCAGCAACCTTGTGTGGTTAGAGATAAGGACAGCCATCTTGCATATGACTCGAGCTGTACGAGCTGTCTAGCTATGCGCGCTATACTCGCTTAGACCATCAGATCTAGTTGACTAGATAATTTATTCACTAGCTCATACAATCTATTATTTACCTTGCTTACACTGCCAACAATTAATAATACAAACCAGGCTACGTATTATAGAACACATTGAACTTACTGAATTTGCTGCTGCCTTCCATTTTCCCACAAAGCACGTGCAATTTTCTTTTTTGACGCTCTTCTGAGAGGTTTTAAACGTTGACTTGTATTTCCTTTCGAAAATCGCCAACTTTTTTTTCTGCGACATTGTACGTAAAGACTAAAAGTTTAGTTCACCACTGAAACATCTTGGAATTCTACGTTTGCAGGGCATGCAGTCTCCGCTACAACTGAATTGCAGCGTAAAGAAAGAGTCCGTTATCGACAGGACCATTCTCTCTTGCTCCTTACACCATTATCTCACGCGCGCGTGTTGTGTGTCCCGCGGCCCGCCCTTGCGTTCATAGTGGAAGATGGGACCAACAACCATGCAAGTAAATACACGAATGTAGAGCTAGTTTGGGCTTTCGCTCCGTCGTACCCAAATCTCTGGTCTGCGCGGCCAGCGAGATCGCTCACATCCACTCTACAGGGTGTGCGGGGCGAATGTCGGGCTGTAGTCGACCCTAGCTCGGGCGGCCAGACCTATCTTAGCTTGTCTTCCGTCACTGCTAAACAAGCCACACCACACGGCACGGGTGGTTATTCGCAACTCGCGGGCAAACTACCCCCCCCCAACAAGGGCTGGCTGTTTGTTCCCGCGTTCGCAAACTTACCCCCACCCCCCCATTTTCAAACCCCCACAACCCCCCCCCCCCCCCCCCACGTACCGCGGCTGCCTGTTAACTCTTCGCGCAAACTTCCTCATTTGCATGCGCCTTTGTTTGACGAGCTTCGCATTCCGCGTGCAAATGGGCGTCGCTCTAGTGTTTTCGCGCTCCGGGCTGCCGCATCCCCCAGCTCGCTGGCTTTGGCTCTGGCTGTGCCAGCTGGTGCAGTGGCTCTGGGGCGTTTCTGATTGCCGAGGTAGGTACATGTTGAGACCCCGAGTCGAAGAAGCTAGGAATCAGGGCGATGAACCCTCTATAAGGTTTCTTCATTCTTATGATAATTATTAATTTTTATGCTTTGTTAACGTAATAGCTAAATTCTGCGCACGGAAAACTGAGTATACTTTTGAAAGCCCTTCTAAAGATCTACATGTGTGCACATTGTGTGTTCTTCCACCATATTTAAGATTTGAATAGTCGTGGGCCTCATCACTGTACAATTGTTAGGAAAGTAATAATTTAACAAATTTGCTAATTAGGACACTTACATGAATTAAAAAACAAGAAAAAAATAAGGAAATTATTTCAGTTTTGCCAAACGTTTATCTGACACCTATAAATCCACTTTTGGAGAAGGTAATAAATTTCCTTTGTCGTTACAATTTATTTTTACAGCCCACATTCCAGGAAGCGTGCTCTTTTATATACAGGTTTTCTGTTAAGTACAGTGACATTTCTTAAAGATTACTTATTAAGGTGCTTAACTAAACTCCAATAGCTTATACAAAAACATTTCTACACAACATAATTAAACTTTGTTGTAATTAAAATTGCCATAGCAACAGAATTCATTAAAATACTTATTCTAGGGAGGTACAAATATTATAATTCACCTCACTCACTAAATGTAGGTGGTACTATGTACCTTTGTACCACCTGTTCCTGCACCCTCGATGAACATGACAAGTGCACATCACGGCGCGCAAATTTCTATTGCGAGGACAGCCATTGCCGACCAAATATTTGAGGCTGGAGACTAGAAAATACAGTGAACCACTGATTTAACCCCTTCACGCCCACTTTAATGTACTGCTTCAGGTGCTGCAAACAAGAAATGTTTATGATACGTGCTTTACTTACGTCGGCACAGAAGTTGTTTCATTGCCACAGCCAATAAACTATAGGCTATATGTTCGGCCACAACCCTGTGAACCAATTACGATCTATACCAGATTAAGACGGCTAGCGAATCATTCACCAACAGTGCAGTACAAACCAAAAATGACCTACACGTGCGTAATGTACACAGTTGTGTACACTGGGTCTGAATGGGTTAAGAAACAAAAGAAGTTAACTTTTTAGATCGTACCGGAGTTTGAAAGTGGCGGGAAAATACACCTGCTTAAGCACTGCCCTGCGGTATGCTCACTGATTTGATGATAATGGAGGGTGTAAAAAATAAAAAGACAACTGTATTCGAAGCAAATTTGTGTAATATTCATATTGCCAAGAAAACAAAAAAACGAACGCATTTTTACTATGAAGGGAGTACTAGTATTTTGTAGTTAGGATGTGGATTTGATGATTTAATGAAAATATTGTTATCTAACTCTAATTCGGAATCAGTAGAAAAAGAGAACTACTAATCTCTTCAGTGAAATGAAATACACTAATACAAACAGTAGATAATCAGTTATTTATAGTCGATTAATAAAAAGCACATAGATTGAATTCCGTGCATTACGGTTTGAAATAAATTAGGTTTACAATTATTTTGTCGTAAAACAAAATAACTACATGTATAAGGAAAATTTGGAAGTGGTTGGTATCGAACCGCCACCCCAGAGCGCAACACATTTTCTTGTTTATTTTGGCTGGCATTCTACGAACTCTGCTACTTTTCCTCTGAGATAAACGGTCTCGCATTTGCTTTGTAACATAAACTTACAATAGCGAATGGCTGTTTCGTAATGTGAAAGCACTTCATGTTGTGGAAATATACACACATGCGTACGTAGTCTTTGTAAGACACACGAGTCTTTGTAAGACTCGAAAGTTATTCTAAGTTGAGTTTATTTCATATCGTGTGCTTTAAAAGATAGATATAGTGGTTTTAACGGTCTTGTCGGTATTTTCTTGTATCCGCCATGTTACAATGCAACGATATTTTACAGAACAAAACTGTTATTTTGAAGAGACAGATTGACTAGTAATAATTGTGTTAATTAGACAGTAGAATGTTAGAAACAATGCAATATTTTATATAATTTGTCGTTTCCTCATTATTTGGTCTGTTAACTTGCAGAGACCACAAAACTTTTGTTGGTGTAAATCCAACTTTCTTATTGAATCACCGCACTATCAAGTCAGTATAATTATCACTGAACTATCTGTCACTAAAAATAACAATTTAAATCTGTGGTGTCTCGTTGCATTGTACAATGGAGTTTACTAGTGGACATCGATAACCTCGTACATTGAAACCACTATATTTATCTTTTAAAGCACAGAATGCGAACTAAACTAAATATAGATTGACTTTTGAACTTTATAAAGACATGTACTTGCGTAGAAAATCTGTATATTTCGACAACAAGAAATACTTTCACATCACGAAACTTACAGCAATATTTGACATTACATTTAGTGGTTCAGTATCCATAATACGAGCACACGTTTGGCAGTGGTAAAGTAGGGTAGTGAATATGGCTGATCAGGACAGCTTCAGTATGCTTTGCTTTATGGGCGGAGGTTCGAGCCCAACCATCTCCAAAAACGTTTATGTGCACACAATATTTGTGTTCTGCGACAAAATAAACCACACCTAACTTACATCACATAGGAATGCTCTGTGCTTATTAATTAATAACGACTATAAATAAGTAGTTTTATACTGTTTGAATTAGTAGATTTATTTTAACTGATGAATTAGTGATATTTCTTCTACTGATTCCTGATGGAGCAGTTTCAACTGACAATCAGTAAAAAATTACTGATTTCGATTTAGAGTGTACTAAAGAAGAAAAGGTGTATGTGGGTGATGTCAAAATCTTGTAACTTAAAACTTAAATGTTAGTGAATGTTTTATGCAGTTATAAATGTCACGAAAAAGTACAAGATTTATTGCACATAAATTACTGTGACATGTCAGTGTGTGCTACATGACAAGTGTGCTTTTGTAATGGTGTCCTTCGTAGCTACACAGCAGCCAACGGAGAAACGATGCCGGCTGGAGTGTATACAGTACTGTGGAGTTTAGCCTGGTTCCAAATAATAACGCCAATTTTGCATGTCCGTAGTAATTGAGTGGGAAATGTTTTGAACTTACGACCGGTTTCAGGTTTATTTTACTACATCAATGTTCTTTAATTGTTTCACTTTACCGCCCCCAGTCTGTGGCAGAAAGATGCCAGTAACCCATCTACCATTTTCACAGCACCGAGCTTTGCAGCTGAAAAACGTAGAACACACAACCAGACATACATAGTCTCATACGATAAGCTTCTTTGTTTTTAAGCACCTGGAATAGTCAGGGCCACACAGTGAAATGATAAGACATCAGAGGCTGTCCTAAGTTTGGCCCTACACGTCGCTGAGCTGATATAGTTTATAAAAATCGGTGTGGCAGTTTCTGTTGTTGCGCGCTTCATGTGAAATGAGGTCGCTTGCCCTTAAAAGTTCCTCTCAATGTGTCTGTTTGGCTATAGTAAATTTTTTCACACTCGTCATTAACACATGTTCTGTCTGTTTATTGCCATCATTTGGGAATGCCATACACTAACGCATCCAGTCCAACAGTCCAGCCCGAAATACGCACCCTTCACTGCACCGGTGCTCGCAGTGGCAAATTTAACCCCCACTGGTAAGTTCTCTCCCCTTCGTTTTCTCTTCTGGCTCGTCGTCTATCGCTCAATGTCGCGCAATTGCCAAACTCCTGTCTCCCTATGCGCATTTATAGTATCAGCAGTCAAGATCTGGAATAACCCCCCCCCCCCCATCCCTTTTCCCGTGTCACACTGAGGAAGGCAAGGACGATCAAAACCAGAACATTCTTCAGATAATCGCATCAATTAAACCTGACGAAGGTCAGGAGCGTGCGAGCAGCAAAAGGATTATTCCGGTGCCACGTGAGGCAGTAAGCCTATGTATAGGCCGTTCACGACAAAGTGAGCACTTTCGAAATCATCCTTAGAAAAAAGCCCCTGCCTCTGCCTGCATATATTTTAACGGGCACGCTGAGTGACATGCGCCCATTAAGGTTGGTAACGATATATGGAAAAAAGTTCCATATCTTAAAGCCATATAAAAAGTGTTATGGTACCTTTGTGATAACTTAAATTATTTATTTCCCTTCCTATTATTTTAATGCATAGGATTGTGGAAATCATCAGTTTTGGAAAATCTTTACTTTTCTAATAATTTTACAGTTTCGCTTGCCCGACGCATGAGTAATGTGCCGAGGCCCGTTGCAATGTTAATTTTACATGAGACGAAATAGTACATAATATGCATACAAGTATAGCTCAAGCAGGGCTTTTAAAAGTGCTCATTATACCGTGAACAGCCTATATAGTCTATTCGCGATTATTTCACACTTCTGAATTTATACCTTTGAAAAATCACCCGATGTATGGCGTGTTTTGTTGTTTCCTAAATATGTCAGGAATTACAATATTTTTATACATCATTACATAAAAGTACCTTGTTTTACCGAAACATTTGGTGCGATTTTCTATACTTCGTTAGACTTTGTTGGCATGAGGGGGAGGAATGTTCTGGAAGTAGAACTTAAGTGGGGGTTCAGAAAAGTTGTATGCAACCGTGAACAGCTTATAGTTGAACTGTATTCGCCGTCCGCCCTCGGGTCACGGGCCTGATATTCGCTAACAGTGAGCGTGTAACTATATAAACTTCCTGTGAAACACGCACACACACACACATGACGATTTCACACACGGGCGAAACTGTTTAGAGATACCGTAAAATAATAAAGGAAAGAAATTCACGTGTTTTTTTTTTTTTTTTTCGATCTCATAGTTACCTAAGCTATCTGGAAATATATATGCAGCATTCCCTAACCTCCAAATTTTGCGTCGTCCCCCCGCATCATGTAATGCCGAAATAAATGTGAAATACTGTTTGTGTACAACAAATAACGACAATATGGTTAGTAGAAGCTAAAAGTCCTACGCTACCAAAATTTAAAAGAAAGGAAATTGAAGTTTGCTGGTATCCCAAATGATGGAGTTTTATTGCAGAAATACTACGTAAACAATGTTAAATGGGCATTTTACTCTTCGTGCACAGAACTCTGAATTGACTGGCGGACGGGTCTGTTGAACTGGATGCCTGAGTGATGGTAATAGACGGGTTGGAAATTTGTAAATTATGATAGTGATCGATATGGAGACGGTGATGAATATTTTAATTAAAATTGAGGTAGACATTAAATAATGAGACTCGGGATGCGGGGTACATTCTAGATCAGGACAGCCTGACTACTTCAGCCGTGAAAGTGCCTCCAAGCCGACAGTCTAGAGGTGAGAGTGTTGTGCGACCTTGTGCTTCTTACACAATAGAAAACTTTAGCAGTTGACTTTACGTTTCCTTTCCTCTGGCGAAATCACCAATACACAATACAATATTGTAAAGTCCGACTTCAGACTGCTGAACATCTGTTCTGCGAGCTTCGTAAAAATGTGTATCTTGTTATGAAAATAATTTTGAAATTACCCAGGAATGCATTTTACGTTGCGTTCATTAAAATAGGCTTAAAATTGATATTAAAAGTTTATTTAACAACAAAAAAACTAATTTCTTTACTTTATTAATATACGTCAATTCATTTATTTCCTCTTCACATAATATTTATTAGCGATTTATTTGATTTAAGACGAGCTTCGTTTAATATACCGATATTAAAATCGCCCTACAGGTGGCTGCTTAACTTTTACTTTGAATTTCAACTTTTATAAATCGTAATGTCAAGAGTGCTTGACTTTACCTTTGACAGTTCCATTGTGTCAAGCTCCATAAGAAGCAACATGTCGGAAAACAAACGTAAAGTCAAATGTTAGAGTTTTCAATTGTGTAAGGGCGTTTGAGCGCTAGGTGAGCGAAGACAGAGACGCGACAAGCCAGTGCAGAGTCGAGTGGCGGCTAGAGTGAAGTCTGCGGACTGCGAGCATCTTTCCAGAGAAGAGTGAAACTGGCGGGCGAGTACACTGTTTAAAAAATATTTCCTTCGTTTTACGGAAAAGTGCTGGTAAAAATTTATTCAGAAGTGTCCGTAAACTCTCCGTAAAATCACGGACACATTGATTTTCAGAAACGGACTTTCCGTAAATTTCACGGAACCTCTCCGTTATTTTCCATTTAAGTTTTCTGTACTTTCCAATTAAAATCAAAAGAGATAAATAAAATCTCTTTAATTTTCGTTATGTGGGTGTTCTACTGCGTATAAAAAATTATTCTAAAAAAGTTAAAATATTTTACATTTAAGTGAGGTCTCAACCCGAGTCTAAAAATTGCCAGTCCACCACTCTAACCATTTACCTACAACTACCACTTGAAAACTGTGGTATAACTTTTATATTTGTATTCAAAAAACAAAAGCAAAAATTCAATTTCTATTAAATTTGGTGTATTTGTAGTGTTGCCAAATGTTACAGACACCTGATACTATTTTTTAATGTTTGAAAGAATAGGTCATAGTGGTGTGGATAACCTTAACTGCCGCAGAAACACGATACTATTCTTGTCACACTGGCGAAGAAAACTTCGTGTAGAATCGGCATTTTTCGAATACGGAGACTTTCCGTATTTTGTATTTACGGACTCAACTCCGTTTTTCGTAATTACACATTGCCTTTCCGTATATACACAGTACTTTTCCGTAAAACATTCCGTAAATAGACGGAAATTTTTAACAGTGTGTTCACGGTGTTTGGCATATTTTAACCGCGTGTCCGCCACCTTGACTGTTTATGCCGTGAAAATAGAACAAAACCAGCCGAAGGAAGGATGACGCATAATTTCAGTGAGCGTACACATGTGGTATGTAGAGACCTGCGAGATCCGTGTTATTATTTGGCACCAAGCTAAACTTCACAATGCTGTATATACTCCAGCCGGCGTCGTTTCTCCATTGGCTGCTGCGCAGATGTGAAGTCACGCCCTTTCTGACCGGACTGCACGCGATTGTGAAGTATTCATTTGTTCGCACAGAGTTTCTTAGGGCGTGTCAAATAAAATCTTTTCCATCGACAAACTTATTGCAAAGATGCATGTGCTTGAAGTTTAAAGTGTCCCCAAATAACAACGCCAATTTTGCACGTGCGTGGTGATGAGGTATAGTTAGGGAGAGTAAATCTCGCGTGATAAACAACCCGTGGGCTACATTTAATGGACATATGTAAGCCTGAATCTCATTATTCTGTTCATTGGCTGCTGCACCGGCAGTTTTACCTCAGACCAGGTGACACAGGATTTCTGTGCTTGTTTCATGACATGCCTCTTATTGGCTCAGAGTTCACCTGGCAGCGTTTAATATGCAGCGATCCAATTGTAAAGACATCAGGAATATGCGTGTGTTTCAAGTATACGTAGTCGAGAAATTAATTCGCAAACCTTGCGGGTCACTATGTAAGAGTCCATTCAAAGTTACTACCAACTTTTCTGAAACACTACTAAAGTCCTCCGCTTCATGCAAACAAAACTTAACCTAGTCTAGAAGATTACACAAAAATTACAGCGCATTGCATTTGTATCCACTCAGATTGATAATATATTGCAAAATAAATTTTTTTTTTTTAATTAATGTTAATAGCACACCTACTATTTCTAAAGTTTCTAATTCTGCTACGCCCTTAACCCCAAGGGCGTGGCAAAGGGGCCTATAAACAAGCCCAAGCAACAATAAACAGCAAAAAAATAAATCAAAAACTCCTTTAAGAGAGTGTGGTAGTGGCACAAGAGCAAGTTAAACTACTATTGCCAAATAACACATGAATTATTCTGATTATTTTAATTTTACTAGAACTTTGTGAAATATGATCATTTTTCACACAAATCATGAGCTATTTCATACATAGATATAATTCTACAAATATATATCGTCTTACAATACTTTGTTTTGCTTTCATTATAAGGTACTAAAAATAGGCCTATAGAAGAAGGAAAAAAAACGTATATTCTTATAATCAAGACAGCAGAGCACCATAAATGCCTTTATAAAAGTGCAAAATTCTGGATCTTTCATTCTATTCTCAATAAAAGCCTCTTCAAAATTATATACTTTTCTATCTATTCTCAATAAAAATCTATACAAAAGAACTTTAAATTCCTTGCATATACATTGATGATTTTATTTTCATTAAAATCTCTAAAATTCTTGGTAAAATAACAAGAAATGTTTCGAAATTTAATGTGCACCAATTTGAACAATCTTGAAAATTATATTTCTACATGGGATGGTTAACCTCAAAACCTATGTGCCTTTTTACATCATCTTCAAAATAACAATGATACAATGGATTGTTTTCAAAATAAATTAGGAAAATTTAAATATACAATTATCCCACGCGGCTTGGATACCCTCAAAACTAAGAGTGTTTTACTTAACCTTCAAACAACTGAAAGCCAAGATCAATTACAGTTGCATTTCTTTCCAAACATATATGGAAGATTTACATTTACACATTGGCCTGACACCAAGATAAAATTGCTGTGCCATTTAATTCGTATTTAAAACAAATATGAAAATTTACGTATATTTCAAATGACTTGATACTCAGATAATACCACTGTGTCATATAATTTACATTCCTTATAAGAGGCAACATTTATTTATCGTTTGTTTGGAATTTAAAAGATACGTGATAAAGTTTACACTCATGGCTGTACAAGCAAACACTAGCCATTTCATCAATTTTTCTATCAGCTACCATAGCTGAATTCTCAGTTTTTATGTGCACAGTTTTATAAAAAATTGGCAAATTTTTCGTAGCTAGATTTTCTTAAAACAATTTACTTGCCGAATTTCAGAAAAAGACAATTTCTCAAATTTAATATATTGCACACAGCATGGCGCCTACAGTCTTCCTAGCTTGGACATAAAGTATGTCCGTCTTCTTTGACCAAAATGTCCGTAATTTCTTTTAATACCAATGTTCAAAACATGTTACTTATTGGGGATGAAGATCCCCTGGAGCTGCTATTCACTTCGAATGAGACAGCTCGCGGGGTTTATACACCCCAAAAAATAATTAGGCCCTGGAGGTATCTCCGTAATTGAACAGCCAATGAACTGTCATAGAATGGTCTTCGATGTTTTACAACAACCATTACTTCCGTGGAAGTATAAATATATATATATAATATTATAATAAAATTTCAACCAAACTAAGATTTTTATGTTAGCACAAGTACAGACGCCTTTGATTTTGATGCATGACATTTTGAGGAAACAAAGAAACACACCATACGCGGGGCGAAATTTAGAAGGTTTGATTAAAAAAGTATGGAGAACGCGCAAATATACTATGATGCTAAATAGTTCGTCATCGAAGTGTGTTCGGAGTGAGCCCTCCAGAGTAGCTGCAAGGCACGGCCCAGAGCTAGTTGTGGGCGATGTTGTCCCACCCTCCCAACATGCAATTTCTCTCTCGGCGCGGTTGAAATACTGCGCTCCATTTACAGTGCAGAAGACACTGTCCGGGGCGGCGGGATAGGAGGCGAAAAACAGAATGGATGTGAGGCGGATGCCATTATGGTACCGCGGCGATATCTGATTCCGCAGGTCGGCTCCCACACGGCGCGTCGAATCAGAGCGGCGTTAGGCCACCGGGCTAAGAACTCCCGGACCCTTCTCAAGGATTTATCAACTGCACATACGCCCGCGCCACCGACAAATGCGATTTATGTTCTCTTCTCCGCTTCTCCAGCCAGATTTAAACCGGCGCTGAGGAGCGCCTGCATTGATAATGGCCCTCCGTGCTTGCTAGTCACAGAGTAGATTACTAGACAGAGGCTAAGTAGGGTGGAGGTTTATTCTCTGATTGACTGTGCGGGGCTTTGGGAACGAGCGTTGCGTCTGACTGGCTAATACGTGCTGTGCAAGGTTCCCTATTGGTTAGGCTGCCGGCTGGCAAGGATGTTACCAGGAGCTGACCGGCGAACGTCGATTCATCATTTCTTCTGGCCTGTGACGCCGTTTTCCTGGCGTGTGAAGATGGAGTTCTTGGTATAAGTGGCTTTTCCACGTTCTATATTTTTAGCTAGTTGATGCCAACGAACGTTGCACTGCCTCTTTCACGTTCTATTTTGCCTTCTCAATGCATCCTCTCTATTACGTCTGGTACGTCGATCGATGTTTGACCGTGGTATCGCTGGCATTTTTCTCTTTTAGATTAACAAAAATTTCCTCCAAGTATGAGCAAAATCGGCCCATATATATAGAAGTTAGACTCCAGCGCCACCTATCGGAACCTAACCTACTAAATGAAAAGCACAATAAAACAATTTATTTTAGATCAACACACATTTCCTGCTAGTACGAGCAAAATTGATCCATAAATATAAAAGTGAGACTCCAGCGCCACCTATCGGAATGAAACACAACTTAAAACCTTACTTGCCACCTCACAAACGTATTGTGTGAATATGGTCTCAATCGGTCCAGTGGTTTGTCAGTGAAGATGCGGTTTAGTCTAGTCACGCACACCGAATTTTATATATGTATAAAGATTACTCCATGCTAGATAGAGTTATTTTCGGCTGCCATTTGTCCGTATAGCGGGTATTCTCAGAGTGGTCCAACTCATCACACCACTGTGTTCAGTGGGGAGTGAAGAGAGTGAAATGATCTGGGCGGCTCTTGACAGCGAGGTCTTGACAGCCGATGAGAGAGATTGGCGTGAATATGAAGCAGCGCCGGAATGAAGGGGCGGGATAAAACGGGAGGTCCCCGAGGAAACCCACCGACCAGCGGCATCATCCTAACCTCTCAACCACGGCGGCCCCACTGCCCTAATTTTTTTTTTTCATATTGGATAAAAACATATATTCCGTGTTGCTTCAGCATCAACAATATGCCCCAAAAGTCACCAATATAGTGCTTTCTGCTGCGGCTCCAGGCTCTCTGCAATTATCCCACATTCTACGTATATAAATAATTGTGGTTATTTGAAAAACCGTTAAAAAATTGGGGCTGTAATGTGATTTAATTATGGGCTATTTTGGTAGGATAAATAAATCAGAAACATTTTTGTGCGGTGGCATTTTCTATTTTTTCATTAACGTAACCGAATACTTAAGAAGTATTAAAATGTTCGTTCTAGGACAAGAGCTGGGGACAGAGGATCGGAGGATCTGTCCGCCATTTGCATGACGTCACAGTATGACTGCAGTAACAAAAAAAAATTCGGTTTTCCTTAAAAGCTTTTTTTTTTTTTCATTGAAAACTTTTTTCCCTCACAAACTCTTGAATTTCCCTGAAGACGTATGAAAAAATGCTCGGCACCAAATACCATTGAATATCCGCGAAAATTGTTGAAACGTCACCTGTAACGAGCAGCCGGCATAAAGTTAAAAATGAAAGTACCGTTTTTCATTTTGTATAAAAAAATTATTAAATCGTATTTATATATAAATAATAAAAGTGATCCTATTTTAAGATTATTCTTTAAGTTATCAGTGAAATCAAACTTACAATACTAGATCATCTAATTTACCAAAATTATTCTTACAAAAATGTATTAATCAAAATAATTATTATACAAAATTTTTAATATTAAAAACTATATATCATTGTGTGACCTTTGTTTGACCAATGGAGTTGGTAAGTATTTATGGACAAGGTCGGTAGAGGGAAGCAGGTAGCTGTCCATAAAAAATTAAAGCAACTCTTACCTTGTAGTTTTCGAAGACTTCACATGCATATTGTCAGGTCTGAGTCCGCACATGTGCAAATGTGAGAAGTGTCATGTTAACAGCGAGGCTCTTTCTTAGCTCTTCGGGTAAGTAACAAGCAAGGACGCTTTCTGCAAAGACACATCAACGACCAAGTTGATAACCAAAAGACATAAATATTCCCTGAAGTCTAAAAGCTTAAAAAGGTGAAACATACTAACTACCAGGTAACCACACATGAGTTCAGAAAAATTCTACATTGAAACATTTCATCACATGGTTCTACAAACTCCATATACAAAATACCTACATTTCAAACCCAAAGGAGATAATTCCTGGCATACCATTAATACTTCGTATTTATATCTATATAAAATTTTCAACATTTGATTATCTTATAAGAGTCTAAAAATGAGAGTATAAAATGCCTGCACACTCAATATACCAAAATATTTTGTAGACTTTTAAAAACAAACCCACTATAACAGTCAAAAATTCTTTGGGTATTCACATTGTATGTTATTTCCAAATGGGAATAACTTACTGTATAGAAACTCTCGCCTCGATATTTAATACTGACAAGGGGATCTTAATGCATTGTAATTTCACAAAAGCTTAAAGAACTTCTGTAAATTGAGAAATGATTAAGAAGTTAATCAAATATTTTACAAAATAGTTTAACATATTTTATATTTTCAGCAAAATACTACATAGTTGAGTAAATATTTTCAACTTCATATACTCGAAACTTTAAACATTAATGCATTAACATAATGTTTTTGCTTAATTTCTTTTCTTTGATACAGAACCATTTTAACTTTGAGATAGCGAAATTTTATCTTGGATATTACATTGAGTAATTTTTTTGTGTTCTTAAATAACTTATATATCACCAGAAAATTCCAAAATGCCTACCTAATTTACAGGGTTACAACACCCATTTCTACAGAAATCTGCCATTATGGCCCTAAAGTTACTTATCTCATTATCTGCATTGCTGACTGGTCACCCCCAACGGCCAGGTCTCTGTGCTTGACCAGCCTGCTGGAGGGACTAATTATAGTCAAAAAATTAAGAGAAAGGGACACTTCCTCACCAAATTTCTTATTGCCTTACCCTGTCCACCAATCAAAATGATATCCTTCGAAACTAGCGCCACCTTTATCATAAATACCACTCAAGACTAGTCTTTACAAGTATAGAATCTTCTGGTGATCACATAATTTCCGGCACAATAGCGCTCTCTTTACTGCTGTTGCCCACAACTGCCGGACGACGACCGCTCCCAGCGCCCCAAACGGGCAGGTCAGTAAACACACAGGCAAAGAGCGCCGGCAATTTTTCAGTCCTACACGAGTGCGCGAGCCAAGCGGTCGCATGTCTATGGATCGGGAAATGTCACTGCAGCAACACATATTTTTTTCACATTCGGTCAACACACATCATTTTTTCAAAAGGTAAAATGTCTTCAAGTGTAATTAATTAATTTACAAGTCGTATTAGGGAGTATTAAGTGTAGAAAAATGCATAATATTGGTGAACAAAACTGAGATGGCGATCAACACACCAAACAGGCAAAAATCGTAGCAGGCAGGAGAATTGGCAGTTAAATTGGAGTGGCGAGAATTTTCAATCATGAGACTCGTTGTCTCATCTACCGCCCCTATCAGAGGCCCTCATTTGATGACGAAGAATTGAAGATCAGGATCAGAGCAGCCAGGAATACATTCGGAAAGGCCAGTTCCGTATGTACCCCCGACCAGCCGTCTCCTCAGGAATACCTCTTCTTCAGTCACATCAGGACTCAGAAACAGATAGAAAACCCCTCATGAGATCACAAGGTCAGCAAAACAACAGTGCCACACTCCAGCTGCTACTCTCTCTCTCTCTCTCTCTCTCTCTCTCTCCTACTCAGAGAGAAACCGAGCCCAGCCGATGGGGACCAACCCCCTACCCAAAAAAAAATTAATCATAACGTTGAAAACCTAGGTATTTTAAAATTTAGACTTTTAAAGTTTTCTGCCAAATTCTTGCATAACACTAGATTTTCAAAACTTAAATTCTAAATGAGAATGAACAAAACATGAAAACGACCATGAAAATGATTGAGAGAGACCCGGCGTTGGGGTCAGTGCAGGAATTAAAACCTTTACCCTAAAATCATGACCCTAAAAGACACAAGAAACAATGAACACAATATTTTCAACACTATCAGAATACAAACGTCCCCCAAACACTATCTAGCATAAAACACAACAAAAAGGAACAGATCTTGTCCAAAACATCCATATCAAATCAATTTCAATTGAGACAAATGACTCTTAACTACATTCCTAGGGTTATCCTCTTCCTCCAGCAACACCGTAATGGGTGTCAAAAACCCACAAATGACAATTCACCTTTGTTTGGGTGCAAGTTTTGCACTAAACTGGGCGGCCTTGTTACTAAGGAAGTGTGTCTCCAAGAGAACTCTATCACCAACCTTAAAAGATGTACCTCCCAAATTTTTATTGTACTGAGATGCACGCCTCACATGATAATTCTTTAAATTACTTGCAGCTTCTGACCAGATAATTTCAATATCCTGTGTGCGTTTAACCAAGTCAATACATGTATGATGAAATCCCCAGGCATTTATGCGTGGATGAAACAAACTGCATCCAAAGAAAATCTCTGATGAAACCTTTCTTGTTGCATCACTTACTACATTGTTAAACACTTAATTAAACTGGTATAGTACTCCATCCCATTCTTTATGGGTCTCCATTTCGAAAGCTCTAAAGGCAATCTTCAAGTTTCGATTATACCTCTCAACTAAATTGGCTTTAGCATAATATGGGGCGTTTTGCACCATCTTGATGCCCCAAGCAAATGCTATATTTTTCATCTCAGAGGACACAAAATAGGTCGAATTATCCGTAACCAAATACATTGGCGAACCAAAAAGGGGAACAGACGCTGGCTAAGGATTTTACATATTTCAGATGACTTCATAGATCTTAAAGGAAACAAAAACAAGAACTTACTAAAACTATCCATAGCAAGAAGAACCGACGTAAAACCAGCTGCTGTTCTCGGAAGAGGTCCGAACACACCCAAATAAACTCGCTCCCAGGGAAAAATTGCTACAGAGGCACTATAATGACTAGCTTTCTTCACGTTTCGAGGTTTGGAGTATTGGCATGATTCACATAACCTAACTAATCCCTCTACATCCTTTGCCAAGTCAGGCCAGTAGAACATCTGCTGTTCTCGGAAGAGGTCCGAACACACCCAAATAAACTCGCTCCCAGGGAAAAATTGCTACAGAGGCACTATAATGACTAGCTTTCTTCACGTTTCGAGGTTTGGAGTATTGGCATGATTCACATAACCTAACTAATCCCTCTACATCCTTTGCCAAGTCAGGCCAGTAGAACATCTCCTGAATCCTTGAAACAGTTTTCTCTTGCCCTAGATCCCCCCCCCCCCCCCCCGAAAAAAGATATTGTGGTAGTAATGAGAAATTTTAGCTCTTAATACCTTGGGAACATAGAACTTAATAGCTTTATTTTTCGGATCCACATATCCGACCAACCCTTTCCGAATATCAAAGGATCTGGACTTACCAGAAACAATATCTGATTTAATTGGCATGCACCCCAAATCGGATTATTTATGGGACTGGAGTGTCAAATAGGCATGGGGGAAATCCTGCAAAATAGATACCTGAACTTCCTGAACTTTATGTTCAACCAAAGGAGCTGAGAATGCATTAGGTTGCTCAACACTTCGAACTATCATGGAACTACTAAATGGATCTTTCGCTGGTACCTCATGGAACTTCTCTTCATCAAACATCGGCAGTCTGCAACCCCATTCTCAACACTCTTAATTTGCTCCACACAAAATTTAAATTTAGTAAGTCGTACTAGCCATCTAGCCAAACAACCTATTGGTTTATTTGTAGTTAAAATCCAACTAAGGGCCTGGTTGTCTGTTTGCAGTTCGAATTTTGCAGCTTTTAAGTAATCCGAGAATTTCTCCATCCCATAGATCGCAGCGAGAAGCTCTTTCTCATAAACTGAGAATTTCTGTTCGGCAGATGTCAACAACCACCTGGCATAAGCAAGAGGGGCTAAATTTTCTCCTTCGAACTGACACAACATAGCCTTAGGGCATCTGAACTAGCATCCACCTGTCATGTAATAGGCTTAGTAAACCGTGGGAGATGCAATACCGGAGTAGTTAATTTCGCTTTTAACAGACAAAAAGAATGTTGCTGGTCTGGACCTCATGCAAAAACATGTTTCCTCTTTAAAGCATTCAATAGTTCTGCGATTTTTTGTAAATTCAAGAATGAATTTTGAATAGAATCCCACCATTTCTAAGAATCGTCGTACTCCCTTGCATTTTTAGGGGTTTGGAAAATTTACAACTGGTTTATCTTTTCAGGATCCATAAGCAGTCTCCCTTTATTTATCACAAACCAAATACTTTACATAAATATTAGACCATGTTACCATTTCAGGATTTACAGTTAATCCTGCTTCTCTTAGTGCAGTAAAAAATATCCTAAAATGGTGTAGGTGATCCTCAAAATTATGACTATAAATACACACGTCATCGATATATGTGAATAAAAAGTCATATTGATATGTACCAAGAACCTGAAACAACACATGTGGCATGGTTGTGGCCCACAATTTACTCCCATGGGAAGCTTGGTCCACTGAAACTGGCCCCATAGAGTTACAAAGGCTAGCATTTCATGGGAATCTGGGTGCAAATTGCATTGCACAAATGCGGAATTTAAGTCAAAAATAGAGAAGTACTGCACTTGCCCGACATGTTGTAAAACAGATTGAATAGCAGGAAGTGGGTACGGATATACAAAAAAAATGTTATATTCACTTTACGGTAGTCACAAATAACTCTGAATTTACCAGGTGTCTTTTTGAGCAACAAAAAGGCGGGACTCGAATACATACTAGTGGAAGATTCAACTATATATTCTGAGTTTGTAACTCAGACACTACATTTTTGATCATTTTTAAATTCGGCGGTGCCACCCTGTAAGGAATTGACAGTATAGGATCCTTATCTCTCAGCTTCAAAACAATGGGCTGTTTAGTATAATGACCAAGCTTTTCAGTTACAACATCAGAAAATTCATTACAGAGTTCTTCTACTTTACTTTGTTTTTCATCTACTACTTCTGACACTACATTTTTATGAAAAAGAAAAGGTATGGTTGATATCTTAACAGTACGCTGTTTCATAAATTCAAAAATTGATTCATGGTTATGAATGTTTAAACATGCTCTGGTTTTACCAAGAAAATCTACCCCTAACCAAATATCATGAGTAATTCCAGGGAACGCACAAAAATTTACCTTCCACGAAAAAATTGCCAGTATTTATTTTGAAAGCTGTCATGCACTGCAAATCTTTTGCTCCTCCATTGGCTCCCGAATACAGTAGAGCCCCTACTTTTATCTTATAAGCTATCACTACTGGGACAAAAAGCAACCCATGCTTCCTTTCGAAATATAAACCGTTAACATGTTTCCCCCCTTCTTTCTCCCTTTGAGGGCACCGAGATCTAAGATGGCCCTTCTCCTTACAATAATAACATTGCTTATCTTTCAATCTCTCCTCGAAAGATTTTATCTTATCAGCGGTCCCATATGTTTGTGACCAAGTATTCCTACTAACACTCCTACTGTAAACCTGACCTCCCGAACTACAAATCTTATCCACCACCACAGTATATACAGATTTCCTGAGAAAACAATTTTTGGCAAGATGATTTTGATGTCCGCATATGAAGCAGGCCCGAATTTCAGTTTTTCTAACCTCCCTTTTGTTTTCTTTCGGCACATGAAAGGGTGAAACCCCAGCACAATCCTACAGTGTTTTTTCTACATCACATACTAAAATAAGCAACTGACTCAAAGTAGTAGGACGGGTAACAAAATGAAAAAAATTCTACTGTTATGAGGCAATAAGTCGCAAAACATTAACTGTGTAAAGTAGCCCTCTGTGCAGGGCAATCATACCACATTTACAATCCCTCTAACTTCGGATATAAATTCCTTCGTGGACTGGTTAGGTAGCTGGTGTTTCTCTAAAAGTTTAACTTTGTGAGGGCAACCTTACTAGCAATAGTTTGAAATACTGTAGAGGACATGAGAGATATGTCCCAATTTTAATCACGCACCAACTTAAAAATAGGCTGAAGTTATTCAGGCACTTGAAAAATAGCAGCGGGTAATATAATTTATTGCGAGCAGAAGTAAAGAGTAAGTACTAAATTCAAGCTCACAAAAAATGCAACTACAAACTATAGTCGTAAATTCCTAAGTTCAGGTACTCTAGCCAACAGACCAGGTGGTAATTTTTTTTAAAGACTTGAGAACAGGAAAAAAAACTCACCCGAAGCTCCGGCTCCTTCAGCACCGGTTTCCCCATCTCTTTTAAGAATCAAAGCACGTGATTTTATCCGAAGTTCAGAGATGCCATCTGCATTTAAAATTTCTTCACCGGCTTCCTTTAGTAACTGGGACAGTACTGGTTTACTGAGGGACTGAACCCCCCCCCCCCCCTGTTTTCATGGTAGAAAAATATAAATTACTAATTAACAAAGAAAATAACACCAACTGGACAAGATACGCACCCTTTCTTAAATCAAGATATGCACCACTTCCACAACACATGTAAATTCACCAAATTCAAATAAAAAGTTCAATGAAAAATAAATTGAAAATTTTAAATCCAA
Source organism: Dryococelus australis (assembly GCA_029891345.1). Taxonomy (NCBI): domain Eukaryota; kingdom Metazoa; phylum Arthropoda; class Insecta; order Phasmatodea; family Phasmatidae; genus Dryococelus; species Dryococelus australis. The sequence goes on along the minus strand of CM056994.1, from coordinate 11,954,421 downwards.
AGAGCAAGCTTGCCCTTCAGGGACAAGCAGAGAAGCGCAGAATGAGGGCCTTGCTTAGCTCTTCGGGTAAGTACCAAGCAAGGACACTTTCTGCAAAGACACATCAACGACCAAGTTGATAGCCAACATACATAAATATTCCCTAAGGGCTAAGAGCTTAAAAAAGGTTAAACATACTAACTACCAGGTAAACACACATGAGTTCAGAAAAATTATATATTGAAACATTTCATCACATGGTTCTACAAACTCCATATACAAAATACCTACATTTCAAACCCAAAAGAGAAAATTCCTGGCTTACAATAAATACGACAGTTCTATATAAAATTCCCAACAATTTATAATCTTCTATGAGGCTAGAAATAAGGGTATAAAATGCCTGCACACTCAACATACCAAAATATTTTGTAGACTTTTAAAAACAAACCCACTATAACAGTAAAAAATTCTTTGGGTATTCACATTGTATGTTATTTCCAAATGGGAATAACTTCATGTATAGAAATTCTCACCTCGATATTTAATACTAACAAGGGGATCTGTATGCATTGTATTTACAAAAATTAAATAACTTCTGTAAATTATGAAATGATCAAGAAGTTAATCAAACATTTGACAAAATAGTTGAACAGAAATCTGCCCTTATGACCCTAAAGTTACTTATCTCACTATCTGCAGTGCTGACTGGACACGCCCAAAGGCCAGGTCTCTCTTCCCGACCAGCCCGCTGGAGGGACTATTTATAGTAAAAAAATTAACAGGGGAAAACTTCCCCACCAAGTTTCTTATTGGCTTACCCTGTCCATCAATCAGAATAATTTCCGGTGAAACTAGCGCTACCTTGATCAAAAATACCACTCTAGACTAGTCTTTACAAGTATAGAATCTTCTGGTGATCACATAATTTTCTGCTTTACGGCTGTTGCCCACAACTGCCGGTCGACCACAGCTCCCAGCGCCCCAAACGGGCAGGTCAGTAAACACAAAGGCAAAGAGAGCCGGCACTTTTCAGTCCTACACGACTGCGCGAGCCAAGTGGTCACATGTTGATGCATCGGGAAATGTCATTGCAGCAACGCGTATTTTTTTTTTTTTTTCACATTCGGTGTAAACACGCATCATTTCTTCAAACGGTAGAGTGTCTTCACGTATAATTAATTAATTAACATGTCATATTAGGAAGTATTAAGTGTACAAAAATGCGTAATATTGATGAACAAAGCTGTAATGGCGATCAGCCCACAAATCAGGCAAAAATCGTAGCGGGCAGGAGAGTTGAAGGTTAAATTGGAGTGGCGAGAATTTTCAATCATGAGACTCCTTGTCTCAACAGTTTTGCATGTATGCACCAGCAGGATGTCACAAAACCTGAGTACCACATGCCTTGTCAGACCTTATACGTTCTTCTATGGCAAATACTTAGGCTATTTTAATAGAATCCAGCTTGTTTACCACCGACACGAGATGAGTTATTTGTAGAACCATCTAGTGAATACAGCACTTCACACGTTTTCTGAAATCAACAAACTTGAAATTTCCCAACGTAATATGTTTGCGACGCTTACAGAAATTGGCGTACAAAACCATTTTACGAAGTTGCTTACACATGCCAGTAATATTATACTTCACCCAAAAAAGATTCTCTGAAAAAGCGACTACAACCAAATACGCTTAATAAAAGAAAATAGAAAAGTAATTAACTTTAAATAAAATTTTTGGACAAAACAATCAAGCTCGTATTAACATGATGAAAATGTGCAACTGCAAAATTGCATGTAGTAAGCTGACGACGTTTCACTAAGCATGACGCCGTATGCTCTGTCATAATTGCTTGAGAGTCCTGTGCATTGAAACATTTTCTTCGAAATCGTTGTTGGCGCGCAAACGCGTGTCTCGGCAAATTAAAGTACTGGAACTATTATTTTTTTGTTCATAAAAGGTAAACAATTATATATGGCCCATTATTTTACTTTTATCATTTTGATTGTATTCTTGGGGAAAAGAATTCGTGGAAATGGTCAAATATCGCATTTTTAAACTTGCGCATGTAGTTTTCTTAAGCGGCAAGAGAAAAGTACAAAGATACGGCGGTAGTTTAATCTGTGGGCTTTCATCGCGTGTAATAGAACCCCTATGTTACATATCTAATTTGCACAGTACAGCATTACGACTGGAACACTGCACGCCTTGCGCATAGGAGCGATGAGGCGCTAGGCATGCGTGTATCTTTCGCCTGTATCGCACCCTCGCTCCTTGACCTTGGACGCACAGCTACACAGTCCCCTTAAAATCGTTTTAAAGTCCATTCTCTGTAGGCCAAAAAAAATTTATATCACTTTCAGTACAAATGCCATACGTTAAATGCTTAAATTGCAATAAAAGTTTTGAATTAAAATTTACAATTCCGTGTACGATATTTTCCACAGTCGTCACTAAGAACACATCCAACTTTTCTGAAGACCTACATAAGCTCATCTTTCTGGTTTTTCCTCCGACTCATCCCAACAAAGGGACACAACAAGCCATATTTATCCGCACGCAAATTAATAACATTGTGCATGAGAAATATTCCTTACAAGGCATTACCAACTACATGCGCCCCATTTTTCATTCGCATTAATTATAAATTAAATATCGTTATTGATGATTTAAATGTAACTAAAAAAGGAATCTAACCATAGATGAAATACCTTCCCATTAACAGAAGTATAAAACGCTTGTGATACGTGGTATATTTAAGAAGAACTAAACACTTCATATGTGTGAATAATCTGCATTTGTTGACGTCGATATAGTCCATTGACCGGGATATAGTATGGCCTTCCAGTTGGCAGCCTTTGTCCTTGATGTAGAACTTTCCAGAGGTTCTCAGAAATGTCTGTAACATGGAGACGTAACTATATCCATACACATGTTTAGTACGCAAAACGTTTTATAACGAAAAAAAAAAACTCATTCTTGGGAAATAAAGCTTATGTATACTCTTAAGGTGTTGTGCAAAAATTTTAAGATCTTAATTGTGTTACATACTTAACAGCTGCTACTTTTAATTCTTTAACTTAACGAGATTTTACAACGGTGTGAAGCTCGCCTGGGTAAGGCTTCGAACGAACTTGTAAACCACTGACATTAGATCGTCATAATGATCAAACATCTGCAGCCGATTTCTAGGGGAACCAGGTCTACCGCTTGTTATTGGTACTTTTCAAATATTTCAGGCTAAGGTGGATGCCTATTTTAAGTTTTTTCAATGCGTCTAGCTCACGTCTGGTCATTAGGAAGCATCTCCGACGGCTCAAGCCAAGACTTCGCTCTGCACACCTGGAATTGCTCAATTATTCTCCAGTTATATCTGCAATAGTAAGATATCATTAATAGAGAGCTGAGAAATTCGCGAGTTCAATTACCTGTACGCTAGACTACACAGTCTTATTTGCTCTCTTAGAGATGTCAAAGGTTTATTTGGTTGATTGTTGTGGCAGTAAAAGATGCTGGTTGGGCGCACAATTTATTGCATGTTCGTTATTGGCGCATTTAGGTATTTACATGAGGTGTCAACGCGTCGACCAATCATACAAGTAACATGAACGCACAAGTTTGCGAATTCTAACTTGTCTAGATATTAACCCGCGACATTCTGGGGTTATAATATCATTTAACCCGATGAAAGCCAAGTTATTGAAATACACGTGTCACGTACTTTTTACTGTTCCTTTAAGGAAATGGCGTACGAAACCAGAGAAAGCTGGATTTATGAGGCTGTATCATCCCTTATACTGATATAGTTCGTTTCAGCTTGATAACAGTAGACGAGTCAGGTTCAAAACTGGAAACATTTCGTTATTGAAGCACTAAACTTCATGGTTGTCTGCAGAATTTTGTACCTGATTATTACAGGTAGAGACGTGCGAAATTCGCGTTATTATTCGAGGACTCTTTGAGCATCAAACACACGTATCTTTCCAACAAGTTTTGTCACTGGGCCGTATTTTGTTTGACACGCCCCTTAGCAACTCTGCTCCAATAAAGGAACATTTCACAATCATGTTGTCCAATCACGTGCACTCCAGTCTGAAAGGAAGTGACCACATCACTATGGCGTAGTCAGTGGAGAAGAGAGACCGGCTCGAGTATATACAGCGCTGTGGAAATTAGGCTGATGCCAAATAATAACGCGAATTTTGTAGATCTCTGTTAGAAGGTGTTCCCAGTTTGCGATTAAAATCTGAGAATGAATTAATATTTAAAAATTTGTTTGTAAAATATTTGTTGGATACATACGCATTAATCTTTAATGTTTTATGTCCGAAATTATGAGTTAAGTAATTAGTTAAACTTCGATTATCGCGTATCTCAATAAAAGTTTCGATCAGGAGGAAATAAATAAAAAAATCTACATAGCAGCTAACGCAGGCTCTTAAATTTTCTTTCTTTTCTAATATATAACATGCTAAAATGAAAATGTGACGGCTGTAGATATTTTTTTTTTTATTTTTCCGCGTGAAATACAATTGTATTCCTGGATAATTTATTTTACTAAGATACGTGCCGGACTCGCCTTCGTAACTGAGTTATCAAGTAGCGAACAAGATAACTCCGAGACGAGCATGAGGACATTGATGGAAGTGGTAGCGCGTCTACTCTCTACACTAGAAGACTTGCATTCAAAGTGAAAGCTCGCCAACCAAGGCGCCATAAAACCCGGCGTCGCCTGGAGACTCGCGTCTTCTTCGATTTGTCCGTCGCCGGATCACGAAACTACAGGCGGCTGTCGTAAAAGACCAGGCTCTTTCTCATCTCACATCCCGCTGTTGGCTTCATCAAGCCTCGCGCAATGGCGCTAACACAATTCGCGCACAGAGCAGAAACTAAGGCCGTGCCCGAATTCACCTGGAGTACATATACTTGTGCGTACTTGTCCCCGGGAGGCGACGTCGTAAGTGCTGTCCGAATTGCAAGTGAAGTATACAACTATACAAGTGAACGCTTAGACAAAAGATGAGGTTGACCGTTTATTCGTCTTTTGCGCATGTACCCGAAAATGACCTACCCCAATCCTACACAGCTGTCAAAGTCACATGGTCAACAGTGATGAAAGTGTTTTTTTACGTCTTAATTTTTAAATGAAAAGCGCCATTATATTAATAAAATACATTCACCATTTATAATTTACTCAAAAACCATTACAAACTGGCTGGAGGAAATATAAAAACATCTCTAAGCACTTGTTTACTAATCAGATTTCTAATTTCAAATCCAAACCACGCCGTTTTTGCTATACGCGTTGGAAGAAAAGCAGTTTGATGTTAGGACACGGAGATTGGTTGTGCTCAGACAACGAGATCAGTCTATCTCATTTTTAGTCTATGAGTAAGCAAGTACTTGCGGAATATGTGCTGCCATTTTGATAAGCAATTTGTAGGTTACAATAAAATTTCCGACATAATTATTTTATATATAGTTTAATAGGACAACATTACTTCTTCGTGCGCATAGAATTTTGAACTGAGTTAATAAGTATTGTAAGATACGTCCTAAAGAAAAATGTCTAAACAATAAATTCGTATTAGGCCTATGTTCGTAACCTACAGAAGCTAAGATAAAAATAAGCCCTCAAAATTGCACTCACATACAATAATGCAAGGTAATAAATGTTATATTAATCAAATTGAAATATTTTATATACTTGACTTAAACCCTAAAATTTTCAGTAATTACTAAGTTCTTAGTGGGAATATACGTGCATTAAAAGTGGTTAGCTAGCTATGTTACCGAAGCCAACAAGACTGCACGTCCGAATTCATCAAGTTTGTTGCCCAGGTCAAGTGAAGTAGGCAAGGATGCAAGTACGCATGTATATACATTAATTGGGACACGGTCTTAAACTTTACAGGCGCCTAGCCTAGCTGGCGCTTTTATTGCGTTGCAGTGTGTTATAAACCCGAGTTTTTTTTTTTTTTTTTTACGAAACCACTAAACGTGTCCCCGTGATACCAACGAACAAAAATGAAAACACTCTCCAGACGAGTTGCGTATAATACTCACAATACATCATGCACATTATAAATGTTAGTTACGAGACTTCCCCCCCCCCTCCCTCCCACCCCAAACAAAAGCTACACTGAATAAACGTTTTTGTAATTTTACACTAAATGTATGCGGCAGCAGTGTCTCCACTGATCTCAGTGTAATTTTACACCTACATATGGCAGTGCTTTTTTTTACTCTGCGTCCAATAAATTTACCCTACAAATTAGTAAAATAACATTTACTTTGTACAGCTAACTTTATATATAATGATGTAAAAATACTATTACTATGAAGCAGAAAATAAACTACGACATTCGTGTATTTCTCTCCGCGACAAGTGAATTTTCACAGACATTGCAATTGTAATTTCACCACTGTGTATGTGTATTTTGTCACTAACAATACAGTAAAACCGCAGATTCACTGTAATTGTATATACACAATTTCTGTACATTCTTCACTGTTTCGCTAAGCAATTATGCCGCCAGCATTAATGTTCTTTTACAACTACGTCATGTTAATTCACATACTTTGTATAGGGGTCTATGCATTTTTATAATTGTCATGTTATTTTACTCCGTTTCGTAACTTGGTAGTTAACAGAGTTACAAAAAGTTATTTCTAAAATTGGAGTAACAATTGACTTTATTTTTTTATGAATTACACAAACAAAATGTTAAATTACCAAAAATTTGTATGTGTAAATTAACACTTATTTTATATAGTGTAGAAACGGCTTCTTCACATTGCTGTATCTCAAAATATACTGGATAGAAACGTGCGAATCTATTATGGGGACATGCAATGAACTTCAATTCAGATTTAGCACCAACAAAATGATACGGTGACAACTTAGAGTCCCGTAGGTGGATGCAGCACGACGGAAACACTGCACGCCAGTTCAGCGCCTTGCATGTAGGGGTGATGTGGCACCAGGCGCGCGTGTCAGTGGCGCCCTTATTGCTAGTTTGCTCCTCAGAAATGAAAGGGTGGTCACACATATTATGTTAATGAAGATCTCGATAACATGAAACAGCGTTCAGTGTATTGTAATTAAATATACTTCTCTTCAAATAACTTTTAAAGTAAATATTTTCAAGAGATTATATGAAACTTAATATTAAGTTTAGTTATAAAGTGTACGGTACATTTCCCAACTTAATTTGTTATTTCACTTCGCTAAGTGTGTTGGTCCAATTCCATCTTCCCTTATATTAAGTTGACATTCAACGCAGGTCTGGTTTCTTCTCTGAGGCTGAAGTAAAGCAACTGCCTATGGAGCACTGCACCCGACTCTACAACGCGAAGAACTGCCTATGGAGCACTGCACCAGACTATACAACGTGAAGAACTGCCTATGGAGCACTGAACCCGACTATAGAACGTGAAGAACTGCCTATGGAGCACTGCACCCGACTATACAACGTGAAGAACTGCCTATGGAGCACTGCACCAGACTATACAACGTGAAGAACTGCCTATGGAGCACTGCACCCGACTGTACAACGTGACGAACTCGTAAAATAGTAGTACAGACACACAAACACTGTCAGAGAAGCGCGAATTACGTTGTATATGAAAGAAGAATGTACATATCTTGCAATGTCATAAAATATGTTACTAAAATATACTTTTTAAATGTAAAAAATAATCCATTAAAATGGTTTGTACTTTTAACAAAATTCAACAAAGATCGGTATAATATTTTCTTTGATAATGTGTAAAGATATCATAGTAATAACGTATCATATAAGTTTTATAATTAACTTCACTTACGTAAGTTTCAGTCATAAATATCTGTGAGAAATGGACGCACATAAAGATTATTATAAACATTATTTCCTAACTTATTATTACAACTTTCATTCACACAATCATTAGTAAACATAATGACAATATTCCACGACGAAGATTTCCTTGCAAATTCTGCTTTATGAAGCATCGAGAATGGAATGAGCTTAAATTTCGTTAAAAATACGAAATACTTTAATCAACTAATTTTTTTACATTTAAAAATTAAATTTTGTTAAAATATTTTATAATGTTGCAAAATATTTACATTCTTTTCTCATATAGAGCATAAATCGCACTTTCGTGACATTTTTTTGTGGTGTCAGTACTATTTTTTTTATTGAGATCTTCAGATTGTATAGTCGGGTTCAGTGCTACACAGGCAGCTGCTTCACTTAAACCTTAATTAGTTGATGAACGTCGACTAGCAATCAGTCGGCGACCGCGCACGTATGCGTCTCAAAGTTACCCGAACACCACATCACTAGTGTGCAGGCGCATGCTCTATGTCATGACTCAGTACTCTCGAGGACGTAACGAAGGGACATCCGCCGACGCGAAGTTCCGTTCCGCAAACCTTCAACTTCCTGTAACGTGATGCTGTTTGGCGGAATATGCGAGAACGAGCCATCTCAAGCGATCGCGTAATTACTTCTCGTCCCCAGCACAAATCAAATGACGGAACGAACTATTTGGAAATAGGAGCGCGGCACACGCTATCTGCCGACTTCATTGGCCACCGCTAGAACGGGCAACAAATCTATAAACGTGCCACCGATTCTGTAACGTCCGGAAAAAAAAAATTGCCTTAAATGTCTGCCAGACTGGGTCTGTTTCTTTGCGTCGATCTCGGAGGAAAATAATATTTTTGCGGATTTAATGTGTCCATGATAAAGTAAGCGATTTTAAAATCAAGTTGGAGAGATTTGGGCGGCTCTTAACATTGAGGTCTTGAAAACCGACGAGGGTGATGTGGGGTGACTGGACTGCCAGGGTGGAGAAAACGGGAGATCCCTGAGAAAACCTGCCGACCAGCGGCATCGTCCGGCACGATTCCCACATGCGAAAGTCTCGGGACGACCTCGTCTGAAGTCCAATACGGTTCGTCTAGGTGGGAGGCGAGTAGTCTAACCTCTAAACATAGGCGGCCCATTTTTTAAACCAAACGTTCAATAATATCGCTATCCATAACTGTAGTATACAAGAGTACACACTAGCACGCAGGCTAGTGCGAAGTCAAACTGGCAGTGACAAAATAACGTTGTTCTACTCTTTGACGTAAAGTGGAGAGTGCAATATGTAAATTTCGGCCACTGAGATCTGAGTCTTTACTGTATTAGACTTTTAAGAAATTATTTGAAAATTTTCCACATTAGTGTTAATGGATGATGGGAAAGCGCACGTGGTAAAGTTATTTATCCAGCATCCATGGTACAGTTATTACAATTGCTCAGGAAACAGTCAAATGCGTACGGAAATTCCCAACTTTGTATTTTAGTGATACAAAACGTTCCTACATTTGCAGTTTGATACGTGGTAATATTTCCATACCCCGCATAGGATAAAAACTTCCAAACCGGTTTAGAAAGTTTGCCAAAGTATTTTTATAGTTTTTTTTTTAACGCAGATCAACAATAATTTGCACATTGTTAGCCTATTTTCTTTCCTAAAAATTCATTTGTTTCAATTCGGATGACGCATGAACTAAGTGATAAAGTCCATGTCAATGTTAATCTTACATATAGCTTTAATTGAAAAGGAAATATCATAGGCAGAACTTGCAAAAATCCTCAGTTAAACGTGAACAGACTTCACTTGCTTGAAGTTAAACTTCAAGCAAGTGCGCACTTGGGCTTTTCAGCGAATCATATTTAAGATTACAAGACGCAGAGATAAATAGTATCACGTTATCATGGCACAACACTATCCTACATCTGATTCCACAGTCCTCCACACACTGGAGACGAGGAAAATTGTTCGTATACTGCTGACAGTCTTAACTCAGTCTGTTATTACACTCTGCCACCCTACTACAACATGATAACCGCTTGTTCGTAGCTCTGGAGTTCGTGTCGTCTGTTAATAATAACGAATATATTAAACCAGAGGACCGGCACAGACCAAACCGCTTAATTTTTTTGTTTCGGAAGCGATCTCGGCCCACTTGTGAAAATCTGCTTGCACACGAGCAGCCCACAGATAGTTTCCATAAACAGTCAACCTCCTCAATGCGCCCGCAGATTCACGTGGTCCATATGAAGCCGGTTGACTGTAGTGTGTGCTTGGCAATATCTGGGCCAATGTTCAGACAACTTCCATGAAGCAAAATACATTCTGTGGCGTGATTCTGCCTCCCAAGCATGCCAACAGCATCAGCGCGTCGTGAGCGGTAGTAGAGGCCAACTGCCTCCGGATTGTCATAAGTCAACCAAGTCATAAACGAAAACGTTTGGCACCACTGCCAACAGTTTACTAACAGTTCCGTGCTTGTAGTTTGCTACTTGGATAGGTGTGAATATTGATAGGCCGCTGTAACAGTTTACTAACAGTTCCGTGCTTGTAGTTTGCTACTTGGATAGGTGTGAATATTGATAGGCCGCTGTAACAGTTTACTAACAGTTCCGTGCTTGTAGTTTGCTACTTGGATAGGTGTGAATATTGATAGGCCGCTGTAACAGTTTACTAACAGTTCCGTGCTTGTAGTTTGCTACTTGGATAGGTGTGAATATTGATAGGCCGCTGTAACAGTTTACTAACAGTTCCGTGCTTGTAGTTTGCTACTTGGATAGGTGTGAATATTGATAGGCCGCTGTAACAGTTTACTAACAGTTCCGTGCTTGTAGTTTGCTACTTGGATAGGTGTGAATATTGATAGGCCGCTGTAACAGTTTACTAACAGTTCCGTGCTTGTAGTTTGCTACTTGGATAGGTGTGAATATTGATAGGCCGCTGTAACAGAGCGAATCACTTGTCCTCGGTCAATATTTTTGACGTGAATACGTCTTTAAATTTGCAACGATAGTGGAAGGCAATCCAGAAAATGCATATGGTAACAAAATCGGGGATACAGTTTGGCATTGCAGCTCTAAATCTATCCTCTACATTCAAAAATCAATTACACCACTCGATTGCCAAAGGATCAAAGAATATGTTGCGTTGAGTGAGGACTGAGAAGCATCGTGCTTGTCCGGGTTGGGGGGGGGGGGTGAGGAGGGGAGGCAATTTGAGTTCGTTTCGTTGCGTCGCATAACTTCCGCGTAGTATAACTTTTGGCCAGGACAAGCTACGACGCTCGTTTGAAATTCAATCGACTGCTCTCATCAAGATCAATCGATTGCGTGTCTAAAAAAATTTCTGCGGCGTGGTTATGGTGAAATTGTATGCGGTTAATATAAAAAAAATTAAGAAAACTTAACAAAATTTCGGCTTATACTCGTTAAAAAGCCAAGTTGAAATACAGAAATCGTATGCGGTTGGAAAGAGCATCTGAAAATAAATCCAGTGTTACCCGTAGAACCCCATATGATCGAGTGAAGCGGCGCCGGGAACGTAAATAAACACCAAGGCGTCCGAGCGCGTCAGCGTAGACGTATTAGCGCAAAACAAACGGCCGTGTCCCCAACACAGACACAGCCAAAGCCACTTTTTCTTCCTGTTTATTACTCGCTCAGGGTGCGTATCTAAATAGCAGACTGCCAACTTAACAGTATATAAAATAAGAGGTGCTTGAATTTTGTTTTGCCAGCGAACAAGTTCGTGTGAATATTCTACGCTTTTGTGGTTACGCATATTTTTAAGGAACATCTTCTTAATTGATTTTTTTTTGTAATGTCCACTGAAATTAAAATAGTCTCCAGTGGTTTCCATTGAATGTTATGTATTAGCGACGTTGAGTATATGATTGAACGGATACAAAATATTTCAGGAAGTAAAGCACAAGGTTAAACGACACGTAAGAAATTAATTCATAGAAACCTTAAAAACCGAGCCTTGATGGTGAGGGCAGATGTATGAAATCTCAAGGTTGACAAAAAGTGCAGGCAAACTACAGGCTCGTCGGCTACCGAGAGGAGAGTAATATATGGTTAATTTCCCCTAAGTAGTTAGAAATCTTCGCCCATGCAAAAATGCGGAATGGAAAATATGTCATTGCAGTCAGCTGATACTGCAGCCGCGACCTTTAAAGTTCGAGATAAGTAAAATGAAAAAAAAAAAAAAAAAAAATTGTGGTGGCCACAAAATGTTTTATCGCTATTGATACAGCCAACTTTTGTTTTGTGGTGAACATAAAATTTTTCATTGGTCACCAATAATTATATGTGGACAGTAAACAGTTTTGTGGTGGCTACAAACATTTTGTGATCACCACAAAATAGTTTGGCAGGGTGACTGCTAACAAACACAGTTTGCGACTACAGCAAAAATATATATATTTTTTTCAGTGTAGCTGCCGCAAGTTTGTACACAAAGATCATCATTTTGTGGTCTTCCTACACGTTTCGAAGTGTGATATTATCTGTCAACAGAAATTTCGTGCTTACTTTTCGTTCATGAGCTCATAGAGGCAGAGAGTGGACTGATTGTCATAGTTGCCCAAGAACGTAAAATCACAAACCATTCTGGCGACGAGAGCTTCGTGTTGTCCTGGCTTCTTCAAAGGAAACAAAGAGTTCATATTTTTTGACCACGAATGTCATTACCAGGCGCCCTTAATGTGGAAAGGGTTCACTTAACTCTCTGCACGTTTCTGCTGATATTTGCGTTGCGGCACGAGTTTTGGCAGTCTCTTGAACTCAGCTGGTCGACGAAGGGTTTCGAAACCATGTATAGTCTGGAAGCATCTCGTCTTTAGCATTCTTTCAGCGTGGCTTCGTAACTTTGACTAACACACAGTGCAATCCACCGAACTTAGTGAAATCTGCATACTTTCCTCGCACCCGGGAGATCAAAAAGTCACAAGCGTAACATAAACCATATCATATTGCCACATTAATAGTAAATAAAAACATCACTGTAAATTATGCCTTATTATGCCTGTATATTAAACTAACATGCGTAGATATAACATTTAAACATATAACAATTTAAAGAAATTATATTCTAATTATATTTATAAAATTAACTTCATTTATGTGGACTGACACACTCAAAATAGTTGCACATAACATATTATTACAATAGCTCTGTTAAAAAGGTTCCCAATGATACAAATAGAATTTCAGAGGAATGGGAATTTCCATATTGCGGACTGTTAGTAAATTTGACTAATTCACACATCACTACAAAAACGGTAAGTGAATTCACATCAACTTCGCACTTTGAAAACGCCTCTACCACATTCTTGGCACATCGAAGATGATGTAGTGTATTGCAATCCATCATTTTACGTAGAACACGCTTTGTTTTATTTCCGAATGTACACATTAACTTCTGAAAGGTTTTGATATTTTTCCTTTCGTCCACACTTCTTATCTGTCCGCCTGACAGATACTCTTCACTTCTCCATTTTACATTAAGTTTTCTTTTTAGCACCGTTTTTGTCAAACCACGAACTCTCTTTCTTTCTCTCTCTCTCTTTCTCTCTCTCTTTCTCTCTGTCTCTCGCCATCCTACTTTTTTTTCTCTGTTTCTCCTTATCAATACTGTTACCAACCAACACATTTCCTCAGCTAACACACTCAGACGGGCGTGAAATCCTGATATTTCAACACGACACCTCTCTGAATGGCAAGGAAGATTATATGCGAAAGGGATTTCAAATAAAGCATGCTAGGTATCTTTTAGGAATTTCCAGGGGTAACGTATTTCTAAAAAGATTTTCCTCGTAAGCACTTAGGTGTACCTTCCAATCTCAAGTCGACTGGAGTAAAAGGGTATGAAGGAGAATGTAAAAGCAATTTGTACTGTATTCTGATTTCTTGGAAAGACATTCAACCCCAGTGAGAACAGAACATACACTTGACACGCGTACAGCCACGAAGGAATACAATAACGTGCCCATTTATCTTACGAGCCTACTTTCCTCTGCTTGGATACAAAATTCATAATTTTGATGGCATCATTGAAAGTTAACATGGCAGGCAGGTCGTGACGTATAGTAGACAGCGATATAGGCTATTCACGGTGAAATGAGCACTTTTGAAATCCCTGCTCAAGAGTAAAAACTGTATTTTTAAATCAGTTACAAAAATATTCTGTAATTTCTCTGCCAACATTTTTTATCGTATGCACTTTATCTGTATATATATTTCTTCTCGATTCCATTGTCCATGATACCTCCTTGTGTTCTTGCCGTAATTACGAAGGACGCAATTACTGACACGTACTTAACAAATTACTTGGACTTAAAACTAATTTACGATGGCATCTAACGTAATTTCTCCAGACGTTATACTTACGTGACATACGTAATTACTGAACACGGAAAGTATTTTCGGTGTTGTTTCACGCACCGCAGTGTTTGTAGTGATGCAGTATTGTTTATACTAGTGATTAAAGCGTTATCTTGTAGTCTACGTAATTGGTGAAATATCTCGTAAGAATTATTTCCAAATTACAATATCTTTACCTACATACAGAAATCTCTTAGTTAATCAAAATGTCACGTGGTATGGTTTCTTAAGAGACATTTGTGATTCTTCTCTTACATAACGTAAGCACACAAATATTGGATAAACTGTTTAGCAGACATGATCAAATTAAACTTAATTAACGATAACGCCGCCTTTTTGAATATATGTTTATGACACCCTGAGATTATGGAAGTTTGCATGGCCTACTGTACTTCTTGTGCGTAGAATTTAATGGGAATAATTCGATTGGCTAACGGAATACGCCATAAATGTTGCGTTTCCTCAACTACTTTCTTAAAAAAAACTGGGAAAAATGCTCTCCATTATCCTATTTGATACTTGTGATGGTTACTGTAAACATACGAAATTTCGATGATTTTTGTTAAATTGTTTAAATAACTAATCTAAAATATTTATATTGTCTCCTGAAACCCATCGGCGAATTGAAATATGTAATTTTAAATGGTCTGTTATAGCACTATTCACATACAAAAGTGGGTTTGAATTGGTTAATTTGTCGCCAAGATATGGCATACAAGCACCATTTTTTCATGTGCTGATTACTTTATAAACGGCTGACAAACTGGTTATGTATCAGCACATTCAATTTTTGCCATAGAGTGCCAAAATCGTAAGTTTGGTCGAAATTGCTTTTAACACTTGGCACACTAACATATAGTATTTACATGCCTGTTATTTCGGAAATAGGTAACAATTCCCTTAAGACATAAATTTCAATGTAATATAAAAGTATAATTTCTTGTCCTAAATTTTTCGGCGGACAATTATTCTAATTTTTTCCCGGAAATAGGGCATAAAATTAACGTTCATCGGGTGCTATTGTTTCAAAATACTTGACAAAAGAGATTAGATATTAACTTGTTTGATGCTTGCATAGATACTGCCAGCATACAAAGTTAAGTTGAAATTGGTTACATGGTTTCGTAAATCAATTATTATACACTAAAATGTTTATATCGCAGTTACTTTAAAATAAGTCTTTAGCCAAAATGAAACGTATAGTTTTATATGACTTGCCATAGCATTAATCGTCGGCCAAACTTTGTAGGAATCGTTAATAGATTCCCAAGATATGGCATAAAGCTTTATTAATTCATGTAGCCTTATCTTAAAAAATGGAAGACAAAAGAGGCTTCGGGTATACGCATTTGTTGTTTGAAGTAGATACCACCAGCATTAAAATTTAAGTATAAATTGCGTAAACGGTTTCGTAGATATAATACAATAAGTTGCCTATCGTGTTAATAAGGCTTGCATTTGGAAAATAAGTGTCTAACCCACTTAAAAAAAGCCAGTTTACATGTCTCACTATAGTACTATTTGTTTGACGAATTTCCAAAGAATTATTTGATTGTTTCCTAAGACATGGCATAACTAGTTGATGAGAGAATCTCAGTGTAGACACATTCTGTGGATGTAATATGTAGGGCCAACTTATAAAGTCCAGTAGAAATCAGTTTCATGGTTTCATAGATATCGCAAATGAATCTAAATTATTGCTAACTCTGCCATATTTAAAATACGTATCCGACCCACTTAAAACGTACCAATTAATATCACCTACAATATTACTACTTTTTTTTTCAAATTTTGTAGAAATCGTTTTATTGTTTCCCCAGATGACATGAAAACTTTAATACTTCATGTGGCCCTACCTTACAAAATGGCGAACAAAAGGTGCTACTTACTATCTCATTTGATGCTTTAAACATATACTTACAGCATACTATGTTTGGTCAAATATGGTCAAACTGCATGGTGGCTATAGCAAAAATAAACACAATGCTACCATTTTGAAAACGTGCATAATTTATGTAAATTGCTTACGTTTAAGTAGCCTACCATAGTCTTTCTTATATGTCAAATTTGGTGGGATCGGAATAAGCAGTTTCTAAATAATAATAGAAATGTTTTATTTTCATACTATTAACCATACTGTACGTACATATACAACGCCTATAGGGTGAGGCTGAACGGAAGAGACAAACGTCAGGAGGCGATTACTGGAAAGGACATTAACAATGAAATACTTATAACCCATGTCCGGAAATGTGCAGAAGCACTGTAAAATATATAGCAATACTGTAATTAGAAGAAATATACATATGTTTAATAGCTGATAAAGGGGGGGGGGGGCTGTTGCATGGACCATCAGGTCACCTGACCTCAACCAACACACTCTCAACTTACTTGATGTCTACCTGTGTGGGAACCTGGAAGGAACCGTGTATGCTGGCCCTTAGTCTAATATGCAGACACTTGAAATACGGGCCGATGGAGTATTCGCAACTTGCAGTCCATGACTGAGGCATATCCTGTGATGTTGCCAAAATGACTCTTATACAACAGGCGTGCATCTTTATGTCTTTTGGCACTGATATCTGCACTTAGTTCTGTAGTGTACCAATACTACAATTACAATGTTTTTGTAAATTCGACAGTATTTCTGTACATTTCCCGGCGTATGTCGATATATTTATTTGTTTTGGTTCGTTTATCTTTATCTCCTGAAGTTTGTCCTCGTCGTTCGGCCTCATCCTGTGTACTGTGACATTCTCGTCAATTATTTTTTCACGCCAATGTTCTGACGCATGTTATGCACCCTTATTCTCTCACGCCTGAGAAACATTTTCCTTCCTGTTAAGTGAGAAATTCTGTGCTTTTTCCATGCTTTGGCGTAAACTAGAACTGGTATTCAATGTTTTTACAGTAACAATGCCTAATTAAAATTTTTTATTTCTTCATTCTCTGAGTGTTTTTCTTACGAATATAATTTTATGGCGATTAAAGTAATTTTCCTGCTTGTTCCACCTGCTGCAAAGTTATATTTTGACGACACTCCACTTGGAGCGCCAGCAGTGATGCTGTGAGCTTCATGTTGCGTTTACCTGAAAGTGGGAATTTGGGATGTGATTGCTGTGGAGAACGGTGCAGAGATAGCTGGCGAATTGTGAACTGCCATGTACGAAATCCACAGATCGGAGGAAATGTTACTCGCTATCTTATGGCGATGAGTTTCGTTTCTGAGCTGAAATAACTTCTCTTTTTACGAGTGGATTGAGCGATATTGCAGTATTCTCGTCGCGCGCAGCTCACACGTGTTTAACGGCCAATATACGGATTACAGAAAGTAAGTGTGGACATCGTGGTGTGC
The DNA here is from genome assembly GCA_029891345.1 of Dryococelus australis. Classification (NCBI taxonomy): domain Eukaryota; kingdom Metazoa; phylum Arthropoda; class Insecta; order Phasmatodea; family Phasmatidae; genus Dryococelus; species Dryococelus australis. The sequence continues at coordinate 11,936,850 of CM056994.1, read as the reverse complement.
GGCTGGCTACACGCAGGACGCCAGTCATCCCACGAACGTAACGACTGTGCTAGCAGTATCGTTTCGATGAAGGCTGCGAGTAAAGCTGAGTCGTGTTGCATGCAGCCTGAGATGCAACGCAACTCATCAACCCGGTGCTTCTCAGATAAACGTACGCGCGAACGAACCCTGCATTTTCCGTCTTACCGAGTTGAAGAGCGCCTGTTGGTTGCTGAATACAGGGGCTAGGGCTGCGTGGATAACGGTCGTTGCATCACTGCGTGATGTGCGAAGTGGTTGGCCAGGTACGGAATCGATATCAAACCTGGTGTGAAAAATGTGCCGCACAAGGCGACAAATGCCACGATGGGTACCGTACTTGCAAGTATAATGGCGGCTACGATGGACTTTGCACAAACTTTGACAAAGTCTGGTACCTTGTGATCTTGTTTTTAAAAAAAAATCCCAATGATTTGACATCAAAACTAAATTCTCCGTTGCCACATTTTATAATTTGACACATTTGCCTCGGCAAAAGCTTCATGTATAAAAATACATGGTAAATATGAAATAATCATATCCCGTCGAATAATGTGCTTACGTGCTAGACCGCACATGGCATGTATCGTCTTTTAACAAGTCATTTACTGGATCGGTAAGAATATTTCATAGTACCAATATGGTATTCGTTAAGCGAAACGAAGATCTATACGTAGTTCAAAACAAAGTCACCCGACAGCGTGTGTGTGTGAGTGTATTCGGCTAAGGCTTCTAAACTACTTGATGGAGTTTGATGCAGTTTACACCATTATTTAGAGAATTTCTTGAGGAGACTTTCCTTACATAATACATTAATATTTAATGTAAGGATGGTATAGAAATGTCAACGTTTTCTAATCAGGTCAGACAAAGTCACTTTTCGGGAGCTTACATGGCTTACGCTGACTATGCCATAATATATACGACAAATTAATGCACTACTACAGTATTGTATATCTCAAAAGATCTATAGGCAGTTCACGGTAAAGTGAGCACTTATTATGGCCCTCCCAACAGTCATTAGTCACTAATAAATATATCTTAGTGCAGCCTCAGGCATCAAGTTTTGAGGGCGGTGAAATGTAAACACTGTGTTTATTGGTCACTTTGCAATGTTTATATAAAAAAGTAGCATGAAGATGGAAATTGGATGGAAGGAAAAATTTGAAAGTGCCTTAAAAAGTGCTCACTTTACGGTGAACAGCCTATATATAAAAGTCTGCGACAGCACATGTTTTATCTTTTAAGGGTCTCTAAGAACCCGTCTCGCCATCGATATTATGACACAGCTATTCTCACCATCGATGCTGCCTGCACGCACAGTAAACGACGTTAATACATCGCAACCGATCACGCAGGTAAAGAGAAACTTGATCGTTCGCTGGCCTCGTGTGGCTCTGGGAACACGCTTTCGATCTTATTGGCCATCGCGCGTTGAAGGAAACCCTCTATTGGTCGGGCTGCCGCCTGGCAAGTTAGTCTCCACGCGCTGAATGGTGAACAATATTCCTGCAAACTGCCGACCTGTGCTGAGACGGCAGCTCGCGCCATTGTTCCTCTCCTGGACATGCTATAAATAGAACAGACGAACCCGAGCTCCACCTCACCCGTATGTAATACTAGTACGAGCGACACTGCATGGCGTTCGAGAATAAAGTATGTTAACTCAAGACCACTGAACTGATGGGGACAAAACAAAGACCAGTGTTTCAGAAATTCAACAAAGATAACCTATTTACCACTAGACATTAGATTTAAATTATTATTATTAATATAAAAAATTTCAAATTTAAATAACTGAAACTGAAATTAATAATTGAAACAAATTAATACGAATTGAAAAAATACTACAGTAAGAAGTATATAATTTATTATGACAAATGAGAAGTGAAAAAAATTCACGTATATCAATGGACGTCCATTCATCACTGATAAACGAATGTATTTCACCAATATTGGTGTGTCCCAGAAGGCATTCTTGGTGCAGGGGTTGATAGCTGGTATATACGAATCGATAAATTTGCAAATGTGTTTGTGAATCTCTGTGTAAAAATATGTATATACATGTATGATTAAAAACAGAATTTCATTGAAAATACATAATAAACGAACGCCATTATATCACAAATTTAAAGAAATAAATATGTAATTAAATCACGAAACGGATAGCGATTATGCATTAATACGTCGCATTAAAAAAATAAAAAATAAGATAATGACTGTAAAAAGTAAAATAATAAAGTCTAATATAAAAAGCATAAATAATGCAACGATAACTATAAGGTCAAACTTTAACAAACCCATAAAAAACAAAACACCACGAAGGCAGTTGGGCATCAGAGTACCGTAGTCAAAATTACCGTAGAATTAGCAGTGTTTATGATATAAATTAATTGTGTTATGCGCAGTGGTTATTAAATGGTTGTTACCCATTAAAGTGATTTTTGTTCGTAACTTGAGCTAGTTGCTTATATTTATAGTTGATGAATAGGAAGAGAGAGAAAGAGAACTCCGAAGGAATGATATTTGATTGCTATAAAAATGGTATTTCATAACTTTTTTTCCCCTCTCCAGTGCTTCTGTGATCCAAGTCCATCACTCGCAGTAACTGAAGTGTCATCGCTGCCTAATGACTTAGAAGAAGTTCGCAGTTCGCCAGGCCGTTCCTTTTCACACTCGGTCGAGCGCAGTCACGCTGATTGCATCTCGTCTCCGGCGTGTTCTAAGAATCAATAAATCCCGAGTGCGAAGCTACAGAACAATTCGCACCACGGATAAAAGGTTCCGAAATCAAGCAAAAAGGAAAATACATTCGTGGTTTTAATTTGAAAACGGTCCGCAAGTGTTTGCTAACGAAATTGGATTTTTTTTAGTTCCCTCCATCGCTAGACGAAGCTGGAACGTCTGAGATAGAACATTACAGCTCGTTAATTCTTCTTCTAACAACCATGACCTCACATCTAGAAAGCGAGGAGCAAACTTTGAAAGCTTCCTTCCGAAAGTTTTCATTCCATGTTGAAGTTGGGATTGAACATTAACTTTTTCACAATAGATAATAAAGTATGTTTGTTTGGATGCCAGAATTTGCCTGGAATTTATTTAAGGACATGCTAGACTTCCAACACGCATGTAACTTAGTTTATTTTACAATCGAATTATGTTTAATTAGACGCCGCCTGCGTATAAACACGGACCATTCTCGTGCCAGTATATCGCTTAGTGTCATAAGACATGCAGGCGCATGGAGTTCGTTGAAAAAAAAATTCTTAAACATTGTGACGGCAGAATATTCGTCACATATGTGATCATGTTAGTAGGTTTTAATGTGCAGGGTTAATGAGGTACTTGTAATAATTTCTAGCCAACGAGCAGACATGGTAGGGTGAAGGGAACGCTGCTTTGCGCAGTGTTAGAACTGTCAATACGCGCCAACCCTGTCGTCGCTGCTAGTTGCAATACACTCGTGTACGGCGGGTTGACAGCTGAGGTTTGTAAGGCGTTTGGCATGCTCGCCAAAGACGCATCGTATCGTTATCGGGGAAAGACCATCTCATTGAGCAAAAGCGCGCCATTGGTTGTTGATGTTGTCATGAGTTCGCATTGTTCTAAAGGCCTCTCCTTCGTGGTACGCGGGAGGGTTGTAGCCTAGGCCGGGTATATAGGGCGAGTGGCGATCTGGGGAAGAGAGTCTCTCCTTCCTAAATATTTTAATTTCTTGTCCGGAAACTAACCTGTTTTCTGTGTTCCAGATAGACGACTGGCGTCTGTTGGCGGGTGGAGCAGTTCTGTCCCCTGCCACCAGGGCCGTGCTACTGTTGTATGACGCTTGTCATAATTCAGCAGTGGCTCGACACATTTCATATCATCACTCGTTAACCTCACATATTCTGTCTTCGCGAACTAACGAACACCCTACTTCATCCCGTCCTAAATACAATAAAGGAACTATATTTTCTCCCGCGCGACTTTCTCACAGAATCTCTCCTCTTTTTCTGGTTCGCTGTGTCCTTATCTAGACACTATGTCTGGATGTGTTCAAGGCTACAATTGCGGCCTTGGCACAAGACAACCCTGCTCAGCCATGATGCATGCGTTCTATTTTGATCATTTATACCCTAACTAAGGTGTATAGGGCTTGCCCTAAAATGTATCCCATTCTCGAACCCTCTTGGGGCCACGGTGGCTGAGCGGTTAGCCTGCTCGCATCCCACCTCGGCGATGCGGGTTCAATCCCCGGCCAGGGCACTCCGGATTCTCGCAAGTGGGAATCGTGCCGAACGATGCCGTCGGTTGGCGGGACTTCTCAGGGATCTCCCGTTTCCCCCCGCCCCTTCATTCCGGCGCTGATCCATACTCACCTCAATCACCCTCATCGGCTCTAAAGACCTCGATGTTAAGAGCCGTCCAAATCTCTTAATTTCACTCCTACGGTCTTAGCTACTAACATGAATGCCGGAAGGTCTCACAGAACTTTGAAGAAGCTCATGCGGGCGTAGCAGGATTTGGGGGCTCGCCAGAACATAACAAATATTGGGAAACAGAGTTCGTGGCCTAGTCCACCGGAACTCGCTATACGGACGATGAGGACGCAGGAAGTCGGCGCTAAATTTAATTCGGGACTCTGTTTCTTTCCACGTGGTGAGACGGGACTTAGGAAAATTCTGCAGAAAGACGTGATGCTCTTAGTCGCAAGCTGTGGCGAATATGGACTTACAATATATTAGGCCGATGGAAGTACAGGAATTAGATTCTAGCGGAAGTGAGTTGCAACTATGCACTTACTTGCTGGGATAGTTCACTCAGGCCGTGTTCGAATTGACCAATTTCGTTATTTTGTTATTTTGTAAATTCGTGATTTAGTAGATATCAATTTGGACGTTGTCAACAGTAACTTGTTTAGCAGTCGCGGCAACACATTATTAAATTAAAATTACAAAATATTTTTTTCTAAATGTAATGCTTAGAACATACATAATATTTCTGCAGTCATCACTGGAAACTAGTAATACGTAAATAAATAAGAAAATTATAAGTTTTCCGATAACGACTTTTTAAAAAAATATTAGTGCCATATATTATATACAAAGCAGAACACTAACTTGCTGTTCAAAATATGCAGTTTGTATTTTATGTACAGTATTTCAGAGTAAAAAAAAAAATGTGACGCTGATTTTGTCATTTTTAATTTTTGCAAACATCCGCTAGATACAAAATACGACATTCCAAATTACCAAATGCGTCCCCATTTTTGTATACAAAATCGGGTCACGTGATAATTCTGACAACAAAATCTGCCAATTCGGACACGGCCTTAGTATTTAGCGAAGAAATGTTGGGATTTATATTGGTCTTAGTGTTTTGGCGAAGATTTACTCTGGGATTTGGGACTTACAATATTGCACTGCGAGGGGATTGGACATAGCGGAGAAGAGAGGGCTTAGACTCCCTAGACAGGATTAGATTACTCTGCTCCGCAGTTACTCTAGTGGGCAAGGGAAAGGAGCTATGGAGTATGTTATATGGTAATGGGTGAGGGGAACAGCACCAGCAAATATAAATATATATTGTGAAAGTGCAAAAAAGTAAATGTGTCGATATTTGCACTCTATGTTCTCATTGTATTCGCCGAATTTAAAATACGCGCCCGCTTACCTATGCTAGAGTTCGGTTGCAGTGATAGTGGAGTCATCTGGCTGGCTCTTCAGGTCCATCACTCTCTTAACTCTGTTATAAGTAACACTTTGAATTTTACAGCGGTAAACAACAACCAAAAACAAATTCAAGCGATTTAAATATTACGATTAATATACGTAAAAGTGCTTTTAGGTACTTCTCTGGTCTTGGATCAAGACTTCGAGCCAGCATATCCAGCCGTTCGCAATGAAGTTTATCGCGATCTCCAGTCATGCTCTGAAACAGATTGGCGCAACGGTAGTTTGTGACGACCATAGATCAAGTTAGGGCTTGATCTCGGTTCGAGCGACAAACTTCAACTGTGCAACCGGCGGTCCATGTTACGGTAGTTGCTGTTCCGAATGGCAGAACTATCGCTCGGGCGACGTAGTCCCCTTACCGGCTGACGCACCGCGGGCGCAAAGGGTCTGTACGTGTCGTCCAAGTGCGCACCCCTCCCCCCCCCCTCAACAAAGCATCCCAATTACTCTATTCCTCCTGCTGCTGCAAGTTGCGCGTGTGGGGGCAATTAATTACAGCGTGGCCCCTCTGTTTACATCTGAGTCTCCGCAGTAGACCGCCATTACCGCGCTCCAGTTCTCTCTCTCTCTCTCTCTCTCTGCCACTGCGAGTCTCGACACCCGAGACATCTCGCCTCCACGCGGCGACCTATCGATCACCACGTCGCTACTGCACTACACACCGGAAATGCCTATCGATACCTCGTATCTCGCGCCTTTCGCGATGTCACTTCACATTCGCTTATTTTTGGTGCTCAGGGTCCCGATATCGATATCATAAACTATTCACAGAAAAGGGATTGCTTATGAGATCAACCTCTGAAAATAAATTCACCTCCGGTTAACTACATTTATGCTGCAATATATACTAGCATGCACGTTTTCAGTTCAGTTGATATCGAATTAAGAAAAAAATTGTTTCAAAACTTGGTTGTATTGCATGTCCAAATTTTTGGGAAACAATGTTTCTTAGCATTTTTCTGCTTTCTGCACCTTAAAATAGAAAAAGTCATAGAAGAAACAAAAGTCGTCACGCCCATTGCAATGTAAAATTTAAAAATTGAAAAATGCAACATGAGGAGGAAAGTAGACATTTAAACATGGATATCAAAAGTGTATACAATCACTGTGACAATAATTTTTTCCTTGATTTCCAGACTATCTTATGGCTTCGTGAAATGATTTCAAAGACAAATGGTTAAGCCTACAAATGCCAAATAATTTGAAAACTTACAGTCGTTATGTATTTCCTCCGGAAAATATGAGATTTGTAACATAAAATACTAATTCGTAAAAACTTAAGAAATTAATTTTAACACAATGTTAACTACCGTCAGCTAGCGTGTTTCTGGAAGTCACCGTAGTGTGATGTTGACATCCGTTGTGGTTGTGGAAGGCCTGTCACATCGTCCGTCCGTGGATGACTCATTTTCGATGAGCGAGGTGTTCGGTGAACGCGCAGGCCAATGAAACAGTGTGACACGATAGTCGGACGATGCGTGCCGCATTTGGCAGCTCATTACTGTTGTGTGGGCTAGCTGTGAAGGTAGTTGGCCACAGCAGGCTCCAATAAATACCTCCGCGATGTAACTGTTGCTGGACGGTGTACAGGACAAGATGCAAACGGGACTGGAATCCGACGGCAGTCGGTACAGTCACTGGTACCATACTTCCTTCACTGTTACTCGGTCTCACTTTCTTTGTTCCACTGGTGCCATACTTCCTTCACTGTTACTCGGGCTCACATTCTTTGTTCCACTGGTACCATACTTCCTTCACTCTTTCTCGGGCCCACCTTCCTTCTTCCACTTGTATCATACTTCCTTTACTGTTACTCGGGCTCACCTTATTTGTTCCACCGGTGCCATACTTCCTTCGCTGTTACTCGGGTTAACCTTCTTTGTCCCACAGGTACCATACTTCCTTCACTGTTACTCGGGCTCACCTTCTTTGTTCCACCGGTGCCATACTTCCTTCACTGTTACTCGGGCCCACCTTCTTTGTTCCACTGGTGCCATACTTCCTTCACTGTTACTCGGGCCCACCTTCTTTGTTCCACTGGTGCCATACTTCCTTCACTGTTACTCGGGCCCACCTTCTTTGTTCCACTGGTGCCATACTTCCTTTACTGTTACTCGGGCCCACTTTCCTTCTTCTACTGGTACCATACTTCCTTCACTGTTACTCGGGCTCACCTTCCTTGTTCCACTGGTACCATACTTTCTTCACTGTTACTCGGGCACCTACCTTGTTCCACTGGAACCCTACTTCCTTCACTGTTACTCGGGCCCACATTCCTTGTTACACTGGTACCATACTTCCTTCACTGTTACTCGGGCCCACCTTCCTTGTTCCCAGTTACCATACTTCCTTCGTTGTTGCTGCATTTCTTCCAGCACGAGAACCAGTTTCGCGGTAGGATAATTCACAATCGTGATCGGCTAATTCTCTGCCGTGGTGATAGGCGTAAACCCGTTCCTATGGTTGGTGTGAGTGGCATGCTCACACTCTGTCAACACTGTTATAATTATAAATCTAATCGTTGTCATTTAATTATAAATTAGGGTATTTAGCGGTCCTAACTATATATTGTAGAGCTTAACTGTGGTTGATGGGTGTTTATTCATTACGTGAGACACAGACAACACAATACTGTAAGAGTTACTGTAACGGATAGCTACTTTATTTAATATTAGTTTAAGTACCCCGCACGCCATAATCTTTGCATCTACGTTGGACAGTCTCCACCTGAATCTTGATGCCAGAGGCTGTATGTAGCTGTACGGATGGCGTCGGACGACTCCACCCCCCTGGCTATGATCTTCCCCGTTGCCGGGCCGGTCGTGGAAACATGCAGCGCAGCGCCAAGAGTCGGCCGATATCGGCCCGTTGTTTAACGTTTTGACATAGCTGGCCTTTTTTCCTGGTTGGTGGAGGGGGTTGATGTTTTGACCCAATCTCTGGCGTCCGAATGTTTGAGGCCGGTTTCAGAGGTGGATGATTTGTTAAGGTCCGCTCATAACAACACGAACAGCGGGTTAACACAATGTCACTGCTACTACGTGGCTCCCAGGCCTCCAATTATATGTCGCTTATCAGTGTCACCATTGTAGCTAACGTAGCGCCACTCGGCTGAACAACTAATTACGTCATTTTCCCACCTTCCTCTATCCATTCCCCCAATGTAGGGTCCTTCAGGCGCATCCTTTGTTTTGTTGCAGTTCAAATGGCCAGCACTGTAAATTTTGGTTCATCCAAGACAGTTCAGTAATTTTAATTTAATAGTACTCTTGGTGTATTAAGGCGGATCAGTCCCCGCCATCTTGGATTTTCGTGATTTTCGCCGTTAATCGCATGACATATCTTGTATTTTATTTTGTGCTTCGACAAAGCGTAGGAAATTTATAGTGCAAATGTTCTTAAACATGCACTGTTAGACTGCTGTTGCCAGAATCGTATCTGTGACCAAAAGTAAGAGAAAACTATTTATTTCGTGCAATTGTATAGGGATGTAATAGATTTATTAAGCTTAAGGAGATATTATTGGCAAGTCATGCGGAAAATCAAAGCAAACGTCCTTGAATGGAACTTATGGCAAAAATAAGTAAAATCCATGGTCGCGGGAACTAATCCCTTTTAAGAGCAAAACGCAGCACTGACACTCGTCAAAAATAACAGAAGCATGAAGAAATTTGTTTCTCAGATCGAAGTATTTACGTTTCAAAACTTTATTTTATAATGTAGAATTGAGTTTTTTTTTTTTTTTTTTTTTTCTGTTTTTGGCAGTAGTCTTTGCTCTTCGCCGCCTTTTTGGACAATAACCCGCACTCCAAACACAAATTGATGCAATTTTGTAAGGTGGGTGTAGTAACACACTTGGGGTATTCGTGAAGATCACTGGTTTTTGCCTCTTCACAGTTTACTGTGGAGTAGAGAGTCTGGAGAGATTTGGGCTGCTCTTAAGAACGAGATCTTAAGAGCCGATAGGGGTGAAGCGAGGTGAGCACGGAGCAGCACCGGAATGCTAGAACGGAGGAAACGGGAGAACCCGGAGAAAACCCGCTGACCAGCAGCAACGTCAGCCTCGGTTCCTACGTGCGGAAATCCGGAAGCGGCCATGCCCCGGTTCACCCTGTTGACAAGAGTGGTCTAACCACTGCGCCACCGCGCCCTCCGCTGTTTGTTTCGATGAGGAGTGTCGTGGCATAGGCGGTTCACAATAAAGTGAGCACTTTTTAAGGCCCTTCGAAATTTTTTTTTTAAGCCTGTTTTTATATTTAAGCCATTTTTTAATATCAGCATTGTCACGTGACTAATAAATACGGTGTATACTTTCACCACTCTCAAAAGTTAATGTCTGAGGGTGCAATAAGACATATTTATTAGTTGTTAATGCCTGTTGGGAGGGCCTTAAAAAGTGCTCACTTTATCGTGAACAGGCTATAGTGAAGATCACGACCACACGACACTGCCTCTTGGACCTGTCAAGGAGGGGGAGCTGCTCAGTTAGTCTTTGTGTGACCCTACTCTGGAACTTTTTACTGCAGTTATATAGACATTTGCCGCTTAACTATCTTTACGAGGCAAAATGGTATACTGTAATTCAGTATGTCGCCGTGATGGTCTTTGGAATGCCACGTGACTCTCTCTATATAAATGCAGGCCAACAAGATCTCCTTACAAACGAAAGTGGAAACAAAATGGCCGACGTAGTGTGGTTAATACAACAAACACGTTTTTTAAAACGCCTCAAATATGCAAAATATTTTACTCTCTTATTTTTCTGCAAATAATAAACGCTGTCTGGTATGTATTGAAAGAGTGTATTTTTGGCAACGCAGCGAGCTGTGTTCTGAAATCAATTATCAGCTTGTGTGAATTATATTATTTCCTTTATTATTGGATGTCTTGTGATAGGTATTTTTTTATTATAGCAAATTTCCAATTATACAGGTATTACGTTTATTTGTTAATATATTTTCGAATAGCACTTCTAAAATGAACTTACTACTCTCCATGGATACAATATTCCAGAAGGGCCTTGTTCATTGTATGTATCACGAGATAGCAGTAGTATCCCGTTGCCGATTACATCATTTCGTAGTTAAGTTAAAGCGAAGTGATAAAAAATATCACTAGCTATATACGCTATCTACCAAAAAGTAATTGGACACCCGTGAAGATAGGTAATTCAGTACGTCAGTTGACTTATGTATGGGATCACGGCCTTCGACGTAGGACTGCTGGTGTTTGTCCGAGGTAGCATGAACACAGAGGCCTATTGTAACATTCTGGATAATGAAATGCCCCCGACATTGTGGCGTTTTTACGGAATGGACCCGTGTTACTCCCAGGATGACTGCCAGGTGCCATGTTTCAAGGGCTACTATGCAGTGGTACGCCGACAACAATGTTCGCCGATTGGACTGACCCGCCCAGAGCCCTGACCTCAACCCTATAGAACATCTTTGGGACGAATTGGATCGCCGGGTGAGGGCTCGTCAGGCGTGGCCAAAAATCCACTGCTCAACTCATGGAATGGTTGCAAGAGGAATGGCGACGAATCCCCGTGGATATCCTGTAAACACTCGTAGAGAGCATGCCAGACAGGGTGGCTGGTGTTATAGCCGCAAGAGGTGGCCCTACGAGATTCTAACGGGGTGACAACCACCGAGCAAACATTGTGAACAGGTACCCAATTACTTTTTGATAGATAGTGTATATGGCTTACAGAGTACCACATAAAGATGATTACGATCGTAACTATCACATTGGACCTCGATATCACAAAGACTATCAGGATGAGGGTTTCTAAGCAAGCTCAAGTTCGAGAATAGGGCTCCTGGGCAGACATCAACATCCCGCCGAGCTGGGGAGGCGTGTTCCACGTAAGGGCTGCTCTGCTGGAAGTCCACTGTTGATCGTGACCTGATCTTGGCCGAGATGACGAGGCAAGGAACTCCCCCTGAGTGAGGAATCATGTCTCACCCTCCCTCGCGGTGCAGGCTCCCTCTTATTACAAGCCGCTTCCATTCTCCCATAATTAGGAATACATTTCGCGAGGATATTGGCGCGTGGTCTAGCAGAAGCCTGCTTGCACACTGCAGCTTCACTTACGTATAGTCTGCTCACGGTAAGCAGTTGCCTATGGAGCACTTCACCCGACTATACAATGTGAAGGACTCGTATAAAGGTAGTATATACATCATAAATCTGTCAGAAAAGTGTAATTTATGCGGTATATGAAAGAAGCATGTATATATTTTGCAACATTCTAAAATATTTTACAAAGACATATTTTTTCATGTAAAAAATAAGTCCATTTAAAGAGTCTGTATTTTTAACAAAATTTAAGCATATTTCCATTCTGGATGCTTCAGAAAGTAGATATTGCAAGAAAATTCTTGCCATGGAATATTGTCATAATGTTTACTATGATTGCATATAAGAAAATTGTAATAATAAGGTAGGGAATAATTTTATAATTTATTTTATGTGCGTCCATTTGTCACAAACATTTATGTCTGAAACTGACGTAAATAAAATCAATTATAAAATGGATAGAATACATTATAACAATTATTTTACTACAGGTGATCACAGTAAATATTACGACGATCTTTCTCGAAGAAGATTATGTTGAAAATTCTGCTTTCCGAAGCATCCAAAATGGAAATACACTTAAATTTGGCTAAAAAAATACGGACTATTTTAATCGATTAAATTTAAACATTCAAAAATTATATCTTAGTCAAATATTTTATAATGTTGCAAAATATATACACTATTATTTCATATACACCATAAATGGCACTTTTCTGACAGTTGTTATGGTGTCTGAACTACTTTTTTATAAGTTCTTAACATTGTACATTCGGGTGCAGTGCCCCATAGGCGGTTTGCTTTACTTCAACCTCAAGATCTACTTGCATGGACACAGTATTTTCCACAATGTGTATAATTATCATTTCTGTGGGACTCATCACTTTATTCATGAGTCTGTCAAGTGGAACACTTAAATTATTAAAGGAAGTAAATATTTTTAAAATGTGCTTTTTCTTACACAAATATTCTCTTATAAAAATAGAAAACAAAAATACATATTCTCATTATTCACACGTTTTACTTAAGAGCGGGATTGACACCCGCAATTTTTTTGTGAAATATTTGTTTTTGTTTGCGCAAATACGCGTATCTTGGTGAATAAATGTTCTGCAAATACGACTTTATGTCAGAAAAGATTTTAAAAAACCATTATTAATGTCCCTAATTTTCTTTATACTTTTGTTATATCATGTGTATTCTTGGAGAGAAAGATTATTGAAAATGGTCAAATATCACATTTTCAAAGTTTGCCTATGCAGTTTCCTTAAGCGGCAAGAGGAAAGTACAGATATAGAGGCGTAGTTTAATCTGAGGTCTTTCATCGCGTGTAATAAAACCCCTATGTTACAGATCTAGTTTGCACTGTACAGCATCACGACGGAAACACTGCACGCCTTGCGCGTAGGAGCGATGAGGCGCTAGGCGTGCGTGTGAGTGTCGCCCGTATCGCTCCCTAGCTTCTTGACCTTGAACGCGGGGATCCCACGGAGGTCCAGCCGACTCTTCAGTCGCTCGTGATACAAATTATAATTAGGTCACTCCGATGCTGAAAGCCGGTGACGCGTGGGCAGATTCCTGAGACTCGCTTCAATTAAAATCACCCAGTGACGCAGGCAAATGTGAGTTCAAGCAACGCCACCTATACAGATTTTCTGCATACACGTAGGACATTTTTTTTACGGAAATGTCCAGTAAATATAAGGAAACACGATCCGTAGGTCCGTAAGTACCAAATACGCACTGTCTCGTAATTACTATAGCTTCGGATTTCGAGGAAGAACATTTTTAACTTTAAACGAAGATTTCTTTGCTACTGTAAACATGAAATCGTATTTGATGCGGCAGTTTTCATATCCACGCCACTTAAACCTATTGCTTAAAAAATCAAAAAGTATCATCAGGGATCTGTAACAATTACATATTTGACCAAACATGGAATAACCAGAGTTATCCATCTTACTATCTATCGTAAGAGGGTTTATTGAGAATGGTAAGTGAGGTAGATTCCGTAACAAATTATTTAGGTACAAATTTCTCTCTCCAATATAAAATATTATAACATTCCAAAAATAGTTGTAGTGCGCATTAAATCATTGACATAGCGAAAACTATTTTTCTCGTAATAATTTTTTTTTAAACCGGAAATACTGAAAATATTATTTTACATTTTTACGGAGAGTTCCAAAAAGTCGTCTATAAAAAATTTATGTTTTCGTAGTTTACGTAAAGTTTTGGATAACTGCGTGTTTATCAACTCTTTTTCTGTAAAATTACGAGATTTTATTTGACAGTGTAATGTTGCTCTGATTTCGTTGCATGTTATCATTCGATGGGAAAAGGGTCCTAATTGTGTTTCTTTGTTCTAGATTAACCCTATTTAGTGACTGAGCCCAATACAACCGCCATTGAACTGAAAGTAGCTTTCAGGCTGAACTGTACGTAGCATGAAAGCCGAATCCAATAAGAACCAAGCGAATTAGCAGTTTTAGTTGGAGACGGTGGCTCTGCCGTAGTGGGAGAGAACGACGAACATTTTGTAAAACGTCACAATGACGTCGTTGTTCGGAACGTGTACAATTTCCGTGGTTTTTGGCAAAAACAATTACATTTTCGTTTGACAACAGGACGTCTACGTGAAAATAGATAGAAATCTCAATGACAGCAATAGCATATTCCTCGCTAATGAAAGATTAGAGAAAGGGATAAAACCATTCAATAGACCCTCTCTGCCGGCTCCATTATAAATGTCATAGTTAAGATAATATAGAATATTTTTACTCTACAGTTTTTACTATATACATTATGTTAAAATGATTTGTAATATATAGATGGTACTAAAATTAAGACTTCTTTATTACGCTAAAAGTATTCACTATGAGTGAGAACTGCTCTTAACATCGAGGTCTTGAGAGCCGATGAGGGTGATTGAGATGAGTGGAGCGGGGCCGGAATGGAGTAGCAGGGGAACGGGAGATCCCTGAGAAAACCCGCTGACTGATGGCATCGTCGACACAATTCCCACATGCGAAAATCCGGAGTGGCCCGGCCGGGAGTTGAACACGGATCGCCGTGGTGGGGGGGCGAGCGGGCTAACCGCTCACCCACCGTGGCCCCTATTCACTATGAGTGTTCTCATACTGAAATATTAAAGGTGGGCAGTGAAATCATCATTGATAAGGACTTTTGCTTATTTATTCAATATGTGACATTGAAAATGCAGTCATTGTCAGTTCCCGAAACACGAAACTATATTAAATAGGGGACGTTTCGTACAGAGTTCAGCTCCATTTGTCGCATTTGGGGAAAATTTTTCGTATATTTACTGTTATTTACGTTACAGTTTCCGTAAACATACGGAAATTTTTTGCAGTACTGAAGTGAAATTATTTTTTTTATAATTCTATGGATGATGTGTACTGTTAGTGTACTATGTAGCGTGTCGTGTTAGAGAGAGAGTATTACACATAATAATATTATAAGGATATTAGTAATCCACGTGTGCTGGAATCTATAAATTGAAAATTGCAAATGATTTACTGAACCAATTATTTTCATCAAATACTTTCACTGCATGAAGTGCTAAAGTACTGAAACAGAACATGTTAGTTCGTAATCTTCGTGGCCAAAGCAAGTGCAGAAAAAAGTACTTTAATTAATCATTTCTCCAGCCAAAATTTTCTCAACTTATTTTTATTATTTCCCCAAAAGATTCATAACAAGATTTTTTTTCTCTTATAAAATATATTTAACTATCACTAATCTGCATAGAAGGAAAAAAATAAGAATATACCAATTAATAGCCACATACAATGACGTTGACGCTGGAACTTAAGAAATATTTTTAAAACCAACATTTTAATGCCCAAAACTTAAATTAATTCCTAACTCGCTCCGAATATATTATTTCAATCATTATAAATAAACCCATACCATTATGTAATGCCTTACATATGTTATCCCATTTCAATTCATGGAAAACTAAACCGTGGTGGTCAGATCGGTGCGTGACTTCCGGACTAACAGCTACAACGTTTCGAATTTTGTTTCGACTCCGCGCGGTTAATTCCGCACTTTTGATAGCAGCCTTCGAAGAAGGTCACTGACCCCACCTTGCGTGAGTTTTAACGGGCTCAGCGGCTAGCGTGAACCCAATAATGATGGTGACGACTGGAAACTCGTGACAGGCGCTGGTGAATGCACAGATATCACTCGAGGCGTTGCCAGTATGCACTTGCTGCGCTGTGTTTCTTCATCTGTTGTGAGGCAGGCGCTTACATGGCGACCATGGTGCGGAAGTGTGTTCTCTAAGGCGAGAGTGTTAACGAAACGTTCAAATCGACGCTCTAGTTTGAGGATATTTCTCCCGCCTCATGCAAACAAAGATTAACTAAGTTTACATAACTACACCAAAGGGACAAAGCAGTTTAATGGGTATTTTACATCAGAACCATTTATTACTACGAATTAGCAACTCACCTATACCCGCTCTTCTATTATTCATATTACATATTATAATATATAGGCAAGCTGTAAGTAAAAGGTCAGTTTATCCAGAAATAAGAAAAGTTTTAATTTTACTGATGTATAAAACGCTTGTAATACATGATATGTTTAGAAAACAACTAAACACGTCATTTATAGGGTGATTTTTAGAAGGTTTGATTAAATAAGTGTGAAGAATTTGTGAATAGACCTTATAGTTGTAGTTCAGAACAAGCCCTACGTAATGGCAAATATCCAGTGGCGTACGCAATGTGGGGGTGATCGGAGCGGTCGCCTCCTCTGAAAATCCGAATTTTTTGACGGTTCAGTACGACGCCTTCAGATCAGACAGTAAATGTTGTGCCTCGCTAACCTTGCAAAAGGTGCTCATATTTAGGTGCAATTTAAATTTTGGTAAATTGAATATGCCAGTTAAATAAAATCATTGAAAAGGAAATTAGAAAAAGAGAAACGAGCGTGACTTTGTCGTTAAATACGCTCTTTATACGCCTAATTTTTAACCTCACACGTCAAAAACTTTCCGGGGAAAAATCCACAGGGACACCAGTTTATAGATGGCATTAGCAAGCCTAATTTTTATAAAACTCTCCACCTTCTCCATCAAAAAAAATTTCCTCTGAAGTTTCGATTGCCCTCTCCAAAAAATTGTCGTGTAAACGGCGGTGTAAATAGCCAACTTGCTAATCCATTTGTTCATGGCCAACCAATGGTGAACGTTGAGACCCATGCTTAGCCGCCCTTCATGTAAGAACCAATCAAGGACATGCATCCAGCAAACACAAACCAACGACCAAGTCGTAACAGCAGAAACATAAATCCCTAAGGGCTAATGACTTAAAAAGTTTGAACAGACTAATTACCAGGTAAAAACTCACGAGTGATGAAAAATAGCTATACTCAAAGTTCTCAACGTTATACATTACGGTAAGCTTTCTTGGTCTACTGTAGACCAATACGACTGGTAATCCTGTACTGTGGTATACAGCGGAGTCTGTTAAAGCTTACTTGTTTATCTGTACATGTGTACGAAGTTACAGTGTTAATATTTCATTATAATTTGTACTGCTTTGTACATATAGTTTCATTGTTCCCAAGGCACGAGTTACCATTGCATTTTTCTTTTTCGCCACCTGGAAGCTGATTATTTGTTGTATTACAATTTATCCGCGGAGTGATAATAAAAATGTCCCTGTGCATTGACGGAAAGGATCTAGCAAAGATAAATCCATATCACATAGTTAATTTACCTAACGCTTTATTTGTATTGCTACATTGCTTCCATCAAATAATGAGGTTCATTATTGCTTACACGGTAAGTAACTTACGAACAGTGAGATATATTAGGTAAATGAAAGAACATTTCTTCAGTTTAGTGGCTAGATTTTTCTTCATTTTTAAAATATGTTCTGAAAATGTTCTACTGTCGTTCTAACTTAATAGTTTCTAAAAACAGAAATTATTTTTAAAAAATTTTTTCTGAGATTTGTTGAAAACTTCGAACGAGAGCCGAAATTCGTTAAGTCTGATACATTTCACCGACTGACCTTGCGGGAAGAGTATATTTAACAAGATGACACAGACACACACATAAACACAGAGGTGAATTTCTCGCCTTTTTACTAGTTCTGAAGTGGCGTTGTCTGCTAACAGACCGATTGTGCTTAGTAATAATATTTCAACTTACGTGGGTGCAGCTATAAGTGCTGCGTCGTCAAAATCCATCGTTAGCTGATCTTAGCGGTGGTGAGCGCGATGTCCGTCCTCGGCATCATGAGTACGAGATGAACGTAACTAACAATCTCCCGTACACGCAGACAAAGAGCATGTCGCGTCAGTTCGGGCCTCGTTCCCGTATGAATCTTCGTTAATTTCTGGAAAACTTTCAAGCGTTGTGTAACGTCGTACAATTGGGCCATATGCCGATTTCAACTACAAACATATCTATGTATTTGCAAGACGTAATCTGTTTTCACCGAATTTTTCATTGACGCATTGGTTATGTTCATTGGTAAGTAATTTTACTGCTCTTTTAAATGGTTATTTTATTTTATCGTAAACACATTTATATGTCTTTCCAGTATGTTATTTTTGTAATGTTATTATAAGGCCCTAGTGAATGAGCAGCAATTGATCCGTTGCCATGGTAACTAAGAGACGCTATCCTTAGCTCTCGTTCTCTCGCGATTGGTCAGTTGTAGACGGCATTATATTAAATGAAGTGTTTGTAAGGAATTTTCAGCCGTCTTAGTGTTGGAAGAATGGACGCTAGCCTAAGTGGGTTATAGGACGCAGGATATTAATTTGGATTATATTAAAAGGACCTGAGTTCGAACCTTGTAGGAGATGAAGACGAGGGGCAAGTTTTAAGGGAAAGTAAGCCTCTTTCGGTCAACGCCCACAGATATCGCCAGGGTAATTAGTTCGAACTACCGTGAGCTGGGAATGTAATGGAACTTCAGGCCCAAGAGCCTGAATAGGGAAGCCCTCAATGAGAGGTCCTGCCGCATCCAGGGGGGTGCGGCAGCCGACAACGAGATAGCCACGCTGTTAAAATATTTCCGTATATTTACGGAATGTTTTACGGAAATGTACAGTGTATATACGGAAATGCAATCCGTAATGACGAAAAACGGTGTCAAGTCCGTAAATACAAAATACGGAAAGTCTCCGTATTCCTTTTTGCTTCGAATTACGGGGACGAACAATGCCGATTCCACACGAAGCTTTCTTCGCCGCTGTAACAAGAAAATTGTCGTTTCTGCTGCAGTTAAGGTTACCCACGCGACTATGACCTATTCTTTCAAACATTATAACATAGCATCAGGCGTCTGTAACATTTGGCAACACTAAAAATACACTAACTTTAGTAGAAACTGAATTTTTGCTTTTAACTCTTGAATACAAATATAAAAGTTGTACCACAATTTTTGTGTGTGAGTTGTTGGTAAGCGGAGCCCTGCTCTCGTAGCTCAGGGGTAGGGTGACTTAACTGTTGTCTAAGGGTCGCGGGTTCGCGCCCCGGTGCCTCCGACGTGGCAGAAGCTCAGCTCGATTGTCGCACTGGGAATTCGTCAATGTCAAATGAAGGTTAAAAAAATGGCTAGAGTCGTGAGAATGTAACTTTTTGACTCGGGTTCGAACATCGCTTAAGTACAAACTATTTTAACTTTCTTAATATCATTTTTTATACACGATAGAACACCCACATAACGAAAATTAAAGATATTTCCATAATATCCTTTTATTTTAAACGGAAAGAAAAGGAAACTAACTAGGAAATTAACGCACAGGATCCATGAAATTTACGGAAAGTCCGTTTTTGAACATCGATGTGTCCGTAATTTTGAGGAGAGTTTACGGACACATCTGGATAAATTTTTACCAACACTTTTTCGTGAAATTAAGGAATATTTTGAACAGTGCAGTAACTCCTAGAATTTCCATAATTATTCCTGTTTTAATTATATTCAGCTAAGTTGAACTATTTTATCAAGCAGCAGAGACGAGATTATTTTTTTATCAAGTTGAACCGACCGCAATTAATTTTAACCAGGGCAACTTGGAATTCAGAATCTTGCTCTTAAAACACTGAGCTAGTTTGGAGCAAATTAACAATTCAATTAATTTGTTTTCCTGGAAGTTTGAAATTTGAATTGCCAAGTCTAAAGTAAATTGTTATACACCAGACACGATAGAGGCTAGTGCTGCTGGGGCCATACATAAACTTTAGTCTGCAGATTGATTATAGCCATGCAAATACGTATTTGCACTAACCAAAACTAGTAAACAATAACAAATCGAAATCGGGGCAACATAATTATTTGATTTCAGTAAAAAAAAAAAAAAAATTTGATTGCCACTGTACAAATAACTGATTTGTTTGCGTTACACAAATTTGATACATTAGACCAAAGGTGCTTGCGTGATAAGATGCATTGCGATATAATCAGGACGCAGATGTTATTATTCGTTCTTGGTTACTTCCGACATTTCTGAAACTTTGCTGAAGTTGTAATTTCAGCCAATCCTTCGCTTTACGCAAACAAAATTTGAATGGGCTATATCTAGAAAATCGTCTCGCACTGTTAAAATTTACTCTGCACCTTTACAAGAAACATTTTTGGAACTCCTTTGTAGAACTACGGATATTTTTCTTGTAGAATATGCTTATTGTACGGGTAACATTACAAATTATGGGGTTGTATGACACCTTACGTTATTAAAAGAAGTGGACAGAAAAAATATTTTTTATGTTCTAGAAAACAAATGTGACGAATTAATAACAGGGAATAAGGGATAGATAATTAATAAATACAATTCACCAAAAATCGTACAATTTGCCAGCACGGGGTCTAGAACCCACATTCCTTACGATATTACCGCTGAGGTAACAAGCAGCTAATGGGTGATTGATATCCGTCTGAGTACAATAAACAGCTCTGAAATATGTACCATACCAGTGAACGAGAAAGAATTTCCCGGCATCTATTGATGGATGTAACGTTGTGTAGCTGTTCACGGATAATTCAGCAGTTTTGGAATTTACGTTTGAAATCCCCCACTACCCCTAGCTGCATGTATTTGAACAGACAGGCTGGCCAGCTGTTCCCAGTAAAGTTGGTATAGGACGTTCACGGTAAAGTGATCACTTTTGAGGCCCTGGTTACATTTTTCTTTCAGCCATTTCATTTCCCTTAAACTACCTTTTTAAATAAAGAATGCCCTTTTAGTAATAAACACAGTGTATATATTCCACCACAATCGAATGTTAACGTCTAAGGCTAAAATAAAGTATATTTATTGAATATTATTCGAAATGAGATGGCTTTCAAAAGTGCTCACTTTACCGGGAATAGCCTATAACGACGGAGGAAAATTAGATTCATGTATCATTACTGAATTTAAATTGCTTGGTAAATGAAATTATTTGTTTGGCTTTTTTTTTTTTTTTATGCATAAGATACAAAACTTTCGAATAATTTTACTGCCTGTTTTGACCCACGCATAAATAAAGCGAACAAAAACATGGTGGTTTCAATTATCCAAGCCGTGGACAAGTAGAACTAAGCAAAAAAAAAAAAAAATATATATTATATATATATATATATATATATATATATATTAAAAAAAGTGCTCAGTTTACTGTGAACAGCCTAAAAACAAGAAAAAAAATAAGCAGTTGGTCGCAGATCTCAAAACGAGATGTTTGTACGTGACAAAAATAATTGAGGAAGAGACGTTGAAATAAAGAAAAAGAAAAGTAACATTCCCCGGCATAGCAATCCCTTCCCGAAGAACAGCTCTGGAAGTGAGACTCGGTCTGGAAGAACGGCGCATTGTGTTAAGTTTTCTTCTCGGAATGAGATCCTTCCGCGGAGAACTGCTCGGCAAGTCGTCGAGGACTGCTAACTTATCTCCAGTCTTCTGGCGGCAATGTCTCGAGGAGCTGATATAAGAAGGCGTGTTTTCCCTGAGGCCTGGCAGGGGGGGGGGGGGGGTAGGGCTCCACCCCGTTGCAAGTGCCACCCCCCCCCCCTTCCCCGCTCTCCTAACGGGGAAGATGCGAGCGTCGGGGAAATGGCTTCGCTCCCGGGGCGCCTTTATGGGGGCTCATCCGCGCGAAGACTGCTGTCTTTGTGTTGCGAACCGAGCGCGGCGCGAGTCTTTCAGCCTCTCTCCGAGTATCCCCTCCCCCCCCCCCCAACCCGGTGCTGGTGACGTCACACGCGGGGTAACAGCCTTCCACGCCAACTCGTCAGAAGTTGCTGCCTCCGACCAGCAATTGGCGGCTGTTGTAGTTACATCCCAGGCATGCGACCAATTCCCCGCGCGCACTTCGGAAAACCGCGACGCCCCAATGATCGCTTCGCTTGTCGCGCGCCTCACCCCCTCCCCCTTCGCAAAACTGGTCTCCCCCTTCTTCACCGTAGCTCTAGCGACATCAAGCCCTCCTAGGAGAACCGTGCCCCCAAGTACGCCATCGGACATCCTTCCGAATAACTTAGGCCGTTCCCGAACAAGATTGATCCGCTACCGCTACGAGGATGCTGAGCGTGGAGAGATTTGGACGGCTGTTAACATCGAGGTCTTGAGAGCCGATGAGGGTGATTGAGGTGTGCCTGGAGCAGCGCGGGAATGAAAGGGCGGGGGAAACGGAAGACCCCCGCGAAAACCAGCCGATCAAAGGCATCGTGCGGCACGATTCCCACATGCGAAAATCCGGCCAGGTATTGAGCTCGGATCGCCTTGGTGGGATGCGAGCAGGCTAACCGCTCAGCCACCGTGGCCCCCACGATGCTAAGAGGTCTTCCTCAGTGGCGTACGCAAGAAGGGGAGCTGAAGAGCCTCTCTCAATAAAAGTCAAAACATAAATACACACACACACACACCTACACACACACACACACACACACACATATATATATATATATATATATATATATATATATATATATATATATATATATATATATATATATATTTGAAAATATACTGTAAGTTATGTACCAAGAATTTAAATAAACAATTGCAATAAGTTTTTCTTGAGTAAGTACTTGAAATTAATATACACTATTTTAAATCGAGAAAATGTGTTTTTCTAGTTGTGCAAAGAACTCACTTCAGAAATCGATGTCCAGCCCTTCCGTCGTAAAATACTTTGTGCGCAAGTTCTCAGTTTACTGGTATTTTCCGCTCGTATAAATTTTGCTCAGTATATAAACTATAGTCCGAAGTATGGTTTTCCACAGTACTGATAAGAGTCTTTATCTAGGTTTGCCAGTTTTTTCTTTTGTCCTATTAACTGCGTTGAAAAATAATATTAGGAAGTTGTTAAAAAAAAAATGCTTTTCATGACTTGTGGACAGAATATTCTTCTAAGAGGAAACAAGAAAATACTAAGTACATATTCAGTACCTTCCGTAGAGTTCTCGTGTTTGTAATACCACGTACCCCACTGCTGGCAGATATGTATGATGTATGAAGGAATAAATCTACAGCGATTACACGTCGAAGTGAGTGTTGAGAGTTATCGACTGCTCTTCCTGGGCTCTATTTCATAAAACATGACAGGTGTGACGTGACAAATTTGGTAATAGTCATGACAGAATTATGTTACATAAATAATACAAGATTCCCGTATTTGACAAGCAAAAAAGTGTAAATTTGTCAGCCTTAAAATGAAAGTTTCATAAACATGACAATTTTATGTCAGACCGTAAGTTTCATTTATTACACGCTAGATAGCTCTCGAGTCACAAATAATTAAGAGGCAAATAATAATTCCACCCACATAACTTTGTTCACTCTAGCAGCAGACTGTCGAGTAATGTGGATAATATTATTATATTACACCTGATCCGAGAGGAAAAGAATGTGCTATTTGGCAAGCAGTGTTAATTCACACAATATTGAAACACATTTGCAATGCCATGTTATATAAACATTACAAATGACTGGTTACATAGGAGAGCTTGCATGTCACTTCTGCAGTGACAATTATACAAATCTTTAGATACGCCACCGAGTGATTATACTTATCTGTTTCATAAAACAGTCTGTATTGTAATATTTGACACATTTGTCGGATTTTCACCTGTCAGCTCAAAATTTACGTGAAAAAATTATTCGTCAAATTGTCGTACAATTCTACAAATTTGTCAAGACAAATTTGTAGAATTGCCAGCTTTTATGAAACACACATTTGTCGGATTGTAAACCTGTATAACAATTCCCTGTCACCTGTCGAATTGTAACTTCTATGAAATAGGCCCCTGATGGCCTGGCTTGACGTTTCTACTAGGGAGCCGCCTTAATACAGAAATAAGCCGAGCTGTGACTATTTTAATTACACTATAGTTCAAAATACCGATATTTCGTGAAAATACTTCGAGACAAGGCATATTTGAAAATGATATGTACTCATTTGTACCGTGATTTGCTATATTGGCTTAAGTTTCGGCTGGTGTAAATATCTGCCAGGGAAATCGAGAAGTTTCATTGTCGTAGTTGCCGAACTGTGAGTGGCCCGACCAAATATGTGAATGGACTCTTGTGCTGTAAGCAACAAGCATAAGCGAAACTGCTGGCACGCCTATATATTTTGGAAATGTACTTTGCGTGCAGATGTTATGACGAAAAATCTTAGGACTAGAAGATCACTGCAGTGGAATATCTAAGCATTTGTTATTTTGGAGGTAGGCGTAAATACATTGATTTTACTAAGAGTGATGCGTTTTTTCTATAGGCATATATATATATTTTATGCTTTTTAATAGTATTTACAATTTTCCTGCAGCCGTGGCACGAGAAAATGCACAATTAAGAAGCATACATGAATATATTTATATTCCACAAATATTATTAACGGAGATAACGTACATGTTTCCGAGGACCTAGATATTCAAAATATTTAATTTCATGTATTAGCAAACATGTGAAATTCCACTGTAATGGTTTCTTCTGATAAAAATATATATGTGTGAAATTTCAATGGGAATAACGATCTTTATTAAGAAAACAATGGGTGTCATATTAATATCGTACAATGCGTTAAATATTTGGTTATGTATAAATTATTTGGGTCATGAGAACAATAAGGTATCATTAGCAACAAAATAAATATTCTTGATAAAACACTGTCTGACGAAGATTTCTCGAAAAATCAACTGCAGAGTTTGGAATTATGTGGTCGTCTATGGCTTACTATGCTATTTATTTGGGAAGGGGATGGGTCGTTTTAATTTTCTTAGTGAAATAGGGATGATATTATTCAGCACCATCTAACAGATGTCAAAGACAAATTCCAGGAATCAATATCGGGGCCACGGTGGCTCAGCGGTTAGCACGCTCGCCTTCCCCCATGGCGAACCAAGTTCAATCCCCGGCCAGGTCACCGGATCTTCGCAAGTGGGAATCGCGCTCTACGATGTTGTTGGTCGGAGGGTTTTTCCGGGGAATCTCCAGTTCCCCTCGCTCCTGCATTCCGCCACCGCTCCATATTCACTTCAATCACCAACATTAGCTCTCAAGACCTCGCTGTTAAAAACCACCCAAATCTCTTAACTCACTCCAGAAATCAATACTATTTAGGACTCTAATGTTTTATTAACAGTAGTTAATAATTATGTTTAAGTAATATAAATTGCTTTCACTAGGTTCAGGCACGTGTACTCCCTTGCTAATTATTGTAGATCATTAGCCGTATTATATTTTTCTTACATTATTTAAGGAGTTAAAATACATAGTTTTCAAATGGAGTTTAGCATAACCTCGTATTTCAGCGTTCTACCCGTGACTCGAACCCACAACCTCGTTCTCTAAAACCTATAACTTAAACTTCCTTCGCCAAATACAGTGGGAATCAGGGATTCGGAAACCTGGAACGGCATATTCGGTTACGTCATTCGTAGACGCAAGTTCTATTTAGTTTAGTTCATAAGCTACCCGTTTCTTCCCGCGTTCTCCATTAGCGGAGACCTACAAAATTCTCGTTATTATTTAAGGACAGACTCTCGTTATTATTTAAGGACAGTCTGAACTCCACGATACTACGTTTTTGATGACGGTCGGCCGGTGGCCAAAAATATGTTTGGCACGCCTCGGAGAACTGTTGAGCCAATAACACAAGTTCAGCGGTGGAGTGGCCAATTTATTTGAGAAAGATTAGGCGGATAAGTGGCGTTGATGACAGCGCAGCGGCCTACGAAACTATGTAATTGTGCCCACTTATTTATAAGGCAGTGGAGTCTATCATGTCACCGTAAGATAACGCGGTTTTTGTAGCTCCCTATCCATTAGGTTCCGGCATAAATCGGAGGCGATAATAAACTTCAGTAAAAATATTATAGATTTGCATCATATAATTTCAGTTACCTGAAAAGTTTCTACACATTCGCTTCACTTCTGTTTTTTATCCCCACCGAAAGGCTCAACATCGCTGCAGAAATTGTTATAAAGCCTACCTTTAGTATTTTACATACTGAACAGTGAAGAAATGTTAAATTATTCACGGTGAAACTATGCATTTTAATGAAGAGAGTTGTAGCAAATATATATGTATTACTTACATGATGAAATGAAATAAAAATTTAAGTATTATCATGTTAAAGATTCTAATATTTAGTACAAAGTACCTCCTCCATACCCCCTTCATCAGCCACTACTGACACCTGAATGCGCCTCTTGGCCAGATATGACATTGAGAATTAAACAAGTGGCAATATGAAGTTGTTATTACAATAAATACATATCCTGCAATTCCAGTGGTGTAGAGGTTTAAGTCACAGAGAAGCTTCCCACAAAGCAAATTACATATGGCCCATTGAGAATTTACAGTCGGATGCCAAGTCGGTAAACAGTTGGCTAACAGCTGGCTTGCACCCGGCACCATTGCTGGTCCTCAAGTGCCCCACTAAGCTATCCATACTCTGACCATTACTGGCGTAGGCGTGGTGAACTGAAATGGCCCGAGCATGGCCGATATGCTTACAGCAGCAGTGACGCATCGATGTACCATTTCACAGCCATCAAATGGTCTACTGATGGTTAGCCATGCTGTCGCCATATGTCTAGCTGTATTTCTTAAAAATAATTGTTTTGACCATTAATATCTATTTTTCTTTGTTTTTGAGGTTCATTTACTTCTCTATTAAACAAAATATACGACAGGGAAATCTAATACTGACCATTGCAGGAGAGAGGGCGCGAACCTACACCACGTGTATTGTCAGCCCAGCATGCTAACCGTTACTCCATTGTGTATTCTTCAGTTTAGATGAACTAATTTAGATTATATTTGGGCTAGAATAAATAAGAAAAAAAAACAATATAAATTACACCAGCTATTCCATGGACTTAGAATTTCGCCATGATAACAAATCAGTTCTTAAAAAGATGTAGATAAAAAAATACTGTCGTTGAGACAAATCTTCCTACATAATCGCGATATTAACTCAAAAACATGCGTTTAATGTAATTTGTCACAATATTTATGTCACTTGGATGCCATTCATGTGTTTTGAAATGCAGTCACCAGTTATGAATATTTTAGTGATGCGAAACATTAAAACCCTTCAATGTTAATTTTATAGGGGTTGTTATATATAGTTTTTTATTGTTAACTTCTCATTTTAATTATATGCATTTATACATGGAAAACATTACGTATGTCAAGTTATTCAATACCAGTCACTGTATTTACGACATTTTGCCCTAGATACTAACATCGCTATATATTTGCAAATAATCTATAATTATATTAGACACACATATATACATATACATGTGTGTGTAGTTTGAAGAAGCTATCTTCGAAGAGTGGGAGCCATAAAAATTCCCAAAATTGCATCAGGAATGGCCAATCGACGTACCACTTCGCAGCCATAAAATGGCTTCTATATGGCTACCAATACGTTACCAGATATAATTATAGGTTATGTGCGGCCGTTGCTGGAATACAGTTGGTAAGCCATTTATGGGCCATTAATGGACTACCTATTCTCAGCCATCAGTGTAATTACGATCGAAATTCCATCAGTGAGCCATAAATGACATGCCAAGTGTCTTGGTGCCATAGCAGTGCCAGTTGTGTAGACCCATAAGTTTTCTGGGCCAGCAGTAATCCAGCAATGCCATCATTAAAACCACAGTCAGCCGACTGTCTCTTAAGTGCGCGAAAAACTATAGTGAAGTGCCATCACTGTACCAGAAGTGGATACATTAAGTGCTGCCAGTGCTACAGTTGATAAGCCATTTATGGGCCATTAATAGGTCACCTATTCTCAACCATAAGTTTCAATTCCATCAGCATTTCATCATTGCGCCATAAATGGCATGCCAAGTGTCCTGCTGCCAGTAGTCATCCATAAAAGGGCCATTAGTTAAAACCCATTAGTACTCGGTGCCAGCAATCATCCAGCAATGCTATCAGTAAAACCTCAGTCAGCCAACTGTGGCTCGCTACATGGGTTGGCATCTTGAAATATTACTTAACCGACTTTTCAAGGGGCAAGCTGTTTATTCTGAAGTTCGTTGATCTGGCACGAATGTCTTGCGAGTGCACACACATACACACACACACACACATATATATATATATATAGACACACATAAACATACATAAAGCAATTGCTAGGCCAAGTAGAAAGACATGTTTCCACTGTGGAAAGGACTTCGAGGTTCTATCATAAAAATGGCGCAAGCCAATAATTGTACGGATTCTACTGTAGAGCTCACCTCTATGGATGTAACTTCTTCCACGGTTGTAAAATTACACGTAAAACAGTGCTGCTACTGTGGAAAGATATTCAGCATAAGCTGCCATGCTCGGCGACATGAGAGAACCGCAGTTACGAAGAGTCCTTTTCGCGCGATGATGAAGCATTATGACGATGAGAACATACGGTATTTGCAAGGTGATTATTTGAAGAACCACTTTGAGAACTGCGAGGATTCGCCTTTTGAGAGCCAGCAAGCGATGTCGTCAATGCCCCCTGCCACGTCGATGGGTACTGATTCCACAGAAGATTATTGTGGTACAGTTAATATTAATGACGTAATGAGAGACCGACTAGGTTTACTAGAGTCGGCATGTGTGGAAAGTACACTTGCAAGACATTCGCATATAATCGACGATCTTCATAATAATGAACAGTTGTCGGCTCTAAATACTGATGTTGACTGTGTGAGCCACAAAAAGTAAAGTAAACTTGATATTGAGGATGAAACAGGAGGTAAAGATGATCATGAAGACAGCATTTGACTCTGAAGACTGTGTTGAAGAAATGTCTGATGAGAAGGATGATAATTCTCTCGATGTTCCCGCACATTTCACCAACAAGTGATCTGAAAATGGCAGAATGGGTCAATAATGGTCGTTACATATTTCCCGAATACCCAAATGAACTTGTTGATAGACTTAGTTATTTGATTGACCTGTAAAAACACGGGTATGTCTCATGCCTGAAAAGTTGGGATTATATCAGATGAGATTGTTGGCTATTATTAATGATCTGCAAACATCTGAGAAATGTTAAGATGGAACGTTCAAAATAATTATATAGATGGAATATATAGCAAGTACATAAATAATTCTTATGTATATAGTAATGCATGTTTAATTTCTAAAAAACTAATAAATTCAGAAACATAAACAAATCATATGAGAGCGTGTTTTAGATCAAATATATGTGAGTGCATTCAGTAGGACTATAGTTCAATTTGAAGTGTTATGTCTTACTCGGGTCGTTTAAAATCGACTGAGTTCCATATGGCGAACGAATTAAATGAGGGGAATATTTTCGAGGAATGTTTCGCAACAAGTTGGGTGGCCTAGTCAGTTGTTCTGGTAAGTTGGCTTGGTAAGTTAGTATGACCGGCTCTGGTCGAAATGTTTTGCGAATATTCTACGAAGAATTTCTGCGAAGAGGTTAGCTATGAGTCTCTTATTAGGAGACTTTTTCGAAATTTTCCTTCCTCATTTGATTGCAAAGGTGGGTGGTATGGCAGGTTGGACATGTCAATTGGTCTAGCCAGTTTTGCAGGAACACGTCTCATCAGGAGTTAGTCTTGAGCTAGTTAAGTCCAGACAGGAACCAGTTATGAGTGGAGTTAGTCTTGAATGGATAGAGTCCTGGGTGGTGTACGTCTTGGGTGGAATTAGACTTTGGTGGAGTACGTCTTGGGTGGAATTAGACTTTGATGGAGTCGGTCTTCATTGGATTAGGCTTGGGTGGAGTTAGTCTTGGGTAAAGCTAGTCTTGGGTGGAGTTAGTCTTGGGTAAATCTAGTCTTGGGTGGAGTTAGTC
Organism: Dryococelus australis; assembly: GCA_029891345.1. Lineage (NCBI taxonomy): Eukaryota > Metazoa > Arthropoda > Insecta > Phasmatodea > Phasmatidae > Dryococelus > Dryococelus australis. Next base: position 11,906,726 of record CM056994.1, on the reverse strand, counting down.
TTGGGTAAAGCTAGTCTTGGGTGGAGTTAGTCTTGGGTAGAGTTAGACTTGGGTGGAGTTAGTCTTGAGTGGAGTTAGTCTTGGATGGAGTTAACCTTGGGTTGAATAGGTCTTGATTGGAGTCAGTCGTTATTTAGTATTGTTAGTCGGTATGTTCCTTTCATTCGACCAGCTATTAACTGACAATTGTATGGACTGCGATTTCTCTCGATGTTCCGAGTTTAGTGTCATTGGGTAAGGTCAAGGTCGACAACCAACACGGTGACTTTACCAACAGAACCTCTAGCGAATAAATCGATAATTAATACACAATCGTCACCTAGGTGTTGAAAATTAAAACAAATGAAAAACAAAAAACAACAAGATTTCTGCATACAATTGAATGAGCAAACGTGAGGGAGGTGGAGGCCTGTCGACTATTTAACCAATGAGAAACATTGGCGAGGGTCAGTAGTCTGCTGGGCGTGGTACTGAGGAATCTTCAGGAAATGTAATTTCTATATACCTATCTTAATAATGAACTTAAATAGTCTCTGCGAACTCGTGTACAAGCCCACGACCTTCCATGTCCGTAATTTTACAGAGAGTCATACTTTACCCTAGCACCGAGCCTTCGTAGACATACTTTGTCCCATACCACTACCACCACGACCACCACCACTGAGTTTCCGGTGTCCAAAACCACAGTAGCATGTTAATGTATGACGTGAACTCGTGGTTCGTCGTTTACCGATATTTTAATGTATGTAATTAAGGGTGGTCATATGCTCTCTGTACACAGTGCACATCTGTGCTTCGATGAATAATTCAGCCATCGCTTCTGTTCCGACGATGCCAGCATCCTCCAACATAAAAGGTGAGTACATAGTGTATTGTATCATATTCAACCTTACCATCGTTCAAATTAGGAAGTAACATCATCACACTGTTTCATGTCGTATATTTTGTTTAATAGACTTGGAATTACCTTACTAATACAGATTGTCAGGTTGGCCGAGAGGTCTAAGGTACTGGACTTAAGTTCTAGTTCCCTGTGTAGAGAGTGTAGGTTCGAATCCTACACCTCACAAATATTTTTCCAGCTTCCTTGTAAGCGTGTTACCCATGTTACATAAGAATTTTGTATGTGCATAAAATGAGGGTATATATGCAGTCACACGAGCTCTCTAGCTCATTCGAGCTCTGACAGGCGTGAGCGTGTATAATTTTATTTAAGCCAGCAGCAGTTTGTACCATAGCTATGCCAAACACTTGTCATGGAACACAGCATAAATTATGATGACATACTGTTCTAGTGGTCCAAAGGGCTACCACATAGCAGTAGGTTCATTTCTTAGATAACAGGAATTAAAAACAAATATATTGTTGATATTTATATTTATTGTATACATAACCAAATCGCATGCGCGCGCACACATATACACATGTACCATTCAATAAAGTCTCCAGTTCTGAGTTCATCAGTAATAGAATTTATCTCTCCGATGACAGCTAGGTATCCACCTCTCTGCAATGAAACCAATTATCGTAGTCTGTCAACTAGGTCATTAGGGTCTTCCGAGTAGTCAGGCTTTGCATCACTCTTCGCAAAAGGTTTACGATACATGATTTAATCTATGTTCTTCATATTCCTCATTGAGTCGATCTCAGCAACAAACTTTCGCTTTACAGATGTCGACACACCATCACCAGCAGATTTGGGGATCACATTGTCGTTCTCAGCAGATTTGTATGTCACAGTGTCGTTCTCAACATCCTGAGTAGCATCTTCTTCGTTTTTCACTCTACATGTTAGCTGTGCAGGGATGTTGATCACAACTTCTGATAATCTGTATGTTTCATATTCAGCAACAGTCGTAGTTCCTTCTTCGCACACCAGTTTGGAGCACCATGCAGGTCTATGTAATAATATGGGTGTACATGTCGAATCAGCAGGAAGACTCTACTGGTTGTGCCTTCTCGTGTCAAGCAAAGGTACGTACCAGTATGTCTCTTTGGATTATCACCTCTACCAAATGGTGCACCACATTATCACATGTGTATTCTAGAGGTCGGTGCCTTTGCACAGTCTACCTGTCCATGACTAAGTGCATTGCAACTTTTACTAAATGACTTGTCATAGTAACTACATTGTTTACCGTGTAATTGATTATCGATCGGGGAAGTTTCACAAGCAGTTGTACTCGATTGCATCCTCTTCAAGCATATGTGTGAACACAAACCCACATGTATTACTACTATGTAGTGCTGACTCCTCACAGATGACTCCTCGATGCTGCCTTTTCATGGTTGACTCCTTGTGGTACCGATGTTGCTCAAGTCAGTTTAGCAACTGTGTGTGAATGACAGTTGATGGATTAATGTATACCTCTCCTTCTAACTGCTGAAGACGATGCTATGTTGTCATCTTCTTCTCCATAGTGAGGGAACATCGGCATGTGTCTATCTGCGAAGTGGGATGTACCCACTAGTTCTCAACTCTAGAGCATTTACCGAAGCCAGGGTCCAATCCGAACCCTTGGCCACCATTTATTCTTCCTATTGACATATATTGTGTATACTATCGACAATCGCTTCTTCTGCTGCAGATGAATGAAATACAACTAGAGCCACTGTTTAGCTCTCAACCACTGTTTAGAAATTATGCCCACCTATGCTTATACACTAGCATATGGCATACTTGAACCCATGACCCTTGTGCTAGTCGTGGATGATATCTATGTTATGAATTTGACAGCTATAACATAGATGGTTCGGAAATTACAGCCACCTATGCTTATAAGTTGTCATAAGGCATACTTGACACTGCGACTTTTCCCCTAGTTGTGTTTGATGTCTATGATATGAATTTGACAATTATAACTTAAACAGTTCGGATACTACAGACACCTATGCTTATAAGTTGACCTGGGGTGTATTTGACAACGCGATCCTTCTCCTAGTCGGGGTGGATGCCTATGTTATGAATTTCACAACTATAACTTAAAAAGTTCGGAAATTATAGCCAACTATGTTTATAAGTTGACATCAGCCATACTTAACCCCGCGACAGTTCTTATAGTCGTGATTGATGCCTTTTTTATGAATTTGGCAACTATGACTAAAACACTTCGGAAATTATAGCAAACTTTGCTTGTAAGTGTTATGCATACATGTACAGACTTGAGGAGGGGCAGTGTTACACAAGATCCGACATTGATCGTTTGCGACGCCTTGAAACCCCACTGCCCTCGCCAGCGAGGCGCTGGCCGCCAAAATGGCCGACATCCTCAGCTGGTCGACAATTGTCTTGGGTAGACAAAGGTCGACGATACCAAGATGGCTGCTGGGGAATGAGAAGCTCCAAATTTGAGAGAAGCTCCTACAGATTCCGCTGCATTGGGCAAACCTCCGCTGCAAAGGGCAAACTGCCAGCCGGATTGTGCAAAGACACTTTCTGGCACTGGCTGCCAAGATGGGTGCCGGCAATGATAAGAATTTGAGAAACTCATAATTTGAGAGAAGCTCCGACCGATTCAACTACATCGGGCAAACCTCCTCCACAAAGGGCAAACTGCCAGCCGGATTGTGCAAAGACACTTTCTGGCACTGGCTGCCAAGATGGCCACTGGGAATGATAGGAATTTGAAAAGCTCCGAATTTGAGAGAAGCTCCGACCGATTCGGCCACATTGGGCAAACCTCCGCCACAAAGGGCAAACTGGCAGCCAGATTGTGCAAAGGCAACCCGAGGAGACTAATTATCATATTACCTGGCTGCAAGCTGAGGAGCCCAGGATCCCCTATCTCCCACACTCTTCTCAAATACATACTCCTAGGACTGTTTATCATGCTCATGACCTCCTCCCAATTGCATGGCTCATTATTATTCTGGGCGGGTTTTATCATCCATGTCAAAGATGGCCGCCACCGCATGGCTTCATCCTGAGGATCCCTCGGGAAAGGGGTTAGTGCTGACTGGGGCCTCGTCGCGGATGGACGTCGGTGTGAGTGGGGGTGCCATTTTCGCTGCGGAAATCGCGAACTTCAATCCATGCTCGCTGCTAATATGGCCACTGCAATCATTCTGACTGGCTACCGAAATGGCCGCCATCGAAGTATGTGCTCATTCGGGTGATAGAAAATCGATTTTGACAAACAGCGGGGATTTTCCCTCCTGGCTGCCAACATGGTCACCATCAGTTTCGGGAGACTTTTACTGGCCACCAAAATGGCCGCTGTCGACGTATGCGCTCATTAGGGTAATGGGAAAATATATTTCAGGGGATTTTCACTGGCTGCCAAAATGGCCGCCGTCAGTTCCGGCAATATTTTACTGGCTAACAAAATGGCTGCCGTCGGGATAGAATGATACGTTCTAGAATTTTCCGTGGGAAGAGAGTATAATTTTTGATATTTTTTTATTGACAGGGACCTTAATATGCTAATTACAATACTCCAATCATCCGCCAGACGCCAGGTGTGCCACAACCATCCTTTTTATACTACTCCCGTTGTTAAGAGGCGCTGCAAGCTCGAAACTCCTCTACATATTTTTTCATTGGCTGCTGTCTTGCAAGAGGCCTTTAATTTCTGTGAGCTGCGTTGTGTGGGATTTCGGCCACTCCGCTTTCAGCCATTTGCTGGTATAGGCTATTCACGGTAAAATGAGCACTTTTGAAAATCCTGTCTATGCATGGTGTGTATTCATTTGCCTTACGTAAACCTAACATAGCCATGGGCCTCATCACTTTATTCATGCGTCGGTCAAGTGAAATAATGAAGTTGTTAGAAAAATAAATAATTTAGAAATATGCTCATCTTTACTCGTCGATGCACAAAAGAACCGAAAAAATAATTATTTAAGTTATTACAAACGGTAGCCAAACACTTATTATTCGACGCTAAGAAACGGAATTAGGCTACTTTAAATCGCGTGTTACCAACTTTGCTGGACGCATGTCACTCAGTGCGCTCGTTAAAACACTTACAGGCAGGGACAGTGACTTTCTTCTAAAGCTCTTCTGAAAAGTGCTCACTTTATCGTGAACAGCCTTTAATTCAGAGTCTCCCAGAGCACGCCAGGTAACTCCTAGGTCCAGTGAACAACACAACTGCACCGACGCTTCAATTCCTGCTCCGTCGCCGGATGAATCCGAACGAAAATTCGCCGCGTCTCTGACCCGCGATTCCTCAGGCATTCTCTTTCCGAAAGAGGGGATGTTTCTCGGGCGCTCTTCGCGAGTCCGTCTCCGGTTTATAAATTATTAATTACGAGCGGCGACGTTGTCGAGTGAATTTCACTCGGGAGCGCGCTGGAGGGGGTGTCCTTATTTGCCCGTCGCGGTCCAGCTACGTGTGCTACCAGACGCCGAGCTACAAGATCACAGCGATCCCGAGGAAGAATACTTGTTGATATTCAGGCGGCGAGATCCGCCTCGAGAAGTTTCTCCTCCTCGGTCGACAAACTCCGACGTTAGAGCAAGTAAGGAGTTTTGTGAAGGGGGGGGGGGGGGGGAGATGGGTGATTGGGGTTAGCGGCGGCCACAAAGGCATCAGCCTCCTGGTTTTCTTCGCAGGAACTTAGCCCTGGATGGAGGAAACATGTCCCCCGGATGACTGCAGGGGGTGTCTTGCGTGATCTCGTATATATCCCACCCCCACCCCATCGTCGTCCAACTTTTTCTTTAAGTGGGAATTATTCGACCTCATATCTGACCTCCCCCCCTCGACGAAAACTTTGCGGGAAGCTTTCGCGGCTTTTGCTGTCTTGATCGTGTGCAGAATCTCCGGTGGGTAATTCTTCCCCCATCCTCGTTGATACAGACAGCTTATCCACCTCAAGTTTGCAATATATACAGCGCGGCAATAGCTCTAAATTTCGCTAGCCATTGAAACCTCGTTTCACGCAAATCTTTCAGGAGATGTAATTAGGGCCACCTAAGTGATTCTCACACGCGCGCTACAGTTCAATATTCCACGTGAGCAGGTCCAGTTTTTTTTTTTTATTCCGAGCCAAGCATGATCGTGAGAAGAAATTTTCTTGCATGACCGAGCCAATCATATATCTTCGCAAAAATGAAGGATCGCTGAACAAAAAATTATCAGGAATCATTACGGTAGCTTTGAGGCTATTAGCACTAAAAACTGATTCTGGAATGAGTAATCTTCAATGGTGTTGGAGAGGTTAAACCTTTTCACGATTTATTAATACAGCCTTTAAATTTTTTTTATGTATTTTCTGTAATACGTTTTGTAACAATGAAAGATTTGCTAATTAAAAAAATTTTAAAATTTCAAATAGTTGTTGTATAAGACATATTATAGAACATGTCATATGTTCCTAAAAATATTGTTCAGAAAAATATGATAGCATATTTAATACATCAGGCTTATGAAACTCAGACGATAATAAGGTGATATTTGCATATATATATATATATATATATATACTTTACTTAAAATAAATCACTACCGCACGCACAAGATTTTGTTCTTTTATTGTTTGTCAGAGTTTGGTTTCGATGTGCCGCCATGTATAATGTGTAAAAACTTATCAGGAACAAGACCCAGGGTTGAAAGTTATTATTCAAAACTCACAGTCTGGTATTGAACAAAAACCATATTCTTTGTCTAAAAGTGCCCTATTTTGTAAGTCTCGTGACAACAGAAAATATACTGATTTGCCTAATGTTTCTGAAGCCCATGGTTTTTGAATATTTTCATTCTTCTCCTGTAGGTGGACATCTAACCTACCTAACAACCCAACATAAATTCCTAACCTATCTACCTAACCTAGCTAACCTTCCTACCATCCTACATAATATAATCTACCGTCTATCCTTCCTACCAACCTACCTAAACTACATAAACTACGCTACCTACATAACCCACATAGTTTACCTCCATAAACAAATATTTTGCGCTTCCAACACACATATCGATACTGTGTTTCTTTGTGTCGTCGAGAGATCGATTGTTATATTTGTATACTGCGTTCAGGATTTTTACTAGCTTCATAACTCATACTGATGTTCTCGTATAGTTTTCCTTGTTTATAACCAACATAATCCTTGTTCGGAATTCCGTTTGTGATATTGTCGTGTTTGTTGACAACAGCAAACCTTGGCTAGTTGTTAATTTTTTTTTTTTTTTCGCCTTTGTTGTTTTTATGTCGTCTTCTGGCTTCACTGCGGTAGAAATTAACTCTTTTCATTGCGTAGTTACAAAAAATAGCTCATTGATTTATTTACGTCCATTGTACAAAACATTGAAATAAGACTTGGATTTATTTGTAAAAATCCTACAAAATCATTGATTAGTGCGTTCACGTGGAAATTATTCATTAGTTCCTAAATAATGTGTAAAGTTACGTAAAATCCGTGAATTCGCTAGGTAACAGTTCAGATTTCCAATGTCTATATCATCTGTTCGCAGTCTGTTCATAATTTCCAAATCAAACATCTGAAAAATCACCCGATATGTATGCTGTGTTTGCGGTTATTTCCTAAATGTCTCACATGTCACAAGCGTTTCAAATTTATCTCAGAAAAAATATATTTTATTTTTGGATAAACAGAACTTTTACTTTTTTTAAATTCATAAATCACTAGAGACCTGCCCCAGCCCCGCTGGGGTGCGATTCACAAATATGGCCAATTTTAGGTTTACAGCAAGTTTACATTTCTCTACTATCGTTACATTAAATATTATTTATTATGTATCCAAACCTTCATCAAGACATTTTCTAAATGATGGTGAAAACAGCATCATAATCCATCAAATAGTTTAGAAGCCTTAGCCGAATACACAGACACACGCGGCCGGGTGACTTTGTTTTAAACTATGTATATATAATAGTTAAATTATAATTAGTGTGAATAGAAACAGGGAAAAATAGGCGTGTTTGTAATACCTAGTAAGAAATAGTTCTCATGCAAACTACTATTGCAGCGAGTACGCCCGAATGCAGCACGTTGTCCCTTTGGTGTAGTATTTTTTGTTAGACTACTTTCAGCTTTGGTCGCTTGAGGCGAAGGAATATCCTCGAACCAGAACTTTTAAGAGGGCTTCAGAAAAGTCGGAAGTAAGCATGAATGACTTATATACTTGCAGTTTTACTTTTACGACAGGCCCCTGGTTGTTTCGACGTTCCGTGGAGAACTCTCTAGCCAGGAACAGGAGAGCGAAGGATGCTGTGCGGCCAAGTTCACCGGAATTAAAGTTTCTAATGGTGTCAGCAGGAAATGAGTAAACAGCTGTCGGCCGACTATGCAATGTTCTGAGAACTTTTTACTGCTCTCAAGTTAATTCACAAAATTCGCGTACCTCCCACGTATAGCTAAGTGTGCGGGGATTTATGTGAGCATTTCAATTTGAAGTATCTATTGCCTAAAACAAGCCAAAGATTGAAATGAAAGCAAACTACGATTGCTGGCAGGATGTGGTCTAGGTGTTAAAGGCTGTTCACGATAAAATGAGCACTTTTGAAACCAACTTTAGAAAAAAAAAACAACGGCCCTTTACTGCAATGACTGACATGCGTCCAGTAAAGTTGGTAACGATGGAGGGGAAAATAGTTCCAAATGTTAACGTTGAACGGGAAGTGTTAGGTAACCATTTGTGATAACTTAAATTATTTCTTTCGCTTTCTGTATTTTTCAGTGCATCGAAGAGTAGAAATTAGCAGATTAGCAAAATAATTACTTTTCTAATAATTTCACAGTTTCACTTGACCGACGCATGAATAAAATAAGGATGCTCATGGCAATGTTAATTCTACATAAGGCAGAAGAATACACAACGTGCATACAAGTAGATCTTAAGCAGGGTTTTTAAAAGTGCTCGTTTTACCGTGAACAACCTATACAAATAATACTTCTAAGCAGTGATCTAGGCGCTACAGTGACTCTGTGAGGGTATGACTGTATGGTAGATGGTACAGTGTGATCTAGGTGTTACTGTGACTCTGTGAGGGTATGACTATGGTTGATGGTACAATGTGGTCTAGGCGTCACAGTGACTCTGTGAGGGTATGACTGTATGGTTGATGGTACAATGTGGTCTAGGCGTTACAGTGACTCTGTGAGGGTATGACTGTATGGTTGATGGTACAATGTGGTCTAGGCGTCACAGTGACTCTGTGAGGGTATGACTGTATGGTTGATGGTACAATGTGATCTAGGCGTTACTGCGACTCTGTGAGGGTATGACTGTATGGTTGATGGTACAATGTGGTCTAGGTGTTACAGTGACTCTGTGAGGGTATGACTGTATGGTTGATGGTACAATGTGGTCTAGGCGTTACAGTGACTCTGTGAGGGTATGACTGTATGGTTGATGGTACAATGTGGTCTAGGCGTTACTGTGACTCTGTGAGGGTATGACTGTATGGTTGATGGTACAATGTGGTCTAGGCGTTACAGTGACTCTGTGAGGGTATGACTGTATGGTTGATGGTACAATGTGGTCTAGGCGTTACTGTGACTCTGTGAGGGTATGACTGTATGGTTGATGGTACAATGTGGTCTAGGCGTTACTGTGACTCTGTGAGGGTATGACTGTATGGTTGATGGTACAATGTGGTCTAGGCGTTACAGTGACTCTGTGAGGGTATGACTGTAGGGTTGATGGTACAATGTGGTCTAGGCGTTACAGTGACTCTGTGAGGGTATGACTGTACGGTTAATGGTACAATGTGATCTAGGCGTTACTGTGACTCTGTGAGGGTATGACTGTACGGTTGATGGTACAATGTGGTCTAGGCGTTACTGTGACTCTGTGAGGGTATGACTGTATGGTTGATGGTACAATGTGGTCTAGGCGTTACTGTGACTCTGTGAGGGTATGACTGTATGGTTGATGGTACAATGTGGTCTAGGCGTTACTGCGACTCTGTGAGGGTATGACTGTATGGTTGATGGTACAATGTGGTCTAGGCGTTACAGTGACTCTCTGAGGCTATGACTTTATGGTTGATGGTACAATGTGATCTAGGCGTTACTGTGACTCTGTGAGGGTATGACTGTACGGTTGATGGTACAATGTGGTCTAGGCGTTACAGTGACTCTGTGAGGGTATGACTGTACGGTTGATGGTACAATGTGGTCTAGGCGTTACAGTGACTCTGTGAGGGTATGACTGTATGGTTGATGGTACAATGTGGTCTAGGTGTTACAGTGACTCTGTGAGGGTATGACTGTATGGTTGATGGTACAATGTGGTCTAGGCGTTACTGTGACTCTGTAAGGGTATGACTGTATGGTTGATGGTACAATGTGGTCTAGGCGTTACTGCGACTCTGTGAGGGTATGACTGTATGGTTGATGGTACAATGTGGTCTAGGCGTTACAGTGACTTTGTGAGGGTATGACTTTATGGTTGATGGTACAATGTGGTCTACGCGTTACAGTGACTCTGTGAGGGTATGACTGTATGGTTGATGGTACAATGTGGTCTAGGCGTTACAGTGACTCTGTGAGGGTATGACTGTATGGTTGATGGTACAATGTGGTCTAGGCGTTACTGCGACTCTGTGAGGGTATGACTGTATGGTTGATGGTACAATGTGGTCTAGGCGTTACAGTGATTCTGTGAGGGTATGACTTTATGGTTGATGGTACAATGTGGTCTAGCCGTTCTGCGACTCTGTGAGGGTATGACTGTATGGTTGATGGTACAATGTGGTCTAGGCGTTACAGTGACTCTGTGAGGGTATGACTGTATGGTTGATGGTACAATGTGGTCTAGGTGTTACAGTGACTCTGTGAGGGTATGACTGTATGGTTGATGGTACAATGTGGTCTAGGTGTTACAGTGACTGTGAGGGTATGACTATGGTTGATGGTACAATGTGGTCTAGGTGTTACTGCGACTTGGATATATCTCGTTTGGTTCGTGTCCAATGCACCTCCACCAGATAAGGACTGGTTTCTTAGTTGAGTATCTGTAATTGAAGCAACTCACAATTATTAAGGATATGAGATAGGGCCCACTACATCTGAGAAGTTTGATCAACTAGAAGTAATAGTTGGTCTGTTTCAATTCCTGGCATATTTGAAAATCCTGTTTCACAAGTATTGTCCTGTCCTGGATCATCAGGTGTTAATTATGTACCACCTCCCAGGCCTTCTGCTTTTTGTGTTCGAAATCCTCCATCCATTTTAATTTATTTGAACGTAATCACGATTTAAAGATACTCCAGGTAATTGCTCACAGTACTCAGAAGATCACACATATATGTAAAATAAGTTTATACATGACATTACGTAAACTTTTTAATTGTATGTGGTTAATTGATCTTGAATATTTTGTTTATTTATGCTAACTGTTGTGTATATATTTGGTGGAAGGCCTATAAATGAATAATTGTTTCAATGTGAATGAATATCATTTGGTTCTTAAAATATTTAGTTAAATATTGAAAACCTTATTAATATAATTTATAATGTAAATAATTTAAGTTAGTGAACAGTAACAAAACCAGATCTAACCTAATCATGTGTAATGCATTCTAGTCTCGCATTACCTAACCTAACCGAATCATATTTTAATGCTTAATTTGTGTTCTTTTCTATATTTAACCATGCCTAGAATAAATAGAATATACAGAGTGAATAGTTTTAGGAGACCCAGTACTCAAAAATATGTCGCAACATTAATACATATGCAGATTACTAATAGCACGTATTAAACAAAAGTATCACTAGAACTTACTGCCAAAAAAAAATCGGATACATGACACCATTTTGGACAACACAAAAAGACATTTGGGAAAGTTGTATATTTACGTCATTTTGGAGCTGGGCTACATATTGTAATGCGTGCGACGAAATATTTTAAGCCAATAATAAATCCGCAGTAGTTCAACAGAACGACTTAATCAAACGCCGCTGTAATTGCTGATCAACGAAACATTAGCCATGGAAAAAATAACAGCGACTTAAAAGTACACACATGCGATAATAACGTTTGTGTATGTTGATAGTCTACTTGTCTCTGAAACAATCAATTTTTTAATACGCTCGTATTACCAGGTGGTGGCGCTGAAAGAGAAAGACTTTTTTTTATTAATTTTTCAACGTGCCAGTATTTTGACGCGAATACGTCTTTAAGTTGGCAACCGTAGTGGGAGGTAATCCAGAAAATCCGATGATAACAAATTTGGGAGATGCAGTTTGGCATTGCAGCTCCGAATCTATCATCTACATCCCAAATTCAATTTTACCACCCAATTGTCAAAGAATCAAAATATGTTACGTTGAGTGAGGACTGCGATGCATCCTTAGTGGGGGAAGGGTTGGGGGGGGGGGGTGGGTGACGCCGCAATTTTGAGTTCGTTTATCCGCGTTTCATAATTTTCGCGTAGTATAACTTTTGACTAGGAGAATCTACGACTCTCTTTTGAGTTTCAATCGACAGCTGTCACCAAGATGAATCTATTACATGTATAAAAACATTTGTGTAGCGGGGTTACGGTGGAATTGTATGAGTTAAATCTAAAAACTTAAGAAAACTTAACACAATTTCGGCCTATACTCGTCAAAAAGCCAAGTCGAAATACAGAAATCGTATACGGTTGGAAAGACCATCGCAAAAGCAATCCAGTGGTATCCATAAAACCCCATATGACCGAGTGAAGCGGTGCCGGGAACGTAAAATAAACATCAAGGCGTCAGAGCGCGTCAACGTATAGGCCGTTCACAGTAAAGTGAGCACTTTTTGAAGCTGTTTCGCCAGACATAATAACCAATAAATAGATTTTCATTGTGGCCTCAGACTTTTGGTTTTGGGTATAGTGAATGTATACACTGTGCGTATTACTCACATGGTAGGGTTTATATTAACAAGTGGCGGAAGGATACAAATTGATTGAAAGAAAAAGTAACAAGGGCTTCAAAGGTGCTCACTTTACTATAGACGTATTCATGCAAAACAAACGGCCATGTCCCCAACACAGCCATAAACCAAATTTTTTTAGAAAGTTGCGACGAGTATTTGAATGTTTGAAACAGTTGAAATTTTAATAGATTCATTGAGAAGTAATTATATTTTAACACTGATTCTCCATTTAAACTCAGTGGTTGCATTTTTGGTAGCCAGAGCACTCAAGTACGGGCAAGATGCCTTACATCCGCAACATTTCCTATGCTCTATACTTCTGATTCGTAAATAAAAACTTGGTGGGTTTTGTACTCTTGCCAATAACATTCTCCGTTCCCATCACAAAATAACAGTTTGCAAGTTCCATCCGCGAATTGTGAACTCGCTTACTTTAAGCCCTAATTACGCAGTTGAGCAGCGCCTCCATAACAGGACTCGTTGGTTAGGTTTAATCGGATTAAGCTGAACTCACATTATTCGTGTAATGAACGCGTGCTGATTGCCGTTATTATGAAAGAGTTTTCAAGCGTCGCTGTATACAATCCGGACGAATCCGTCCTCTTGTGTCTGGCACACGAGGTACCTGCCGATTCACTTTCGCTTACAAATAGAAATGTGTCAACTTAATTACAAATGAACTTTACTTCGGTAATACAGACGTGCCCATAAGAAGTCATCTCCAAGTAAATGAAGCCCACAGAACGCTTACACTTAAAAGCTCCCTTTTAATTTATGATCTCAAGTGTTGCAAACATGTAATTTTTTTTGGTTGATGACGAAGGCCCACCTACGTTGAATTGTGACAACTGATAAACCACGCGCACGGCGCGAGAGGAGGATGGCATTTACCATTTGCAGAGCGAATTTTGTGGTCAGCTTCTACAAATAATTAGATACAGTGTTTTATCAAAGAACAATAACGACTGCATGTGTGATTTAGAGTCACTTCGTTCATGTTGAAGGTTTATTTACGTCATATGATGAGGTTTATTTGACAAGTGTAATGAGAATCCTGATGACTTTCACAATGAAAGTGATTTTTTCGTCTGCAGTTAGCTAATAAGTGTCAAAGTTGTTCATCCTAACCCCAGTGGTATCCGGAGCTTGAAGCCACAGTGTGGAAACTGTCTACATTAGACTTTGACTCTGACTGCGAGGGCCTGCGGTGGCTGGGTGGTTAGTCTGCTCGCCTCCCACCACGGCGAAACTGTTTTAACCCCGGCCGGGTCGCTCCCGTATTTCCTCGCGTAGGAATCGCGCCGTTAGATGACGCTCGTCATCGGAATTTTTCAGGGATCCCCCGTTTCCCCGCCCATTCATTCCGGCACCGCTCCACACTCACCTCATTCACCCTCATCGGCTCTCGAGACCTCGTCGTTGATAGCCTCCCAAATCTCTTCACTCTTATTCTCTCATCAATTTCACTCTGAATGCACTATAACAGGAAATACATTGAGATTTTGCGTTTCTTTATGGTAAGGAGTATCTCAAAAATTCTTAACATCCGTTCAACTAAGATCATAAGAATCGACTTCACTGCTTTGCGTGACAATTTTATACTTTTGTATGTTTTGAAATCTTCTACACAGTGAAGTAAATTGGTTGCTGCCAAAGACATATCATTCTCCTGCTACACTCGACCACACGAAGTTAAGAATCCCTACTAAAGACTGTTCACGATAATGTGAGCACATTTGAAATCAACCTTAGAAAATTGTCACTGTCCCTACCTGAAGATATTTTAACAGGCGCACTAAGTGACATTCGGCCAGTAAAGTTGGTAACGATAAAGGGAAAGTAGTTCCATACATTAACTTCGAATAAAAAATGTTAGGTAACCATTTGTGATAACTTAAATAATTTCGATCGCTTTCTGATTTTTTTTTTTTTTTTAATGTGTCCAAATGTGTAAATGAACAGATTTGAAAAATTATTACTTTTGTAATAATTTTACAGTTTTACTTGACTGACGCATGAATAAAGTATTGAGGGCCATGGCAATGTTAATTTTACATAAGGTGGAAGAATACACAACGTGCATACAGGTAGATCTTAAGCACGGCTTTCAAAAGCGCTCATTTTACCGTGAAAAGACTATACTACAGATTAACTGCTGGCCGAGTTGGAGGAACGAAGGTTGTATTGACACACACGAAACTGCGTACATTTTTAGGACGTCAAACGAAATATACTGCTCACAAAAAGTTTACCATATAACAGAATCCAGGATGTTATATTAATTAAAAGTAGTTTACATTACACGTATTCCTCCTAATACCACAAAAAATGGACACAAATTGGGTGTGGCTGTGTTGGGGGACACGGCCGTTAGTTTCCCGTGAATACGTCTACGTTGACGCGCTCTGAAACCTTGATGTAAATTTTACGTTCCCGGCACCGCTTCACTCGATCACATGAGGTTTTATGGATACCACTGGATTGCTTTTGAGATGCTCTTTCCGTCCACACACGATAGCTGCATTTCGACTTTGCTTTTTGACGAGCATAGGACAAAATTGTGTTCAGTTTCCTAATTTTTTTTTTTTTACATTAAACGCATATAATTTCACCATAACCACGCCACACAAATGTATTATACACCCAATCGATTTATCTTGACGAGAGCTGTCGATTGAAACCTAAACGAGCGTCGTAGCTTCTCCTAGTTTAAAGTTATGCTACGCGGAATTTATGAGACGCGGCGAAACGAACTCAAAAATCCCCCCCCCCCCCCCCCCCCCGTTTACCCATCCACCCATCCCTAGGTGCGATGCTTCGCAGTCCTCACTCAACGTAACATATTCTTTGATCATTTGGTATTCGAGTGGTGTATTTGCACGTTGAATGTAGGCGATAGATTCGGAGCTGCAATGCCAAACTGTATCCCCCGATTTTTTTATCATCGAATTTTCTGGATTGCCTCCCACTACTGTCGCAAATTTAAAGACACATTCGCGTAAAAAAACACAATACTCGTTTACATAATCCCAGTATGAAACAATTAAAGGCAGAAACTGAAAACACAACGTAAACAAAGGAATTTCATCCGTTTATATATATATATATATATATATATATATATATATATATATATATATATATATATATATATATATAAAGGACTTCTCAATTGCATTGACAAACTTCAATATCGTGTGGGACCTCCACGATTGCTGAGGAACGCTTGTATCCGAAGAGGCATGCCAAAAATAAGATAATTAAGCATTTCCTGAGGCCAATTGTCCCATTCCTCAATTGCGGCTTTTTTTTAAAGACCTGAATGTTCATTGGTGGGTATGCTCGTTTGAGGAAGAACCACATATTATATATGCAGTTCATGTCAGCTGAATAAACTGGACGGTTCATTCTTCGGATCCCAATGGGGAATATGCTAAACTTTCTTGCGAGCAGTGTATAAAACGAGTTTCGAATGACGTGACTGAACTCTCATCTGACAACATGCACTGCAGACGTAAGGTGTTTAAATGGCTGAATACTGGTGACGGGTCGCAAAAAAGGAAAATGGCTTTTATTTTAATGGCCGGAAGACGAAGTACTGCCAAGAGTCTAGTTTGCTGGTCAAACATAACGTACAATGGCGGGGTGGCTAGCAATAAACACACCCCGGATGGTCGGTATTGAATTTTAAATTTATTTCGCAAGGATATTTTACTGCCGCCCTCCAAGCGGCGCACTCCTCACAGCGGTCATTGTGGTGGGGGGAGGGGGGGGCGAAACAATTAGGGGATGTTGTGCGTTGTTTTTATGTAGGGCCGACTTTACGGTTAAGTCGCTCCGCCGTTAGCCCGCCGGCTGTAATAACGTAATTACCCGCAGGCAACGGCTAGCCGTTTGGCCGCAGCGACAACATCGCTCGCCTAACGACAGCGATTCGGACGCCCTCTCCCTATCTCTGTCGGCCCTTCCCATTGGCGGAGCCTGCAGCTCCTGCGATTCGATTACATCGGGCGGGGTCATCACTGGACGCAGCAGTTCCTGATTCCACTCTGTCGGTTGGCGACCTTTACCTTGTGCCAGCACCGCTGATTCTACCACTGCGGCGAGCCATTGACTTCAAAGACCGAGATTAGCGCCCAAGTGCAGGCCAGTTTGTTAGCGCTGGGCACGGAAAACTTCTGGCGCCCGACTACAATCAACTTAACAAAACCAAATGGCTCTTTTGGTTTCAACAGGGATAAAGACAGGTCTACAGTAAAAAAAAAATATGCGTTATCATTTATGGGGGTAACCACAGTTCTCGCACAATGACTACATTTTTTACATTTACGATTCACAATTCAATAAGTCCGGCGTTTTCGACTTCTGCGCATTATTTTCTCGTTTGAATTTCAGTATATAACATAACCATATTTAATCCGAATATACTTACTGCAAATCAAATCAGCAGACAAACTTACATTTGTGAACAAATATATTCATTCAAGGTCACAGGGCCAAGGTGAAGGTTACTTGCACCAAATACGGCGGTAGTAGTCTTTAACACAATATGCTTGCTGACGTTTATGAATTTTTCTCGAGATTTTATTCTCAAGGTAATTCAAGGTAATTTCAGTCAAGGTCAAGGTTATCGGTTTCCAAGATGGTCGCTAGGCGACGTCACAACATGGCGGCCGGCTGACTCCTACTCTATGATCCCCTATCGCCTTGGCCAAAACTCTGCTGTACTCCTCTACTTGCGTCTTAACTTCCATCGCTCATTGTTGCAACCTCATTGCTGCAACCTCATTGTTTTTAACCTCATTGTTGGCACCAGTACATTAGTAAAAAAAGGAAGAAATGTAAAGTTTGACTTTGTTTTCCAAATTTAACTGTGTTATCATTCAGTAAATGCAAATTTACTCTACCTACTCCATACTTGCCGAGCTTCAACAAATCTATCATAGCTTTCATAAATGATGATTAGAGCCCTGTAAAATTCGCGTTATTATTTGGTGGCACTTCAAACTTCAAAAACATGCCTTTGCTATAAGTTTGTAATTGTACCATATTTTATTTGACACACCCTGAGTAATCTGCGCCAGTAAATGAACACTTAACAACTTAGTCCGATCACGTGCAGTCCATTCGCATCTCTGCAGCAGCCAGTGGAGGAAAGACACCAGCTCGAGTGTATACAACACTGTGAAGTTTAGCTTGATGCCAAATAAAAACGAGATTATTGCAAGTCTCTACTGATCATTTAACATGTTTCAAAATGCGTTCCTCCACCTCTTACGACCATCTTCCACTTTGTGTTTTAAGCGCGATGCTCCGTGAGATATCAAGTTTCTTAAACTCCACATTGGATGGACTTCCGGTAATTCAACTGCTCCCTTTTTTTCACCATAAAGGAATATTATCACGGGGCACAGACGCAAATTCTTCAGCCGCGAAAAAGTCATCACCTTCCCGTATTCTATTACACTGTGGAATACCTAATAATCAAAGCTGTTAATTTCTATTTTCGTAGCAATTAGGGAAAGACAATTTTTATTCGAAGGTGAAAATCTTTCCTTTGCGAATTCGTTGACGTCATCATCTTAATCATTCGTTAGTAAGCGCTCGTCGCTTATAATTGCCGTTGTGAAATCCATCTCAGTAGAAGCGGCAGAAATATCACAAGGATACGAACTGTAAAGCCGATATTACGCGATGCCTGCAGCCGTACTTGGTTCTTGTACAAGCCCTGGTGCACGAGCCGGTATACCAGCCGTTATACGAGCCGCCATGGGAGATTCATATTACACGACAGCAGTTCGCGTACTAGTATTTGGCACCCTCGGTGGGTGCGCAGTGTGTGGTTTGTAGTAAATATGAACCTCGTTCGTAGAACTGCTACCAGTTAGTAACTTGCGTAAGCCTAAAAAAAATTACAAGCACTTCTTAATATTGCTATATTACTGTTTGCCTTTTACATAAATTGATTGCTTACTAGTATAGTTTCATTCATTTGATTGAAAACGATGTTATGTCACTAGGATACGCGTGTGCAATTTTTAATTCTGACGAATATTACTTCCTGGTTTCAAAATACACTTTTTTCTGTACGTACTGCGATATTATACACATGCAAAAGTTAATAATAAACAAAGTGGATCCGACGGAGTTTTGAACACACGTGAAGTTATACACTGTGGCAAAGGATGTCACGACTTTACCTCTGCACTACCACTTCGCCGACTCAAATAGGAGTTTATATGCTATATATGAAATGAATAATTCGAATTAGTATTTCCATGGAGTAGGTATAGTTTTAACTATTTAGAAAGGTTTTAAACTGTAATTAAATGTCATCATCAATATTATTCGTCGTTGTCGTATTTTAAATATACTAGAAAGTGTTTCAACCTCACGGATGTATAATTAAAATGGAGGCGTCCTTTTCGTTTCCGTCATCAACTCGTTTCAAGCAGTAGCCACGGGGGAGCGCCCTGCGCTCTGAAACTGCGACGTGATTGGCCAGGTACGAGAGCCGGTAAGGAACCTGCCACGGAAATTAGCACGTGTCCTATCACCAAAGCTGGTGCGAAATCTGGTCGTGCAAGACGGGACATTCCGTGACG
Organism: Dryococelus australis; assembly: GCA_029891345.1. NCBI lineage: Eukaryota > Metazoa > Arthropoda > Insecta > Phasmatodea > Phasmatidae > Dryococelus > Dryococelus australis. Next base: position 11,887,303 of record CM056994.1, on the reverse strand, counting down.
GGCGCCACACTAGCCCGTATACCGGCTGCTAAGGCGGACCTTGAGCAAGTTTTTACGGAATCTGGTATCGTGTGATATCGCCTTAAGGAGACGAACTGCAAGGAGACTGTTAATACCGTATACGTGGGTAATTTCACATTTTCGCGACATGTGTCCACAGTAGAAACCTCAACAGGTGAACTTTGTCTTTCCATGTTTATAATATTATTATGGTAGCCGAAAGAACGAACTTGGCTCCACTGTGCACTGCTCGCGATCAAGTGGAAGGTGTAGCGACTGGCGTTCGCCGCCATTCACGTGCATTACACACATTATAACGGCCAATCACATTCTTCTACATTCCTCCACGCCAGGATAAGTTTTGCTTCCCAAGTATGATATTACTTTACAGCAGGTAAAATTTCACTCTCGGGGTTTGACTACACTGTAAAAAAAGTGTTAAAATACAAAAATACAGTGCATGTAAATTTACAGCAATGTACAACTTTATCCATAACATAGTACAATGATATTATAAAATGACAAAAATTTATTGGTATATTAACAGTAAGAGGGGTGTAAAAATCCACGAACATGAAGAATTAAAACCCAAATCTGTGTATTTTTATGACTACGCCAAATTGTTGTATTCATACATGGACATCGGTTTTAAAGTACAGATTGTTCTATCTCATTCAAAAAGTAGTACAATCTTACTGTAAAAAACACAAATGTACTGGCATATTGACATTTTAAAGAGTGCAAAATTACACATGCAAAATTATGTGTAAAAACACACCAATGAAAGGCAAACAAAACCCTAAGCTTGTGTGTTTTTACAAAACCACGCCAATGTTGTATTAAAGCACTTACATCAGTGTAACAGTACATGTTTTCCTATTTCACTCAATATGTAGTACAATCTTACTGTAAACAAAACACAAATTTACTGGTATATTGACATTATCAGGGGTGTAAAATTACAAATTAGAAAGAATGTGAGCGTAAATTTACACATACAAATGTACGGTAACTTTACATTTTATGTGTTATTTCCTAAAACGAGTACAGTATTTGTAATTTTACACTAATGTTCCTGTGAATTCAAATATAACTACAAGTATTTGCTTAAAACATGCGATCTAGCGGTAGGGAGAAGAACTACTTCGAACTCTTTTTGTGTGTTCAGAAGGAAATCTCAACTCCCACTGATGGAATATGCTGGCTTTTGTATATAACTACCTATTCTATAACTGAAGCCAATCGTTATCCACATGTTGGAGACAGCTTTTTATGACTCTGTTGATTTACAGAAATGTTGTAATTGTAACGAATCTGCGATTTAATTTTTTTTTTTTTTTAGTGAGACAATGCACTTACACAGTGGTGAAATTACAGTATGAGGCAGGAAATCTATAATTTACAGTCATATTACATACACGGTGTGCATGGTATTTAACATCATAATAAGATAAAAATTATAGACTGGTATGGTAACATTACACCTACAGTGTACATGTAATTGGGTATGATGAACATTAAACAGTAACACACTGGTGTAGTAAGATTACCATAACTATGATTGTGTTAGTTTACAATGTGTGGTAGGAAATAACTTGTACAGAGTGCATGTGATTTAAGCTGATGAATAGTTAAAGAAACTGACAGGTATTGTAAAATCACACTAACAAAGATTGTGTAAATTTACATTATGTGGCTTGATGTTGGTAGCAAAAAAAAACTAAAATGACACATATAGAGTACTTATGATTTAATATAGTGATTAGTAAAAAGAATAACAAGTATAGTAAAATTACACTGTAATTGTATTTGTAAATATACATGGGACACGCAGTAAAAATACACGAACATGTGCGGAGATTGTGTTGCCACGTACATTCGTGTAAAATTACACAATTTTTTTTACAGTGTATTGCTGTAAGGCAGTTGTATAATTGCCCTTACCCTGTTCCTACTATATGGCTTCTCGGCAGGTAGTTCCTACTATATGGCTTCTCGGCAGGTAGTTCCTACTATATGGCTTCTCGGCAGGTAGTTCCTACTATATGGCTTCTCGGCAGGTAGTTCCTACTATATGGCTTCTCGGCAGGTATAAGATCTACCTTTTCACTGTAAGGTTTACACAGTCATATATTGCTTTGGATTTTCGAAGATGGGCCTTAGTTTAATAATTTATAGGAGAACATTATATAAGTTAACATAATATAGAAAGAACAATTGGTAATATCGCCACAATACAGCTATAATTTTAGATTGAAATAATTTACTTTGATTACCAAATTACATGATTAACTATCTAGAAGTAAGACGTCTGTTACGAGACTTGAGGGTGATAAATAACATACAATTCAAAATTCGTCTCGTGTTCAACTGCCTTAAATGTTATAACTTCAAAGCTAGACTGTTATTGTCTCTGTCTTGAGAAAAAAAAAAAAAAAAAAATCCAAATTTTAAAACTATTTTTGAAAAAGAAACAAAACCAAACTAAGTAATTTCGATTCAACAGTCAGTATTAAGATTTAAAATACACCAGCGACGCGAATTTTAAATGTTCTCTCGTCCGAGTCAATTTTTTGTAAGATACATCTGTTTTAATGATGTCTTTAATTACAACCCAGCGACATTTTCAAACGACGTTTTAATTGGCAAAATGCCAGCCCTTCGTGACATATGTACTAAAACCGTGAGGAAGATCCCGGAAGTACGATATTATACACCTCACGTGTTTTCTAGAAGCTTCATTTTATGTCAAATTGGAAACTATTCTTTGTTATTATTCGCAGTTCGAATTATTACACACATCACATCCAATGCTTTTAAAACGGTGCTGCTGTTGTTAACACTTCCTGTGCTGCGGCGACTTCCAATTACCTCGTCTGAATTTATATCAGTTTTTACGGAGTTTTCCCTCTGCGGTGGCGCAGTGGTTAGGGCGCCCGCCTCACACCACGGCGATCCAGGTTCGATCCCCCGGCGGGTTCACTCCCGGATCTTCGCAAGTGGGAGTCGTGCCAGATGATGCCACTTGCCGGCGGGTTTTATCGGGGTACTCCCGTTCCCCCCGCCCTTGCGTTCCAGCCCCGCTCCATTCCTAGGGCCTCATTTCACGTCGTGTCCAGGGATGACGGGTCCCAGCTGGAAAGCCCGTCACTCGGTGAATGGTGCCTCGCCCTGGGTTCGCTCCCCATTCGATTTCTTTCTTACTTCGACTGCATTTTGCATAAAGATCTATACAAAGTCAGGAACATAGGAAATAGGAATTGATTGTGACAGGAGAGAGCCAGCCAGAAATGAAAGTTATTTCGTGTTTGGCCCGATAGGACGGTTGTAAATAGCAATATGGAGAAGAGTAGAACTGATAGTGATGCAGTCATGAATGTAGGAGACTCACTTCTACCTTGCCTTGATTGCCTGTAAATATGAACTGCGCTGAAAGAGTTCAATCTTCCCTCAGTTGTAGTCCGAACCAAAGAAATACAACGAAATTCATTACAACAACAAAATGTATCACGCTACTCGAGTTTAGTCTTCCTGCAATCTTGGATACGCAAATAGATTAATACAGATATCAATGATTAGGAAAGTAACTAACTACTTTTCTAAAGAGGTTTCAGTGAAAAAGAAGCACATGAAAATTAACGCGTTTATTGGTGTTCAAGTAAAATATTGAAAATATTTTTATATCATTAAAGTTATGTTTCATGGGTTCATCAGATATATACAAATTAATTCGATTCCTGACAACATCTGTGGTAATTTATTTCATGACCAAAATCATTTTTGCTTATGTTATTTACGCACAACTAAACATATAGTAATTGTTGTTTATGTCCAGACATCTTACCTCAGCTCAGAACTAAAGCACATATTTCTTAAGTAATGCCAGTATCTCTTCTAGCTTTGATTTACTTTTATTTATTTCCCGGCACCTTATTTTTTAGATCAACTATTTGAAAACTAAGCTTGCAGAATCATAGGGCATATCTTAATATACATTTTTAGTCCACAATATTTCGCCTATAAAGTTTTTGTTGAATCTGTAACCGTAGTAAATATTAACAATTTATTTATAATTTTCCAGTCGCGCATGAGAAAGTAAAGACTTAAACCGTTTTATTCAGATTTCAATAATTCTGTAAAATTGTTCTTTAAATAACAATAATTTGTGAATAATAATATTAAATCTTAATATGTTATAGAAATGGCAAAGAATTCATCACCTAAATTTAATAATTGCTGGGTTTTTTTATTTTTGAGATACCAATTCGTTCCAATTTCTACATATTTTTCAAGTAGAATTTTTACACGTTTTTTGCAAAATGTTGGTACAGTGTTCAACATTCAATGTCAGTAATCTCTTAGAAATTATTTGGGTTCACAATATTTATGTATGAGTATATCGCAAGGTTTATACAATAATGGTTTTTGAATTCTAATGGCAGAGGTGAAATTTAATTACATTCAGTACTTGATTGAACTTTCTTTGTGGTCAGAGATGTGAACATAATTTATGACAAAAGAAGGAAATATTTCCTGTCAATAGTACCACACTCTATGAGTAAGGAGTACAGTTGATAAAATCAAGATTATATTTTAATATGTAATTTTACTTTCTGCGCTCTCTAACGTCTAATAGGGAAAGTAAGTATTTTTATAATAATATTAAAATAACTCTGGAAAAATTAATTGATTAAAACTTGATACTAGATAAGAAGCACACTTAAACTCATACAGAATGTGAACTGATGACATATAAGATTTGGAAATTGCATGGGTACCTCGCATTTTGTCAACATCACATAAATGAAAATTAGTGAATTCATTTATCTCGGAGGATGAAAAACATCATAAAAATTTAGAACGATTTTTAGTGACCTGAACGACGATCAATTAATTTATAGTCCTGTATACCCACTCACAATCATCCTATTGGTCAATATTACATCAGGAAGTCATACTGTACTGTGTACACTTAATTAATTGTAGGATGTTTGTTACCGGGATACCAAGTTAGCGGTGAACCAACGAAATCGTATTTTAGCATGAAGGACAGAGATCTTAATAAAAATAAATGAACTAGATTATTTTATAGCTTGGCGCAATATAAAATGTATAACTAATTAGTAGAGACATGTATATCTCGTGGTTTCATTTTAGGAGAAGTATGAATTCAAAACAGGTGTTTTTATATACCATTAGCCATTGGTCCACACAGTTTTTTGCACCTCCTGGAGAACGCTGGCCCAATCGTTGCCTTCCACTGTGACAGCAGACAACCAATTAACAGTTCTCGTCGACAAATTTGTACAAAATACTGTAGAATCTAGCCTACAGGTCATTGAACTCGCGAATTTTTGTACGTATCTACTCATTAGTGTAATAATTGTAGTAAGCACATATCGTTCGTAAGGCCGTTAACTGTTTTCAATATAGAACGTATAACTCATTTGCGTAAGCGTAGTAAGAACATATCTTGCGTAAGGCTCTTAACTATTCGCTCAAAACGTTTTCAATTCTAAATATAAATTGATATAAACAAAACAATTTGTAGTAAAGTTTATTACGACTGTTCGACCACGTCTTACAAATTCTATAGCTACTATTATTTTGTTCTCTTTTTAGGACATTTAAGTATAAATATTGGCTTTAAAAGGTTTTTTACAGTCTGTTTATTCAATTTTTAGTCTCACCAGTTTTTAACTTATTATTAAAACGGTAGACTATTTATACATTTATTTACAAATTTGTGAGACTACAAAGACTAAAAACGTGCAGTTAAACACTTGTGGCCCTTTCGACACTTCGGGTCTTTTTATAAATAGGCCTATTTTTGTTAGTAAGACTAAAAACACTAAAAATGTGCAGTTAAACACTGAAGGCCCCTTCAATACTTCGGGCTGCAACCCGACTAACAATGATGAAAAAAAATTTGAGAGACTAAAAAAGATTTCAAAAGTATCAGTAAACTCACTCTGTTACATCCTTTAGTTTTTATGACTATTACTAGCTCTATGCTCCACTTATTTACATTAAACTAATTTTCGTATCTCTATGACAGCGTAAACACGAACCTTCTTGTCGGGATTTCATTATTTCCAGGTAGAACAATTTTAAATGCTGATTTTTATGAGGAGATACCTCCCTTACGATTTACTGTACATTGTTCTGTGATATATACCATAATATTGCTGACTTTACAAGTTCTGCTCAGTTTCTTGCCTTACGTTAACACCAGAATTTCCTCTAATTTCCTTTGAAAGTGTTTTCCAGCGACCATTGGTCCTGCCCGTATAGACATCGTAGTAAGTATGTTTTTCAGCGGCCAATGGTCCTGCCCGTATAGACATCGTAGTAAGTATGCTACTCTCTTTACAAGGGTGGTATTAATTACTGTGGCACTTGGTGAACTCAAGCGATATACACGACATCGTGGTAAAACCAAGATCCTACTTGCTCTGTCAATCGATTGTAAGTGCTGACGATTTCCCAGTCATTTAAAAAGTTATATTACATTTCCGTCTGTCACGTTCTGTCTTTACGGTTTATCTGCCATTATTCCGCGGCGCTCAACCGATATCGTCACTGCTGTTTTTTTCTTTAATTTTCTTGCGTTTGCCCTGAATCCTTTTTCACCTCTCATATCAGTCGCCCAACTTATTTTTCACCTCTCATATCAGTCGCCCAACTTATTTTTCACCTCTCATATCAGTCTCCCAACTTATTTTCACCTCTCATATCAGTCGCCCAACTTATTTTTCACCTCGCATATCAGTCGCCCAACTTATTTTTCACCTCTCATATCAGTCGCCCAACTTAATTTTTACTAATTGTTTTCTGTACCTTCCTGTTTCACCACGCCATATACAAAGACTCGCATGGCGAGATTTCTCATTACTTTCTACGCCACGACTATTGAGAATACAAGAACCCTTTTTCTATTAAAATATTTTCTTTAGACCATTCTGATCCGGCACGTAAAATTAGAATTTGTGGATGCCAGTTGCGACAGTGATTTCCCATGTTTTCCGCGATATTGCAGATAGTTCAAAATGCTGCAAGATTTGGTTACTCGACATTATGATCTTTGTTATTCATGTGTCTGTGACAAGAAATTTTGCAAGAACCGGCAGCCTACTTTAATATTTCTCGTTCATAAGAAGTACTGTTTCCACTGTCAATAATTGTTCGTGATCTTTCACACAAATGGAGAAGCGAGTTCAATACTCAGCGTGCCATTGTACAACAAAAATCAGCTAATATTATATAAGTGCTAATTTATTTTAAAATATTGTTCAAGCAACTGCCGTATCAATAACCAGTTAATAAATATTCAATAATTTTACACGAATGATAGTATTAGTTTACAATACTGGTCTGAAATGCCACGCTAAATTTTCGAACTTTGCATATGAAAATATTTGCTATGATACAGTGCTCTAACCTCAGCATCTAAAAAGAAATATGCCCGGGGACTTGCAGTTAAAAGAAGGCATGGGAGATGCTTCTTTATATTTTATCTGAAGCAAATACTGATTTGCTCTTGGAAACTGACTCATATGCAAAGATTAGTTCTGAATATTTCAGGTTTAAACGTTTGACGTGCGGCAGAATTAAGATTTAATTGGCGTGATCTATATAAGCATGCTTTCATCAAACATCCATACAAAAGCAATAAGAAATACAATAAAAATTCTACTGTTGTAAAATATGTACAAAATAACTCCGAAAACTAAATTTGGCCACATTTATACCTGTTACGTAAATTTCTTTGAGCTACTATCAAACTCGATTTTATCAACACAATTATTTGTGATGAAGAAGATGAGAGGAACACTCTGCTTAATTACCGCTGGTGTAATGAAACCGTCATCCCGCAAATATTACTCTTCCAGTGCTGGCGCCACAATGAAAACATTATTATTCCTCGAAACTCTCAACACGAAACTCACAAAACGTGGAAGGCTGATAGATTGTTCTAGGACAGTAAACCTACAGATCCCATTGTAACTAACACAGGATAAAAAAAAAAGACCACACCATTTCTAACTTCAACACCAGCCCTGTGTCGAAAATCACTCGCGAAGTAGTACTGTAGTAAATAAACCAATCGGTGCATATTATCTACCTCCAATCTGCCACACGTTTACACTGTTACATGTTTTAAAAAAATCCATGCGCTGTTCTACAGAATAATCTGTAAACTCAAATGAACACTGCAAAATATTATCAGTACTTGACTTATTAGATATATACAGCAGCCGAAAAAGGACAAGCTATGCCCTCAGATATCTGAAAACAGTTCTTAGCCAACGACCTGTGTAATACTTAATTAAATATTTCACAAGAAGTTTGAAAAATGGTGAGATTTGGCAGTTTTGATGACCTTCCTCCGGAATATGACGTAAGCACATTGATTACAAGCATGCCACGGCGTGTTAGGTACCTGTACAATAAACGTGGATACCATACACGGTACTGACCTGCGGTGAAGAGGGCACTCCCTCGTCAGACCCTACACGGTATGCCTGCGGACTTTCCCTCGTCAGAACCATACACGGTACTAACTGCGGTGGGAAAGAGACACTTTCCCTCGTCAGATACCATACACGGTACTAAGCTGCGGTGGGAAGAGAGGCACTTTCCCTCGTCAGATACCATACACGGTACTAAGCTGCGGTGGGAAGAAAGACGCTTTCCCTCGTCAGATACCATACCGGTACTAAGCTGCGGTGGGAAGAAAGACGCTTTCCCTCGTCAGATACCATACACGGTACTAAGCTGCGGTGGGAAGAAAGACGCTTTCCGTCGTCAGATACCATACACGGTCCTGAGCTGCGGTGGGAAGAAAGACACTTTCCCTCGTCAGATACACCATACACGGTACTGAGCTGCGGTGGGAAGAAAGACACTTTCCCTCGTCAGATACCATACACGGTACTGAGCTGCGGTGGGAAGAAAGACGCTTTCCCTCGTCAGATACCATACACGGTACTAAGCTGCGGTGGGAAGAAAGACGCTTTCCCTCGTCAGATACCATACACGGTACTAAGCTGCGGTGGGAAGAAAGACGCTTTCCCTCGTCAGATACCATACACGGTACTAAGCTGCGGTGGGAAGAAAGACGCTTTCCCTCGTCAGATACCATACACGGCACTGAGCTGCGGTGGGAAGAAAGACACTTTCCCTCGTCAGATACAATACACGGTACTAAGCTGCGGTGGGAAGAAAGACGCTTTCCCTCGTCTGATACCATACACGGTACTGAGCTGCGGTGGGAAGAAAGACACTTTCCCTCGTCAGATACACCATACACGGTACTGAGCTGCGGTGGGAAGAAAGACACTTTCCCTCGTCAGATACCATACACGGTACTGAGCTGCGGTGGGAAGAAAGACGCTTTCCCTCGTCAGATACCATACACGGTACTAAGCTGCGGTGGGAAGAAAGACGCTTTCCCTCGTCAGATACCATACACGGTACTAAGCTGCGGTGGGAAGAAAGACGCTTTCCCTCGTCAGATACCATACACGGTACTAAGCTGCGGTGGGAAGAAAGACGCTTTCCCTCGTCAGATACCATACACGGTACTGAGCTGGGGTGGGAAGAAAGACACTTTCCCTCGTCAGATAAGCCATTAAGTTAAGTTTGTTGTTCTTACGTGTTTATATGACGATGATATTGGGAAAAATGTGTTTGTTCGAAGTTCTTGGGATTTCACGTTTTGTATCGATATCATTGTTTCCTTCTGATTGTCATGCTTTCTTTTATGTATACGTCACACTGAGAGAAAATCTAACAAAATGTTTCTTGGTATAGGGCCAAATATATATTGAGTTGCCCTAACAAAATATATTGTTGAGCAAACAAAATTACTTTTTGTTTGTCTAACACATTTTGAATACACAAAATCTCTGTGTTGGGCAAAAATAATTAGACTGTCATCTAAATTTTTTTTTTTGAATCAACAGGACATATTTGCTTGGCCACTAATTTGACCGCCTTCGTTCGAAAGAAACCGCTCGATAGTTTGTTTTTATTTTTTGTAGTAATTAGTATAGTAACCGTGTTTGATAGTGCATCTATAGTTGCTCAACAATCGCATAAACACGTTAATAAAACACTGCAACTATAAATTAACAAGTAAAGCTGTAAAACTTGAAATATTTGTTTGCGCACGTTGCCCTATGTTTGCAGTATATCTAATTATTTAAAATCATTCTGGTGTCATCAGACGTCACATTAGCCGGGTTGCTAAGGTGTAGCGCTCGGATGCAGATGATCTAGGGTCGAACTTCTTACATTTTTTTTTATACAGACCCAAACTGTTTAAACGAAAAATCAAAATCTTACAGTTTGAGGTAACCAAATGAGAACAACCAAATGATTTGGTTTTAACAGCAAAATGTTTCATTGTCCCTACACAAACGGATAATTTGGTTGCACAACGATGTTGTTGCCCGAAGTTTTTTCGAGTTTTTTTTTAGGTGTGTATTCTGGCAGTGACTCCCTTTCTTTAAATGGGCACCTCTGCCAGCCCAAAGACCATCCTTGAAATAGTTCCAACCCAGCCTCGTGCTCAACGTTCGGAAATCACGAGCACCAGTCTTTCTCTGCTCGCGGGCACAGTGTATAAACCGAGCACAATACACGTGGCACTGACAAGCGCTCTTGAGCGTGGTCCAGAGCAGATCACAGTTCTCAGCGAAGTCTAGCGAGGAGATAACCCAGTCCATGTCAGTTGCGTAGCGTACGCCTCGCTGCATTTAGCTCTGTGTTCAGAATACATATTTTTTTCTTTAAATTTCCGTATGTGTTATAAGTGGAAACTCGGAAATTCCGTGGATTCATTTCGCAGCAAGCTTGACTCCACAACGCTTCGTGAAGTCAAGTCTCAGTTAGTTGTTCATTGCCTGATGCTCCAGTTTCAACGCATACCAAGTAGCACGGGATCCTGTCCTTATTCTCTTGCAGGTCTGTTATTGGCTCAAATTCGGCGCGGATTCGTCTTACAAACTGCGATCCAGTTGATAAATAAAGTAATACGTACATGTGTTCCAAGTACAGCTTATCTAGTGACCGAGTATCTAGTTACTAGTAATTTAGCCGGTTGTCTAATTTCACGTTACATGCCAGCTTGAAAGCCAATTTTTGTTCTATATTACTATTGTGGGATTGTTTTGGAGAGATTTGGGATCTTGAGAGCCGATGAGGGTGAATTGAGGTGAGTATGGAACGGGAGATTCAGATCTGCAGCATCGTCCAGCACGATCCCCACATGGGCGACCCACGTGAGCGACCCCGCCGGGAATCGAACCCGTTTCGCCCAGGTGGAAGTCGGGTACTCTAACCACTACGCCACCGCGGGTCCCCAATACTGTTGTATTGGAAGGATAGTTACAGCGATAAGCGAGGCCTAAAATCATTAAATGATGTAGGAGTTTTCCAATACGAAATACCTCCTAGGAAGGGGCACACGTTTAGCGATACGATTTAAAAAGTCGGTTGCATACACTTTCGGAAAAGGAAGGTTTCAATTGTACCACGCCTGTCATGTCTGCCTGAAAATCTGCGTCTCGATACTTGTAGTGTACACGCACTTCAACTTTGATTTACAACACGGCGCGTGATTGACTTCACGACAATCTACATAGTGGAGTGAAAATCACTTGTGTATTGTCCGCTGCCACAATCACATTTCCTTATCTGTTACGCCTAACTAAAGGCTGTTCACGATAAAGTGACCACTAAAGGAATGAACCTTAGAAAAAAAGTCGCTGCCCCTGTCTGCATATATATTATAACAGGCGTACTGAGTGACATTCGTCCAGTAAAGTTGGCAACGATGCCTGGAAAGTAGTTCTACATTTCAACGTCGAATAAAAATTGTTAGGTAACCATTTGTGATAATTTAAAATGATTTCTGTCGCTTTGTGTTGTTTTAATGCACCGAAGTGTAAAATAAGCAGATTTGTAAAGTACTAATTTTGTTAATAATTTCACAGGTTCACTTGACCGACGCATTAATAAAGTGACGAGACCCGTGGAAATGTTAATTTTCCATAAGGCGGAGGAATACACAATATTCATACAGGTATATCATAAGCAGGGCTTTCAGAAGTGATCATTTTACCGTGAAAAGCGTATACACATGATTAAGTCACCCTATTTATACATGTTGGCTGTTGCTTGACAGTGTCTTCTGATGAAGGGGGAGACCAGTAAAAAACAAACATGTTTACAATTTTATGACATAGAGCCTGTTACCGGTTTATAACGCCAAATATCAGAACGCGTGATCATTGCATCAGGACTCCAGCCAGGACATGAGCTTGCCAAACATCAGCTTCGTGTTGCCCCAAAGACAGGTTTCGACTTTCGTGTACATTTATACACTTTATTCTATTCCTCGCCGTGAGAAATTGTGTTTTGGAATTATTTAAACACAGTACCACCTATCAATCTACGGTCCACTAAAACTTCAACAGGAGTCTGAAATTACGTTGTTGAGTCATATCAAAATGCACGCTGGTCTAGGCTGCTCATTGTAAAATGAGCACTTTGTAAAGCCCTGCTTAAGATATACTTGTACGCACGTTGTGTATTCTCCCGCCTTATGTAAAATTAGCATTGCCATGAGCCTCGTCACTTTATTCGTACGTCGGTCAAATGAAAGTGTGAAATTATCACAGGAGTAAATATTTTACATATCCACTTATTTTTACAATTAGTTGATTAAAAAAACAGAGAGCAAAAAAAATCTAGTTATTACAAATTGCTACATAACAATATTCATTCGACTTTAAGATATGGAACTACTTTCCCTCCATCGTTACCAACTTTACTGGGCGCATGTCACTCAGTGCGCCCGTTAAAATAAATGCAGGTAGGAGCAGAGACTTATTCCTAAGGTTGATTTCAATAGTGTTCACTTTATCGTGAACAGCCTTTAACTGAAAACACGGGAAAATAATATTGTTACATGAAGACTCCTGCGGGTCGTATTTGAGTTCGTGAGGGATGAAGGTCTTAATAAAAATAAAAGAACTACATTTGATCTCTATTCGCACTGAGACAGACTACCCTACAACAAATAATTTTTATACAAGGAATCGTTCTATCAATGTATTTGGCATTATTTTCATTACACAAACAGGGGCCACAAATGGCAAACAGCTCATAGATCTTGGAAACAATTTACGTATATTAAAAACATTACACATTTTCAGGCACCAAATAAGCTATGAATACTAAAAGTCCGCCTAGCTCACGCCATCACAAATGAAGGTTCTTAATGAAACAATTCGATTCCACAAAAAACATTTCAGTACATAGGAACCTTAAGTAGGACTACGTTCATTGCCTGCCAAAGAACAGCAAATAAATCAGTGTGGTTCAGCACATATTGCGTCGTGCAGTATGCATTGGCGATGATCAGTAGACTTCATACATGACTGACGTAGTTCCTCGTTGACGTGTGTGGATTAGGTGCAGGAATAGCAATAGGAGGTGGCAAGAGCATTCCAAGCTCTTTTATTAACATCCGTCTCCATATAAAGATAACCGTCAGGCTCCAGGCGGCGAATAAGAGGAGGGGAATTGAGGGGAATCAAAAGGAAGGGAGGTGAGTAGCCATCGAGATTACCACTTGATGAGGAGAGTAAACCAATCGTTTACAGCCAACGATGGCAGCGCCACTGTCTCGACACAGCTATTATTTACAACATTAAATTATCTGTCTGCACTTTTACTTTTTTATTTACCAGTGAGCACAATATTTAATGTAATTTCAACTCTAATTAATGCCCCTCTTAATCGTCTCTATTGATTCACACTCATTTTTAACACGTGTTCTAATCTTTATGTTGCCATAATTTATAATGTCTTCCACTAACGCATCTAGTATAATAGTACAGCCTGCCAGCTGCATCCTTCTCTTGCCGCTCGTTCTTCTGTCGCTCGGAACTCATCCACTCACTCATCAACTCCAACTCCACTCAACTCCCGGCCCGGAGGCATGCTGCAATATTTATAGTGTTCCCCTGGCCATCTTGAAGTTTCAACGCACCCCGAGTCGCGCTGAGAGAAGTCGGTCAATAATCCAGATAATTCTTGAGATAAACGCCGAAATAAATATAACCGGGGTCAGCAGAATGCTTCGCTGAAGAGATTGCGTCGGCTCGCTCTCTGTAACCATTACGCGGCCTCCGTCGCTCGCGCTGCCGCTGCTATCGTATAACAACTCTCTGTCATCTTCGCTCACGTAGTATGCGAAGAAATAGTCTGCAGCGACACGTAACAATAATATAGAATAGCAGAGATGCATCTCAGATATTACCGAAAACTTTTCCTAACGTTATACATGCCTAGCTTTATTTGTAACCTAGAGTGATTTTTTTATTTTTTTTTATTTTTCTGAAATATGAAGTGGAAATTCGATAAACAAAGCTTTCTTTGAGTTTTGTTGATGGTAGAGTGTGTGATGAAATCTCTTTAAAATATATTTATTGCTTGATTTAAACACGAACTGAAAAAATGTATTACAAAAGTATTTATTACGACTTAGATCTCATATTTGTATTACTTATTACTAATACATGTTATTTTTGTGACGTCTTGTATTACTTGGATTGCGGTCTTCAAACAAATTTTTTTGGTACCAAATTCCTTGTATGGTGTAAGTTAAACTAATGTTAATTATATGAACTATTCCCGTTTTCAATATTTGCATGACGCCTGCAAATAATAAAAAATAAATATAAGTTTTGACAAGTAGTTTTGATGGAAGAAGATGAAACATGTGCAATTTTATCTGAGATGATGAACAGGAGCCTGTTCCTCAGAAACTGGTCGGTCGCGCGAAGAAGAACGCTTTTAAAAAACTTCTCCGTAGTAAAACACAGAAACGAAGCAGCAAGACATTTAATTTAGCTCGTGCTCACGGCGAGAACAAAGGGCGAGCTGGACATTCTCCTGGGCAGAAAGTTGGATTGCTCTTTAAGAATTCATGACGCGACGTCGAGTGGCGGAGCGGCGTTTTCTTTAAGGAACTCTTTCGTGTAATGCGCCTTAGAGAGTACCTCAGAGACTCCCGGCAGAATACAACTCCACCGAACTTAAACATGCGTGCCGAAGAAGGGCGTTTGTGTGTGTGTATATATATATATATATATATATATATATATATATATATATATATATATATATATATATATATATATAAGTTACCAGAAAAATGAGAAATTAGACAAATAAGTAATTAAAATAGTACAATAAAATTAAGCAAAATATAAAATACAATTTTCTATATATAATGTTGTTGCTCAACTCAAAAAATTTTCGCAGCATTCAGCAGCCAATCACAAACATGCCCGTTCCCAGAGACAGTCATAGTGAAACGGGAAATCGCCACGCCATTTCGTCATATATATATATATATATATATATATATATATATATATATATATACACTCTACGGCGTAGCATTGCACTCATTCTAATAATATTTTGGGTGAGAACTTTTTCTCGCTAGGAATTGCCAACATACCAATTTTCTCTTTGATGTTTATTCGTATTGATTATTGATGAATTATTACAATGTACAAATAAAATATAAATGAAATATAAATTTAACCAAAAGGGTTTTTTTTTTTTAAGGTTATCTGGTGTATGAAACACTTGTGATAAATGAATAATTAGTAAATAACCAAAATTGTCATACATGGGGAGATTTTTCAGATTGTCGATTCAAATTTTGTTAATTACATTGCGAACAGTCTATATTTAAGGGCACGTGTTTTTTGCGTAAATATTTCAAAGCCCGTTGTACTCCAAAATACTTTAGTGCAAACGCATTTTCGTTGTTGAATGATTCAAATTGTCACGTGCCTCAAGTGTCTGTCCGCGAATCACGGACGCTCAGTATCGGAGTACTTTATTCTGATTGGCCCAGTCAAATGAGAACATGTCTTGTCACGTGCCCGCGCGGCCAATAACCAAAGTAACTTGTGGTTGTGGACGTATGTTATTGAAGTATACCACGAGAATAAATCTTTCCACAAAAGATACATGGTTAGGGCCACATGTTTTTCGTGAAAAGATCTACACAAATGCTAGAATCCAATGTCCTACGGATTACGTGCAGCTTTCCTTCGGTCATTGGCCTCGTGTCTTTGTCGGGGGACAGTTCCTTATCTTACTGGGCCAATCAGAATTAGGTAAATCTTGACACTGAGAATCCGTGATTCACGGGCAGACACCCGCAATGTGTCACAGTTAAAATCATCCAATCACGAAAGTTGATCTCAGCTCAAGTGTTTTGGAGAACAAGTAGTCCTGTAACGATTTCGCGAAAAACAGGTGGCCCTATACGTGGTCCTGACAATATTACATTATGTTACTCAATTGTCGAGAGCCTCTACGTGCTTGGCCCTCGATGACCACGGCCTAACCCATCCAGAGAGCTCTGTAGATAACGTCCGTAGATAACGTCTGTAGATAACGTCCGTAGATGACGTCCGTAGATAACGTCTGTAGATAACGTCCGTAGATAACGTCCGTAGATAACGTCCGTAGATAACGCCCGTAGATAACGTCTGTAGATAACGTCCGTAGATAACGTCCGTAGATAACGTCCGTAGATAACGTCTGTAGATAACGTCTGTAGATAACGTCCGTAGATCACGTCTGTAGATAACGTCCGTAGATAACGTCTGTAGATAACGTCTGTAGATAACGTCTGTAGATAACGTCCGTAGATCACGTCTGCAGATAACGTCCGTAGATAACGTCTGTAGATAACGTCTGTAGATAACGTCCGTAGATAACGTCTGCAGATAACGTCCGTAGATAACGTCTATAGATAACGTCTGTAGATAACGTCCGTAGATCACGTCTGCAGATAACGTCCGTAGATAATGTCTGTAGATAACGTCTGTAGATAACGTCCGTAGATAACGTCTGCAGATAACGTCCGTAGATAACGTCTATAGATAACGTCTGTAGATAACGTCCGTAGATAACGTCTGCAGATAACGTCCGTAGATAACGTCTATAGATAACGTCCGTAGATAACGTCTGTAGATAACGTCTGTAGATAACGTCCATATATAACGTCTGTAGATAACGTCCGTAGATAACGTCTGTAGATAAAGTCTGTAGATAACGTCCGTAGATAACGTCTGTAGATAACGTCCGTAGATAAGGCGATCGTCGGGGAGAAATTGACAGCTTGGGGCGCAGGCCACTCTCCAGTACACTGTCAAAAATTTACGTATGTTAACGGAATGTTTGACGGAAACGTACAGTTTATGTACGGAAAGGCAATCCGTAATGACGAAAAACGGAATTAAGTCCTTAAATACAAAATACGGAAAGTCTCCGTATTCCCTTTGGCTTCGAGTTACGGGGACGAACAATGCCGATTCTACACGAAACTTTCTTCGCCGCTGTAACAAGAAAATGATCGTTTCTGTGTCAGTTAAGGTTACCCACGAGACTATGGCCTATCCTTTCAAACATTAAAGAATAACATCAGGCGTCTGTAACATATGGCAACATTAAAAATTCACTCACTTTAATAGAAATTGAATTTTTGTTTTTGTCATTCGAATACAAATACAAAAGTTATATCACAATTTTCAAGTGAGAGTTGTAGGTGAATGGCCCCTGCCCTCGTAGCTCAGGGGTGGGGTTGGCCACTTGTAGTCGGAGTGTCGCCGTTACGAGCCCCGGCGCCTCCGATTCAGCGGATCCTCAGTTCGCTTGTCACACTGGGAAATTGTCAACAAGTCGGTCTCACTTGAGCTCAACGACAACTACAACTGCAAGAAAAATGGCTAGAGTCATGGACTGGTAATTTTTTGACTCGGGTTCAAACCTCGCTGAAGTACAATTATTTTAACTTTTTAAATATAATTTTTATACACGGTAGAACACCCACATAACAAAAATTAAAGACATTTTCACTATCACTTTTCATTTCAAACGGAAAGTACAGAAAACTAACTTGGAAATTTACGGAGAGGTTCCGTGAAATTTACGGAAGTCTATTTGAGAAAATCAATGTGTTCGTAATTCTACGGAGAGTTTATGGACACTTCTAGATAAATTTTTACCAGCACTTTTCCGTGAAATAAAAGAAAATAATTTTTTTACAGTGTGCAGCTCCAACCACATAGCTTGCTCGTGTGCAACACCCTCCATGATCGTGTGCCCAAGGTCTGACCGGGCTTGCAGAATATTTTTGTAAACTATTTCAGTTACAATGTCGACGACATGGGATGTCGCGCAATAAATGATCTCCACTGTAAACTGTAGATAACAGCGGCTAACACGGCAGGTCCTTCACGTATGGGAGTTAGCATTCGTTTTTAAGACGACTTTCTGACGTCTCATAACCGCTACAGGCATGTTTTTTTATTAGTAAAAGGTCCATGGAAGAGTATTATGTTTATATAAGTAGAGTTTCGAACTAACTGTGTGTATCTGCAAGGCCTGAAACGACTCGTTTACCTGCCACTATTTAACGGAAATTTTAACAGTCTACTCAACAACATGGGCTTCAGCAGGTAGGTGCAAAAGGGAGGGGGGCAAGGGAACACTGGCTCCCCCATGGAAGCTGTATAATTAATTAATGCTTGTAAAAATTCTCGTAGCTGAATGAAATAAATTTTAAAACAAATAAATTTTTTTATTGACGAAGTAACTCTAGAATGGAAATCCCTGCTGGGATTTTTATTTTAGTTTTATAATTGGTTGTACTTTTTTAATTAATAGTATATGCAGTACTATAGTAATATTATTTTATTGTTTATTTTCTCCATCACGGAAATCTGTTTTATATCTCACTCTCCTCTTATGGAAACATATCCGGACTCCTACACCCCTCGGGACCACGGTAGCTAAGCGATTAGCACTCTCGCCTCCTACCGATAGGAACCGGGTTCGATCCCCGTCCGGGTCACCGGATTTTCGCAAGTGGGAATCATGCCGGACGATGCCGTCGGTCGGCGGGTCTTCTCGCGGATCTCCCGTTTCCCACGCCCCTCCATTCCGGCACTGCTCCATACTCACTCCGATCACCATCATCTGCTCTCAAGACCTCGCTTTTAAGAGCCGCCTAAATCTCTTCACTCTTCATACCCACTGGTGAGTAGTTCGACAAGTGATAACTCTGAATGGCAAAGGGTCCTCGTCAGGGCGAGGTAGCTTGTCTCGGCGACGGACGAGTGGATGCGCAGCGCGGTCGTGACAGCTCCAGCTTCAGCGACAGAGACGGTCGACTTTAATTACGATGCACGAGCGGAAGTGGCCGAGCAGCCACGCCATCTCAGGAGATAACAGCCCGGAGCTAAAGGCCAAACCGACGTGGCTTCTGCGAATTTCCAAGAGAATGCGAAATGTGATTGGAGCTGAATCTGCTCTGACGGAAACCACCTTCTGTCTGTCTGACTCTCTCTCTCTCTCTCTCTTCCCCGACTGTCAGGAATGGGAAGGTGGCACAAAGAAAATTCCTGGGAATTCCCGTTTGTAGAACGCGAAAATTTTTATTAAATTCGGACGCGACTCCCCACTCGGATTTGTACGGTGGCATTAGATCTACCTGCAAACAAAAAACAAAACATTCGCCTGAATTTTTCATAAAGTGAATGGACGGATTATTGACTTGCAAACAAATGTCGGGATTCCATACGATATGTGGTTTACGAAGGCCATTCCACCGCTTGAAAAAAATTGCCTCAGAATGTTACGGCTGGCTGTGTGGAATTTTTTCTCGATTTCTCGTTTGTTACGCTAATACTACGAGGAAACAAAGATATTTTTATACTCTTTTTATCAACATTATGTTATACCAGATCAGACACTATAAGTACCCGTGCATTTGTTTTGTTTAAGCCACTGGACCATTTTTATTTTGGCTCGGCCATAGAACATTGAAGGGTGCAAAAGAGAAATGGTAATCGTCCTTGCTAACTGCAGCCACATTTGCCAACAACTATGCGGAGGAATGCCCTTCGTTAGTCATCGCCTGGATTATGAACAGATAGAGGCGCCTCGAGCAGGAATATCCAGCAGCGATCAACCGCCAATCAGATCCGAGGACAATATACAGAGCCAATCAACGCTCACACGAGATGAACCGCCACGACTATTCACGTCTGAAAACTTACCTACGTATTTTGCGAGGCGGCCTTGAGAAATCAAAATCTGTAAGTAACACACAGTGTAAAATAGAGTGAGTGAGTGAAGAGATTTGGACGGCTCTTAACATCGAGGTCTTGAGAGCCGATGAAGGCGACTGAGTTGAATATGGAGCAGCACCGGAATGATAAGGCGGGGGAAACGGGATATCCCCGAGAAAACCCGCTGGCCAACAGCATTGTCCGGCACAACTCCCACATTCGAGAATCCGGAGTGGCCCGGCCAGGGATTGAACCCGGATTGCCTTGGTGAGAGGCGAACAGGCTAACTGATTAGCCACCGCGGCACCAGTTTAAAATATATTGTCCGTATATATTAGAAACACATGTCGAACAAATGAAACTACTTTTCGGTGAGGTATCATCAGATGAACAGATATTATTTGTGCAGCTGTCGTCGGACTGTGATTGCAGAAACGATTTGTTCGAAATACTGATTGAGTCCTGGCGTCACTAGTGTCACATTGTTACGACAGTGCTCTTCACTGGTTGGCTATCGTAATCACTGAGGATTGGTTTCCGTCCAGGATCACTCTGTTCACTGCATTTCACCAATAGTGCTTGTAGAACTTCAACTCCTTGGGAATTTATTCCCCACTCACCGCACACTGAACATCTGCCCTGGTTGAAAGTCAGAAAGGTCTCCCATCTTGCCTCATCTACGTCTGGCCGATCGCACGCACTATGGTATCGCCGGCCTAAGAACGGACTTGGCCTCGCTTAGCCAAGTGAAAGAGAGAGGCGGAACGACTTGTAAAGCACCAACCACGCTCCCTCCCACCTGCCGTACCAACGTCGTCCACTTGTTTCCTTTCCCGGAGAGAAGTGGCCCGACATTGGCAGAGCTCACAAGTCATAATTTATAGTGGTGCTATTATAATACGTACTTCGTTCCCTAGCAGACTGAAAATCGACATCCTTCACTGCAATAACAAAAAGGCAGTCATAGTGCACCAATGATCGTTGCTACTACCTCACAAAGACGCTGTGTTCCACGTCATTGGTGTTTCCATTATTTTTAATAATCTAATTATCTGTAGGTGACTGGAGTGTAAGTAAGTCAATGAAGTCCCACTAATTGGCACACACAATCCTCACTGCGCATCACGCAAGAGCCAGTCAGATGTATGTCAAGGCGACCTCTACAGCAGCCCTCTGCCCTTACCAGGAACCGCGGTGGCACAGTTGCCAGAGCATTCACCTCCCACCAAGGTGAACCGCGTTCAGTTCGCAGCTGGGTCACTCCCAAATTTTCGCACGTGGGAATCGTACCGGGAGAGGCCATTGTTCAGAGGATTTTCTTGGTGGTATCCTATCCCCCCTCGCCAGGTTTTTACAGCGCTGCTCCGTACTCATTTCACTTCACCCGCGTTGGCTCTCAAGACCTCGTTGTTAAGAGCTGTCCAAACCTCTTCACACTACTGTGCTCATACTGGGGTCAGTGAGGGTGCATGCCTACAAAGGCAGACGTTCTCAAAGAAAGATCAGATACAGATGTGAAGGACCCGTCAAATACCCTTGTCGTTGGATTTAAGCCTTCTCAGTGTGAGCTAATAGTTCAAAAGGATTTTGTTGGATTACAGAAATTTTGTACGTATATTTTGCTGGATTAGGCCTATAGAAATTGCCTGATTTCTACGCATGGCGTTTCGTGGTAGCCACATTACCACATGGTGGCACGAATATTTACTGTGGCTTCGTCTTTACAGCTGAAAATTGACCCCTCGCCCGTCCGTATCCGTCCGTCAGTCAGTCGTCCGTCCGTGTTAACCTCCGTCAGTTGTAAACGACTCGACACAATCCGTCTTCCATCATTCATTCTGTACGACGGAATTGCAGCGTGACAACTTAACATTAAGAGGTCTTTCATTAGTTGGGAATATATATTACGGTTGGAAATATATTTTAAATACAAGAACATTCGCTAATATGCCCCTGATAATCTGCTCGCTGATAATGCCATTTCGATGGCATGAGCGGCTAGATTTCGTGGTACAAACGGCCTTTTTCCTTCGGTTTACTGAACCCTTCTTCACACATAAATTTATAACTTAATGTGTTGATAATTACAAATTTTTTCCATGCCCGCTGTATATAGACTGGCTTATAACTCGTTTAGTTGTCCCGGACATAATGTAGCGCATTATCATTATTTAAGAATCAGTTAGCCACAAGGAAAATATTGGATGCGTTGACTCGCAGAGTACTGAGCCGGTCAAATATAAGCCTCCTGCGCAACAATTCGACGATTGTCTACAATGGACACGAAAGTGTTTTCAGTACTACGCGGCTTTATGTAAATCCAACACCGTAATGTGCTTTCCCCGGTCTCGCGACTTTGGGCATTAAGAATTTCGCCTGGTTGACCCGCCTCCCGCACGGATACCCAGACCACCGCCATGTCTTGCGGGTTGCATTTCAGTGTATTGCGAGTTGCGTTCCGCCAAGTTGCAGGCGTTGCGTGACCGATCTCTCCGCCACCGACCAGCGGGCAGCCCCTTCATACACAGCAACCCGTAGTGTCGGAGTAGAGTGGGGAAGGTGGGAGAACTACGCCGAAGCAGTGAGTTCGCGTCTACTTTCCAATTTGATTTGCCATTCCGGCAACGAGCGCAAACAACCGTGCTGAAGAAACAAAACAAGTTCCGGGCTCCGGCAAAAGCTGCTCTGACAGCTTCCCCGTCACAAACCAGCTGACCCGTATATTACACTAAATCTGATGCTTTAGTTTTTATTTTTTTTTCCCTCGAATATTTTTCTTGCCAACGACGGATCAGTAAAGTGTATGTCAGCTCCAGAACTACGTTCTACTATTCAGCCTGGGACTGCGAACGAAAATGGCAAGCCAATAGAGATTCTTCCTGTTTAGTATGCATTTGGCATTCAAGTCGTCTCTTTTCTTCCCCCTTTTTACAAGCAAGGATTTCTCCCGAAGTCTGATTTAAACAGGAGGGACCTTTCGCTTCGCAAGGGATCTTATAGAACTATTCCTATTGTAGAATTTAATGCTTCTGGAAATAACATAGAAATCTCACCAAGGACCGCACATTTAATTTTATTGGGTTCTGCAGCACCCAGAGCACACTTACGCACGCACTTTAGCACAGCGGTAAATAACCGGATTTCTTCTGCGAGATAAGCGTCTTGTATCATTCCGTGGAAGAATTACTGTCCCTCAGAGGCATCGCGTTCCGGAATATCCTCATTAAATAGTTTCATATCGACGTGAAGCATCAAATCATTCGTATATGGCCTCGAAAAGCAAGGTAAATAGGGCTTATAAAATAGTTAGTAAAATTGTATATTTTCTCTGCACTCGTCTTCTTCGCGCTATTTGTTTGAGTTATTAAAATTTATGTTTTTTTTTTTTTTTTATGTCCACTATCGTATCCTATGGTGCTCATTGTAATATACTTGAATTAAATGAGAAAGTTTTTATAAGGGAACGTAGACAAGGTAACTTCCTAAATTCTTATTTGCAGCGTCACTTCATCAAGCCAATGATAATGTGCTAGTTTATTCGTGTTTATACCGTGAGCCAACCTGGGCGTGTAGCTTGATTTTGAATACTGCAATTTCGTTTCGTTAAATGGAAATTAATTTTTATTTTAATGTTCAAAGCTTACTCCAATCCGATAAAATATTGAATACGATTTAATATGTGCAAATATTGTTTTCAACGGACATCTTTGTCACTCGGTTGTTAAGTTGGTTTATATATTTCTTAAAACTAGGAATTCTTTCGTAATTTGTGTCCATTTCACCTCAGATATCTGAGAGAGTAATGTTCTAATATTAATCTAGGCGAAGATTAATTATTTATTTGTAGTACTTAACTGTGCAACCACACGTACGATTTGAACCAAATTCTACTATTCTGATTCTTAATTACATTCGATAAACACATATGAAATAATTCAATATGATTTGAATACATGAAGTATTGCTTATTTAAAGTGTTCAGACGGACCATGAATTCTGGTTCCCATAAAGCTTTATATATATTACACACACTACCTAAGAGGGTTTAAGGTGATTAATTTTTTTTCTCTTAGGAGAAGAAAATAATATTTTTCATTAACGTCTGTATTTTAAAATGAAAACAATAATTTTTTAATTTTAATTCTTTATATTAGGAATGTAGAAATTAAAGAGAATAAGACTACCCGATTATTAATGGACTGCGAAAAATAAAAATGAATTTAACGCTCGTTTATTGAGTTGTACTACTGTGTGTATGAACCGGAATCATCACCAATCATATTTCGGGCCCACGCGATCGCGAATTCATAGCGAGCTCGACACAGACGATACGAATTCAAAAAACAATTGAAACCCTTCACCTTACTTATTCAACCATTTCCACATTAATATGTGTTGCCAAGGTTTATTTTTCGAGTATATTAAGTGCCACACAATTTAAATGTCAGGCTCATTTATATCTAATAGTAGCAACGTTTAATAAATACACTGCGAATTCTTACACGCCATTGTTTGTGGATCAGTACGGATGAGATACAAGTAGTCGACTGCCCTGTGTGAACAGAATTACCAAACATCCAGGGTAAATAGTGGTGACATTTACTCTGCAAAAGGAGTATATTTCATTAGAAAATAACATTATTCTACTTCACTATCGCCACAAATTATTATGATGGTGAACTATATATTCAGTTCCTTTTCACGTATTATTTACAGTAATCCAAACAAATTTACAAATGGGTAAATCAAAGCGAAATATTTTCAAAAGTTTGGTTGAATAACACAATTTTTATGTTCCCATTTTACCACATAACATAAAAGAAGAAGTCTTAAGTACACAAAAAAAACTTGTGTTTACAGATATTGTACACGCCAAACATTTAAACCCATATTCTGCAGTGTAAAAAATGAATATAAAATTAATTTAAAAAATAAACTAGTAAACATTGTTTACGTGGTATATCAGAGAACATACGGATGTTTTTATCCGTTAACAAAGAGAATGTTCACTATAACTTGTAAGAGGTTTGTCAGTATTAACTAATAACTTGTAAGAGGTTTGTCAATATTAACTAATAACTTGTAAGAGGTTTGTCAATATTAACTAATAACATCACAACAGGACAGAAAATCTTGACTTTTTGATCACCACGAAAATTCCGACCAAACACAAACAATGTAGTAAGAAATATTACATGTCCTTCCATTGTCGGCCACCTGGGAACGTTATACGCTTAGTAAAGAAGCAGTCGGTCTAAAAATACATGTAAGCGATGGGTTGGTCTGCAGTGGCAGAATCAGGAACCGGGACGAAATAGGAGCACCCCGAGTTTCCTTCACCTTCCAGGCGCTAATGTCACGTTCTCGATCCGACCAATAAACAGTCGAGTCAGCCGTGAGGCCTTGTTGGAGCAATACGTCGTATTAAGTTACTGCACGGAGATTTTAGCAGCTCTTAACAGCGGGGTCTTGAGAGCCGATGAGGGTGAGTGGTACGGAACAGCGCCGGAATGAAAGGGCTGGAGAAACGGGAGATCCCCGAGAAAACCCGCTGACGGACGGCATTGTCTGGCAGGAGTCCCACATGCGAAATTCCAGTTACCCGGCCGGGGATTGAACCCTGTTCGCCCTGATGGGAGGTGAGCAGGCTAACCGCTCGGCTACCACTGCCCCATAAATATTTGATGGATTACAAAATTGTATTGCAACGAAACCACTGACTAATGAAAACAGTGTACAGTCAACGTGAAGCTCAGTTTTTTTTTTAGGTAAAACCTACATAGTTTCAGTGTGAGCAACGCGGGTGACTCTGTATATCGACACGATGGTTTAGTTCTTGCTACGCTCACATCAGCATGTGACTGTCGATAGTGCTTGCCGCTACGACGATCCGCTCTCTAAGTTCTGCGATATTACGGACGAACGGTGGGCTGTGCACCCTGTATCTGATAAAACTGTCACATGGCGTGAGGTCCGGTGATCTTGACGGCCACGGCATTAGGTAGGTACAGATTTCGTGGTGCGAAATTCTAAAACACAGAACGATTTCGCAACACGTTTAGCAGCCATTGGACAACACTAATGCCCGGTTCCACCGTCGAGGTTCGGAACTCGATCCGAGATCTGATCTAAGATCTCCACAGGAAACTGTTGGCATCATTCGAGTTCAGAACTGGACTGGGGAGCGAGATGAAGTTCATTTCGAACCGCTGAAATCGGCGGTTCGAAATCTCGATGCGAGGTCAGCAGCCATCGTCGACAAATGTTGTTTGAATATACGTCAACAGATAGAACTACGTTCGATTGTTTTCTTGGGAAATTAAAACATTATACACACTTTAATGTTATTTAGTAAAATTCGTATTACAATAATTCATTTAAAACAGATAAAACGTAGCATATCTAGTTCTATCTATAGTGAAAAATATGCCTACTTCAACGACGTATATATTACGAACCAATAGCAAAATTTGTCTCATACTTAATTTCGATATCTCACTTCGGAAACAAGATCGACGAACCGGAGATCCAAAATCATGACATTTCGTTGGCACAACACTTTTACATTGGAACCAAGATCAAACTGGGTCCTGGTTCGGAACATGGATCATTCGATCGTGGATCGAGAAAGATGTTGGTTGCGCTGCCAGGTTAACAACTCACGGGTGTCACTGTGAGTGACGCCTAGTGGCAGGACTGTGAACTAGAGGTGTAACACTACATCCACACACACAAACTGTTCGTGTACCTTTTTCATTCTGCACTGTTGTCATTCGTGTGTATTACGTTGTTTGGTTGTAATACATTTTTCTAATCCATCAAGACTTTATTGAACACGTTACAAACACAGAAATGAGGCTGAGGGCACCAGACATGCACCCCACAGTGAAACTGTTACATGTTTTTGAAACATAAACGTTTCCAAGTCGCCATATTATACTCGTACGTCAACCGTAAAAATGTTCTAGTGAACTGCAGCGACTGTAATTGAACCCGCGAATACGGGAATGTTGAACATCATTACTAGTCGATGTTCGGAACTCGCTTGCGAGCTTGACTCTTTCCTGAGCAAATGTATAGAATGGTCAGTGTCAACTGAGCACTTTTGAAAGACCTGCTTACGATCTAATTCTCGCGTTATGTTGTATCATTCCACTACATGTGAATTTAACATTGTCATGGACTTGGGCACTTTAGTCTTGCGTCGATCACGTAAAACTGCGAGATTATGCGACATGTAAATTATTAAGACATTTCCTCATTTCTACCTTTAAAATCATTAAAAAACATTTAAATATTAATTAATTTCAGTATCAATAAACGTTTACCAACACTTTTCCTTAAACGGTAAGACATTCAAGTACTTAACCTCCGTTGATACCAACTTTACAGGGCGCGTCCCAGACATTGTGCCCGTAAAAAAAAAAAAAAAACATAAATATATATATGTATATATATATAAAGGCGTGGACAGGCATTCTAAAAATTTTGAATTGAAAATATTTCACTTCACCGTGAACAGCCTTTAGGAATGCCACCGATTATGTATGACGAAAAACAACCATTCGCGCGTTTTCTCTACACGTATACACTGATGTCGTAATTTTTCGAAAATAATTTCTTACAGTGTGCATTAAAGAAACACAAATAAAATTAATCAAGTGCCTGCAAATTTAAACAGTTCACTTTTAATGCGGCGGAAAGACCGATAAAGACTTTCCCTACTTCGCTACCAACTTTACTAGCGGTCAGTATGTCCATTTTAATATGTTCGGTACAGTCGAAACAAGATTACTTCCAACTTTTTTGTAGCCCTGCCGAAGATACTTTCACGTTATTCCTTCGCTTAACACGAGTCTAGTAGATCACATCAAAGGGACAACGCATTGTATTTTTGCACACTCTTTTGACGTGAATACGTCTTTAAATTTGCAACCATAGTGGGAGGCAATCCAGAAAATCCGATGGTAACAAAATCGGGGGATACAGTTTGGCATTGCAGCTCCGAATCTATAGTCTACATTCATAATTCAATCACAGCACTCGATTAACAAATGATCAAAGAATATGTTACGTTGAGTGAGGACAGCGAAACATCGCACGCCGTGGTGGGGAATTGGTTGGTGGGGGGGGGGGGGGAGCAATTTCGATTTCTTTTCGTCGCGTTTCATAAATTCTTCGTAGTATAACTTTTTGACCAGGAGAAGCTACGACGCTCGTTCAAGATTCAATCGATAAATATTGTCAAGATCAATCGATTGCGTGTATAAGACATTTGTGTGGCGTGGTTATGGTGAAATTGTATGCGTATAATATTTAAAAAAATTAAGAAAACTTAAGACTATTTCGGCCTGTACTCGTCAAAAAGCCAAGTCGAAATACAGATACCGTATGCGGTTGGAAAAAGCGTTTCAAAAGCAATCCGGTAATACCTATACAACCTCATATGAGCGAGTGAAGCGGTGCCGGAACATAACAAAAAACATCAAGGCGTTTGATCGCGTCAACGTAGACGTATTTACGCAAAACAACCCGCCGTGTCCCCAACACAGCCAAAACCAATATTTTACATTATATTTTGCGTAAGAACAATTTCTTACTGCATTAACAAAACAAAAACACTCCCCCAATTTTTTATTCGTAATAGTTATACTGAGACGAGTATAGTCGTCTCAGATTATTTTTTTTTTAGATGTGCAACGTGTGTGCTTTACCCTAGTATAAATTTCTAGCGGGGGAAATTTTTTTTAAGGAGGTAGTTGAAACGAGTATGGTCGCCTCAGGATATTTTTGTAGGGTTTTTAGAAATTTTTTTTAGCCAGAGTTGGCAACCTGTACGGTATGGCAAATGAATTGAATAGTATTTGCATGAAGCATATTTTACCATGTGGTATTTTCCTATATTTTTAGACCGACCTATTCCTACTCTTATTAATTGGCATTTATTAATTGGAAATATTTTATTTTATGGGGTGCTACTATTATGTACTATTAGATATGTATAATCGATACGCAGGTTTTTCAGTACATGTTTAATTGTAAAATCCGCCCCCAGAATGCGGTGATCGCTCGGGGTGACGTCACGACCGCGCGACGTGAGGGGAAGTACGAGGGGAGCGGTGGAGGTCCTAGCTGTTCCGCTCGGCGAGGAGTAGCGGCCTAGGCCACGTGAGGGGAAGTACGAGGGGAGGGGTGGAGGTCCTAGCTGTTCCGCTCGGCGAGGAGTGGCGGCCTAGGCCACGTGTGGGGAAGTACGAGGGGAGGGGTGGAGGTCCTAGCTGTTCCGCTCGGCGAGGAGTAGCGGCCTAGGCCCCGACTTTGGGCGCATGGCTGGTGCGAAATTTGTAGCAATTATTACGCGAAAGATTTTTTACGACAAGGCGTCCCGAGCGCGCACCCAGCTAATAGTTATTTGTGGCACTATTTGAACACCGTTTCTTAAAGTGACTTGAATACGAGCGGGTTGAGGAAAATAACTTTTCACGCCGTTTGCCTCGGAGTAGAAAATTCACCGGTGTTAAAATGGAACGGTCCTTGCGAAAGTATGCAAACTTTGCGATCGTCAAGTTGACGGGTGGCGCGGGCAAATTTAGTGGATGCTGTGTTCACTTTAAAATTGCGCGCGATGCCGTGGTAAATGTCGCAGACTCTCATAATCGGACGTGCGCACTTATTTCGAGATATCTCGCACGCCCGAAGAATCGACTTTTCCTATGAGTCGCGAAGTGTTACTGCTGCCGTCCGGTGAAAGATTTAATTGATGCGTCTGAAGAGGTGCGCATGGGCACCGGACATCGCAGTCGCTGGCAGGACTCGGCTTAATGGTTGGCTTCAGAGACGTCGCGTTTTGTCTGGACCGAAATTCCACCGGGTGTCAGACGACGAGATGTTTTGCGCCCGTGAATTTTAATTTTCGTGGGCGTCACTGCCAGAGAACTTCACCGCGCACATGAAAATTATCGCCGCCCGTGCGAGGCGACTTCAATAGTCAAGTATTAACATAAAGTAA
Source organism: Dryococelus australis (assembly GCA_029891345.1). Classification (NCBI taxonomy): domain Eukaryota; kingdom Metazoa; phylum Arthropoda; class Insecta; order Phasmatodea; family Phasmatidae; genus Dryococelus; species Dryococelus australis. The sequence goes on along the minus strand of CM056994.1, from coordinate 11,857,114 downwards.
TGTGCCCGGTATTAGTCGTGGTTACCAATTGCGTGTGGTATAAGGTCAGGTATTAGTCGTGGTTACCAATTGCGTGTGGTATAAGGTCAGGTATTAGTCGTGGTTACCAATTGCGTGTGGTATAAGGTCAGGTATTAGTCGTGGTTACCAATTGCGTGTGGTATAAGGTCAGGTATTAGTCGTGGTTACCAATTGCGTGTGGTATAAGGTCAGGTATTAGTCGTGGTTACCAATTGCGTGTGGTATAAGGTCAGATATTAGTCGTGGTTACCAATTTGCGTGTGGTATAAGGTCAGGTATTAGTCGTGGTTACCAATTTGCGTGTGGTATAAGGTCAGGTATTTTTTAATATTTTAAACTGTTGTAGGTATTGTGATAATGATTGTGTTGCGTAAAAAATCTTGGCATCGCCGTACAAATGAATGGAACGTAACAATAACATTGCGGCTAGGTATTGTTTGACGTATAGCCTTGTTGAAAAATTAGTGTAACCCAAACAAATATTTTCTCAATAAAAATGGTAACCCAGAAAAGAACACTTTCAATACACTAATGTTGCGTAGTGTTAACCTCTCATAATATTTTTTTTCGAAGAAGAAGAACGACTGCTACTTTGTATTTTGTGAATAAGAATTATAATGTTTCTCTTGGGATTTAGCGGTGAAATTTGTGCTCAGATGTTTCGAAGCCGAGATCGCGTTTGCCCCATAATTAGGTGTAGGACTATTTGTGGAAAATGCACGAGTGGGGTATGTTTGAGTAGCCTACACCCTAACGGGGAAAGGGCGTCTCAAATCTGCGCCAATCTGCTAGCTTTTGTTTGCACAATTTCGTGGGGGTAATGATGAAATAGTTTTCTTAATGGTGACGTCGTGGGTTCATAAGGTTGACAAACCCACTCTGTTTACTAATTTAAGGGCCCCCAATGTCAAGGCCGAGGAAATAGAAAGCATAGATAAATTGCGAAAGAAAATGGCAGGGTTAGTGCGTGGCATAGAGGGGGAGAGTAAAATTGACCAAGCTGAAAAACATCTAGGTATCGACGTAGCGCAGACAATCGCAATTAATTCCCTGTACACGGTAAAACAAATTCATGATTGCGGTGCTACAAGTATTTTGAATTTTTGTTTGCAAATAGATCAAATACACCGGAGACATTTTTTTTTTTTCCAAATGACATGATCTTACTTTAGCCAATAATAAATAAGAGTGTTGGTGTCGTCACAGAAATTATTGCCGAAGGAATTGAGAACAGGGAAGAATGGAGAGTTGTCAAAGAAAATTCGTGGGGAAATTTGCGTCCCAAAAGAGTGAGCGAGGATCTAGATAAAAGTCACGTTTACCAATTTCAAAGAAGAAATGGAAGTATACTGCAGTTTCATCAGTCAGTGAACACGCATGGGCTCTCAACATTACGTTAGTGGAGGAAAATCTAGTCGCATTGCTGGTTGCAAATTGGTCACCGTGTATAAGAGCTCACAGCATTGGGGAAAATTTGCCGCTCACTCTTGATCGGTTTAAGAAATGGTCCGTGAATATTGAAAATAGAGCTTATGTATCACTTTTATACGAATGGGGGGTAGCGGGGAAAAATGACACCAGTCAAAATAAAAATTGCGGTCAGGGGAAAAGGATCCAATCCGGGGATTTAAAAAGAAAATGCTACCGGTGCGATCAAGAGGGGCATATCAAAGCTTTCTGTAAAACACGTAGGGAGGCGTCTAAATGTTATCGGTGCGAAATGACGGACCATTTTCAAAAAGATCATAGAGAAAGGTGAAACGGGGAAATAGGCGTGTAAATGGCTCAAAAGAGAGTATGACAATTGGTCGCCGTAATCAGAATAAACAGAAATTATACGTTCCTATTGAAATCATAGACAACAACTATGAATCTTTTTTCGACACCGCGGCCAGTGAATGTTTTATTAGTCAGAAACTTGCAAATCAGTTGGTTAAAAAACTTCCGGAATTGAAAAGGATAATACAGGTAAGGAATGGCTCTCAACTGGTAGTTGCAAATGAGTCGTCTTGCGATGTTTCAGTAAAATTAGATCTGCATTTTTAAATCCGGAAATACAGTTAGACAAAAGAATTTTGGATAGTGCCGGGGTTAATCAATAATATATAATTTTAGTTTTAGGGTTTTTGGCGGAAACGAAACCCAAAATTGACTTTCAACATCTGGAATTACAATTTGGATTCAACCCTAACGGATCGAAAATCCGCTTGGAGAGGGAAAAGGGTAGAAAGATCACTTGTTACAATATTCAAAACAAGAGGAATGTGTTAAATAGCAAACAACGGCCGGAACTGATCAGTTGTTGGAGGTGTATGGTGACGTAATCACTAAGAGTTGGGTGTTGCACACGTTACCCTTATAATATCCAAGTGTCGGATGAGACCCCGATTAGGCTAAAACCGTTTCAATGTTCGCCACCGAAATTGAGCGACTTTAGAAATATTATAACTGATCTGAAAGAGCAGAAAATTATTTGGTCCTCCATATCGCCACACGCCTTTCCGACATTTGTAATAAAATTGAAACCTGGTCAATATAGACTAGTGGTAGATTAACGTAAATTAAATGAGAAATTGTGTGTTGACCCGTTCCCTATGCCAAATGTTTATAACGTGTTAGTTTTTTGGCAAAGCTAAAATTTTTTCATTTATCGACTTGAACACAGCTTTTCACCAGTGTGTGCTAAACGAAAAAAGTAAACAATATACGGCTTTCGTCACGCCCTGAGTGGAAACGTGTTTCTTTTGGAGTCAACTTTGGAGGGCAATGTCTGGCCCGTATTGTACACAAAGCTTTAGAGGAATATCATTAAAAAATTTTAATTCTTTTTCTGGATGATATCTGCATATTTTCCGAAGATCCCACTGAACACCTGACGCATGTCCGGTTAGTGCTTGATAAGTTGAGGGAACTGGGCTTCACCGTAAACCCCGAAAAGGTGACGTGGGCTAAGGACGAAATAAAGTTTTCAGGCTTTATCCTGTCAAAGGGCAACTTGATCACGGACTCCGAGAAAATTGCCCCAATAGTTAACTTCCCGCAACACAAAAATGTTAAAGGAGTAACGAGATTTTTAGGAATGTTGGGATATTTTACACATTTTTTAAAAATAATTACGCGGAGGTGTGTGCTCTCTTGAATAACCTAAAGAAAATAGATGTTCCGTTTTTTTTTTTTTTAGTTGAAGCCGAAAACAAGGCCTTTAGTGCGCTCAAGTATGCTATTTCACATTCCTCCCCTATTAGTGTTGACGGATTAAAAAAAAAAAATGTGCTTTACAGGTTGACGTTTGCAGTGTTTCCGTCGTGGCGCTGTACTGTGCATATTAGATCTGTAACATAGAGGGTTTATTACACGCTATGAAAGTACACATCTTTGTACTTTTCTCTTGCCACTTAAGGAAACTGCATAGGCGAGTTTTAAAAATGCAATATTTGACCATTTGCACGAATTTTTTCTCCAAGAATACGCTTAATATGACAAAAGTAAAAAAAAAAATAAATAGGCCCATTGATAATATAGTTATTATATTTTTTTCTCACAGAAAGTCGTATTTCCAGAACTGTTATTTACCTAGATACGCGTTTACGCGCAAACAACGACCCACATAAAACGTTTCAGTACATAGGACCCTTAAGAGTCGGAAGGCCTTCACTCGAAATAAGTGATTTTCTCACCGGAAAGATACGTGATTTTACGTGATTGTTATACCCAGTTTGCACGCCGGCTGTTGAGGATTAGTGTAGCACCAAAGAGGAGAGGTATGGGAGAGAAGTTTTCATCTTACATCAGCTTCTCGCCTTGCTGTTCCCACAATGCTGAAGAGTCATGCATGGGTCCCGCTTTCTGCATCAGTTTTCATGTTTGGCAGTCTCAAGTTACGAATTAGTGGGAATAGTTTAAAACGGTTTTCAAATTCTTTGATATTCGTTCTGAAATATATTAGTATGTGTACTAATTTACTATGGAAAGTGTTATGTAATATGTACGTAAGATAAACTGTTATTTTTCAATTTTTTATTACATTAGTAAAGATAATTACTTTTAATATAATATAATTTATCATATATAATTTTTAGTTAAATCGAAAAACATTTCAATTTCTGATTTGTCTTTGAATAGCGTTTTAAAAATTTTCGGTATTGGTCGAGCATTTAGGAGTGGGGCAGAGGTATCTTGGAGAAAATCAAGATAATATAGCCATTTTAATTACAGTAATTTTTTCTCAGTGATGAAAAACTTGATTTTTGGCCGTTTGTAATTGACTATATATATATTTTTTTGTAACACAAAAGTTATTCACAATCTTATTATAAATATTCTCGAACAGAAACAACAATCACGTTATCGATATTTTGCAGTATATAAAACAGTGATGCAAATAATGGATTTATTGACTGAAAAAATGGCTAAGTCCTCGCAACAACATTTTTTCTTGGTATGAAGTCACTTTTTCATCATTCAACTATACTGTATATTTAGTTTCAGCAGACTGTTACTAGTTTATGTACACAGGTGAAATCTCTCATTCAGTTCACTCCTGAAAAAAAGAATTATCATATTAACAATACTGAATCAACGAACGAATTTTTGCTATTGCATTTTTAATTTTCATAGCATAACGTTTAGGACATAAGCCTATGTCATTTATTTCGTTAGTACAGAATATTTTATACTAAGATATGACAGATTAGGCATTCTACTCACATTTCTGTACTGTAGCATACGGGACTTTTGGTGCGCTATCAGAATAGAATTATTTCAAAGCGGACATCTCGCTACGAGTTAACTTGATTTAACCAACGCGAAACAGTCAGAAATGACAAACACTAAACAAGACATATTGCAACTACAAAAATGTAAATAGCAAAATTTTATTGATGTACCTACCTACTTGAATTCTACACTTTGAGACATGCGTTCAAATTAACGATAAATTAAACAAGATGATGTGGTCTATTGGTTTGGGCTCATAAGCCTACCCCAGCGTTATGCCTGAAGGATTATCAGGGGACGGTTTACAAAGTAAATGATGGCCTAACTTAGACTACCACCCATGCCATACCTGGGATTCGAACCCAGGACCTCCCGCACCGCAAACCAGCGGTGCACCAACCGACTGCGGCACGGGAGGTCAGCGATGTGGTCTATAATCGTAGAATTTATCGGGAATTATTTATAGAGAAAGTAACAGCAAGGCACTCTCCAATGATTCATAAATTGATCGAGGATAAAACATTTTGTCTACTCATATTACGCCATAGAGGATTATTAAAAAATAAGTAGCAAATGCAGTGATGTAATCTATCTCAACTTAGACAGTTTTGACAGATCGTAGCAACGTAGCACTCTGGAAACAGACTGACTACTTCACGTTCAGCCAATATGTGCTTTCCTCTGGAATCTGAAAATAAGTTATATGAACTAGAATAATTTACAGTAAGCATATTTTTAATTTAAGATGGCGTTTTTGTGTTTACTGCTGGTGTGTATATTTAACCATAGGCCTAAAAAAAAGCGTTTGAAGTTAGTGATGCCAAGCTACCCAGATATAAACATTATTAAAGTTACTTTATGCCACTGACGCTATTAAACGATTTTTAAGATCGGTTTTAGAGCACTGTTTCGTTCCCGGATAACGACTCAGTGCAGTGCAGTTCCACATTATAAAGTCTAATAATGACTTATAACATACACAAAGCAAGTTCAAGGAATTGTGATTGAGTGTGTTTTAATACCGGCGATGTTTTGCTGCAGTCCTTTGACTTTTGTACATACTGTATGTATTTATTTCGTTTTTCCAGTGGCCTAGTTAAAGGTAGCCTACCCGTACGATTCTTATTTTCAGCAAACAGCCAAGTAATTTATTAATAATATACGTGGCACATTTCATGAATTTTTTTGACACTCAATGATGGTACCATGCATTTCTGTTCAGCCTTTTGTTTGACACGAGGAGCAGGAATGTGGAACTGTGTATATTCAATAGTCTTGCTTCATCTAGAATGCGAAAGCAAAAATTACTAAATCTGGGTCAAATGTTTTTTAACTACATCTGATAATAAAACGAGATAAAAGTTTTTTCATTAAGCTAGGTATTGAAATGTTAGTATTCTGGTGCAGTTACGTTATGTTCAGTACAGCCGTTCAAATTTGGCGAGCGAAAAACTATTAAGTGATTTAGCATTACCTATATGACAATTCTTACGCTGCTAAACTCAGGAAAATTTCACCTCAATATGATTTTACGAAACTTGTTGTGAAAAAAATAAATTCATTTGAGAGTATTCTGTAAAAACTGAGAAATAATCGAAATGTTATACCAGCGACGGCGATGTGTTTATAATGGGCGAAAAAAAACCTTGACGGAGTATTTCAATGAGTTGCAACTGAAGTTATACACACTAACGATATCTTAACAAAATTTCACAGAATTTGTAAATATTTTCAAATCTGACGCGGAACACACTAAATTGGACACGCGGACACGAGCAACATGGCTGAACATTCGTTTCCGTTGCACGGAGATGAAGATAAACAGTTGAATTTGTGATAAATTCCAATGTGTACGTGAGCAATTTCCAAAATAATACGACACTGCAACATGGTATAACGTAATATAATATTACGTTTATTCCAAAATAATACATTATTTTTTATTTACACTATGCGTATTTTTTCCTTGCTGATAGCAGACAACTTTTGATTTTAAAATGCTACAATTACTTGACTTGAAAATTAGCCGATGTTTTCTTATTTAAAGTGGGATGCCATTCTGATGTGGTTTGGAGAAATACATTGTTAATAGTTGCTCTCAAATACTGGAAACAATATATTAGATAAACTGCACGTTCGTAAACAACACTACAGCAAACCAGTTACTTTCTGTAGCTATTTAAAAGCAATAACAGACCATTTTCGTGAGACGATGTATACTCTATTCGTAGTGATTTCAATCTATTTTTGGATTTTAAAATAAATGTCCAATTAATAAAAAATGAAACATATTTAATTATTTGTGAAATACTGCGTTTCATATTAAAATTCTTGTCGAAACTGTATCAGACATCATGTGCGTACAAGAAGTGTTCAAACGTATTTTAGAACAGTGAGGAAATATGAACATCTTAGCGAATGGATGCCTCCTCAGCTTCGTTGCCAGGAGCCATCAGACCGCAAGGTTTCTAGTTCGAATCTCGGTCTGGCCACTGACGGTGTGTGTGTGTGTGTGTGTGTGTCGTTCGCAGGTGTTAATTTAGATTAGTGTGAAAGACTGAATTTCAATATTTCAGCTAGTATTATGTTTAAAAATTACACACCCTTTCCCAGTAGTTTAAATCATGTTATCGCGAACTGAGCGAACCTAGCCGAAACACATTTCTGTGTGTGGTAATAGAACTTATATTCTTTAGAAATTATAAATTATAATAAAAGTATTTTCATTCTTTTAATGAAGTAAACTATATCAGTTTTCCCCAGGGGTAAAGAATGCGTCCGAGGATTGAAAATTAGAATCGACGAAAACAGTACCTGTTGTAAGTTTTGGCACATGTATTATAAGTCATAAAAATACACCGAACTATAAGACTAAACGTAGTGTTACCTTTTCCTCTTGTAGTATTCTTGCAAATGTTTCAACTGCCTTTTCTTCGGCTGAGAACTACACTTCCAACTTCCCTTCGTAGTATGTTTAGTGGCTCGATTTTTTTATATTTATTTATTATCATTACAGTGGCAACACTTGAAAAGAGGCGATCATAATGATTTCCACGTCTGAACTGCAAATGCTCTTCACAGGCTTCTGTGCCAAACTGTCACGCGAGACAAGAAGTTCCAGACAACGTCAAATACTCTGCAGTTCAAAACACGCCTATGTCCAAAATGTACTTCGCAGTGTTATACATTAAAATAGAGTTTGTTAATTAATTAAAAAGTATTTACTTTAAGCCAACGTTGAATGCAGTATTCAATCACAAATAAAATTATTTACCCAGCTATATAAAAAATTTACTAGTTTTGATGGAAAACACACTTTTTTTTCCGCATAACATGTCTGTACAGAAAAAAACTGCGTTTTTTAAGTGGCAAAAATTAATATTTAAAATTATAATTTAGACTTTCTAAAAATACAATGCTGAAGGTTTTAAGTTCGTTTTGTGTGTCCAGAAAACTGCGTTTCAAAAGAGCGTATAATTACGTAGCAATTTGCTAGTAAAAATTAACAGTGGTGGTAAATGGAGGCAAAATTGAAACATTTTTTGGGAAATCGTTGTTTGCGCGTATTCGAGTATCTCGGTTAATATATGTTCTGTAGGCACGAGCCTTTGCTATAAAAGCTATAAAACTATTATCTATGACTCTAAGTTTTTACTTTTAACATATTAAGTACATTCATGGAGAAAAAAATTCGTGAAAATGGTCAAATATCGCATTTTTGAAGCTTTCGTATGCAGTTTCCTTAAGCGGCAAGATAAAAGTACGAACATACAGACATAGTTTAATCTGTGAGCTTTCATTGCGTGTGGTAAAATCCAACTGTTACAGATCTGATTTGCAATGTACGGGACCACGACGGAAACACTGCGCGCCTTGCGCGTAGGAGCGACAAGGCGCTAGGCGTGCGTGTTCGCGTCGCCCCTACGGCTCCCTCGCTTCTTGACCTTGGCCGCACACTCCTCTTAAGAGCCGCTCAGATCCCTTCACTTCACTTCTGTAGCGGTGTCGACCTTGAGCTGCTCCGCTGCCATGTCATCTCCGTCAGACCGCCTATTCCAGTAACGACGTTATTGTTGATGTCATGTAGGCAATTACGCGCCTTCCATTTATCAGAAACTTGTCATCCCTGCGACCGCGGTGACTCTCATTTGTCTTCCACGGTCAGCGATCTAGAGAGAGAAAAAAAATCACAGCGACGAAGGAAATCAATGAGCCGACTGGATTGCTCGGTCGCGGCGCACAAAATGCGGTCATGGACGGGAGACGAAAAAATACGGCTCACATGATGATTAAAAATGTCGTGTATATATTGCGTCTCTTCACGATGTCCAGAAGAATTATCTCGTCCCGGGCAATATTTCATGTTGATTGTTTATTTCAAATCTTTTTACCCCGCGAATTACGCTGCTAAAAAAAACATTAATATCTGCTTTAATGTCAGGCTAATAAATACCGTTTTGAAATACTGCACTGTCCGAAACGTCATTTCAGCTACTAATGAAAAATTATATATGACATAGACATCTGCTGGACAAAAAAAAAAAACATTAAAATTTCCCTTTTATAAAATACGCTCTAACACATACAGTTTACTTTTTCATGTTTTGCAACGGAGAAGATTTTTTATTTAAAAAGTATTCATGAATTTTTCTGACATGCCACCCAATATACCTGTGAAAATCATTTCTCTTGGTTTACTGTGCCAGCATATACCAATTGTAAAATGTTTGTGACGACACCAGTAAATATTTCTAACCAGGGAAATCGGCTGTCTTTAGTGGTACCTTTAGACCTTGTGGAGTAACATGTGATGGGCGAACGAGTATAGTTGAAATTAAATGTTAGGTTTTAGACACAAACATATATTATATTGTAAATTAAATTATATTGTTTTCAGTAAAAAACTGTTTAATATTGACTTCAAAATTATTGTCTGTTTTTCATTTATGAACTGTTAAAAAAAGTTCCTTCATTTTACCCAAAAAGTGACGGTAAAAATTTATCCAGAAGTGTCCGTAAACTCTCCGCAAAATTACGTACACAATGATTTTCAAAAACGGACTTTCCATAAATTTCACGGAACCTCTCCGTTAGTTTCCAAGTTAGTTTTCTGTAATTACCATTTAAAAAGCGAAAGATATAGTGAAAATGTCTTTAATTTTCGTTATGTGGGTGTTCTACCGTCTATAAAATATATTTAAAAAGTTAAAATATTTTACACTTAGTGAAGTTTGAACCCGAATCAAAAAAATTACCAGCCCACGTCTCTAACCATCCACATACAACTCTCGCTTGAAAAATGGCGGTATAACTTTTTGTTTATAATAGAAAGACAAAAGCAGAAATTCAGTTTACATTAAATTCAGTGCATTTTTAGTGTTGCCAGATATTACAGACGCCTGATGTTATTTTTGTAATGTTTGAAAGAAAAAGGTCATAGTCGCGTGGATAACCTTAATTGACGCAGAAAAGACAATTTTCTTGTTACAGTGGCGAAGAAAGCTTCGTGTAAAATCGGTAATGTTCGTCCCCGTAACTCGAAGCCAAAAGGAATATGGAAAATTTCCGTATTTTCTGTTTACGGACTTAACTCCGTTTTTCGTCATTACGGATTGCCTTTCCGTATATATACTCTACATTTCCGTAAAAAATATTCCGTAAATATACGGAAATTTTTTAAAGTGTGGCATATCATATTATCGAAAGCGAAAGTAATTTTGTTGCTACCCCATGATATGTTTGAAGACCAGGAAACTATTTATTTCCAGTATGGTCAAGATGAACTTATTCATTGCATATTTGTTGCACTTATTCGCAGGCCCAGAAGCACTAGTATAAAAATTCAAACGCGAGTCGATTCGGTTTACACAGTTTAAACTCGCCTGGTGGAAATATCTCAAGAAAAAAATATTAATTTTTACTATAAATCGGAAATTTTCATACATTTATTTTATTAGAAAAATTTTCCTACAAAGCAGATTTTGCAAATGAATAATAGGGTATTTCATTTTCGTTTAAGAACTCTGAAACAATAATTATTAAAATAATGCCTTACGTTTAAAATTAGTTTGTGGGATTATGTCGTTAAGTGTAAACGAACACGATATGCCTTAATTTCGTGCACAAAAATAAAGATTATTATTATTTTCATTATCTCGATGTAAAACCTCGTGACGTTATGTCATAATTCACGGTCCTTTCTCTACTAGGGCCGAAGATGACTGGAAGAATCTGCGGTCACCAGTGATATTCTCGCTGCATTTTGTAACCGCGTTATTCGCAAACGGGTTGTCTGGACGGGTGGAGTTCGTTCCTAACGAATGAAACGACGAGTGTACACTTGAATGTACCATGTTCCAGAAGTAATCGTCGATAGGTGGTAGTGTTATAAGTCAGTGTCCCGTGTCGGGGTGTACGTCATGCGCTGCCCACCCCTCGGTCCTTACAAGTGTACAACTTAATGTTCCAGTAGTAATCGTCGATAGGTTGTATTGTTATAAGTCAGTGTCCCGTGTCGGGGTGTACGTCATGCGCTGCCCACCCCTCGGTCCTTACAAGTGTACACCTTAATGTTCCAGTAGTAATCGACGATAGGTGGTAGTGTTATAAGTCAGTGTCCCGTGTCGGGGTGTACGTCATGCCTGCCCACCCCTCGGTCCTTACAAGTGTACACCTTAATGTTCCAGTAGTAATCGTCGATATGTGGTAGTGTTATAAGTCAGTGTCCCGTGTCGGGGTGTACTTCATGCGCTGCCCCACACCTCGGTCCTTACAAGTGTACAACTTAATGTTCCAGTAGTAATCGTCGATATGTGGTAGTGTTATAAGTCAGTGTCCCGTGTCGGGGTGTACGTCATGCGCTGCCCACATCTCGGTCCTTACAAGTGTACAACTTAATGTTCCAGTAGTAATCGTCGATATGTGGTAGTGTTATAAGTCAGTGTCCCGTGTCGGGGTGTACGTCATGCGCTGCCCACCCCTCGGTCCTTGCAAGTGTACACCTTAATGTTCCAGTAGTAATCGTCGATATGTGGTAGTGTTATAAGTCAGTGTCCCGTGTCGGGGTGTACGTCATGCGCTGCCCACCCCTAGGTCCTTACAAGAGTACACCTTAATGTTCCAGTAGTAATCGTCGATAGGTTGTATTGTTATAAGTCAGTGTCCCGTGTCGGGGTGTACGTCATGCGCTGCCCACCCCTCGGTCCTTACAAGTGTACAACTTAATGATCCAGTAGTAATCGTCGATATGTGGTAGTGTTATAAGTCAGTGTCCCGTGTCGGGGTGTACTTCATGCGCTGCCCACCCCTCGGTCCTTGCAAGAGTACACCTTAATGTTCCAGTAGTAATCGTCGATATGTGGTAGTGTTATAAGTCAGTGTCCCGTGTCGGGGTGTACGCCGTGCACTGCCAACCCCTCGGTCCTTACAAGTGTACAACTTAATGTTCCCGTAGTAATCGTCTATAATAGTAGTGTTATAAGTCAGTGTCCCGTGTCGGGGTGTACGTCATGCGCTGCCCACCCCTCGGTCCTTACAAGTGTACTACTTAATGTTCCAGTAGTAATCGTCGATAGTGGTAGTGTTATAAGTCAGTGTCCCGTGTCGAGGTGTACGTCATGCGCTGCCCACCCCTCGGTCCTTACAAGTGTACACCTTAATGTTCCAGTAGTAATCGTCGATATGTGGTAGAGTTATAAGTCAGGGTCATGTGTCGGGGTGTACGCCGTGCACTGCCCACCCTCGGTCCTTACAAGTGTACAACTTAATGTTCCCGTAGTAATCGTCTATATATAGTAGTGTTATAAGTCAGTGTCCCGTGTCGGGGTGTACGAAATGCACTGCCCACCCCTCGGTCCTTACAAGTGTACACCTTAATGTTCCTGTAGTAATCGTCGATAGGTGGTAGTGTTATAAGTCAGTGTCCCGTGTCGGGGTGTACGCCATGCACTGCCCACCCCTCGATCCTTACAAGTGTACACCTTAATGTTCCAGTAGTAATCGTCGATATGTGGTAGAGTTATAAGTCAGTGTCATGTGTCGGGGTGTACGTCATGCGCTGCCCACACCTCGGTCCTTACAAGTGTACAACTTAATTGTTCCAGTATTTAATCGTCATATTAGTAGTGTTATAAGTCAGTGTCCCGTGTCGGGGTGTACGTCATGCGCTGCCCACCCCTCGGTCCTTACAAGTGTACAACTTAATGTTCCAGTAGTAATCGTCGATAGGTGGTAGTGTTATAAGTCAGTGTCCCGTGTCGGGGTGCACGTTGTCCGCTGCCCACCCCTCGGTCCTTACAAGTGTACAACTTAATGTTCCAGTAGTAATCGTCGATATGTGGTAGTGTTATAAGTCAGTGTCCCGTGTCGAGGTGTACGTCATGCGCTGCCCACCCCTCGGTCCTTACAAGAGTACACCTTAATGTTCCAGTAGTAATCGTCTATATATAGAAGTGTTATAAGTCAGTGTCCCGTGTCGGGGTGTACGTCATGCGCTGCCCACCCCTCGGTCCTTACAAGAGTACACCTTAATGTTTCAGTAGTAATCGTCGACAGGTGGTAGTGTTATAAGTCAGTGTCACGTGTCGAGGTGTACGTCATGCGCTGCCCACCCCTCGGTCCTTACAAGAGTACACCTTAATGTTCCAGTAGTAATCGTCGATATGTGGTAGTGTTATAAGTCAGTGTCCCGTGTCGGGGTGTACGTCATGCGCTGCCCACCCCTCGGTCCTTACAAGTGTACACATTAATGTTCCAGTAGTAATCGTCGATAGGTGGTAGTGTTATAAGTCAGTGTCCCGTGTCGGGGTGTACGTCATGCGCTGCCCACCCCTCGGTCCTTACAAGTGTACAACTTAATGTTCCAGTAGTAATCGTCGATATGTGGTAGTGTTATATGTCAGTGTCACGTGTCGAGGTGCACGTTTTCCGCTGCCCACCCCTCCGTCCTTACAAGTGTACACCTTAATGTTCCAGTAGTAATCGTCGATAGGTGGTAGTGTTATAAGTCAGTGTCCGGTGTCGGGGTGTACGCCGTGCGCTGCCCACCCCTCGGTCCTTACAAGTGTACACCTTAATGTTCCAGTAGTAATCGTCGATAGGTGGTAGTGTTATAAGTCAGTGTCCCGTGTCGGGGTGTACGTCATGCGCTGCCCACCCCTAGGTCCTTACAAGTGTACACCTTAATGTTCCAGTAGTAATCGTCGATAGGTGGTAGTGTTATAAGTCAGTGTCCCGTGTCGGGGTGTACGCCGTGCGCTGCCCACCCCTCGATCCTTACAAGTGTACACCTTAATGTTCCAGTAGTAATCGTCGATAGGTGGTAGTGTTATAAGTCAGTGTCCCGTGTCGGGGTGTACGCCGTGCGCTGCCCACCCCTCGGTCCTTACAAGTGTACACCTTAATGTTCCAGTAGTAATCGTCGATATGTGGTAGTGTTATATGTCAGTGTCACGTGTCGAGGTGCACGTTTTCCGCTGCCCACCCCTCCGTCCTTACAAGTGTACACCTTAATGTTCCAGTAGTAATCGTCGATAGGTGGTAGTGTTATAAGTCAGTGTCCCGTGTCGGGGTGTACGCCGTGCGCTGCCCACCCCTCGGTCCTTACAAGTGTACACCTTAATGTTCCAGTAGTAATCGTCGATAGGTGGTAGTGTTATAAGTCAGTGTCCCGTGTCGGGGTGTACGCCATGCGCTGCCCACCCCTCGGTCCTTACAAGTGTACAACTTAATGTTCCAGTAGTAATCGTCGATATGTGGTAGTGTTATATGTCAGTGTCACGTGTCGAGGTGCACGTTTTCCGCTGCCCACCCCTCCGTCCTTACAAGTGTACACCTTAATGTTCCAGTAGTAATCGTCGATAGGTGGTAGTGTTATAAGTCAGTGTCCCGTGTCGGGGTGTACGCCGTGCGCTGCCCACCCCTCGGTCCTTACAAGTGTACACCTTAATGTTCCAGTAGTAATCGTCGATATGTGGTAGTGTTATATGTCAGTGTCACGTGTCGAGGTGCACGTTTTCCGCTGCCCACCCCTCCGTCCTTACAAGTGTACACCTTAATGTTCCAGTAGTAATCGTCGATAGGTGGTAGTGTTATAAGTCAGTGTCCCGTGTCGGGGTGTACGCCGTGCGCTGCCCACCCCTCGGTCCTTACAAGTGTACACCTTAATGTTCCAGTAGTAATCGTCGATAGGTGGTAGTGTTATAAGTCAGTGTCCCGTGTCGGGGTGTACGCCATGCGCTGCCCACCCCTCGGTCCTTACAAGTGTACAACTTAATGTTCCAGTAGTAATCGTCGATATGTGGTAGTGTTATATGTCAGTGTCACGTGTCGAGGTGCACGTTTTCCGCTGCCCACCCCTCCGTCCTTACAAGTGTACACCTTAATGTTCCAGTAGTAATCGTCGATAGGTGGTAGTGTTATAAGTCAGTGTCCCGTGTCGGGGTGTACGCCGTGCGCTGCCCACCCCTCGGTCCTTACAAGTGTACACCTTAATGTTCCAGTAGTAATCGTCGATAGGTGGTAGTGTTATAAGTCAGTGTCCCGTGTCGGGGTGTACGCCGTGCACTGCCCACCCCTCGGTCCTTACAAGTGTACAACTTAATGATCCAGTAGTAATCGTCGATATGTGGTAGTGTTATAAGTCAGTGTCCCGTGTCGGGGTGTACGCCGTCCGCTGCCCACCACTCGATCCTTACAAGAGTATCACTTAATGTTCCAGTAGTAATCGTCGATAGGTGGTAGTGTTATAAGTCAGTGTCACGTGTCGGGGTTCACGTCATGTGGTGCCCCTCACGTTAAATAGTTTTTTATGTGTTCATCGACTTTGTCAGTAAAACCAGTTCATCAAATGTTCATAACGTTTTGTGCCCCTATGTAAGAATTGTTTGAATATTTTACTGAGTATTTTGTTATTGTTTATATTGTGTGTTGAATGTGTACTGTATAATAGGTTAAGGGTAAACGCCTCTGTATATTGTTTGTGGGGAAAAAAAGTATCGCTACATCTGAAATTAATACGCTATGGTACGCTATCCCGTGTGTCAAGTATGACCGTTATTAACAATGATTATGTTTGGCATTACGCTGAGAGTAAACGGATGAAGCACTCTAAATTCGAAAAAAAAAAAAAAATTCAATTAGCGATAATATGTGAGCCATTTATCGGCACTAAAGGCTTTTAAAGTGTTCTACATGTTTATGGAAACAAATAAAGGAAAATGAAAAAAATATATATACAATTTCATATAACTGTTTTTGTTAACGGTTTTTGAGCAAATATTTAAACCAGAATAGTGCATTCTCTTCGGTCTCTTTCTCACGCTGTATATTTCCACGTGTTTTTGCGGTACCAGGCTATTAGGTGAATACCTGCATTAAAGTGGCAAATATTCTGATAAACATATTTATTGACCGGAAACGGTTTTTTAAGATTTCGATTTTGTTTCGTTTTTGTATATTAGCTTCCGACAGATCGCGGAGTTCAATTAAAGTACTTGGCGCTAACGTATTTTCCACTGCAATATTAAAACCCCTAAATCTTAGAATCGGGGCTCTTTATACTTGATTTATATAACACCGCTTACGTTCACAATATCAGTAATACGCAACAGAGCAGCTAGTGTAATTAATTATCTATCGATATCACATTCATAGTGTCATGCTTCGATGCCCTCTACTTATATAATGCATTCACGGTTACTTCAGCCATTTATGAAGCCGTGCTAATGTTCTACTTCCAGGATATTCCTCCGCCTCGTGCAAACTGACCTTAGCAAGTCTGGAGAATTACACCAGAGGGACAACGTACCACATTCGTCCGCACTCAGCTGTCATGATATTTTGTATAAGAACTGTCTTACTAGATGTCACGAACATACCTATTTTCTCACTGTTTTTTTATACAAATTATTTATCAATGAAGCATTATAAGTCACAGATAAGATATTGATAACATTTCAATTCAACAGGGAAAAGAGTAACTTTTATGAACACAAGTATAAAACGCTTGTGATACAGGGCGAAATTCACCAATCTGGTAAAGTATTTGCTGAAAAAGTTAGTAAAAACAATTATGTAAGATTGTAGATTTTTTACTTTATGTTATTGGTTTCCGTAAAGTTGTAGAATAATATTAACGTGTTTAGGGTCGCTCCACGTTTCGTGAGCAAGCTGGTGGAGACTGCTGGACAAGCAGGTTAGTCAATCATGGTCTGGCAGGACACACGAGAGTCTGATTCCACGAGGCGGGATTTCCATAGACGAGCGCAAAGTATACAAGGGTCATAACACAGCTCCGTGGCTAGAAGCCTAGGTAGAGCAGGACGCACGTACAAACAGTGAACAAGGAGTCGCGTAGCCAAGTAAACACCAACTTTCAGAACACAAGTGCACTTTCTCTGTCTCACTTGGCGAGCCAAGGAAATTTCTAATCAGCTCGCCCTCGAGAAGGCAACAAACATTTCCGAACAGCGGCAATACATCTGAACTGCAGTAGAACGAAAATGTTCGTAATAGTATGTTTATGTCGTCCAAAGTGACTCGATCGAGACTTATTTCGTAAGAAGATGCAGCAAAGAATAATAACTAATAAAAGTTTCTGTTATTAAATTTTTCTCGAAGATATAAGTGTCTCGAGTACATTTACTACTGTGTGCGTCATTTTACGCCGTACTTAACTTCTAAAGTAGCACAATACAACCGATGTACTCAACCACGTGTTATACACACTCCTAAAAATATACAGCATTTTTATATATATAGGTGGAACATAAGGTAAGAGCAAGATAAAATAATTCGCAGTGCAAATAAATGATTATGTGTTTCTGAACGCGATCGACTGTGTCATGAACCTTGGTGTCTTTATTTCACGTACATGTGTGTAACTACGGGTAACTTCAGGTCAGTGCGTTGTGAGGCGGTTGCCATTCATCACAGGCACCATATCACCTCCCCCCCTCCCCCCACCATTGCAACATCCGCCGATTTTCTGCGGAATACAGAAAGGAAGGGGGAAGCGATGGGAATCAGTAACACCACATCATAAAATCTCAACGCATCGGAAAAAATTTGACGTCTACACTTCCAGAAAAGCTAGGGCGTATTTACAAATGAAAAAAATATATATATATTATTTTTATTTCTGAATATAATGTGTGCTCTGAAATTCCCCTTGAAAATTTCTAGGACTTGTAGAGGGGACTGAGTAGACGATATTTTGAATAGGAACACATGTCCGGAAACATACCGTTAGCGGGCTACAATAATTTCAAATCAAGTGTATCACTCGTCCACTTCCACTGAGGGAAATAGAATATTTCTTGTGGGGTCGTATGAAGAGTAAGGGACTCCTGTAGATACAGAGGAATATCTGCTGGCACGAGTTATGGTCGCTGCACAACATATTGACGGAACACCATGTGTGATGGAGCGAGTGTAGAGGAACATGATTCCTTTACCTCGTACGCCCTTCCAACGCTTGGGTGCCTTCGGAGCAACATCGCCTGGTGCCGACATCCTGTCGACGGAAACAAGTTCCTATCTTCGTTCAGCTAAATTTATAGCCCAAGGTCAAGTTGTATGTGGGAAAAGCTAAGTCCCGATCTCACCGTGAAGACCAGCAGAGTCCTGATCATACCTGAAGAATCCTTGCCAAGCTGAAGTAGGCGCAGCTGCGTCTCACGCTGCAGACCGAGTCTCTGAGAACTCGGCGAGACGATCTCCACGTCCCCAGCTCACCATGCCCTCCCACGAACTCCGCTCCTGTCCTCCAGAGCAACTGGAAACCCACGACATCACCAATAACCAATCACAGGCTTTGCATAATGACGTAATACGTATCCAATGCAGACACGACGTGTATTTGGTGCGTAAGCGATACGCCTCGAGGCTCGGCCTAACACGCCATGTTGAATTATTGGTTCTAGCTTATTTCAGTTGTATACCGACACATATTACGGAACTGCTACTATACAATCATGACAATATACATTACTCTGAAGTACAAACATAAATTCTGAAAATGCGTTGTCATGCCGTATTTTTTTGAGAATTATGAACAGATTGTCATTTTACAATCACCATATCTGGATGAAGTTTGACGACTAAATTTGAAGAGGATTGTCTATTGTGATAATTTTACAGTAACAAATATTTAGTTATTTCACTGAAAAGGAAGTAATGACATATAAATGGAAAATTCAACATGGCGGGTGAGGCCGAGCCTTAACAGCTTTGGACTGCGAACTTCCATATGAATTTGCAAACCCAAGGTTGTCGTGAACCAGTCAACTATTTTCCGTATTGGCTAATGGAGATGTCGCTGCTCTATCCAGAAAATAGAAGATAAAATAAAACTTTAAATGATATCCTTGAATGTGAAGCTAAGTGTTATCTAGAAGACGTCAAATGCTTGAATACCTAAGGAATTCTGTCTTCAGTGCTGGAGGACATCAGTATAGTCACCCGAGAATTTCAAACGGAATCTAGAAAGTGAGGATCAAGAAGCGCAAAGAAAAACTTGGCGGAGTTGTTGGCTGTTACGTTCAAGAATACTGGAGAATAGGAATGTGATGAAGACTCAAAGTTTAAGAAGAAGTTTTAACAACGGCCCACTGCTCCATGTCGGCCGAATGCGGAATGTGAGGTAGCGCTTGCCCTACTTATTTCACACGCCACGAAGTGACATTTGCATTTAGAGGAAATTAAGTAGCTTTTCCGTGGATCTTTGTATACAATCAAAGAAATTGTTCACAAAAATACGACACCATTGTTTACGTATGTTGTCTATTTCATATAAGTGGGGTAAATCTGACAGACAATGTGACCAACCTACACAATATGTAAACAGTAAATGCTCTAGTTTGTAAAGTACTCTATCAGCTGATGAATTGCTACGGTATGCATGTTGTTGGCGATTTTGACGATAGTTTTAAAAGAAAATAGTACTCAGAACTGAAAGTTGAAATTTAAAAATTTAGTTATAATTACAACAATTATGGTTTGGATTATGTTTTTAAAGACATTATTTTTTTTGCTTTTAGGGAATTGATTTTAAAAACGTATTTAGCAATTATGAAATAGCATGTTAACACTTAGGAACAGTAAACGTTTCCAGCTAATTGCTAGCCCAGCTAGGTGAACACTATTGTGCATGTGATTTATCTTCTAATCGTGTTTATACGTGTACCTTGTTGGTGTTTTCGGAATTGTTTATCGGTAGTTAATTATTTTGTTTACTTTCTTTCTTTCAGCACAGTTGGTTATAGGCACTGATGTAGCGCGGTTTCTTCAGCGAGATGTAATATTAATCGATCCGCAACCGAGATGCGAAAATCCGGGAGCGTCCCCTCCGGAGAAAAAAAGCCCGGTTAACCTTCGTGGGAGGCGAGCAGGCTAACCACCACATTACCGCGGCCGCTGAAATACATGGTGAAACTCACAACGGTCGTATAGTTGCATTCCTACATTTGCAGTTTGGTACGTGTTAACTCTCCCGTACTTTACAGTCGTTAAAAACATCCATTACAATACAGAAAGTTTACTATTTTATACTAGAAGCTGGAATGTAGCATGTTGTGAAGGGTACAAACTTAACCTGACCTACCTTGGAGTTATCTCTATAATCCATTCATTGTTACTTCCAGCTTTTCTGAAGTTCTGTTGAAGTAGAACTTTCAGTCTCTGCCTCATGTAAACAAAGTGTGGCCCATTCTGGGAAATTACACCAAAGAGAGAACGCACCATATTTGAGTGCACCCAATTTAATATTCTGCATGAGAACTATTGATTATTACGTATTAACCTAACACCTATTTTCTATCTGATTTAATTCATATTATGAATTATAAACGAAATATTGTAATGTTCAGATAAATAAGGCTATAAGCAAAATATCAGTTCAACTGGAAATAAGGTATTTTCGTTTTAGTAAAAGCATAAAACGCTTATTAATACGTGACATATTTAGTAAACAACCAGACCTTTCATACATTAAGCGATTTTTCAAATGTCTTATTCTAAAAGTGAGAATATACCGCGAATAGGCTGTATACGGCATCCTGTCAGCCAAGGGTAACTAAATTCTAAAAATAAAAGAATCGTCCACAATATAAGTTCATCCACGTCAGCTACTAGGCTGCGATTCCTAGTGTTACTCGCTGGCGCAATAATGGAAAGACGATTTCGGATTGAAACGCCTGCTACCTTCACTGCTATCAGACTATCCGAGGGCTTTCTTTCGTCTCTGGAAAGCCCACTGTCGACTGGACGTTGACCCATTCACAGCACCCAGTGTACACATTTGTATAGGCTGTTCACGGTCAAGTGAGCACTTCTCAAAGTCCCGCTCAAGATCTACTAGAATGCACATTGTGTATTCTTCCGACATATGTACAGTACAATTAACATTTCCATGGGCCTCATCACTTTATTCGTGCGTCGATGCAGTGAAACTGTTAATTATTGGAAAAGTAAATATTTTACAAATATTGTCATATTCGCCCAGTAAAGTTGGTAACGACTGATGGAAAGTAGCTCTATATCTTCACGTCGAATAAAAATTGTTAGATAACAATTTGTGATAACTTAAAATTGTTTATTTCCTTTCTGTTTTGCATCGAAGTGTAAAAATGAGCAGATTAGTAAAGTATTTAATTTCCTAATAATATAATAGATTCATTTGACCGACGCGACGTATAAATAAAGTGATAAGGCCTATAGCAATGCTAATTTTACATCAAACGGAATAATACACGACGTGTATACAAGTAGAACATAAGCAGGGCTTTAAAAAGTGTTCATTTTACCGTTAACAGCCTATACGTGAAACGCCAATCAGCGCCTGGTATCCTACGTGCCAGCTGGCAATCCAGACAATAGGCAACACGCAGAAGTCAAGAACCGTTCCCAAATCCTTGCGCAGCCAATGAGAGCACGCGGGCGCCCCCGTCAAAGAAAAAGCCGCTCCATATCCTCCCTGTGCGTTTATCTACCCTGTTTTGTTTTCCAGAAACATGGCAGAATGCCACGACGAGGTGAGCTTGTAACTATACGGAAATTCACACGAGGAAAAAACTAATTCGGATAATGTGGTCTTTGGCATGTGAGGCCAGGCGGCGCCCTAGTGGTCGCTAATTATTACGTCAACGAGCGCTTCACGAGAATCGATTACTTCGGCGATAGTCCGATACCCCTCCCGTGCTCCTGGCTGCCCCCTCTCCTACCGTATCCCTTCTCCTCCGGCGCCATTTTCTTTCAGGCGTTTGAAAATGTTATAAATAGTCTTGCTCAGCCTTCATCCTCCTTTTTAGACTTTATAACTTGGTAGTGTTCACTTGGTAAGGCCGGCACGAACATAGTCTTTCTGAGGGCACCTTGGGTTTACGACTATTTTGTCTTAACGATTACTAGCTTTTCAAAAACATGGGTATTCACGCTGCAGCGTGACCCCGCGAAAAGAGAGTCGTGGCGCCAATGATTTCCACTGTGTATGCTGCGCGAAGACATTCGCAAATATTCGATGGTTGCAGGGCTCGCTTTTCTAAACTTCGTCAATCTAGAGGCACGTGGGAAGCCTCTGTAGCATGTACAGTAGTGTGTCCTCTTTCCCCATTTGACTTAGACAATGAATGGAAGTTTTAAGGTAGAGTGTTATCGTGTCATCACGACTTGCACCTGTGCACGCTGGCAGCAAAGTTAATAATTGGCAGAGACATGCGGAATTCGCGTTATTATTTGGCATAAGTTTGAACTTCAATGCAATGTCTATACCGGAGTCAGCGTTGTTTATCCATTGGCCGCAGCATAGATGTGAAACCACGCCCTTTCTGTCTGCACTTCATGTGATTGGGGCACACAATTAAGAAGGGCTAATTTATTGGCACAGGGTTACCCAGGGCGTGTCAAATGAAGTATGGTTCAATTAAAAACGCGTTGCAGAAGTTAAAGTGTTTTTGAAGTTTAACGTGTCCTCAAATAATAAAGCGAATTTTGCAGGTCTCTAATAATTGGTTACAGCAATGCCGTTTTGAATGTCCATGCCATCGGCTAGGAATATTAGGAAATGTACACATATTTTATGGGAGCCGATGTAGGAAAAGCAATGTCTGAGTGTACTTGCCCTCCCTTTAAACAGTGCATATTTAATTAATGCTAGCCGGTGATCGGGAAAGAATATGCTTCAGATGTTTTATAAATGTTTTTATGCTCCCCTTTTAAAGATCTCAGCAACTTTTCAAGTGGTTTACAAATTCGCATTTTGAAGTGCCTTGTTTTTAATGAACTAAGAAAGTTCCTGCGTGGGTAACAAGAAGTCAGCATTGGTAGCAGTTGGTAACCAGTGGTAACGCTGATGTCGAAAATATTGTGTCATTCCAAGGCTGCGAAAGTACGTAAGGCCATAGAAAAGTAATATTTACGTCGCCCAGTGTACAAAGTTTGCTGTTGTTGCAGCTTTTCATTGTGAAATTTTGGAACTTGGTCAGTCATGGCAGAAAATGTTGACTAGTGGTAACGCGGATGTCTACACTATTGTCTTTTTATGTCTCTAAAATATTATAGTTTATAGAAAAGTGCTTTTTACAAGTTACCCAGCATATAAAGTTTTGCACTTGTGACTGTAAAATATTGTTTGGTAACAACGAGTATTAAACTAAAGAGCAGGCTAGCGCTCGATTATGACCCAGCCTTTGTACAGTGTACATGGGCAGCAGGTTATTTTGCCAGTAAAATAAGAACGAGGTTTACACTTATATTTGAGTTGCTGAGACCTTAAATAGTTGGGATATCGGGGCGTTGAATGTCCATAAAATTTTAGTTAATATTGAAGAATCAATTTTATTAAATATATATTGTATTACTAGTACCTGAGTATGGAATTCACCATAATAATTGAGATTTTAAATGGAATTACAAAACCTTTGAGATCAATGCTTTGTACCAATCGAATATAATGTATAAAACAGGCCCTGATGGTTTATTTTGGAAAGCCAGCATTTTAGTACACGAGTAGGCTGGTATATATAATTAAATTTGGGCTGGATTATTTAGAGATGTAGCAGTCTATAATATTTTAAGGCATAGTAATTGTAATATTTTTATGTGTAATATTTTGCTTTTTGATATTGTTCTTTGAGTAAAGTGGTGTTTTGAGAGTTTTTACTCATATTGTACTTTCATGCCTAGTGGTCTTCAGACAATTGTGAAAGTAAAATGTTGAAGTGATAGTGATGTGCTAATCCATTCATACCTTGTACCCTTAGGTACAGTACAGGCAAATTGAAAGCGGCCACATACAGTGACTCTTAAAATCATGTATGCGACTGTTACCACTTCCTACATGTCAAATGTTTGTTCCTTGGTAGACTTTCTATCTCATATGAACCCACGACATTTTTTTTTCGTTCAAGAATTGGCAGCAGTGTTATTTATAAAGCTTTTTATAAAAACATAAAAACTGTATGGTTTTTTTAACATTAAAAAGTTTTATTAATTGTAATTTTTAAAATGAATTTTAAATGAAATTATCTTACCATATCTCAATATTATCGACATAAATCCGCGGAAATAGAACTCGGCACATTTCAAATCCTCCCCTTAACATCTTTGTCGGACAAAATAGGTTTTGGATTATCATACTTCGCATTGACCTTGGTATCTTGAGAAATGTATTCACGCATAAACAGCAGCCAATAAGGATAAACCTGCCAAGTTCGAGTTATTATCTAACAACACGCAAGATTTCGCCATTATTTGTAATGTTCCAGTCGGTGTCATTTTTATAACGTACTTTGCTGATGTGAGAATGAGAAGTGAAACATGGGAACTTCGCCATTTAGAGAGAACATTTGTTTCTCAGTAATGTCAAAGTAGGTTCTTTTATGCCTCCTCAGATAAAATACTTCCTCATCAATAAAAAAAACTACTAAAACTATTTTACCTGATTCTACTCACATTTATTTTCCCTGTAACTTTTATTATTGAAAAACAATATTTAATGCAACAAACACTGCCCGAAACCAATAACCATGAAAAATTTAACACCATTACTCACGGCAATTTATGGGGCAACCAAAAATATTTATTCGAACATGAATCAGTGTTTTAAAGGTATCAGTTGGCGGCCATTTTTTATAATTAACAAATTTCCAAAACTGTCCGTATACGTAAATCAAAGTGGGAAACAAAATCAACGTAATTGTGCCAATGATATTAATCACTTGATTGTGAACTGACGAGCTTTCCCTCAATAGCTGAGAGCCACCGAAGGCGTTTCAAACCAGATGTTGTTCGGTAGCAAAAGAAATGCCACCAAGTGTTTGTAGTCTATGGTACCTCCGGAAAAAAACTGCCAGTGATGCAGTTTCCCACCAACAAAGAATGGAAAAGACAAACATATAAACAATGTAGGAGAGCTAAAGTCGTCTACTTGTTCCGCAGTACATCACTACGTATATGACCGTATTATTGTCCGAATATGGTGAGTCTTAAGAATAAATTATTGGGTAGATAAGAGGGAGAGTTGGAAATTAGCCCCACACCCCCAATGAGTTCTCCGTTTCTCCTTAAGTTGTATGCAGTTATGAAAAAAAATTAGGTATCGTTACATCTCGCTGGTCTGCACTGACCTTGGCAAGTCAATGGAACGTTTTGAATGGCAGGCTAACGATAAGTCGAGTAGCGCGTGTCTCGTACACAAATTATCCAGCCGCGCGCTCCTGACTTTGGTTGTACTCGATTTCTGCATTTATCTGAAGAATGCTCTTAATTGCTGACCTTGTTTCTCTCGACGTGACTCGGGGTGCGTCGAACATTCCAGATGGCCAGGGCGACTGATATACATTTAAGGACGACAGGCCTCATAGGTTCGAGTTGAGTGGATGAGTGACTGGAGTTTCAGTAATGGACGACGAGCGAAACGAGCGGCGAGAGAAGTGACCAGCGGGAGGGAAATCTGAGACTGCGAGCATCAAGCGGTGAAGAGCCCAGCTGCCAGACTGGACCATTGGACTGGATGAGTGAGTGAAAGACATTACAAGTGATGGCAACAGACAGACTGAACGTGTGTTAATGATAAGTATGGGGTAATTAACTAAAACGGAACAGAGACATTGAGAAGTACGTTAATAGGAGACAGATAATTTAATGCTGTAAATAAAAACTGTCTGAACAAATTAGGAATCAAATTTAGTTATTTTATTTTTATTGAGACCTTCATCCCTCACGAACCCAGATACGTCCCTCAGGCGTCTTGTAACAGTATGATCCATGGAAGATATTTTAAAACTTTACTGAAAACCAAGGTATTTGATAGGAAACTTCTTAGCAGCAAGTGTGGAAACGCTGGTTGGGTTCCGGAGATGCTAGTCGCAACAAACACAGTGGTTTGGGCGCAGTTAGTGTAAACATGCTGCGGTGGGCGGATGTCTGTGCAGTTGCGGTGTTGTTTTAGTGTAATTTACTGAATGTGAGGCCAGGGTTTGTGCAGCATGGCTAGTGGCATTTCCATTACCTACTTATACGCGAGCGAGTTCCTAAAGTTATTACGGAGGTAGCGGTCGTCGTCCCAAACTTCCCTAAACAGCTCTTGTGGCACTTGTAGCTCGTGACAGGGACACGCACACACACACGCGAAATAATTCCACATACTGCTTAATGTTGCTTGTATTTTACAATGCAAGTTTAGACAAGACATTCTCGACGCTGCGTTACACCAAAACAATGTTCCGAACTACGCTGATGGGGATGAAACTTTTCTGGCCCTTTCTTAGAGTGCAGTATTGTATCATATAGGCTGTTCACGGTAAACTGAGCACTTCTGGAGGCCCTTCTTAAGATCTACTTGTATGGAAATCGTGTATTGTTCCACCATATGTAACATTATCATTGCCCTTCGTCTGATCGCTTAAGTCATGCGTCGGCCAAGTGAAACTGTAATATAAATAGAGTACACTGTAGAGAAAATATTTCCCAGTTTTATCATTCTAAAACGCATTAGAAAAAACCGAAGCCTAATACACAATTTCATTATTCATAAAAGTTTACCTAACTAATTTAACGCTAAGACCAAGCAATATTGTCCATCCATCTTTACCAACTTTACTGGGCTCATGCCAGTCAGTTTACTCGTTGAAATATATTCAACTAGGGGCAGTAAAATGTTTCAAAGGCTGATTTTGAAAGTGTTCACATTACAGTGAACAGCATTTATATTAGTAAACCTTTGTCTTGTCGCTGAGAATTTTCGAAAATCAAGGAAACGTCATATAATCCTATAGTTTTGAATAAGAGCGAGAAGTGTAGAATAAGTAGAGTAACTAAGAAAATAGTTTGTGTGTTTTGCCTGTCTAGCATATACAGGCTGGTCCCCAAACGTGGACACCCCGGAAATTTCCGGAACGGTTGCATATCACTAAATGCGTTTTTTTTGCTAAATGAAATTACGTACGGGGCAAGTGATTTTCCGCAAAGTGACTTTTAGTAACACAAGTATGGACAGAAATAATTAAACAACGCATAGTTTTTTCCCTGGAAACAGACATTTATTTCAACAGCTTCTGAAAGTACTTGCAAAGAGGAATCAAGTGACATAGCATGTACAGTGGAAAGTAACACAAGATTAATTTGCAAATATGAGTAAGTTAGGTGGGCTGGGGCAGGGGACTTGTACTCACATCTGTAAGCAAGCAACACTCGCCATTACTCATTCTGGCGGGACCACCTCCTTACAGTAACATAGCGCTTATCGTAATGTGGCAAGGAGCACGGAATGCGATACTGGACAAAGGAGAGCACTGCAGCGGAGGTAATACGGTCAATGTGAGTGCAAGTCTGATATCAATACATTACATTTTATTCAGATGCCAACGTAATTAAGGAGATTTGTTTCCTAGTCATTAACTGTACTGAGTAACGAGTGCGTACAGATGCATAACGAAAGTAGAGTAAAACTTAACCTAAGGAGAAATGTAATGGCATCCACGTGCGTAGTAAAATAAAAAAAGAGCACAAGTGTTGTTGAACCACATCACATTAGGTCCTTTCCACAGCATGTGCTCAATGTATTTACGATCGACAGTAATACACGTGTGTAAACGCACATGTAGCGAGTGACGAGCGACCTGAAGTGTTTCTGGTGTAATGCCTCTGGAAGCTGCTACAATGCGTTCCTGCATGTCTTCTGGCGTCCAAGGAACCGTGTTGTACACCCTATCTTTCAGTGTTCTCCACAAGATAAATTCGAGAGGACTGATGTATGGGGAGCGAGCTAGCCATTTTACACCACCACTATGCCCTAACCACTGGTTTGGAAACGTTTGGTTTAGCAAATGCCTCACTAACAAATCAAAATGTGCAGGACATCCATTATGCTGAAACCACTCATCATGACGTATGTCGAGTGGTATGTCTTCCAGAAGTGCCGGTAAGATCTCTCTGGGGAAATGGGCGGTCGTACAGCCGGTCTGTCCCTTGAATGAAGTATGGACTTATGATGTAGTCGGGAATGATTCCTCACAGCACTCACTCTCCACTGTGGCTGGTGCGCCACGTGCCAGACCCAGCGCAGATTCTCCGTCGCCCAGTAGTGCATATTTCGTAAATTTACGCGCCCGCGGTTTGCGAAGGTCACTTGATTGGTAATTAGTATGTTATTCCGAGAATTTATTCCAATCCCTTACATACATCAGAACAAACCTACAAAACGGAACATGCTGCTGGAAATCACCTTCATGTAATGACTCATGAATAGCCACGTGATATGGACGGAATTCCAGTTGGCGCAGTATCTATAAAACACTAGTTTTGCATATTCCTACGAACCTGAAAAGTTCTCACGTACCCATATGGGCGTTGACACGTCTCGCCTGTAGCAGACTTTCGTTACACTCGTGTTGTGGAATTCCAGTTACCTCGTGACAAGAGACATGTGAAAATTCATCATATCGTTTGCCGTGAGATGAGCGTCAGATTAGGATACTTGTATTGTGTAGGGCTTTTTAACGTATCCCAGTTTTTTGCTTGAAAGCTTAGCAGGGGACCGCTTACAGACTAGCTTATAACCTAACTGAAATTAAAACCCATGCTTCACCCGGGATTCAAACCCAGAGCATTCCGCACTCCAGATCGGTGGCGCACCAACAGACTGCGCCACGAGAGGTCAGCTCTGATTAGGATACCTTTCACCATACATCTGGACGTCTTGCTTGGCATTCTGCCACACTCACCGTAAATAAGTAGTCGAGCGTCCAGTTTTACCTCATTCGTGAACTTCACAGCATCCGTACAGCCACACATTGCAATACCACTTAACCATAATAGACTGACGGGTCTGGTGCTACACTGCTAATAGACAACTGTCCCGCCAGGATGTGTGTCTGCGCGTGTTCCTTGTTTACAGTTGTGAGTACAGGTCCACTGCCCCATGCTACCGGCCCACCTTACTTAACCATAACAGACTGCCGGGTCTGGTGCTACACTGCTAATAGACAACTGTCCCGCCAGGATGTGTCTCTGCGCGTGTTCCTTGTTTACAGTTGAGAGTACAGATCCACTGCCCCATGCTACCGGCCCACCTTACTTAACCATAACAGACTGCCGGGTCTGGTGCTACACTGCTAATAGACAACTGTCCCGCCAGGATGTGTGTCTGCGCGTGTTCCTTGTTTACAGTTGTGAGTACAGGTCCACTGCCCCATGCTACCGGCCCACCTTACTTAACCATAACAGACTGCCGGGTCTGGTGCTACACTGCTAATAGACAACTGTCCCGCCAGGATGTGTCTCTGCGCGTGTTGCTTGTTTAGAGTTGAGAGTACAGATCCACTGCCCCATGCTACCGGCCCACCTTACTTAACCATAACAGACTGCCGGGTCTGGTGCTACACTGCTAATAGACAACTGTCCCGCCAGGATGTGTCTCTGCGCGTGTTGCTTGTTTAGAGTTGAGAGTACAGATCCACTGCCCCATGCTACCGGCCCACCTTACTTAACCATAACAGACTGCCGGGTCTGGTGCTACACTGCTAATAGACAACTGTCCCGCCAGGATGTGTCTCTGCGCGTGTTCCTTGTTTACAGTTGTGAGTACAGGTCCACTGCCCCATGCTACCGGCCCACCTTACTTAACCATAACAGACTGCCGGGTCTGGTGCTACACTGCTAATAGACAACTGTCCCGCCAGGATGTGTCTCTGCGCGTGTTCCTTGTTTACAGTTGAGAGTACAGATCCACTGCCCCATGCTACCGGCCCACCTTACTTAATCATATTTGCATATTATTTCTTGGCGTTTCTGTGTTACTTACCACTGCATTATCCTCTATCGCTGAATTTATCTTTGTACGTACGCTCATATGCCGTCGAAATAAATGTATGTATCCAGGGGAAATCTAAAATGTGGTTTAAATATTTCTGCCCATACACGTGTTACGAATAGTAATTGCAGTAAATTTCTTGCCCCAGTACGTAATTTTATTTACTGTAAACTGCATTTAGTGGTCTGCAACCGTTCCAGAAATTCTGGTGGTTTCCAAGTTAGGCGGACAACCCTGTATATATATATACATATATATATATATGTATGTTTATGTATATGTATATGTATATATGTATGTATATGTATATATATATATATGTATATATGTATATATATGTGTATGTATATATATGTATGTATATGTATGTATATGTATATATATATATATGTATGTATATGTATGTATATGTATGCATATATGTATGTATATGTATATATGTATGTATATGTATATATATATATGTATATACATACATATATATACATATATGTATATATATGTATGTGTATATATGTATGTATATTTATGTATATATATTTATGAATATATATTTATGTATATATATAAATATGTATGTATATATGTATATATATGTATGTATATATATGTATGTACATGTATATATATATGTATGTATATGTATATACATAATATACCGGATGAGGCAGCTAAGGCAGTCCTCCTGCTGAATAACACCACCAATTTTAGTGGTAGAAGAAAATGTTGCAGACATAAATTGCTTGGATCCAAGGCGCTAATAACTTGATAGTGATAATGTCCCCATACGTAGAAGGGTAAAGAAGGTAAAGGTCAACCGCGTTAATCTAAATGGAATGATAAATGTTTTTAACACCGCCCGACAGTGGGTATGGAGATGTTATAAATACGATAATATTAGCCGGTTGTTCAAGATCGTTGATGGTCACTGACGAAGTAAACCGCGCCGTCGCACGGAAAATTGGCCGACTTAGCGCCGCCCCTTCTTGAAGCGACTGTAGCCGCCCTAAAACTGGGGTTTGTTCAAACATACGCCGACTACGCTTCCTTTGTTATTTTATTATAATATCAGGTGCTCAAATCGGTGACCGTGTGCATTGATATATACTGTAAAGCGATTCTGAGCGGACAATGACACACGTCAAATTTCATCTGGACTTATAGCAGAACAAGCTCGTGTTATACGGCTTTTTGTGCCTTCGGGAGTCGCCCGTGTGTCTTTGTAAACCTGTTTCTTTAATGTTCTTCGCATACAAAAGTCCATAGGCATTAAGTCTGGGGAACGTGCAGGCCATTTCGTGTTTCCAGACCGACCGATCCAACGACAACCGAAAGTTCTGTTACGAACCATTTATTACATCATCATCCACTCTATCGAGGGTGTTAATAAACATTATTTTCCCATTAAAAAGACGAAGTTGACCGTTGTATCTTCTTAACCTTACTACGTACGGTATAATTATCACTCTGAAGATATTAGCGCCTTCGACCCAAGTAATTTTTGTTTGAAACATTTTCTTCTACCACTGCAATTGGCGGTGTTATTTAGGTGACTTGCCTTTGGCGCCACAACCTATATATATATATATATATATATATATATATATATATACACGTACTCAAATACATATATGAGAGAGAGACCTTAATGTTAACATGTGTGAGATATTAATGTTGACTTCGCATCCTCCCCTCCATCCTCCCATGGATCAATTCTGTATCATAGATACGCTCCTGATCTATACGAAAGGCTCTTTTGTCTTCAAATTTCGTTCTATTCTTTATTTAATTTAATTCATTGAATACTATATATCGTGATTAATTAACATGCATATAGGGATATAACACAACAATACTATTTATCACGTTACAGAAACTGAATAATCTTGGCCATTTTCTCTTTCAGTGTCTTGAATGTCTGATATTCCTTCAAGATTTTCATTTAGAACATGTTCTATATTTTCTTGAATTTAAATTTTCAAACTCTTATCACAGCTTTTCTGAAGGTATTAATGTAAGTAATCACATAATAATAGTGTTGCATGCACACATTGGAATATTGTACAAAATAAGGACGCATTAAAAAAAATAATAAAATGCACAGTAAATAAGGAAATTTTTTGGAGCATAACTAATTATATTCGTAGCATGCAAGAATCGTAAATACTTCTAAAAATATATTTTGGTATTTTTTGAAAGTGATTTTGATAAATTGTTTGTAATAAATTTTCACGTGGAGACATGAAACCCTACTGAATGCAATTCATTGAAAGGCAAATTATGTGATATTTAATTTCAATAAATATTCGAAGGTGTAAAATGGCATTAAAAGTGGCCTTGGTATGTGGGGGGAGGGAGGGGCGGTACCACGCAAGTGTTTCGGAACACAGCCAGCGCTGTCAGCTCTTGAGGCAGGGTACGGCCTTGTTGCCGTAATCCTAGGTCAAGGTCACGCCACCCTCCCCCTTTAGCCGGGCGAAGCGGGGTAGGTACATGCATGAACCATCTTTCTTGGCAGCGGCGCCCGCAGACCCGGATATTACACCCTCGTGTACAAGTCCGTGGGTTGAGATAGTCTCCTTCTCTACCACCGCTGTCAGCTACTCGTTTTACACTACTCAACCTGGATCCTGATATCATACAAAACGTGGTGTTATCATACGATAGGCACAAAACAAAAACAATTCCCCAATTCCACATGTCAAATATGAATTATATTATTTTTACAACAGGACAACCATCATTAACCAATAACATTGCGATTGCAGTGACAACAAAACCATTAGCGGAGTAAGTTCGGAATGTGAGAGATAGGTGTCGCTAGTAGCACCCATATACTCGGTTACACACGCTCACACTCACCGCTCGCTGTCGATACATTCCATTAGTAAATTGATTAAAATGTATAATTTATAAAAATATTATACTGTAGTTTACACTATGTGAGGGCGATACAAATGACAGGTCTATGAAAACAGCCAGTGCCCATGCCACGACAATGTGGCGACCGCACATGACCTAGTATAACAGCACTGCAGCAGAGAGCCAGCCTGGACAAAGATCGAGATACAATTGATCCTCACTAATGCTGCCACGCTGTAGCCGTGGTTTAGTGGATAGCGCATCGGCCTATCGTGATAGAGGACCATAGTTCGCTCCCACCCACCATCAAGTGTCGAGGATCTCGTTGTTGAAGTTTCTTTTACTATTCGTCAGAGGATATAGGTAATAAAATTAACGGCTCCAAAACTCCGGGGTATTTTAAAATTTAATTTAATTATACAGTATAGATAATATTCCCTTACTTGTATGGGATTTTCCCCACTTCTATCGCATAATTTTTCCGTGCGATTACGGAATAGTAATTTACATGTTATGTAAATTTACTCTACATTTAAGAGGTAATTATACCTTACATGTAGAGGAGATTATCTTCCCTTACCGTACATATAAGGGAATTTTACCTCAAATTTATTTTACAGTGTTTCGTTCTCATTTTGTGTAAAAATCATCTCAAATAATCTCTAATTGTTGATTAACGACACCTCCATATAAACTTCATTAGTTATACTGCTGATAATATTGTCTGCGAAATACTGTATTTTACTTATTTAATCGGCCAGCGTTTGCTAATGTTTAAAATACATGTGACTGGTCGCACCAAGGCATATGTTCATGGTGCTGTAATTAACTGAACAATATCGGTATTTCCAATAAGGTGATTTCCAAATACGTAAAAATTTTACTTGATATCGTTATTATCGTTTTGCCGAAAATACCATGTAGCTGTTAGGCATTAGAATCCATATTAAACTTCGAGATATCGAACAGGCCTGAGCCAAACATAATGGCAGGGAATGATTCCTGGAAGAGGAATGTTATGGAACCGTGATTAGCGGATGGGGGGGGGGGGGGGTGGAGCAGGTGAGAGAGGTCCTCGTACTGAGAACGCAATATATATGAAGCAATGGCTAGAAGTATTGGTTAAAGACCTCTGTAAATATAATTTGATCCTCTTAAGGAGGGTTTCTTTATTTATAAGGTTAACTAACGTTTACATTCTTATACCATGCCGCGTTCTTATTTTCAAATAGTTTTCTTTTTCAAAATGTATGGTGCCTATGTAATTTATCGGAAAGTTATGAACAGATTTAAATTATACTAAAACTTTGATAGGATGCAGTATCGATATTTAACGCAGAAACTCATATCCTTGTTGGTGGGCATATTGGAATTTATCACTCACTATCTACAAAAGTACAATTGTGCGTCATATCTCTCGAAAGATACCGATCCCTACTTAATTTGTTTACATGTATTGAAATGAGAAACCACTTCAAAACACATGGTTTTAATGCAACTATATTATGAACATTGTACTCGCCATTGTTTCCATAGTTCCGTTAGTAAAACAGCATACAATATTGGGACTGAAATTGTATTCTACGGTATTTTTGAGTCTTCGCTTTCAATGATGGCGCCTGGCGGTGCCAGAACTATATAAAAAAAAACTATAGTTTTTAATCACAAGCAAGTTACAACCGAAACGCGATATATGTGTGTACTTTATACAACATGTATCGAGAACGGAGCAGGTTGAAGGACGGAAGGTGCCAATTATAGTAGGTAGGTAGTTGGGCTTAACGTCTCGTCGACAGCTAGGCCATTAGAGACGGCGCAAGTTTCACAGGGAAGAGGGATTGGAGGAAGGAATGGGAAGGAATCGGCCATGACCTTTGTTAGGGACCCATCCCGGCATTCGCCTGGAGTGATTTCGGGAAACCATGGAAAACCGTAATCAGGATGGCCGGACCGGGGAGGGAACCCGTGTCCTCCCGAATGTAAGTCCAGTGAGATACAGATATGGAGGATGGTATCCCGTCTAAGATGAAAAGTTGAGCGAGTAGCGAAACGTTAGCCTAACTTCCCTAAATAACTAAATACAACTGATTTAAACTACACCAGGGGGCGGGCCCGTGGGAACCGCGAGCTGAGCCACCATAGGTGAAGCAGGTAACTGTACGAATTAGTATTTACGGTGCAATGTCGTCTGGTAACTTCGGCACGTGCTCGCTTGCACATCCCGACATGCAGTTGCTATTATAGTAAAAGTAAGATTTATGATTTAAAATTTAAGTATTAAGACTTAAAACTTAATACTTAAAACTCACGATATGAGACTTAACACTTAACACTTCAGACTTGACATAACACTTAAGATTTAAAAGTTAAGACTTAATCCTTAGGCTTACGAAGGGCCTAACTGGCAATGGGGGGGGGGGGGGAGAGTGGGGCACGTAAAGGCATCCTTCCCCCAAATTTGAAGGCAATTGGTCAAAAAATGCGCCTTCTAGGCGTATTCGAAGGCGAATAAAACATCCCCAATCTCACAAAATGGGAAACATAACCCCCTTGTTCCTCAAACTCCTCCCAGGGTTGGGGAGGGCGGCACAATTTTTGAGTTGGTGGGGGGGGGGGTCAAAGAGGAAGGATGTGGAATCAGTGAGGGGGAGTCTGCTCCTCTCCCTCCCTTCCCCTCCGTTTGCCCTCAGCGGCCCTCCAGAAACTTCCCTTCTTGATTAATTAGTATGATTCTAAATGCACTATTGTTACGAGACGTCACTCCTTCGGCAATGCTCGGGTTTTGCCGACCGCTCCACCACGACTATTTCCCCCTCCCTTCCATGTGTCCAGGCAGGCAACGTGACGAATGTGAACACACGCTGAGCCTGCAATAACGGAATTAAAGCTATTCATACCAACTGTGCCTTTTAAGAGGCTCGTTAATGCAGAAATGCGCTCATATATTTATATATCGTTTAGACATGCACTCATATAAAACAAATACTGTCCCATTTATCTATTAATAACAATATATTAGTCATACCTTCGAACCTGTATTGATACAAATATATGAATTTAATAATATTCCACATACGTTATAATGATTTATATTTTGCGTATTTAGTTGAAGAAGGACGGAAGTATAAAATTTACGCCCACGTGCAATAAATACGACCAGCACAATTCTCACACGCCATGTTGAAACTGAGCTTGCCGATCGGGAAAGCAGTTTTCGACAACATATTTATTAACTGTCAAGAGCTCTCGATCTTTTTCTCACGAGAATCGAGAAATCGTCTTTACTTAGAATAGCGTCCCGGGTCTGAGAGCAAAGGAGCGTGTGAAGACCACGCTAGTGAGCTGAGATCACGCGGAGATTTACAAACGCATGCCGCTGCTGCCAGATAAGCCTATCGCGAATCGTCCGCTCCTGGCCGTGGACGGATTAGATTTCTCAAAGTTATCTCTGGAAGAATGTTATGGTAATTGCTCCAGCGGTTTCTCAGTTAGACTAGGGGTGCGGGGAATCTTCCAGATGTGGTCAGCGAAACTATATATCTCGGTCGCGACGGGCCTCTGAGCCGGAAGTTGAGAGTTCGGAGGGTTTCGCGTCCTTGAGCGGCTGGTGTGCGAATACTGCGAAACGACGAGACAGTGGAGCGTCGAGTGGCGGCGAGAGTGAAGTCTGCGTACTGCGAGCATCGATACAGTGAAGAGAGCTGCCTGCGGGCGGGACTACTGAGCTCGGTGCGCGAGTGACATACATCTGGAATGATGGCAATACGTGTAAATAAGTAGTGTGAATTAAGTGACTACAACCAATGTAGAGACACTGAGAAGAACTTCACTTTGAATTGATAGACATTAGATTTTTCACTCTGAAAAGAACAAGAGTAATAAAAAAACTCCAGTGGGGAGTGAACCCAGGGCGAGGCAACACACTGCGACTGGCGGGCTTTCCAGCTGAGACCCGTAGGTGCCCATCATCCCCGGACATGACATGAAATGAGACCCTAGGAACGGAGCGGCGCAGAAATGTAAGGGTGGGGGAACGGGAGTACCCCGAGAAAGCCCTCCGGCAAACTGCGTCGTCCAGCACGATTCCCACATGAGAAAATCCGGGAGTAAATCCGCCGGATCGCTGTGGTGGGAGGCGAGCACCCTAGCTACTGCGCCACCACTGCACCAACAAGAGTAATAGTGAAAATATATAGTTTGATGACGTAAGTAATACCTACGCGAATAACTAAAAAGAAATTAGTTCTTTTATTTTTATTAAGACCTCCATCCCTCACAAAATCGGAATCTTGTAAGAAAATGAATCGTGCAGATAATGTGGTTGAGACTGTGCTAATATTCCCGCTGGCAGCGGCTATAACATAGGGAGTGACCACCAGTTACAAAAAATCCTAAAATCTCTATCAATTAATAAAAATCATTATCTCAGTGCCGGGTTAATGTACGTCTATAAGAGTTTAAAAAAACTACAAGGCAATGAATAATACCTTTCTGGGAAGTAATTATAATGCAGAAGAGGTAATTTAGCGAATTAAAAAATGGGAATTATTTTTAAACAACGATTATTCATGTGTGACGTTTGGTATTAATTATTTTAATTGTAAACTATCTCTCTAGCAGGTAGCACTGACAAAGTTGATTAAAAAATAATCACTCTTAAAATAAAAATTACGAAATATTTCTATTAATTATAATTTTACTTTATACGAGTTTGTACATAACAGCAAGTTGTTTATCTAACTTGGTTAGCTTAGGTGTAAAATATGAGAATCGTTTCACTCAGTTACAGCGGATAACACAGATATGGATGTAATATACGCTCCAAAATACACTCTAAGAAATGATTCGGAAATGTACAATACCAGTGTATACCCTTAACGATAAAGCAGTAATTGTAATATTTACCCCTATACATTCATTGTAACGTCCCTACAGTTTGCTCAGGAAACAGTCAAATACATAGGGAAGTTCCCAACTTTATATATTAGTGCTGCTAAACATTCCTACATATACAGCATGATGTGTGGTATTATTACCAAACAGTGTATAAATTAAAAACTTCCATTACAGTTTAGCAAGTTCACCAGAAAATTGTTTACAGTGTATATTTGAGTGAGTGTTGTGCACTTGCAGGTATTGTGTATTTTATTTTGTAAGTGTATGCGTTTATTCCTCGAAAATGGTTGTGCAAAGATACAATGAAAGTATCCTAGTTTTTCTTGTGTATTAATAGTAACCCTGGACTTTAGCATCACTTAATTGAATTCGTAATAGGAGTAACATATATGATTATTTTATGAAACAAATTGCCGACCTCCCGTGGCGCAATCGGTTGGTGCGCCGCCCATCTGGGATGCTGGGGGGCTCTGGGATCGAATCCAATGTAAGGAATGGGTGTTACTTTACGTTAGGCTATAACTTAGTCTGTAAGCCGTCCCCTGAAAGCCTTCAGGCATTACACACGGGGGACGTTAATGAGCCCAGTACAATACAATATGAAGTAAACTAAATGCTACCTAGTTTCAAGATCTATGCGCAGAAGTACATAATCGACATTCTCGTTGTTAACCACATATAAATTATTTTATTTTGCAATAAATTGCTGTTTTAGCTCCACCTTCTTCCGTGCATAACCATAACGAAATACTTATGACAGTTATTCGTGTACGTTTTTGTCCTACATTATTTTCGCGATGAACGCCTTAAAGGCTGTTCACGTTAAAGTGAGCACTTCTGAAATCAACCTTAGAAAAAAAGCACTGCTCATGTCTGCATATATTTTAACGGGTACACTGAGTGACACGCGCCTAGTAAAGTTGGTAACGATGGATGGAAAGTAGTTCCATACTTAAAGTCGAAGAAAAAGTGTCTGGCAATCATTTGTGGTAACTTAAATTATTTCTCTCGCTTCCTGTTTTTTTTTTTAATTCATCGAAGTGCAAAAATGAGCAGGTTTATAGAATATTTACTTTCCTAATAATTTCACAGTTTCACTTGACCGATGCATGAATAAAGTGTTGAGGCCCGTTGCAATGTTAATTTTACACAAGGCGAATGAATACACAAGGTGCATACAAGTAGAGCTTAAGTAGGGCTTTCAAAAGTGCTCTTCTTGCTGTGAACAGCCTACGCGATGATTCGTCAATGTTATTCAGTCATCCACTTAATTATTTCCGCCACGCAGCTGTAACGGGATGCAATTGTCTTTGCGCCAACTGGCAGTGATTCAAGTGTGCATTCTCGCAGTCTATGTACTTTATACCGTTCCAATTTATTTATTGTGTAGCTTTCTCCTCGTCTTCCTTTAAAACATTTGTTTTTTCACTCGATACCGTTAATATTTATCAAGTTCTCTTAGTCACAAGCGCGAACTGCACATGTCATGTGCATCTGTACTCTCTTAACCCTAATCAGTGATAACAATCAGTGAACTACCACTGAATGAAAGTCAGTTTATGAGCTATTGCCGACCGGAAAATCAAGTAACTGAACTAGTATAGGATGTTCACGCTATAATGAGTACTTCTGAAAACCTTGCTTAAGATCTACTAGTATACACGTTGAGTATTCTTCCACTTTATATAAAATTAACATTGCCATGGGCTTCATCACCTTACTCTTGCGTCCGTCAAAAGATACTGTGAAATCATTAAGAAAGCAAATACTTCACAAATCTACTCATTTTTGAAATTTCGATGCATTGAAAAAAAAAAAAACAGGAAGCGAAAGAATAAATGTTAAATTATTACAAATGATTACCTTACATTATTTATTCAACGTTAAGATATGAAACTACTTTCCATCCATCGTTACCAACTTTACTGAGCGAATGTCACTCAGTGCATCTATTAAAATATATGCATGCAGGGGTTCATTTCTAAAGTACTCACTTTATCGTGTACAGTATTTAACACGTGACTTATGGTAGACGAATTCTCTGCTCTGCTTTCAGTAAGAATAACCAATATATCAATGAAATTTAGTCATCATATTAATTATTTCTCTATCACTGGTTATTATTGGCTCAATTTCCACTGGTTTTTCACTGATTTGACTCAATTTTATCTGTTTCGGGTTTAGAGTGTAACTTATCTAGTAGTGTGATTAATTTTGATAGTCAACTTCGTATAAAACACATACAATTCCAAATGTGAAAATACGTACTTTTATAAAAGCTTAAATTTGGTAAGTCGTCGTGACATACATGAGGATGATGCCCGCAGAATGTAATTGTACGTATTGAAAAATTGGAGCAAGTGAACGTATTGACGTTCAACATCGGAGGTACGAAGCCTCGTCTACAACTGCCGTAGCGTACTTAACGTTAGCCACATTAGAAACGGAATACCTGAAGGTTAATGTCAACGTGCACGACTATGGCTCGGCTTGACTTACATGGCGTGCATGACGTGAAAGATGGCCATCTCTGAGTATCTTGCGCCACGTTTTTTTTTTAGCCCCGGCGAATCAGAATGCAGAACCTCATAATAACCGTAGTAGCCAAATCACGTTTACAAAAAAAACGAAAGTGCATTGTATTTGACTTCGGATTCCTGCAGAGCAGTAAAGTTTTGTCTTTGTTACTGTTTTGATTCTTCCCGTAGAGATACGTGTAAATTTGTAAGTAAATCTATTTATTCCATGTCATTCACAATAAAGACAAATAGCAAGATACAGCTTTCCTTGCCGCCTATGTATACAATTCATAAACAGGATAGGCGACGACGAATGAAAACTCTATCGCGAGAACATAAAATATTTCCCGTTTACGTACTCTAACGTGATTGGTCACACAAAACTACCGCAAATTACAAGGCCAATTGTGGACAGGCGAGATTCAGTCTTAACGCCCTGTAAGGGACGTTATGACGTTGTAGACGAGACTCGAGGGGTGTATTGGGAAAGGGGATGTGCTAAACATGCTTTACTCTCTTTCTCTCGTCACATCGTTCTTCGTAGAGGGAGGAGGAGACGGCGAGAATCGAGGGTGTGGAGGAGGGAGAGAGGGGCAGTTTTATCATCTGCTATCGACACGGAGCACTGCGGGGAAGATAGGCGGATGTGGAGGCCACTAAGGAAAAGCTTTTAAGAGTTCTCCACGGCTCCAG
Source organism: Dryococelus australis (assembly GCA_029891345.1). Lineage (NCBI taxonomy): Eukaryota > Metazoa > Arthropoda > Insecta > Phasmatodea > Phasmatidae > Dryococelus > Dryococelus australis. The sequence continues at coordinate 11,816,101 of CM056994.1, read as the reverse complement.
CTCCACTGGGATTGCGGTGGAGGGGTTGGAGCAGTGTTGTTTGCCGAACCAGACGCGCCGCGCAGCCAGAAGTACCAGCCGTTCGGCAACTCCGGGGGTAGATAACAAAAAAAAAAAGAGAGACGCTTGTAGAAACACGCAAATGCCTTTACCCTCGCGTGCAGAAATGTCCGCGTGAGACGGTAGAATCTCCGCGATTGCACGAATCGTAGAGAAGAACAGTTAACTACAGTAAAGCCGATGTCACATTGTCAAATTTTTCTGTCAAACTTCTTCCAATAAGTTTGGTCAAATAACGTCGACCAGTTATGACATCATGACATGCTGCCATACTTGTCTGAAATAGTTGGATGCCTTCAATTTCCATCGAACATCTGAAATTTGGACCGGTTCTAAAATGAATTTGACGTTTGACGGTCTCAGCCAATCAGTATCGTGCACGACAGATAACGAGCAATTGCTGGCATCGAAGTAGGCTATAAAGATAATTAATTTATGTAGAAGCTGTGCGGGAATAAATGCTATTTTAAGTGAATATTGCACACAATATTACGATCACGGAGGCCTTAAATTTCATTGCGCAGGAAACACCTCTAATAAATAAAATTTTAATATAGTTGAGAAGTGAAAATAAACTACGTAACTCCTTGCTTTTCTTCCTGTAATGGACCCCATGGAAAAACAAAAGCAATATCTCACTATGAAAACAGTTTTAAATTATAATTCAAATTAGATTCTTTCAGTATAAATTAGACAGGGTGATAAATTTTCAAACACATTCAAGATTATTTGATAAAATTTGTTGGAAGGAAAAAATTTTAGGCCGTATTTTGTTTTCAAATTTTATTGTCAAATATAGTCGAAGGCGAAAATCTGACAGTGTGACAGGGGCTTAAGCGAGGAAGTTAAGCTGTCCGGCTCCTCCACCTCCAAGAAAGTTGGCAAGCCTATCGTAAACCCGGAGAATTTTCCTCGTGTTAATTTTATCGCGAGTGAGAGAGTGGAGAGATCTGGGTGGCTATCAACAGATCAACAGCGAGATCTTGAGAGCCGATGAGGGTGATTGGGGTGAGTACGGAGCAGCGTCGGAATGAAAGGGCCGGGGAAAACGGGAGACCCCCGAGAAAACCCACTGACCGGTGCCATCGTCCGGCACGATTCCCACTGGCGAAAATTCGGAGTGAACCGGCCGGGGATTGAGCCCCGTTCGGCTTGGTGGGAGGCGAGCATTCCAACCGCTCGGCCACCTTAACCCCCTGCATTTTGAAGCCCACTTGCACAGTTTCCTTCAGACGTAGGAGAAAGTTTCAATAATACGTCTGTAGCTAAATCTGATGGGCTTTCATCCCGTGTAATTAAGGTCATTTTTAGAGAAGTTATTTACACAGTACAGAGGAAAAGCGGAATCACTCCAAGCCAATTCATTGTCTTTGGCGTAGGGACGATGGGGTACTATGCGCCCATGCAAGCGTCGCCCGTATTGCTCTCTAGCTTCCGGGGCCTTGAACGTGCAACACAACTTCTTGTACGAACATAGGAGACCTAAGGCTCCCGTCTTCCTGCCCGGGAGCTATAAGGACGACACTACCACAGTCATCAAGTGCGCCATCACCTCTAAGCGCGAGGCTCTCAACTGGCGTGCAGTGTTCAAATCGCACTGCGAGTACCTATGGGACTTTCAGAGGTAACCTTATTAGTTTATTGCTGGAAAGTCTGTGCGAAGATACAGCGCAGGGCCATTGAGTAGTTTTGTATGTAACTGAAGCGTACGCTGAGAAAAAGGCTTTGTTGAATCAAACGAAATTGGTTTGGTGCAACCAAATAATTTGTTTGTATAGGGCCAATGAAACATTTTGTTTCTCAAACCAAATTATTTAGTTTTCTCATTTGGTTGCCCCAAACTGTTAGATTTGCTTGGTGCAATTAAAGATTTGGTTGGCTACACGTACATTAAATAGTTTGGGCCGATATAAAAAAGTATCAAGTTCGACCGAGTTTCGAACCTAGATTAACTGCGTCCGAACGCTACGCCTTAATCATCTCAGCTAATGAGACAGCTGAAAACGTTGGAAAGCTTTTCAATAGATATGCTACAAATATTGGGCAACGTGTGCAAACAAATATTTCAAGTTTTTACAGTTTTAATGATCAGTGTCTTGTTTCATTGTTTTATTATGTTTATACGATTGTTAACCATCAATAGACGCAATCACAAACACGGTTACTATTCTAATTTAAAAAAAAAATTCAAACAAACCCTCTAGCTGTATTTTCGAACGAAGGCAGTCAACTGAGTAGCCAAACAAATACATAGAGTTAATTTAAAAAATATTTTGTTGTCATTTTATAATTTGTTGTGGCCTAACACAGAGTCTGTTTATTCAAACATGTATTTTGTTAGACGAACAAAAGTAATTTTGTTGCTTTTCAAATTTTGTTTGCTTAGCAATATATTTTGTTAGGGCAACTAAATATTTATTTGTCCCTATACAAACGAATGAAAAGATGGAGGTTTTTAGACATTCGCCATTGCGATGCAGATGTATGCAATGAAAAAAAAAAAAAAAAACAGGACTGAGCTGGTGCTCAGCCCTGTTTTTTTTTTTTCATGACAGACATCTGCATCGCAATGGCGAATGTCTAAAAATCCCCATCTTATCATTTACCCCCATAGCACTATTCATTCAATGTTCACATACAAACAAATATTTTGTTAGAATTTCACTCAGTGTATATTTTCAGCTACAGCGCTTATAAATAGATAGCCGTTTTTGGAGTGCCCTGAAATGGTGTTACTGAAGTGCGTGACATTTTGAAAGCCCGCAACAGCACTCGTCTGAAGTGCGCGCTGGACTCATGTTTAACAGTTTCTTGGGAAGTTGCGAACTTCAAGCAAGCGCTCAGTTTCAGCGACAGGTAGACGGGGGCCTTAACCTTTCGGGTTCCCTCTCATCCCGCGCATATGCGTGAAGTTATTATCGCCTGTCTTGCCTTCTGCGGTACCACCTGCTGATAGCGTCCCCTTTAAGGGAACTATGTAGCTGCATGCCCAAGGTCAAGAAGAGAGGGAGCCATACGGGCGACAGTTACACGCACGCCTAGCGCCTCATCGCTCCTACGAGCAAGGCGTGCAGTGTTTCCGTCCTACCGCTGTACAGTGCAAATTAGATATCTTATAGTGAGGTTTTATTACACGCGATGAAAGCTCCCAGATTAAACTACATCCGTATCTTTGTACTTTTCTCTTGCCGCTTAAGGAAACTGCAAAGGCAAGTTTTAAATATGTGATTTTTTAAAACCATTTTCACGAATCTTTTTCTCCGAGAATTCACTTCATATAACGAAAGTAAAAAAAATATATATATATATGGCCATAGATAATTGTTTTTTAACTTTTCTGTCAAAAACTGATACATGCAGAAATTTTATTTACCGAGACACGCGTTTGCGCGCAAACGACGATTTCAAAGAAAACGTTTCCGTACATAGGAGCCCCAACCCGCGGGCGGCTACAAACTGGCGAGTCACGAAATATGTCACATTTAGGATTTGAGTCGTACTGTCGTTTAATATCTCTTTTAAAATTATCGCCCCGTTCGCCTTTTTCAATTGTAGACTGGTTCAACTTGAACCGCTTCAAGGCAGACGCAGGTAGTAGATTGAGTGATTTTTTTTCAGCAATGTGTGTAGTCGTCTGAACGTTGAGGCCACTGAACGTGTGTGGTTTTTTTTTTTTTTTGTGCCCCGGCACTCACGACCCATTTAAAATGAATAATTTCAATTATGGCCAGCATAATACAGTTCGTTTCCTCTGCAATATGATTCCGGATTTTAAGGTGCCTAGTGACCAGATCTTCGCCTGATGTTTGTTTTAGTGCTAAATGTGAATTCCTTTTTCATCATAACGGTGAGTTGTTTATATGAAATTAAATTGTACGGGGGCTTTGATAAGGCTTTCGGTCTGCCGCACGTTTAATTTGTTAAAATTAATTTTAAGTTCTTATAATATAATTTATTTGGATCGATCGTGAAGATTTGATAGGCGTGTCGTTCTTGCCCCATGCTAGATTATTGTCCCTCGTATGCTCAGACTTTTAAATATTATTTTTAAAAAAATTTAATCCAACGTGTTGAGCGTGTCAGTGCTTGAGTTGGGCACATTCGTTTACTTGAATTACTTATACAAGAGAATAATTCTGTATTTTGTATAATGGAATATTATTAAAGCGTTATGTAGGCGTCGTGGTAAATAGAATATATATCTGAGAATATTAGACATCCCAATATGAGATTTTTCCATGTGTTGTAGCACAATACAGATTGGAGGGTTTTATACTAATATATTTATTTCACACAAATTTCAATTACTGTAATATGCCGAGTAACTTTCCACCACTCAAGTTTTTTTTTTTTTTTACCCCAGTATGCAGTGTACCCCCGGTTCACGGTATCCTATTTGCTTACATACAATAAGAGAAAATGCGGCACTAGCGCTGCCTGGCGACAAACATTTTTAGTTGGCAAACTACTATCACTGACCCACTCCCTCCCCCTCCCACTCACCCACCAAGCTTGAGTAGAATACACCTTAGTTATGCCATCGTCTGGCAGTGAGGGCCAACTTGGCTGGAACTCACGATGCGACACGTATTTTCATCCTTTATGACTGTAGCATTCCCTGTACCGAGTTCGCACGCGATATGTGCCTTATAGACGAAGGCGTCTTGCCAGGTTTGCGCACGGCCAATCAGGCTAACTGCAGGACGCCGTCAAAAGAGCGCACCTCGCCATTTTTCCCTCTGTGCAATTACCTCGCCGCGCGTCCTTTGGAAGGCCCGGCGAATTTACTGATGAGAGAGCACGGAGCTCTAAGGTCGTGGTTTCCTTTCGCGGACCCTTCTCGCTGGCGGCATTCACCCTCAACCCCCCCCCCCCCCCCCCCCCGGCAACCACACACAGCCAACTAAGGTTAAGCAACTGCTTTCCGTGCACTCTTACACTGATAAAAGCTGTTCAAGGTAAAATTAAACTCTTTTGAAAGTCCTGCTTAACATGCACTTGCATGAACATTCAGTGTACTCATGCCATGTGTTGGCCAAATAAACTTGTGCAATTATTTAAAAAAGTAAATGATTTAGAAATTCGCTAATTCACACACTTAAACGTATTAAAAATACAGTGTCTAAAATATTACGCCAAAGGACAACGCGCTGAATACGTGCGCACTCAGTTGTAATCACGTTTTGTTTGAATTAGACTTCTATCTTACTAGCGGGACCACGGTTGCTAAGCGGTTAGCACGCTCACTTCCCACCGGGGAAAACCGGGTTCAATCCCCGGCCGTGTCACCCTGATTTTCGCAAGTGGGAATCGTGCCGGGCGATGTCGTTGGTCGGTGGGTCTTTCTCGGGGATCTCCCGTTTCCCCCGCTCCTTCATTTCATTGCCGCTCCTTACTCAGTTTAATCACCCTCATCGGCTCTCAAGACCTCGCTGTTACCGCAGCCCAAATATCTTCACTCATTATTTCTTACTAGGCGCTACCAACTCACGTGTTTTCTCGCTGTTTTATTCATATTTATTATAAATGAAATATTATAATTTGTCAATATAATATAATTAAAACTTTAATTTAACGAAAATAAGATACTTTTATGTTGACAGGGGTATAAAACGGCTGTGATACATGGCGTGTTTAAGTCATAACTAAACACGTCACACATGGGGTGATTTTTCAAATGTTTGATTCAAAAAGTTTGGAGAAACAGTGTGAATAGACTATAGTTTGTTACATCTATGTATTGTTAGGGATACATGGGTTTCGTGAGACCACTTACCCGCAGGATAGTCTTCAAATGTGTGATTAGCACGTATCAGACAGCAGTTAGCCACGTGTCTTCAGAAGAAGACGTTCTTTTATTTGACAGGCAATTTGTTTTTTTCGCATCTCTACTTCTGAACATTCGTGATCCGTGGCTCTCGCCTTTAAATGTGCGCGGCAATTAAAGTCGTCCAGTAACGAAAATGCATCCGAGATCAAGCGTCTCGAAAAACAGCTGGTCACGAAATTTTCCGCAAAAATTAGACGCCTGTATGCATTGTGTAAACTTCCGCCTCCATACATAAAAGCATATTTCTTCGCTGACTGACTCACGAATGCATAGCTCAAACTGATGGTCGCAGAAATATTACATTTTAGGGGTAGCTTCTCTTTGGGATGCAAGTCTCGGTTTAAATATATTTCTCCAATTTCAGAGATAAACGGGGTGATATTTTGTAATATAATTTCCGCGGAAACTTCAACATAGAAATTCCCGGGAGCCAATTGAATATCCCTGATAAATAGTAAAATGAGGGTGTAAAATACGCACACAGAGTAACCAACTTATAAGCTGTGTCTGCGATCGTGCAGGTGCTTCGCAGGAAGGTCGGACATGGCCGGCATTGTAAACGGACAATATCAACAAAATTACCAGTTCTTGCCTGCTGCAATTCTCAGCCATGGGCCATTACTGGAGTTGCAGTGCATGCCATGCATTGTGATATTTAATGCTCGATAAAGGATTCATTCCCTACATAGCGGGGGCCACGGTGGTATAGTGGTTAGACTTCTCTCCTTCCACCAAGGCGAACCGGGCTCGATTCCCAGCGGCGCCGCTCCCGGATTTTCCCTGGGGATCCCCCGCTTCCCCCGCCCCAGGATTCCGGTACCTCCCCTCCCTCCCTTATACTCATCTAGCCTTACCCCCATTGGCTCTCAAGATCTCGATGTTACACTCTGAGTCTGAATCGGTGAGAATTTCACTGTTTCAATCAGTCTAACGTAAATGACTGATTCAACAGTCACTTCAGTGAATTTAACTGATGAATCAGTGACAAAATGCCAGATTTCCTTCACTTATTTATGTAGTGACATTTTCCACTGATTCATCAGTCATTTTTTTCACTGTTTACTCAGTGGTTTATTTTTGACTGGCGTGTGAAAATGGCCGTTAAACTAAGCGTAAAAAGTGAAATAACAACGAATAAACAAATAAAAATCAATACAAAATATTTTATAAAATGTTTTTCGTCTTTCGAAACGCCATTTAATGAGGCAATATGAACACACAGCATTTCATTCCGTTTTTACGTGGTTCATTTCGTTTTCGTGTAATAGTCACAGCGAGCTGCCTTAATGAAGTTTTAAACTGCATATAATGTGAGGAAGAGAGTGCGCTCATATACACTATTCGTTTTAACAATCATAACGGTACCAATTAAACTATAAACGAAAAGCAATAGCATACAATTTAAATCTTCACGATTTTGCTGCGAAAGTATAACAGACATTTTCCTCTCATTTTTCCAACTTGGTGTGGTAGCGCAGATGGTAAGGTAATGGACTAAAGTTGAAAGGTGTGTGAGAGTTCAGTCCCGGTGACCTGTAAATAATTCTTCATTCATTTAAATTACAGTTAAATGCGCAATACAAGTAGTAAACTATAGTTAATATGTTTGTTTCACATTATTATTTGGCCACATTCAATAAAACAATGTTTAATTCGCCACTGTAGTCGGTCATCACTCATACAATCAGTGAAATTTTTTCGCTGAAGCAATCAGTGTTTTCCCACTGATTCGAATTCAGAGTGTAGGAGTCGCCTAAATATTTTCACACGCTCGCTCAATCGCCCTACATCGGTTCAACGTAAGGCATTCAATGTATGATATTTTTTGGATAGAAACTAGTCACACCATCAATGTTCTTATAGGAGTGTGGAAGTCTCCTGGAACTCTATTTTCAGGGCCCGCAAACCAGCACAGTTACTTCACGACCGCTTTGCTGGGCTTCATCCTCAACATTTCCTTCATAAAACGTGCCCTCGATCTAAAGACTGTTCACGATAAAGTGAGCCATTTTGAAATCAACCTCAGAAAGAAGTCACTGCCTCTGTCTTCGTATATTTTATCGGGCGATCTGAGCGACATGCGTCCAGTTAAGTTGGTAATGAATAATATAACATAGTTCCATATCTAAACGTCGAATAAACAGTATCGCTTATAGGCTATTCACGGTGAAGTGAGCACTTTTTAAGGCCCCTCTATATTTTTCCTTTCATCCAATTTCCATCTTAATGCTACTTTTTTATATAAACATTCCAATGTGACCAATAAACACAGTGTATACGTTTCACAACCCTCAATATTTAATGCCTGAGACTGCAATAAGCTATATTTATTAGTGGTTAATACATGTTGGGAGGGCCTTAAAAAGGTGCTCACTTTACCGCGAACAGCCTGTAACCGTTTGTAATAACTTAAATTGTTTACATCACTTTTATTTTTATTTTAATGCATCGAAGTGCAAAATTGAGTAGATTTGCAAAATATCTACTTTTCTAATAATTTCACTGTTTAGCTCGACCGACGCATGAATGAAGTGATGAGGGCCATGGTAATGTTTATCTTACACAGTGCGGTAGGCGACGCTACGTGCAAGCAAGTATGTACTAAGCAGGGCTTTCAGACGTGCTCATTTTACCGTGAACAGCGTATACCATTCCTACGCAATTATTTCCTTTTGGGTACATTCAGTTTCTTTCCCGTAGCTTATGTAATTCATGGACGCCAGCAACAGTTCTGGATGCTGGCGCTTTACTCCATTAGCGACTATAATTATTAAGCACAATGTCAGCATGAATCCAGACCGGAGAAAAACTGTAAGTTGTTTGTAAAGGTGTCCATGGTAAAGTGAGCACTGCCTCTAGCCGCGTATACACTGTAAAAAAAAATGGCAATATTACCTGACAAGTGTAAGCTAATACTCGCAAACTTACGTGCGAAATAGTTTTCCTTACGGGTAAGGTAAAATTACCGCACTCTGGAGTAAAATTCACGTATATAGCGCTGGAAAGTCCAACGGATGGTAAAATTACCTTACGACGCGTGCATCTCTTCAGCGCTGTCTCAACAGCTGAGTGGGAGGACGGGTGGAAGAAATAATCTTGTAATATGTAAATATTCACTAACGCACACGTGCTGTCGTGGAGTAATGGACAGCGCATCGGCATACCTTGACCGAGGACCGTGGTTCGTGCCCACACACCAGCAAGTATCGAGGATTTTAGTGTTGATGATATAGGTAATTTAAAAAAATTAACTGTACTAACAATCCGGAATATTTTTTAATATAGTTTACAATACAGTTAATAATCCCTTACTTGTATGGGATTTCCCCCCACTTCTGTTAGGTACTTTCCCAGTACTATTAGGGAATAGTAATTTACTTGCTATGTAAATTTACTCTACATTTAACAGGTAATTTGACCTCACATGTAGATGTAATTAGCTTCTCTTACATGTAAGGTTATTTTCCCTCATTTTATTTTTAGTTCATTTTAACGACGCCAAGAGAATGTAGTTCCATGTCTTCAAGTTGAATTAAAAGAGTTAACTAAACATTTGTGAATAATTAAATGGTTCCTTTTCTTCATATTTTTAAAATACATTATGTGTAAGAATTAGCAAATCTGTAAAATATTTAATTTTCCCTTGACTGACGCATGAATCAAGCGCTCAGGCCCACGGCAATGTTAATTTTTCATATGGCGAAAGAACACACAGTGTGCAGACAAGTAGATCTTAAGCGGGACTTTCAAATGTGTCGTGTTTACCATGAAGAGCTTATAGCATGTAGAACCATACATTTCTGTATAGGCTGTTCACGGTAAAGTGAGCACTTCTGAGGCCCTAGCTACTTTTTCCTTTCAGCCATTTTCAATCCTTTAGCCACATTTTAAAGTAAATATTCCCATGCAAGTAATAAACATTGTGTGTGTATTCCACGGCACTCGGCGGTTCTCGTCTAAGGCTATAATCTTTACATATAAAATCCATTGTGCGTGACTAAACCGCATCATCACTGACAAACCACCGGACCAATTGAGACCATATTCACACCTATTGAGACGGCGAGTAAGGTTTTTAGTTATGTTTCATTCCGATAGGTGGCACTGGAGTCTAACTTCTATATACATATATATGGGCCGATTTTGCTCATACTTGCAGGAAATGTTTGTTGATCTAAAAGAGAAATATGCCACGGTTATACGTAGGTTGACATACTTGACGTAATAGAGAGGACGCATTGAGACGGCGAAATAGAACGTGAACACGCGCTGCACTAACTGAAGAGGCGCGAACACAACATCGAGAAGCGCATAGCACGATCATTAGAGAAGCTCGTGCACGCCAAATAGATTCTAATATACAATTATGCACAGATACTAAATAGTTCAAGTAATACAAGAGAAACATCGATTTGGCATTTACAATTTAAATACTCTATGTTCACTATTGATTTTATATATGAAAAAAAAAAAAAGGCGAAACAACGTTCGCCGGGATCAGCTAGTAATATACATTTATTGATTATATTCCAAATAAGCGGGCTTCCAAAGTGCTCATTGTACCGTAAACAGCCTATAGGCTTCAAAGGGTTAACAATAGCTCGTATCTAGCAACCAAACCCCTGATCAAGTGATATTTTGAATTCTTTACAAACTTGTAAACATGAATAAGCTACTGGGCTCTATACCGTCCTTAATATATATGTAAATTCACTTCACAGGATATTTTTAACGAGTTTCCGAACCTGTGTCTGTGTATGCTTATAAATAAACACACAGAGCGTGTATAGGAAACATGTGTACAAACTCGAGCACGTGATACGTGACCGGAAAAGAAGAAAATGTATATAGGACACACATGGGCCATCTCAAATAACAATGGCTGTAGCAGCACCTATAGGCGATGGGCGACAAGGACATTACTGGGATGTTAGGCAAAGTGCTTGCGTTAGCAAACCAATATCTTGGATATACGGCAGGTATGGTCTGTCGTACACACCCCTATAATGTAAATAGTAAGGGTTGACACTCTTTAATTGGATGAAACACGTACACCGTGCGGATACCACGGGATGAAGCAGGTCAACGCTAGTAGCAAATACCCGCTCTTTGTTGCAACTCTCTAGGACCCACCGTTTCCGGTTAAATTGCAAAGGAATGGTACAGGGGTAGCAATGGCATGGCCTGGTGATTAGGCAACCCTTCCTGCACCCGGAGGAATTCAGCGGAGAGTCCCCGCCGAACGCGTGAACAGAGTGCAGTGTAGCCGATGAGGGTGATTAAGGTGCGTATGGAGCTGCGCCGGAATGAAAGGGCTGGGCAAACGGGAGATCCCCAAGGCGACTCGGGTTCAATACCAGGCCGGAGTCACCCCCGGATGTTCGTATGTGGGCATCGTGTCGTACCATGCCGCTGGTCGGCTTTAAGAAAACTTCACACGATGTCTGCCTGTACTCGTCAAAAACCCAAGTCGAAATACAGAAATCGTATACGGTTGGAAAGAGCATCTCAAAAGCAATCCAGTGATACCCGTAGAACCCCATACGATAGAGTAAAGCGGTGCCGGGAACGTAAAATAAACATCAAGGCGTCCGAGCGCGTCAACGTAGACGTATTCATGCGAAACAAACGGACGTGCCCGCAACACAGACAAACCTTTCTTTTTTTTGTCGTGTGAAACGCGCACAAAGTTTCATCGGCAACTATATAGCGCCTGATATGTAGGCTATACCATACTCTCACGTACTGTTCACCGGGAGCAAGTAAGCGGCAAAGGGACATGTCTAGTGGAAGCTCATTAAAGCCGGGTACAAGTTGACAGTGAGTGTTTGAAATGTCCTTTTTCACTCTCTGAGCTGTGGGTATTACACAGGCCGCTGCACAACGTCCAATATTGTCTTTTTTTTGCGTCACCGGTGACCGCCACAGTCCGTCCAACGAATACAAAAGTGATAAAAGTGTTTAAATGTGTGTTATTCGTTGACTCAGTTCTCTTCTAACATTATTAGAGGCTGTTTGCGGTTGAAAGATCACAGTTCTAATAAACCTTTGTAAAATGCCGCCGCTCGTATATCAACGGACACGCTGGCCTGTATGTTCGTAGCAAACTCGGTAACGATGCAGGCAAAGTAACTCAGTGTCTTCAAGTTGAGTTTATAATCCTAAAAGAATGCATTGAATGTTGAAATGAGTTGTTATACTTTCTGTTTTTCAAAGGCGTATAGTGTAGAAATCGTCAAATTTGTAAATTATTTACTTTTTCTAATGATTTCACAGTCTCGATTGGCCAAAGTATGAATAATGTGGCAACGCCCATTGCATCGTTTACTAACGTTTAATTAAAAATGCTGGGTTAAAACTTCTGAATATTAAAACGATTGGTTTTGCATCTTATATGTCAATGTACATAAGCGTTAGAATAAACAAAGTTTGGAAATATTTATTTTCCTAGTAATGTTACATTTTCGCTTGACTGGTGCATGTATAAAGTTTTCAGGCCTACGGCATTGTCAGTTTTAATATGGCGGAAGAACGCACAATGTGTATGGAAGTAGATCTTAAACAGGGGTTTACAAAGTGTTCAGTTGAACAGCATATAGTGCTGTTTCACACGGAGCGGAGAATTATTTTGTGGTCACTAGAAAATATTTTAAGTGGGCAATAATAAATATTATTTTGTTTTGGTAACTAAATAGATTTGCTGGTACTACGTGAAATATGGAATTAAATACAAAAATATTAATTAGTTTGCAACCTTTTGATTAGATTATGTTGTAGCTACAACGCAACTGGCACAATATTTTACAATGGCAGGTTTCCAGGAAAATAAAAACTGGTCACATATTTTGTTTTTCTAGGAATCCAGAAATTAATCCCAATGTAGCAAACCACATATGGCCCATTGATGATTTACAGTCGGATGCCAAGCTGGCGAATAGTTGGCCAACAGCTGGTATGCAGCCGGCACCATTGCTGGTCCTCAAGTGGCACCACTAAACTAGCCATACTCTGCCCATAACTGGCCCAGGTTTGGTGAACACAAATGGCCCAAGCATGGCCCACGTGCTTACAACAGCAATTTCCCATCGATGTATCATTTCACATCCATCAGATGGCCTACTGATGGCTAGCCATGCTTTCGCCATATATCTAACACTGTTTCTTAAAAATTATTATTTTTTCTATCAATACCAACTTTTCTTTGTATTTAATTCCCTTTACTTCACTATTAAACACATTATACGACTTTAAAATCTTAAGCTTACCAGAAGAGAAGAGGGGGATCGAAGCTACACCCATTGGATTTGCAGCCTAACATGCTAACCCTTACTCCACAGTGCATTATTATGTTTGGATGAACTAATTTAGAATATATTTGGACTTGAATTTTTAACATACATTAATATAATTTAAATTATATCAGTTATTCCATAGCCTTAAAATTTACCATTGGAACAAATCAATTTTTAAAAATGCATATAATAAAGTACTGTCGTTGAGAAATGACAGTATTAACTCAAACACGTGCCTTTAATGAAATATTTTGCAGTGTGTATGTCACCTGGATGCTATTCATCTGTCTTGAAATGCAGTCGCCAGTTATGAATATTTTAGTGATGTGAAATAACAAAAGCCTTTTAAAGTTAATTTTCTAAAGGTGGTTATATATTGTTTTATTTAACTTCTAATTTTAATTATATGCAATAATACATGAAAAATATTGCATAGGCTTATGTCGAATACCATTCACGAAGTCACACCTAATATTGTATTTACAGCATTTTGCCATTAATATTTACATCTCATTATATTTACAAATGCCTTTACTCATTGTATCATATGTTCTATGATTATATTAGACACACATATAAACATATACGTGTGTGTGGTTTAAATAAACTATCTGCGAAGAGTGGGAGCCATAAAATTTCCCATAATAAGCCAAATTGCACCAGGAAAGGCCCATAGATGTACCACTTAACAGCCATCAAATTGCCTATATATGGCTACCCATACTTTTACCAGATATAAGTATAGGTTATGAGCGGCCATTGCTGGAATACAGTTGGCAAGCCATTTATGGGCCATTAATAGGTCACCTACTCTCAACAATCAGTTTCATTTCGATCAATGTTCCATCCGAGGGCCATAAGTGACATGCCAAGTGTCTTGGTGCCATAGCAGTTAACCATAGAAGGGCCGATTGTGTAGAACCATAATTATTCGAGCAGTAAAACGACAGTCGGCCGACTGTCGTTTGCTACACGGGTCCTGGAATGATAATAATGAAACATCTTATCCGTAAGTATCCAATCATTTCGCGATTTAATACTGTACCGTTCTGCACTTTACAGTTCGATATACTATTCTGTAGCAAAAGTCACGTGTAAAATGGCTGCTGCCATAGCCAGAATTGATTATTCTGTTACGCTCGGCTACACGGAATTAAGCCACAAAATTGCTGTTATGTTTACTGTTGCTTAAAACAATCGAAATTGAAAATGAAAAAGGAGCAACTGATAAATATATAATGTAGTCCAGACAGCTACGCAATCATTAATGTTAAATAATGGTAGTTATAAAGTATAAGTCTCTGACAGCACGTAGTAGACATTTCATTTATCTCTATGATAAGAAACAGCAAAGGTGAAACATTGTAAACGAAATAAGAATATTGTGTTATTATTACACTTCTCATATCATTCCCTAAACAAAAAAAAAAAAAAAAAAAAAACCTCCCTTATTTCACGTGAAGGGAATAACTTCCATTTTATTTCTGGTTACGTAGCAAAGAAGTAGAAGCAACTCCACGCTCCAGATTTTATGAGCGTACTTAACGCTCGACAAAAGAAGGAATTTTCGCAGAGTCGCCCGTGGAGAACACTTTTAACGGTTATATCGGGGCTGACAGTAAAGTAAAATTACTACCCTCAGTCAAAGGAACCAGCGACTTGAACTCCCCGGGCAGCGAACTTCAATAAACATTCACTTCGCTCTATTTCATACGTCATGGACCAATCGCTGTGTCTCCCGAACACTGTCGATCCGCTATTGGTTCTGATAATATCTCCCCAACACTTGTTTATCCTTCAACAGCATTAGCCTAACATGTAGTAGTTAAAAATTTACCAAATTTTGTTATTCGTATATTTTCGATAAACAATTTTTTTTTTTAAATCTGGATTTATCTACCAAAAAAAATTTGTTTTGAAAATAATTTTCTTTGAAAGTACCTAATGTGATCAAATTAATAATTTTAAAAAATTTAGTTAAACAAATTTATGGGTTTAATATACTACCGAAACTTTTAAAATGACAGGTTAGAAAATAATTTCAAATATTTGTAAAAAAAATTGTCTTTATTTTGCCTACTAAATTGACATTACAGGCCTACGTAATTATGTCATTTTTGAACAATTTATCTACATGTGTTAATAATATAATTAATTATTAATGCATTTGGGTGGATTTCCGATATTGCGCTGTCTGCTGTGAACAACAATACGCCCTTTCACGCTACAAGTGGAATTGTGTTTCCAGTGTGTGCTGTTCGCGCTATGTTCGCGTGGCGAATCAGAGAAACTGGAAGTATTAACGATCCCGAACCATACCACGTCACGTCCTGCCCTCTCACGAGCAGATGTTGCCTACTTTCATCGCTGCGGCGTAAATTCTGAAATGGCCCACGCACTTCTCGCCCCCTCCCTGGATTCGCGTTCGCTTCAACAGACGAAAGCAAGCTGTCGGAAGCGGCCGTGGAACTTTTGGTTAATACACGACTCAGAAATAAATTTCGCTTCGCGGGAGTTCCAGGGTTACTAGGTTTCTCGCAGTCCAAGTACGCTGAAATCACAAGAGACTATTACCATTTTGAAAATAGGTGCCTGACATACTTGAAACATATTTGTACGTAACAGCTGCGTCAGTGCTATTTTAATGCCAAATTTGGTAGGAACATGTCAATGGTTTCCCGAGAAATTCCACAAAAACATAATTAATTCATGTAGAACTATCTTAAAAAATGGCTGACAGAAGTTGTTTTTATGGTTTATTTTATGCTTCTAGTAGATACCGTCAGCGTAAAAATTTTGGCTGAAATTTGTCAAATTGTATGGTAGTTATACCAAATAACCCTAAAATACATATATGGTCGCAATTTTGAATATAAGTGTCTAAAAAAAAGGTTATTTACTTACATTTAGCTGGCCAATCATAGTGTTACTCAAGTGCCAAATTTGACGAAAACAGGCTGAGTTGTTTTAGAGATATAATGTAAAAGCGTTTTTTTTTTATTTGTCGCTATCTTCAAAATGGTGGATCAAAAAGCAATATTTACGTCTGAATTTAAAGCTTACAACTTAAGCTGTAAGCATACAAAATTAGTTTCAAATCGGTGTAATGGTTTCCGAGATATGACATATCGTCCAAAATGTTCGAATATCTTCCATTTTGAAAGCAAGTGCCTGGCGTGGTCGAAAATTATGTCAAGTGTCCTTACTTAGTGCTGTATGAGTACCGTACTTGGTGAAATTCGGT
The DNA here is from genome assembly GCA_029891345.1 of Dryococelus australis. Lineage (NCBI taxonomy): Eukaryota > Metazoa > Arthropoda > Insecta > Phasmatodea > Phasmatidae > Dryococelus > Dryococelus australis. Next base: position 11,799,675 of record CM056994.1, on the reverse strand, counting down.
AGACGCGTTCAAAAAATTGAAAAGAGGAACACATACGTACCGCCACACACACATACACAGACAGCAAAGTGATCTCATTAGCCCATCTTCCCTTCGGAAAGTAGGCCAAAAATAAGCAAAGAAATCTAGTTTATCAAAAAAATAGTTTACTCTTATTTTAGCAAGTAATAAGTGATTACAGGTAGAATGTACGCTGATATAGGCTGTTCACGGTAAAATGAGCATTTTTGAAAACCTTCTTATGATTTACTTATATACAGGTTGTGTATTCTTCCGCCTTGTGTAAAATTAACATTGTAATTGGCCACATCAGTTTATCGATGCTATGAAATTATTAAGTATAAAATACTTTACAAATCTGCTTAATTTTTACACGTTTACGCATTTAAAAAAATACCAAAAAGCGAAATAAATAATTTTAAGTTATCACAAATGGTAACTAACACTTTTTATTTGACGAAAATATATAGAACTAATTTCCATCCAACGTTATCAACTTTACTGAGAGAACGTCACTCAGTGCGCCCATTAAAACATATGCACGCAGGGGCAGCAATTTATTTCTCAGGTTCGTTTCTAATGTGCTTACGTTATTGTGAACCGTTTTTATCAAAAGTTTTATTGAAGATTCCTTAAATTTATTTTTCGTATGTGTAACTAATTTAAACGTTGTTTAAGAGTCGCTGAAATCGGCTGCATCCACGCAAAAGTGTATATATATGTTTTTATTACTCGCGTAATGAATGTTATTTAAAGCAAATACAGGAAATATTGCGGCAGATTAATGAAAGTGAAGCAAGCGCAGCTTGAAGGCGCTCTTGAGTCTAAATAATGGCTTAATAACAGTGCGGCTAACATAGTGGCGGTAGCCGTGCCAATAACATGTTTCTGGAGAGATCTGGAACTCGGATAGCTGTAATAAGTAGGTAGAAGACACGCGAAGCTTGAGACGATTAATACGAGGTCAAACCTGCGCCGTGTCATGCCGTCCTTCGTCCACAGCACATCGCTGCTTGCGTATACTGCTTCCGTTTATACCAGCAACTATATAGTCTATATATATATATAAACTACACAGAATGACTCGCAATTAGACTGACAAACTTCGGGAGGCGATTCTTCATGAGAAAGTAAAAGGAAAACATATGTGACACTTTATACCTCAACCGAATATTAAGGGAGGCACGTGCCCTTAAAAAATGAGGTTTTAAATTCTATTTGTGCAAAATATTGGTAAGGAAGTAAAACACAATGACAATTCTCTGAACATTATTGTATGTTATCGGGGCCTTCAACGGAAGAGCCGATATTTTGCACAAATGAGGCTTGAAATCTAGTTTATTTATGGGCTCATACCTCCCTTAATATTCGGTTTAGGTATAAAGTGTCACGTATGTTTTCCTTTTTCATGAAGAATCACCTCCCGAATCTTGTCGGTCTAATTGAGAATCAGCCTGTATATATTTATATAGTATAGTTGCGGTTTCTTCACACTTGTTGAATCAAACATTTGAAAAATCACCCCATGTATAACTTGCTTGGTTATCTCCTAAACAAGTCACGTAACAAAAGCGTTTTATACTTGTGTAAACCAAAACATACATTTTTTTTGTTTTTATAATATTCAATTTTTACTTATGTTTTATCGGCGAATTGTAATATTCCATTTATAATTTATATAAATAAGAACTAGGATACAGTCGGTGTGTTGCTAACGCCTGGTACGAAATAGTTTTTGTGCAAAATAGTTTACGTACTATTTGTGAAGATTTCTAAAATTATAGACATTGAACTGTTTTTATGAACTGGACTGACTTTACTGTTCTCAAGGGGATTTTTCGTGACAAGAAATGATAATCTTTTACTCGTGCTGTAAGCTGCACAATTTCTTGCGTCACAAGTACAGAACTCATTATCCACTCTTTGTTTCACCTTGTTTGCCTACAGGCTCAAGCTAAATCCCTTTATATGTCGTGTTTTGTGTGTGTGTGTGTGTATCTTGTAACCAGTGTGTGCATAATTTAACTCATATTATAGAAATACTGTCAGTTGCAAATTTTTCGATCAAGACAACATACTCATGGCATCGAAAGCATCTGCGTTAATTAGTTTTAATTGTTTTTGACACCAAAAAAAATTAGGTAAAATTTCTCGAAACTGTTTGGTTGAAAACATATTAGCCAAATCAGCAATAACTTTATACTAGGCCAACCCCGAGTTCTGATGTTATTAGATATAAAACTACTAGGTCCGTTCGACTGTGAGAATAAGAAATACATGTATCACCCGGGCGAAAATAATTCCATCCGAGTTGTGCCCACAACGCAAAATATACGGACATGTATTAACAGGACTGGCTTTACTGAATCTTCACCATGATATAAAAATAGATTTAAGAAAGGTCACTGACTCGTATGCCGAGAAACAACACAGCAGATAGAATTTGCTCTGTAAGGCACACAGTAAAATGAACGCGTAGTTCACTTTAGAAGTTGTGGTAATCAATGAGTTAATATGAATTTTTCGTGAAAATATTCGTATTTAACATGTTCCATTTACCGTACTTACAGTTCAGCGGGCCGCTCAGAAAGACACATGAGAGAGTACATACGATTGATCTCGCTAACACGCGTGGAAAGGAAGGTGGTGGAGGTTCAGTGGTCAGACAACTTATCACCTCTCACCGCGGCGAACCGGGTTGATTCCTGTGTGTTGGCACCTGAGTGGGGAACACGGCCCGTAAGACATAAAGAACAGTGTATGGCCCGCGGGCTGGATCATCTTACTGTGGAATGCCATCGCAGCGTTCGTTTGCATGATACACGACACCTCACACTTCGACACTACACCTAGAATAGTAAAAATCAGAGGCGTATCCAGCCGGGGGGGGGGGGGGCTGAGGTGGCTGCAGCCCCCCTCCTCATAAGTGACACACATTGTTAAATATCCTATTATCAAAATGTAAGTCGTTTTATTTATATATTTGTTATTACACACATGACCTACGTTTTTTTACACCTATATTAAAATGGCAATCATTATATTTATTTATTTGTTTTCAACTACACACATGATTAAATCTTGTACATCAAAACTTCGTTTTCCGAATAAAGGGAGGGGGTGGGGAAATAGTCAAGTGCATAGTTCCTAAAATGAACGCCAGTAGCTTTGCGGAGTCATGCGACATTGGCTCCCTCCAACCTTTCAATTGTTCAGGTAGCTGCTCAGAGTGAGTTTCTTTTAACTGCACAGAGATAGCAGTACAGTCTTCATTTGTCCTGTGTTTAAATGTTTAGTCTTACAGAAATGATGAGAAACATGTCTATAGTTCCAGTCTATAACTCTGTTTGATATCATGGCTGATTTGTGTTATGTAGTTTGGCTGTTGGTTATTTAATAATGAAGAGAGGGCAACAAACTTTACTCAGTTTCTGTAAGAAACAAAAAAAATAAATAAAAACAGTGCTGCTGAGTCTCTAGTTCTGAGTGAATTACCAACACAGTAGGAAGTTTCTCCAGGATTGGCTACGACATCGATACAACACACGGACGAGAGATGTGGTACAGGAAACCAGTTAACAAAGAAAAAAATCTCCTCTTCCATGTTCTCGTCCTTACGACATACGGTCTTACACAAATGTTGCAAAATCATTGAACAACGAGGAGAAAATTAATGCTATTCAAAACGTGTGGAAGAACAATTCCAAATACAGATTTCCAGTAGAAGTTTGTGGCCGTTTTAGACGGAAATTTCAACTGAAGTGGTTGGATGCGTTTAATTGGGTTGCCTATCCCGAGCCAAATGAAGGGGCCTTTAGTAAGTACACTGTTAAAAAAATTTCGGAAAAGTGCTGTTAAGTATTCATCCAGAAGTGCCTGTAAACTCTCCGTAAAATTACGGACACATTGATTTTCAGAAACGGACTTTCCGTAAATTACACGGAACCTCTCCGTTAATTTCCAAGTTAGTTTTCTGTACTTTCCATTAAATATTAAAAGAGACAAATGAAAATGTCTTTAATTTTCGTTATGTGGGTGTTACATTGTGTGTATAAAAAAAATATATTACAAAAGTTAAAATATTTTATACTTAAATGAGGTTTGAACCCGAGTCAAAAAATCACCAGTACACAACTAACCATTCACCTACAACTGTCACTTAAATATTGTTTCTATTAAAGTTAGTGTATTTTTAGTGTTGCCAAATGTCACAGACGCCTGATGCTATTTCTTAATGTTAGAAAGAATAGGTCATAGTCGCGAGGATAACCTTAACTGCAGCAGAAACGATACTATTATTTTTACAGTGGCGAAGAAAGCTTCGTGTAGAATCGGCATTGTTCGTCCCCGTAACTCGAAGCCAAAGGGAATACGGAGACTTTCCGTATTTTGTATTTACGAACTTAACTCCGTTTTTCGTCATTAAGGACTGCATTTCCGTATATACACTGTGCATTTCCGTAAAACATTCCGTAAATATACGGACATAAATAAACTAATAAATTATGCAATAACTACTTTAAAAAAAAATTTGCGGTGTATATAGCCTACATACAAAGCACAACACTTACTTGCTTTGCAAAACATGCCTAGTGTATTTCATGAAAAGTTATTTGTTTTAAAAGTAAGTTTATTTTCGCATACATGCATGTGTTTTTAAAAGAAAAACAAAAATGGCGCTAATTTAGTCATTGTGTATTTTTGCTAACATCCGCTAGATACAAATACAAAATACGAAATTATCAAATACGTCACATTTTTGTATAGAAAATCGGGTCACGTAATCATTTTGTCTACAAAATCTGCCAATTCGGACACGGCCTACAATTATGTGCCTATGACGACGGTTAATGCAGGTAATGCTGTATGGTGCTTCACAGACACGACTGTGCGCAGACTCTAAGAAACGATAAGCTGTGAAGTGACAGCTCATCCCAGGGGCACCTGGCTAACTCGCCTTGCCCTCTCCTGCCACCCCACCCCCCAAGGTGTAACAGGTGAATTTGACCCAGGTGATTATTACCCCCTGAATGCCTGAGTGGCGGCACGTGTCAAAGCAGCTTGGCGGTCCGCTGACAACCTCGACCACAGTATAACACTGTTTACAACCCTTGACTGACCACAATACATCAGGTTGACACTAATCCCCGGGAGCTTTACCCTCGTCACTTTCTCGCCAGACAGTGTCCCTTGGTAGAGTAATAATTTAACGCGCAAGTGTATCCCCCTCGCAAATAAAATTACTGTTCAAGCGTAGCCAAAAATTACGCACTTAGTTAGAGTCCTCAGCGCCAGCAGGGGAGTTAATTTCCAAAAAAGGGATTCAAGGAACGCCGGCTGTTTTTTTGCAGGTGGTGACCGCGATGCTGTCATTTATCAGCGAATCTTGGAGCTTCCCCAGAAATGATTTTCACGCTTAGTAATTTCGTGTTCTGTGTAATACGTAGAATTGAATTGTATCACTTTGCAAGAAAAATCTTTATTTTTCTGAAAAGCCCCTATTCTGAACACCTTTTTTTTTCTTTCATTCGACACCCTACTGTGCTTACATCTCACCAATGGTATAATGATGTACTTAGTACGTTATTTTCCTCTCTCTATCGGGAGGGTGTCAATCCTTTCCTACCTGGGGGTAAAATCCTCCTGGGGGTAAGATTCGCCGATTAAATCGGACAGGTACATAACGGACGGCAACACACTGGTGTCTGCCTATAGTCTTTACACTTTCTACGCCATCGCTGGACGCAGAATCACACTGAGTTTCCCCTCCATTCAACCTTAATACAGAACTGTAAATAGCATATCCAAATGCAGCGCAGTGTTAAACGGCCTCTCTGTATATGCACACGTGTATAAGAACTGCCACGTGTAGTCCTCAAACAAACGAACTGTCAGGATGTTTGAGTATACACGTCTCGTAAAACAAGATACTAACATAACTAACTAGCCTACTTTCCTCTACGCATGTTTGCGAGCAAATTTGTTGCAATAGGCTCTAATATAATACTTAGCTGAAATAAACATCAGCATTAAAGTGAAATATTAATGCTTCCATCGTTTTGAAAAATAAAGTGTATAACCCACTCAAAGCAGTTCAGTTTACATGGCCAACCGTAGTAATACTTCTTTACCAAATTCTGTGGAAATATGCTCATGCAATGGGTAGAACCATTTGATAAAGTTTAAATAAGGTACTGTCAGCATACGAAGATTAGTTGGAATCGACATAGCAATCTAAATTGCTATTCTGTATACTGCTCGCAAAAAACTTTAGCATATATAAGAATCCAGGATGTTATATTGAATAAACGTAGTTTACATTTAATGTAAGAATCCTCGTAACTTATAAAGTGATGGAAAGGGGGGGGGGAACGCAATACTCGTTAACATAATGACAATTCCAAACTGAAAGAACAACGCAATCAAAGGCATCGCATCAGTTTCAGTATAAAAAAACAGAGGTCTTCTCAGATGCATTGACAAACGCCAATAGCGTGTTGGACCTCCACGATTCCTGAGGCACACTTGTATCTGATGGCGCATGCTGAAAACAAGGTCATTAATCATTTCCCGACGTAGATGTTTCCCATTCCCAATTTCGGCTGTGTTTAAGGCCGGAGTCGTCATTGGTAGTTGTGTGCGTTTAGAAATCATTCTCCTCGCAGTTTATGTCAGCTGAATAAACTGATGAGTTCAGTCTTCTGACCCCATCGGGGACTATGTCAAACTTTTTGTGAGCATTGTATCTAATTTCACGTAGCAGCAAAAAAAGTATTTTTGAGGAAATTTACCTTAATTAAAACTAATATACTTGTGGAGCGTTACATTGGCGTTGTTACAGAATAGATAGGCAGTTAGAGCAGCGTGGCGATTGCTTGCATGCACTGTAAGCGTATTTTGTCGTCGATCGACCTCGCTGATTGTTGAACCACGCTCAACGGTACAGTTTTGCTGGCTCGCGTGGCTGGAGTACACGAGATCCGCCACTATTTATCTCCCGTTTACCCCGCCCTTGCATTCTGGCACTGCTCCATATTCACCTCATTTAACCCTCATCAGCTGTAAAGACCTCGTTGTTAACGAGCCGCCTATATGTCTCAACTCAATAGCTGTAATAAATGTCGCCTGCGGTATATGCAACCACTATAACTGCAAGTTACGCAGAATGCATAAAACTCAGGCGTCGTCATTGTGTGTCAAAACATGAGCTTGTGAATAACAGTAGAGTGGTTTCGGCGGCTCTTAACGACAGGATCTTGAGAGCCAATGAGGGTGAAGTAAGTATGGAGCAGCGCCGGAACGGGGAACCCGGTTCGTTTTGGGGGCAGGCGGGTGCTCTAGCCGCTACATCACTACGGCTCCGGAAACATTTAGTTTTGTCAAAAGAAAGTGCAATGCGTAGAAACAGAACCATGCGTTTGAAGTGTGCCACATTTCGAAAGTAGATTGAACAATATTTACATAAAATTATTTTTTTCTCGGTGCCTATTAAGTGCCCAGAGAATAGATAATTTAAATATTAAGATATTAGTATTTCATAATGTATATTGGCGTGTATCTGTTTCTGTTCTAGGTCGTGGAGTCAGTAATTGCGGTCTGTCCACACAATATCACTCGCAGTACCTTCAAGAGACTATTGCCATTTTCGAGTTAAAAATTGCTTCGTCTAGATGGAAAGTATTTAATTTATTGGTGGGTTTTTCTTTGTGTATATATCAAACATTAAGTCTTCATCAATTACAACTAATACTTCTATAGGATTTTCATGTTTTCGCACGTTCGCACATTTCGTCCTAACATATTGAAAAATGTTGCAATAAAAAGACCTACAAAAATTTCAGAATGTTTTGCAGAATATACACAATGGCATTTTAGATTCATTATGTAAGTTTCATCAGTTTACAAGTAATTAGATAGCTGCTAGTCAGGCAATAATGCGCGTTTTATTCTATAGTAAGTCGAGTTACAGGCACGAGCATAAATGGTTCTCTGGCAGGGGTAAACAATAGTTTGTGTCCAAGGCAAGTAAATATTCTCAGACATCAAAGTGTTAATAATAATAATATTCGAACACTGTGTCAAGTATGGAAGTGAAAACATTGCGATAGTTGTCATACTGAGCACGAAAGAGTGGAAGAAACTGAGAAAAGTATCAAGTTGAACTTGAAAATGTTATTAAAAAATAAAGCCGAGTTGTGCGGAAACGCGAACAGCAAGAAACTGTCAGAGCAGTTCCTCTGCTTCCTCGAGAAGACAGCTGTTGAGGGCAGGAGAGTGTGGAAAGCGATGTACGCGCGGGAGAAAAAGGACTTTGGGGGTGTGTCGTACGTTATTGGCGCTGACATCCAGTCTCTGCAGGTCGAATACGGATACTTCTAACGGGAGTAGTCTTTCTTAAGACGTGCAGTTCGTACGACTACCTTGTTTGTTAAGCCGCCGTGCTGAGAAATACATTACGTTCCTGAGTGACTTAGCTGCCTCGTTTTGCCTAAGGCGTGGAAACTACGGCGTGTGTTCCACATAAAATGTGAGCAATTCGGTGCTTCTGATGCTTCGGAGGCTTTATTTACTCTCCAGTAAACGAGGAAAAATATATATTTCTTTACAATAAAAAAAAAATGGTGCAATTTGTCCGCAGCGAATGGTACTTTAACTACTTAAATTCATTTGGATTATTTTTAATTTTCTCTTCAAAGAACCATCACCATGTCCGATGTACAGCACCGTGGTACAGAAATGTAAAATTCACACAGTGTTAATAAACATTGCATTATTTATATTGTAATCCCCCGCTTTGCCGCACCTCGTGGCTCGAAATATAGAGGTCTACACACCGGCGAGAATCTTAGATAACATTTCATCAGTTAAAGGGCATTACCATATTGTGAAGTTGTCATCTTTACCGCTACCTGTTGTCAAACTTTTAAACTAAGTGTGTGGTTTTCCTACGGTCTATAGGTGGATTTTAAAATTGGGTGTTTATGTTGCTGCCGTTTCACATTATAAAAGTGCTATGAACGATTTTAATCAAATGTATATCATGAGTAGTAGGGATATGGCGGACATAGGACAGCTCACAGGAGTAGCTCGGTGACTCGACCTTGACCTAAATTTTTCCCGTTTTTTTCTCTCCAAAAATCGCCTATTTTCACATAAAATCGTACGTTTTAGCCCAAGAATGCTTAAAAAATTTCCCTTTTTCCTATTCAAATTTCTCGTTTTTCCCAAAAAACTTCCCGATTTTCCCTCTAAAGGTAGAAGCCACTCAGCAGCCGTAAAAAGGCAAAAAAGAGCCGGTTTTTAGATGTTGGGTGGCTTCCTTAATGCTTCTAGCCTACACTGATAAAAACAAAAATGATTTCAATACATTTTTTTTAAATAAAATTACATATGTGTTTAAACGTTTTAACTAAAAATATAAGTATTGAGTGTTACATATCACCGAACTAGTCTTTTCAAGGCGCGTACAATCGTGATGTCATACCATCACACTGTCTTGTTTTTATGCTCTAACATTCTGTGCTGTCTCTCCCTCTCTTTCTCTACCCTCTCTTGCCTATCAGTCCATATACTACCTCGGAATCCTCCCATATTTTACTGTTTCGTTTCTCTCTTTCTCTCTATCATACTATCATTTATCTTTAATTCTCTCATTCCATCCCTTTATCTCCATCTCTCTTGTCACTCATCCCATCTTTATCTCTTTCGCTTATCTCTTTCTCTATATCAGTCCATAAGTTTTCTCGGATTCCTCCCATTTTTGTTGTTTCATTTCTCTCTTTCATTCCATCTTGTCTTTCACTCTACACGTCTTTCTCGCTTTCTCCCACATTCGTTTGACCATTTACGTACACTTGTTCGATTTGTCACATTTGCTCCACTGATAACTTATACGTGTTCGACTCCACCGCCTATGCAGTTCCTTCATCGCCTGCTAGAGTGCGCGAATTGTGGAAGTTGTAGAACTCATTCGATTTTAAATACTTCATTATTTTAAAAAACAATATTTCGTCTTAATATTTTACTTTATTGAATTCGTTTTATTACTGTTGTACGAAAATTACTTCATCTAGTCTTGTAACCACACATGCATGTACGCACCGACATGTCCGCCAGGGCAGCCACGTCTGCTGCGACCCGCCAAGAGTGACGTCATCAACAGGCACCACGTGGGGAAGGAACAGAGTATAAGTGACCACGAGGCAAGTGCTTGCGAACTTAAGCGATCACTCGTTCTGCTGTGTGGCCCTGCCAATCAGACATCCAGAATCGATTCATTAATAAATAAGTAGAATTCTTTAAATTAGATTTATCATTTTAATAATGCCGAAAACATATTCTTTTAACATGTAGTAAAAACGTATCGAAAATGTATTTTTCAAAGTAAATTCAGTTCAAAGAGCTTAAATTTTGTAAATTTCACACTTTTCCATGACAGCTGGTAACAAAAAAAAAAAAAAAAAAAATTATAATGCTCGGATGGGATTCAAACAGGCAACCTTTCATTTAGAAGTCTGACATGCTAACCACAGGTCAACCACGAGCTCACATTGAGGTGCAAGAGAAATCAGTTCTCTCTGAATGTACTTAACTAAGCTACTTCAGAGCATAATTTGCAGTCTAACTTACCGGTAGAATATTCACTTTGGATCTGGGCAAGAGATTAGAGGGTGGATTACGGCAGGTGTTGGACATACAGGATGTGAGCTACATAGGCCTAGATGTGACATTGATCTTCACCCGGGACGATTTTTGGAGTAACCTAAATTCTAAAAAAGGCTCTAAATCTAAATCGAAAATACTAAACAATTTGTGAAAAGTATATGCAATTGGGAAAAAGAACGAACCTGGATCAGGATTGTGGCCAGTTAGAAAGGAAAATATTTGAAAACTCGTAAAATATAAGTGCTCTAAAGTAACATATTTTTTTAGTTATTCTTCTGAAACTGAAAATATGACGGGAATGTGAAGAATCTGTCTAAAGTAGGTTAGCTTTGCTTTAATTACATATTGATCGTGGTTTATTGAGCAATTTGGAAACCAGGCTTGGGATATGATACTGTTCTCGCTCTGTATACATCCTCCTCCACGAGCGGATATGGCGTCTCTCTCAACCACACGAGCTAGTTACGTCTTTGGCTATTGTTTTCTAACCTGTCTCAATTCCAAGTGTTAAGTGAAGTGTGCGTCCAACCGAGGTAGGGTTGGGACTTCAGTGCGTCATAGGGCTGAGTCTCACACAAACAGACATATACACATCGCGGCATAGGGATGACCATGGCTAGGGCCATGAGTATTTCGCTGAGTGTACATAGAGCTAAACTGCAACTAAGAAGAAATATAAGGAAAATCGACAAGGGCACGATATAAACCTTCACGACACAAAATAATTCAGAACTGTTACCTGCATTATTTGAAAGTGCTAAAAGAGATATATGGATATTAACCATCAGTGATGAATAGTTCACTTTAGAAAAAATAGACATATAGTAAGCTATGTAAAATGAGAAGGTAGGTAAATACAACGGTGTAATGAAACAGTATACATACTCTCTAAACTCGAATCAGTGGGAAACCACCTATTAGCAGTTAAATTCAACTACTCTAATAAGCGAAAATAGCTTCACTTAGAATCAGTAGAAAAGCACTGATTGTTTCAGTGAAGAAAATTTCACTGATTGGATAACTGACGGCCGACTGCAGTGGGGAATTAAATATTGCTTTTATGGGATGTAGGCAAATAATTACGTGAAATAAACATGTATAATAGTTTACCATTTATACTGCGCAATTTACCGTAGTTTAAAAAAGTGAAAATAGTTTCGCAGATGGCCTGGATTGAACTCGCACACCCTTCGACTCCATGCCGTTGCCGTGCCATCTGAGCAACCACGCCAAATATAAATTGTTGGAGGAAAATATATGTTTTATAGTTGCGCTGCGAAATCGCGTAGTTTGAAGACGTAAAAACGGAATGAAAGGCTGTGTGTTCATATTACCTGGTACAATGGCGTTTTGAAAGACGAAACACATTTTAGAAAGCATTTTGTTTGACTTTTATTCGTTTATTCGTTGTTACTTCACTTGATACACGTTGTTTAACGGCAATTTTTATACGATGTTCGACGGCCATTTTTACACGCAGTTTCACTGATACATCAGTCAAACATAAAACCGAGACGGAGCAAGTTGCTCAGATGTTTCACTGGTCCATCAGTCAACAAATAAACCACGGAGAAAACAGTGGACAAAATGATTGGTGAATCAGTTGGAAATGTCTCTGTATCAATCAGTGAAGGAAGTATGGCATTTTTCACTGGTTCATCAGTTAAATTTACTGAAGTGGCTGTTGTATCAGCATAAGCGTTGACTGACTGAAACAGTGAAATTCTCACTGATTCAGATTTAGAGTGTAGGAAATAAAATACATAAAGGTGTCCACACCTACTGATCTCCAGCTGGAAAATTTAATAGGCGCTGTTTTATCAATTAACAAACCACCTCAACCCTCTCCCAGAATAAATACCAGCCTACGCCACTGGCATGATACTCTTTTTTAGTGAGTTGTGGTTGGCTAGTAGAAGGGTGAGGCAGCATGGACTTTGCATGACAGCCAGGGGCTTGACACACGCTCGGCCGCCTCCTGTGCCACGGAGAGCGTGAAATGAAGACCTGTGACGCAGGCCAGGTCACGTGACTGAGACGCAGCGAGCCGAGGTGAACCCTTCTGCCTCCTCTCAGGTCCACCCCCCCCCCCCCCTTTCCCTTTTTCAGCAACTACCGCATACACGATGTTCATCAGAGCGCTTTGAAAGCCCTGCCCAAAATCTACAGTGTCCACATTGTTAGAGACCTGCAAAATTCGCGTTATTATTCGGGGACGCGTTTAACTTAAAACACGTGTACTTTTAAAATACGTTTGTCGTTGGACCATACTTTATTTTACACGCCCTGGGTAACTCTGCACCAATAAATGAACACGTCACAATTGTGTGCCCCAATCACGTGCAATCCAGTTATAAACGGCCTGACTTCACATCTAGGCAGCAGCCAAAGGAGAAACGACGCTGGCTCGAGTATATACAGTGCTGTGAAGTTGAGCCTGATGTCAAATAATAACGCGAATTTCGCAGGTCCCGACACATTTTGCATTCTTCCACTATTTCTAACATTAACATAGGCATGGGCCTGATCACTTTATTCATGCTTCGGTGAAGTGAAACTACAAAATTATCATGGAAATATACATTTTACAAATTTGCGTAGTCTAGCTCTTCTATGCATTATAAACAGAGACAAATTATTAATTTCAGTATTCACAAATGCTTACCCAGCACTTTGAATCGGGCGATAAGACATGGAACTAGTTTCCCTCCCCATCGCGTTGTTGCCAACCTTTTGTAGTTACATCCCAGTCAGTGTACCAATATAAACACATGCACGTAGGAACAGTGACAGTTTACAAAGTCTATTTCAGATACTGCTCATTCAACCACGAACAGCGTATAACGTGGTTTACACAATAAAAAACATAGGCAGTAAGAATTTAGCAGTAGGCAGTGAGCTGTACGCTCCCAAATTTCAACTGTCGCAATAGTGGCGATACTGCTCAAGTTAGGCTATTAGAAGAGCACCTTAAGTACAAATGCCACGATGGAAGATTCCTTGCAACATCCCTCGTAAGCCTGTACGGCCGCTTGTATGGATGGTTCTGTCCCATATTTGGCCATCTGCTGGCCGTTTTTATAGACTTCTCGTAATTTGCCGTGTCCTTTCTAAGTTTTTATTGTGTGAACCCTTAATTGAGCACTTACGCACTTTTCGTATGTGTCCGCCATGTGTGAAATTAACACTGCAATGTCCCTGGTCGGTCAGTTTATTCATGCGTCGGGCAACGCGAACTGCGACATTATCATAAGAGTAAATATACTGTTCACGATCAAGTGAGCACTTTAGAAATGAACCTTAGAAAAAAGTCAGTGCTACGGCATGCATACATTTTAATGTGCGCACTGATTGACATTCGCCCAGTAAAGTTGGTAACGATGGATGTATAGCAGTTCTATAACTTAACGTCGAATAAAAAGTGTTAGGTAACAGTTTATGATTACTTAAAACTAATTTTCACTTTTTTTTATCCATCGAAGTGTAAAAATGAGCAGATTTGTAAAGTATTTACATTCTTAATAATTTCACAGTTTCACTTGACCGACGCACTAATAAAGTGACGAGGCCCATGGCACTGTTAAATTTACATAAGGCGGAAGAATACACAGCGTTAATACAAGTAGATCTTAAGCAAGGTTTTCTAAAGTGCTCATTTTACCGTGAACAACCTATATGCAGCAGTATTTATGAGGGACATACAATGTGCCAATACCACGTGAGATTGTGCAACTTATATGTCACGTCCGGAACCAACCAATCGATTCCCACCGAACCTTGCACCTAACTAGTATTACATTAGACCATGTTTTAAGTGTCTCTGGCTTTATTTACAGTACGCAGTCATACAAATAATTTAGATGAGTTTGACATATCTGTTAATCAATTAAAACTCTTTCAATTAGCATTCCGAGAGTACCCATTAGAAGCATCAAATATGCTTATAGAGAACATATTTTGCCTAAGAAGCGCTGAAGTGCCAACCCTACCTCGGACGCACACTTGAGTTAACACTTGGAATTAGGGCAGGTTAGAAACAATCCCTAACGACGTCACTAGCTCGTATGGTTGAGAGAGAGAGACCATCTCCTCTCTCGGAGGCGGTACACTAATATATCCTAAACCTGGCTTCCAATTTGCTCTATAAATCGCGACCAACACGTAGTTAAAACTCCGCTGCACCTTCTTTACAGAAATTCTTCACTTGACTCATATTTTCAGTCTCAGGAGAATTACTGTAAATATGTGACTATAGAAAATTCACATTTTACGAGTTGTATAATATTTTCCTGTCTAACAGACTAAATTTTTGGTTCAGTTTCTTTCTGTTTCCCATTTGCATATACTCTTGCACAAATATTTTAGTATTTTCTAATTTAAAAAAAGAAATTATTCCTAATTGCTATTTGTTATGGTTTATTTATTTTTTGTCTCGGGGTTACTCCAAAAATCATCCCGGGTGAAGATCAAGGTCAGCTCTAGCCCTATGTAGCTCACATCCAACATATCCAAGGTCATTCGCCTTTTAATCTCTTGTCCCAGTAACTTATTTAACTACATCCTAAAGAGAACTGATTTTTCTTGCTAATGGTGACAAGTATTCAGTAAATATTTACGTTTTGAAGGTCGAATTATCGTAAATGACCAACAGAATCTTATCTAACACAATAAATCCAACACCAACAATACAGAATAATGTTGCATACCTCTGCGGGAACGTCCCGTATAAGATATTATCTCAAGAGACTTTCGCTGTAGCCCAAAAAACTAAGGGGAACATTTTATTCCTCTGCCAAATACCGCCGTTCTATTGGTCTTACGCACTTTGACTAATTGGTCTTATTCCCCTACAAATATCGTGGGTGTGGTAACTCAGTAGGTTAGGATAATAAATGTTCCAGATTAAATGCCAGTCGTGAAGTGTTTTTTTCCTTGCGTAAATCAGGCTACCATATTATTGCACGACAACGTGATATTAACCTTTTGATTGCTGAATATACAGGGCCAACTGTAACTACAAATTAAATAATTAACGGTGCTTGTGTAGTTTTGGTGCAGAAGATTCACACTTCGTTTGCTGTTCCTTCTTCGCAAACACAGCAAATTAAACATCTCTTCAATCTGTTTAGCGTGGTAATTACGAGAAGCAATTTTATATTTCAAAAAGCTACAGTTATGTCGGGCATTATTCGGTGAAAAAATAATCGCAACTCGACCGGGATTTGACTATAGAAAATTCAGATTTACAGGCTTTATTTAACCTTACTCGTTGGTTTAATGAAATCCACAAAACACCTTTAGAAAAGCATGCACCTATACACTAGTATTTAACCATATATATATATATATCAGTTTCTTTCTGTTTATTTTCACACTTGGTTCGTTCAGACTCTTTATTATTCATTGCGTAAATATTAATTTTTACTATTTTCTGTGATAAATTCTTTCGTTGCTCTCGTTGTCACAAAAAAAATAATATCTTTTAGTCTAGGCCGCCATTCGAATATCGCCAATTTTAACGTTCAAGAGGATTCTCCTCTCACGCGCCCATTTCGCATGCGAGCTCTAGCGAGTGCGGCATATCGGTTCGCGGAAAGCGGAAATCGTATTCGGAAACTACCATTCGAATTTGTTTGAATATGAACGCTTGAGCTGTATTTTCGAGCGCGTGCTCCGTTTAAATACAAAACCGAACTTATCTCATTTACTACATAGTAGTTTTACATCTTTATTTATTCTATTAAATAGTTTTGACCGGTATAGCAGAAATATATTCTATGCAGCAAAGTTTGCTTAAACGAATAATTGGAAGCTAGGGAAATAATTTAATAAATATTATTGTATGCAAATGGCGGACTTTTTTTTTTTAATTCGCCACAACATTCAGTTCATATGTTCGCAATTTTATACTCATTAGCATATAATTACATAATATACTTGATGCAATGAATTCAGAGCACTTTTACAAGTGTGGAAAACCACTTTTAAAACGAACGTATGGAAAGCAACATACAAAACTGTGCAAGTGTTTGTCTGACAATGGACCATTGCCTAATTATGACCCCATAATTTATTACTTCTTTTATAGTCGACGTGAATACTTGCAGTGCATGTGATTTATGTAACTACTTTCAGTGTACTTTCTGTATTATGCTGCCTTCGAGTGATGTAAGAATTACTTCTTATCAATAGGTTGACGTACGCAGATGGAGTCTGCCCACCTTCCGTACCATCATAGCACGAACATTATTTGAAAGTAGTTAAAGACGAAATAATTCACCACGGCTACTACAGCGAACTACGTCCGATGCTGTAAAACTTCCAAAATCCACTTTTTCTCCGGTAAAGCAAACTATCGGAGTAGCACAACACGGGGAGAAACACACTCCATATCATGTCAGCCGAGAAAAACAACTGTCGGTGGAATTCTCTAACAATCAACACAGCAGTGTAGGCCTACCAGAATCGGAAGTGTATAAACACTATTCACACCTGACTAGACATCATATTTATCTTCTTCTTTTGTACATTTCACAAGTCTAATCCAGTACAATAATATATAGGCTTTCTATGTACATATAAATGGAGTGTAACCCTAACTGAATATATGCCTTCAAACAAAGAAAATAAACAAATATAGCAAAATCTCAGCTAACTAATAACAAAGAACTAAGACTACAGAATAAATTAGTTACTAGAACATATACCAACCAGTATGACGCAACAAATTGGACAAGAAGATTGGCGAACAACAACAACAGTGAACATGGGTCACAGAGAGCAATACTAAATCGAACAAAAGAAAACAAAATGAGAGTAGACAGCCTGACAATCAAACCATAGCTCAAAGTAGCACTGATATAGGACTACACAACTACTAACCAAAACAAAATGAGAGTAGGCAGCCTGACAATCAAACCATAGCTCAAAGTAGCACTGATATAGGACTACACAACTACTAACCAAAACAAAATGAGAGTAGGCAGCCTGACAATCAAACCATAGCTCAAAGTAGCACTGATATAGGACTACACAACTACTAACCAAAACAAAATGAGAGTAGGCAGCCTGACAATCAAACCATAGCTCAAAGTAGCACTGATATAGGACTACACAACTACTAACCAAAACAAAATGAGAGTAGGCAGCCTGACAATCAAACCATAGCTCAAAGTAGCACTGATATAGGACTACACAACTACTAACCAAAACAAAATGAGAGTAGGCAGCCTGACAATCAAACCATAGCTCAAAGTAGCACTGATATAGGACTACACAACTACTAACCAAAACAAAATGAGAGTAGTCAGCCTGACAATCAAACCATAGCTCAAAGTAGCACTGATATAGGACTACACAACTACTAACCAAAACAAAATGAGAGTAGGCAGCCTGACAATCAAACCATAGCTCAAAGTAGCACTGATATAGGACTACACAACTACTAACCAAAACAAAATGAGAGTAGGCAGCCTGACAATCAAACCATAGCTCAAAGTAGCACTGATATAGGACTACACAACTACTAACCAAAACAAAATGAGAGTAGGCAGCCTGACAATCAAACCATAGTTCAAAGTAGCACTGATATAGGACTACACAACTACTAACCAACATAACATCTAAAAACATGCTTTTTTAAATTACAAAAAACAAAGAGCTGTATATAACCGAAAATGTATTGTTTAGTCGCCTGTACAACGTTTATTAATTCATATTTCATGCTGTTTCCTTACACTCCTAACAAATATATTTCACACTTATTGCTATTCAAAGGCTAAATACTTTTGAGACGACTGCTGAAGATTTATTTGTATTATCATTAAATGTTTTCTTCCGCCATATGTTAAAATATCCTTGCTATGAACCAGAACACTTGATTCTTGCTTTGTCAGTTGAAACTGTCAAACTATTAGAAAAGTGTTTTCTTTACAAATTTCCTGATTGGTACACTTTATACGTGTTAAAGAAAACAGAATGCAAAATAATAACTTCACTATTCACATACATTTAATTCGACGTTAAGAAACGGAAATTCATCCTCTTTGTCGTTACCTTCTCTACTGGGCGCATGCCATCCAGTGAACCCGCCAAAATATGTGCAGGTAATAACCGTGACGTTTTTCACAGGTTTGTTTGTTCAAAGTGATCTCGTAACCGTGAACAGCCATCACAGCGATCCCGTGTAGTAATGATGAGTTAGCGCGCGTAGCTCGCTGGTGAAGTAGCGGTGATGGATCCACTTAATAGCTCGCGGTGGAAAGCGCCATTAACGTTAGCAGTGGTGAGATTGGTTCCACCGTGACCTTCGCTGTTTAACATACTGCCGTGACCTGCTCCTAGCGTGCGTACACCTCGTTGGTGTTCTCCCTTCCGTGACGTTATTAATAACGGCAATAACGGCGTAATAACCAAGGGAATTTATAGAGCGCGTCTGGTCTGGAACTCCGCGCGGGTCAGCCGAGTCAACAACACAACGCCACCGGGCCGATCTACAGCCCGATCCCTGGTCGATCAGAGCTCCTATGCTCGCGTGTGGGAAACATGTCTGACGTTGCCGGTGTCACGCAGAATGCTTTGGGTCATTCCCCCTCCTCCCCCCCCCCCCCTAATTCATAGGAATGCACTTCCCCATTATCGGTTCACAATTAAGGTGGACTTAATGGTTTGGATGGGAAATCAAGGTTAATGCACTACTTTCTAGGCGCATAAATACTGTCACATCATTAAATTTAAAAATATATATATATATATATAATATTTAATGCAAGTTTTTGTATAGTTAAAAAAATTATTAAAAATAAAAACATACTAAGTTTCTTAATATCGTGTAGAATATATGTATACTTTATGTTTGAAACATTCATATTTAGTAATGCTGCATTGATGCGTTAGTAGGCAATGGTCCTAAATGCTCGTTCTAATCCGCCGTGTTAAATTGTCAATTCACGTGCCATAACTAACTAAATAGTTCATGTTATGGCACGTTTATCATTTACAAAATACCTTCAAATGTAGTTGACGGATTTCACCCACAAATATGTATAGTCTTAAGAGTGAAATGGGCCACTGTGTTTCTTGTGAAATACTTGTCTACGCGAATACGCGTGTCTCGGTAAATAAATGTTCTGCAAATACGACTTTTTGTCGGAAAAAAAGACTATTCTCTACACCCTAGTTTTTTACTTTTGTTATATTAATTGTATTCTCGGAGGAAAGAAATTGTTAAAATGGTCAAATATAATTTTTAAAGCTTGCCTATGCAATTTTCTTTGAGCAAGAAGAGAAAAGTACAAAGATAAGGGCATATTTTAATCTGTGGTCTTTAATCGCGTGTAATAAGATCCCTAATTTACATATCTAATTTTCACAGTACAGCGTTACGAAGGAAAAACTGCACGCCTTGCGCTTAGGAGCGATGAGGCACTAGGCATGCGTGTTATTGTCGCCCGTATAGCTCCCTCGCTTCTTGACCTTGGACGAGGAGTTCCCAGTGGGTCCATCCCACTCGTAATTTCAAAATAAGTGTCCTTAAACAGCTGAAATAAGCCAGGAGTCAGAAATGTAATGTAGCTTGCGAGACATATTCTTAACGCGATACAAATATTTATAACTCTCTGTTTAGAAAACTTTAATTTGGATTTTTGCTCACTGCAGTGTCCAAACCTCGCAACTGACATTTATTAATTCGTTTTATTATTGTTGAAAATTTGCAGTGCACTTAACTGCGTCAGTTCCCGAAGGCCGGAACGGTTGCCTTCTAAGCGGAAGGTCATGAATTTAAGTTACACGTAGAAAATGGGTGTAAGAGAGTTGGCTACTTAGTAACGAGACATGTCACACTTTAAAAATATAAATGAGTGAGAATTTCACTGTTTAAATCAGTTAACAGAACCTGACTTATTCGTCATTTACTTCAGCCCATTTAACTGATGAATTAGTTAGAAAGTGCAATATGCCCTTCCCCTATTGCGTCAGTCACATTTTCGAGTGATTCTTCAACCATTTCATCCGCTGTTTTCAAGTGATTTGTTTTTTGACTGACGGATCAGTTAAACAACGTGTATTAAAAGAAATAACAACAGATAAACTAATAAAACTCATAATATATATTTTTTTAATTGTGCGTTTCGTGTTTTGTAATACCATTTTTCGAGGTAACATGAACATTTAGTCTTTCATTTCGTTTTCACGTAATCATCATAAAGTTCAATTTAAAAGTTGAAACTGCATTTAATTTAGGGACGTAAGTGCTTTCAAACCTACTAATTTTATTAACAATCCAAATGGCACCAACAGAATTAAAAACGGAAATAAAAGGTAAATATTTTAAAATTAAGTATTTTCAATAAACAAATTTAATACACATTTTCTCCGTTACAAGTGAGGTTAGATACAGGAATTTTTGTTCAAATCCTGGGCACCGCGTTTATTAATTTATTTTTTCGCTTTTTTAAATTACGTTGAATTGGACAATATAAACACTGATTAACGGAATATGTTGAGGCATATGTCTCGTAATGATTTGGCTTAATTCAATAAAATCAATATATAATTCACCACTTGCAGCTAGCTGACACTTATTAAATTAGTGAAGCCAACCTCCCGTGGCGCAGTCGTTTGGTGCGCCACCGATCTGGGGCGTGGGAGGCTCTGGGTTCGAATCCCGGGTAAGGCATGGGTGGTAATTTAAGTTAGGTAATATCTTAGTCCGTAAGCCGTTCCCCTGCCAAGCTTTCAAGCATAAAGCCGGGGGACATTAAAAAGCCCTTTAGAATTCAATAATTGAAACATCTGGTGGTTTTACACCGATTAAAATTGGACCTATTGATTCCAGTAGTTGAATTTGATTACGAATCAGTGGTTTTACACTGATTCGAATTTTATAGTGCACCTGAAGCTGTGCAGCTAGTGGCGAGCGAAGCTGACGTAAGATAGACGTCCTTGAATTGGAGTGGAGAGGAGACATTTAGGCAGCTCTTAACATCGAGGTCTCGAGAGCCGAAGTATGTGAAGCGAGGTGAGTATGGAGCAACCCGGAATGCAACGCGGGGGAATAGATAACCCCGAGAAAATCCGCCGACAGTAGACATCGATTCCCACATGCGTAAATCCGTAGGTGACGCCGACGGAAACGAACCCGATTCGTCTAGGTGGTAGACAAGTAGTATACCGCTAAACACCCCGGCTCCCGGTTCGCCTTGGATCTTCCGGGCTAAATACTCTCGATCTTTCTTCCGTTTGGTTTAGTTCTTGCCTGGCCTCGTTGAAAGGTAAATATGTCATGTCTTGACAGGACCATGCTCAGGTGCAGTCCGTGCGTCTGAAATCTCTTGTGAAATTCAATGTGTCTCGACTGGAATTGTTGAAACTGCTAAAGGCTCATTTACGCGTGTGCTTGTAAGCCAGTTTTTGCCACAATCGATGCAGAAAACGTCAGAGATGAAGAACATTCGGGTCGCCCTGTGACTTCAAAACTAATAAAAATGTTCAAAAAAATTATAAAATTATGCGGAGATATCATTTTCTAAACATTCGGATGATTAGAAGCGATAAACATAGATTTAAAAAAATTTACATTTTTTGCATGGTCAGATGAACATCAGAGAATTGAGCTCAAAAACGATCCCTGAAAACTTAATGCAGGAATGAAAAGGCCTCCATATTTGCCAGATCTTACGCCGTGTTACGTTTACATGTTCCCTAAGTGAAGTGCGCATTAGAAGAAACACTTTCTCAGTCGATTTAAGAGGTGAAAAGGAAGACGGTATGTAGAGTTGTTGAACAGAATGAAAGCTGACATGATGCAGCTCTGCTTCGAACAGTGGATATGTAAAGGTGTGAAGATAAGGGAAGCGTGTTTGTTGCATATAGAACATTGCAGGCTCGTTGTAGTGTTGGAGTATTGTGACATTTAAGCACATTTATTTCACCAGTCCTGCTGTGCTATCGCTGGCGCTTGACATTAAAAAAGTACATATTTTTTTAATATTCCCGAATTTTAACTGAATACCTGCCATTCGTAGCATACTGAAGTTTATCGGCACTATGTATTTTTATTCTATTCAAATTTAATTAGTATGAGCCGTTTAGAGCTTTATGCAACTCAAAAATCGTACGCCATTTATAATAGCCTTCCTTACTGCAAGGGTTATTGGAATTTCATCGAGTCTAGTCTATTTATTTCGTATACTTGCGCAGTCAAACTAATAAATGTAATTTCTGCCCTACTGAAATGTGGCGAAGGTTAGTATTTTCAAGAAATTTAAAACTTGAGTTTTAACAGGAATGCTTTCAACGTATGTTGAGAGACGCTGAACGTTATTGGGCACAATTCGTAATCAGCTGGAGGGGAGAGATTTGGTCGGCTCCTTACCTCGAGGTCTTGAGAGCCGATTAGAGCGAAGTGTGGTAAATAAAGGCTGTTCCCGATAAAGTGAGGACTTTTGAAATCAACGTTAGAAAAAAGTCGCTGCCCATGCCTGCATATACTTCAACAGGTGCATTTAGTGACATCCGCCCGGTAAAGTTGGTACCGATGGATGGAAAGTAGTTCCATATCTTAACATCGAATAAAAAGTGTTAGGTAACCGTTTGTGATAATTTAAATAATTTATTTCGGTTTCTTGTTTTTTAATTCATCAGCTGTGTAACAATTAGCAAATTTATAAAATTTTTACTTTTCTAATAATTCCACAGTTTAACTTGACTGAGCATGAATAAAGTGACGAGGCCCATGGCAATGTTAATTTTACATAGGGCACAAGAATACACGACGTGCATACAAGTAAATCTCTTAAGCAGGGCTTTCAAAAGTGCTCATTTTATCGAGAACAGCCTATAAGTATGGAGCAGTGCCAGAATTAGAGGGCGGGGTCTGGTGGTTTATTGAGCAGTATGGTCTAATGAACAGAACAGAAATGGCCCTTCGTTTGCAACTTCCCAGGATTTTCCTTCAAATGCGCACAAAGCATCGGCTGCAGCGCTACAGTGCATTGCACGTATACAAAACAACCTACATGTGTCTATGGTATAGGCTATTCACGGTAAAGTGAGCACTTTTGAAAGTGCTTGCATTTGAAATAATAATCAATAAATATATTTTATATTAAACTTAGGCGTTAATTTCCGAGTGCGGTGGAATACACACACTGCGTTTATTACGTACATGGCAATAATTATTCAAGAGCGTTGTTAAAGGTTAAAAAATTGCTGAAAGGAAAAACTAACTGGGGTCTCAAAAGTGCTCATTTTACCGTGAACAGCCTATATTTTTGTAACAAAGTTCTGATTTTCCTGGCTATAATGTGTTACGCTTGTTTGCTACCGTTATTGTAATTTATTTAATTATGTCAAGCCTTTTATTTGTTTTGTCGTTACATTAATAATCTTTAAATGCAAATGTAATTTTCAACTGTATTTACTCTGCGATTTGGCTTTTCGATATTTATCGAGTGATCGTGTCGCGAGTCTCGAACATCGTACAGTCACTGTCGTACGTGAAAGAATGTGCTGACTCCGTCTTCTACAACTTTACTTCCACACTATGTAGTTCGTTTTGAAATTGACTGCAAGACTTTGCTCACAGACGATGGCGGAGGAAATCTTTAACACCCACTGCGAACATCAGGTACCATACATCAATAAGATTCCAGTAGTGAAGCGGCTTGTTTGTTTCCGGTGAAAGTGAGTATGCAATTCCCTGCGGGAAGTCGCGGTTTTGCCTACACGCGTGGAGCTGTATCGATTACCGCTGGAAAATTAGAGTGCGTTTTACACGAAAACGGCGAGTCCTAAGAGGGTTGCCACCCTTATTACGTTCGATACAGTGGTAGACATTCACGAGAATTTGCTCTAAGGTTGAATGTCCCGATAACATCAAACAATGTTCGGACAATTGTAATTCAGTTCAACATCGTTTCTGATATTCTGCTTGAAAAACAAAAATAGAAATTTGATTTTCAAGAGCTTGCATTTCCTTGAAAACTGAGTTTAGATAGAAAGACTCCATATATTTCCAACCTGATTTTCCACACGGAGAAAAAGGTCTTGTTTAATCTAACAAGATTTGTTTGGTGCAACCAAATTATTTGTTTGTATAGGGACAATGAAATATATTGTTGCTGAAACCAAATTATTTCATTGTTTTCATTTGGTTGCCCCACACTGTAATATTTGGTTGGTGCAATGAAATAATTGCTTGGCTACACGTGTATTTCACAGTTTGGGACGATATAAAAATTTTTACAAGTTCGACCATGTTTCGAATCTAGATCACCTGCGTCCGAGCGCTACACATTAGTAATCTCAGCTAATGTGACAACTTATCACGCCGGAAAGCTTTAGCTATAGTGCAAATATTGGGCAACGTGTGCAAACAAATATTACAAGTTTTAAGCTTTACTCATCAGTTTCTTGTTGCGTTGATTTATTTATGTGTTTATACGATCTTTAAGCATCTATAGCCGCACTAACAAACACGGTCACTATCCTAATTGTCATAAAAAATACAAACAAACTCACGATCTGTATTTTCGAACCAAGACAGTCAAGTGAGTGGCAAAACAAAGATATACAGTGAATTCCAAGAAATATTTAGTTACCAATGTAATTTTTTCTGGCCCAACACAGAGATTATGTTTATTCAAACATATATTTTGTCATACGAACGAAAGTAATTTTGTTGCTTTTCAAGTGTTGTTTGCTCAACAATATATTTTGTTAGGGCAACAAAATATATATTTGGCCCTATGCAAACAAATATTTTGGTTCAATTTTCTCTCAGTGCATAAGGAATTACTTCACGAACTTTATCGAATCACTTCGGACTCTGCAAGTGTATGTACAGAATGTTACAATATTGCATGCCAGTAAATCGAGAAAACATTCCTCACATATGGAGGATGAAAAAATGTTACGTGAACATGGGCCCGCAAATGTTTCGTTTCTCCACTAAAGCCCGTATTACATAACGGGCCGTAGCCTGTACGTTATGTATTACGGGCTGTAGTGAAAAAACTAAGCATTTGCGGGCGTATGTTCATATTAAAGTTTTTCTTCCTCCCGATGTGAGGAATGTTTCCCCGAACTATTGACATGCAATATTGCAACATTCCATATAAATGTGTGTATATATATAACATGTATATGCATATAAACTGCTAGCTCCAAAGAGGGCCAAATCTTCAAAATTAATTTTGTAATAAATGTTAGTCTATTGTAGAACTACACAAACACGTTCAGAATAGTTTCCAACTCTCAAGCTTAAAGAGGATTTAATCAGGGGTGTTTAACAGCATAAGGGCTAAAAACTGTTGCGGAGAGTGAGCAGCAATATTTCAGGGGCGGCGGCGATTAAAGTGGATGCGGCGCTATCTCGGGGGAGTGTAGTAATGTCCGGCGCGCTGCGTGGGAGCTAATTTATGGGCCAATCAGGCCGTCGGACGGACCGATGTAACACGCCAGGGGACTAGAATGTTCGGCGATATCGTCGAGTTACTGAGATCACACTCTATCTCTGTCTCTCGCCGTTGCAAACAGGCTGATATCTACAAAACCCTCGCTGTAGGGCTTTACGTGCTACATTCTGGAGGATGTTACTGGCCGGGTTCAACCCCTGCCCGTAGCAGTGGAGCCTCTAAGGAATTCGCATTACTCACCTGCAGAGCAGGAATCACTGTGTGGGAACGAAGTTTACGTTAGGCAATTCCACCTCTCATAAAATTATTTTCTTGACTAATGTAACAATTCTCTGCCAAGGAAAGTGGTTTCTCTCAATGAAGAATAACAACATGAAATAACACAAATAAATAACTTTTGTTTTTGCATTCTATATATATTTTCACGTTTAACATTCTTGTATTTCCTCACATTTCCTGCAGTAATTCTTGCCATAAAATTCTGTGGTTAAAAATATCATTCAGTCATTGGATTTTCATTGTTTTGGAATAGTTTAACCTAATATATCACCAGTATTATTACTTAACGTATCATACACGACTCATGACTTTACATATTATGTGCGTGGAGGTAATTTAACTCTCATTTGCATTTAATAACAGTGTGTTTATATTTAATATACTGAATTATTAGGTAAGCCAATACTTAACCCCAAATTACCATCCCCACAAATAAAAAGGTTTAATTGACAGTGCTATCACCCCCACCTCCTTTCGTACGTGCGTCCTATACTACGCATCTACGCCTAACCTTCGCGTGCCATATACAGTCTAGTCATGGTTCATTCACACTTATTGAATCAAACCTTTGAAAAATTGCCTAATATATGACGTGTCTGGTTGTTCCGTAAAGTCTCATATATTCCAAGCGTTTTCTACTTCCGTTAACATAAAAGTACCTTATGTTTAATTACACTAAAATATTATTAATGTTTCATTAATAAATTATGATATTTCGTCTTTTATATATATATATATATATATATATATATATATAGAGAGAGAGAGAGAGAGAGAGAGAGACAAGTGGTGTGTTGGCAGTACCTAGAAAGAAATAGTTCTTATACAAAATATGTATTATTACACTGATTGCGCACGAATGCGGGACGTTGTCCGTCTATTGTAATTTTCTAGCTTGTTTTCACTAGGCGGAGGAATATCCTGGAAGCCGAACGTGTGACCCTTGCTTAGCCCTTCAGGTAATAACCAAGCAAGGACATGCATCCAGCGACACAAACCAGCGACCAAGTCGTAACAGCAGAAATATAAATCCCTAAGGGCTAAAGGCTTAACAGGGTTAAACAGACTAACTACCAGGTAAAAACACAACACGAGTTACGAAAAATAGCTATATTCAAAGTTCTCAATACCGACATTACAATTTCAACAATCAATATAATACTGATACAAAAATCTACCACATCTACAATATGGAGATTGGATTTCCTTTGTACACAAAGGTTGATATATTATACATTTGAAAATTTACTTAAAATACAAAATATCAAAATAACAGCCTTTTATGATTTCTGAAGACTGAACATTTCATTGACATTATCGTGATAACATCCCCACAGTTCTAAATATTTTGGTATTTTCGGCTAGTTAAAAGAAATACCATAGCTAATCAAATTCTCCTCTATCTTGAACATACAATAGACTGAAACTGAAACTAAAGCCTAATTTAATAGGACTTAAATACATACTCTTGCATTAAAACTTTATACATGAAAGTTTAAAAATCTTGGTTTGCAAAGAGTATTTTACTGTATTAAAACTGGGAATTCTTTTAGTTCCATAATAGTGGAATTTATTGTAATTAATCTCTGGCGTTAGCATGAAGTATTCATCTCACAAATGAATTTTTACTTTATGCATTAACATTTTACAATGCAAGGAAAATAATATTCTTTTGAAATTTCTACAATCAATTATGCAGTGTGCTAAAGTTTTACATTACCAGGAAATCCCAATGCTCTACAAATTTGGGCAATAACACCCATTTTTACATAAAACTGCCATTATGGCCCTAATGTTGTGTACTTATCTCATATTCTGCAGCTGTACTGGTCAGCCCCCCACGGCCAGGTCTCTCTGCTTGACCAGTCCACTGGAGGGACTATTTATAGTCAAAAATATGCCAGGGAAAAACTTCCCCACCACTATTCCTATTGGCTTAACCTGTCCTCCAATCAGAAATAATATCCGGCGAAATTAGCGCCACCTTTATCAAAATTACCACTCAAGTATAGAATGTTCTAGAGATCTCAATGTTTCCGGCCCAGTAGCTCTATCTTTACAGCAGTTGCCCCCAACTGCCGGCCGTCCAGAGCTTCTAGCGCCCCAAGCGGACAGGCCAGTAAACAGACTGGCCAGTAGCGCCTGCCATTTTCAGTCCTGCACGAGCGCATGTGCCAAGTGGTCGCATGTGTCTATGGTTCAGGAATTGTCACTGCAGCAACACGTATTTTTAACGTTCGGTGTCAACACACACCCATTTCTTCAAAAGGTGGAATGTATTCAAGTATAATTAAATGATAAACATGTCATATTAGGGAGTATTAAGTGTAGGATAAATGCGCAGTATAGCTGGGATGGCGATCATCCGACAAAACAGGTAAATTCGTAGCAGGCAGGGAAGTTGATGGTAAAATTGGAGTGGCGAGAATTTTCAATTGTGAGACTCCTTGTCTCAAACTTTATCACGGCTTCAGAAAAGTGTAACCGAACCGTGTATATACTTACTACAGGGCGTGATGTATACGGTAAAGGAGAAACCTTACAACTGACATATAACTGACACAACTGACAATAAGAAAGCATTGCGATTGGCCTTTCCTCAACTGCTATTTGCAACCCGGGGAAGCTGAACTACTCGCAAATTAGTTATATAAATGTTAGTTTGATATTATTACACGCGACATAAACCAGTACATTAAACTATTGGATCGTCATGGTTACATCCAACTTTTCTGAAGCTCTGTTGAAGATATATTTCCAGTTTATTCCTCTGCATGATGCAATCACAGATTACCCAAGTACAGGAATTTATACCGATGGGACAACACACTGGATTGGTGGGCACAAGATGTAATATTTTGCATAAAAACTATCTCTCACTAGGTGTTACCAACACACCTATTTTCTCTCTATTATTTATTCACTTTAATTATAAATGAGATATAACGATATGCGATGTAAGTAAGAGTTCACTTTAACTAAAATTACACGTGAACACATGTATAAAGCGATTCTAATACGCGAATAATTGAGGAAATAACAACACATAGGGTGATTTTTCAAAGGTTTGTTTCAGAAAGTAAGAAGAAACTGCGAATAGACTACACATGCCACGTGTTAGTTTCCTCTTTTCCTATAAAGAAACTGCACTGGAAAGTCTTGGAAATCCTATTTAGAACAGTTTTCAATGTTTTCTCCTCTTTTAATATCCTGTATGTTTCTGGAAATGTGTGAAAAAAAGTTGGGTTTGGCTTTGTTTGGGGCACGGCCGTTTGTTTTGCGTGAATACGTCTACGTCGACGCGCTCGGACGCCTTTATGTTTATTTTACGTTCCCGGCGCCGCTTCACTCGATCATATGGGGTTTTTGTGGTATCACTGAATTGCTTTCAAGATGGTCTTTCCAACCAAATGCGATTTCTGTATTTCGACTTGGCTTCTTGACGAGTATAGGCAAAAATTGTGTTAAAATTTTCATAATTTTTTACATTAAACGCATACAATTTCACCATGACCACGCCACACAAATTTTTCTATAAACGAATCGATTGACCTTGTCAAGAGCTGTCGATTGAATCTTAAAAGAGCGTCGTAGATCCTCCTGGTCAGAAGTTATGCTACGTGGAAGTTATGAGAGGCGGCGAAACGAACTAAAAAATTGCCCCCTTCCCCCTCCCCACAGCCGCACACGATGCTTCGCAGTCCTCACTCAACGTAACATATTCTTTGATCTATTGGCAATCTAGTGGTGTAATTGAATTTTGAATGTATTCTATAGATCCGGTGCTGCAATGCCAAACTCTATCCCCCGATTTCGTTATCATCAGATTTTCTGGATTGCCCCCCACTATGGTTGCAAAAGGAGATATGGGTGTAAACATATGGGCGACCATTATGTTTATGTTATTCATCTGTAGTCCTCAACGTGGCTTTGTCTTCCCTACATTGCCAAATTACGTGCATGTACCATAAAACAGACGCAACCCGCATGGGATATTTGAATGTGTGCGGCAGAATTTCTTACACCGGTGCCATTCTTATGTTGAGGTTGGTGGGAGTCACTTTGAACAATACTTGTGAGGTACAAACATATACAAGATGTTCGGAAACCACCCGTCAAAATTTAAACCACAGCCAGTTAGTATGTTTAAATTGATGTTGGATTGCGGGAAACGACGCCTGGTGCCCGCAGCCGTATGTACCTGCGTGCACAACCAGTTGCGTGACACGAAGGCGAACTGCAGTGGTGTGATATGTGGCCAGCGCCTGTACATAGGCAACCTTGATATACACAAGCACAGCAGCCACTGTGGTGGCGCCTGTGTGTGGGACAGCGGCTACCCGCCCGACCTTCAGGCGGTGCAGTGTGCCGCGTGGAGCACTGCCGTGGATCAGTTCTCCCCTTCGTGTCACGTAACTTGTTGTGCACGCATGTACATACGGCTGCGGACACCCGGCGTCATTTGCTGAAATTCAACTTCAATTTAAACATACTAAATGGCCTTACCGAACATTTTGTGACTAGAGTTTCTTGTTTCTATTCGCCCACAGATGCTGTGGTTAAAATTTCGACAAGTAGTTCGACAAGTTACTTTTCCTTTGTCATTTCGTATCTTTTAACCACCTTATTAAAAAAAAAATATTTACGTATAAGTAATAAACACAGTGTTTATATTCCACCACACTCGGAAGTTTACGTCTAAGACTAAAATGAAATATATTTATCGGTTATTATTCCAAATGAGAGGGCTTTGCAAAGTGCACACTTTACCGTGAATAGCCTAAACTTTAACACCTGTCCCTTCAGTGGAATAATCCTCTCAACAGTATACATACGCAATGTCAATAATACACGTACCCAATCCGGGAACTTGTATTCGTGTTATGCCTGGATCACATGTACGCCGATCGCGCGGGAACCGAGGACTGCTTCTGATTGGCTGTTATAGTTTTCCCGCTCTGTCAGTTCGGCGTACATGTGAACCAGGCTTTGGACATATTTACGCAAACGTCGCCTTTACTTTACGCTATGTTAGGATATTACCTGCCGTCAGAAATGTCAGTTGCATGTATTTACACGCGATAGGAATTAGTTTTAAATAAGAATACGTGAAGAAATTTATTTCTTTGGCAGATAGAAAGTTGCCACCATTTTGTTATGCTGAAAATTGTGTTTGTAACGATGTGGGGTGACACTGGCTGGACTATAAGGGGGGCAGTTTTGGTACGAGGTATTGTTGAAAATTTTTATTTTCTCGATGAATGTTTAAAAAAATAAAAATAGTGGCTAGCCGTATTTGTTTCCCACTATGGCTGTGCTGTGCAAATGTATAAGCCCTTGAGCTTCGAGTGTAGGAGAGAAAGTTAAGAGACCACTACAGCAGCGGATATGACAGTAACAGCTAAGTTTGGACTCGTTGGAATTTACCTTTATTTTATTATTCACCCCGTAATAACTAGATTTTATACCTAATACACAAAGCTTAACATGAAGTCCCTGAATGATATCAAAGGATCTTGAGGACTGGGACTGATTAAATTGTATATTGAAAATTTTTCTCAATCAGATTATTTTAACGAGACATATAATTTAAATTTCGTTGCTCTGAAGTAATATTTCTCTAGCTAATGTCGGTATCATTATCTGTATAAATTATTGCAGTGCAAAGCACCCTACAGCATTGGTGTTATTGGCTTTATAATTTTATTTTAGAATAAAATACACAAATGATTGTCTGATCACTCTAATATTCTTAAACTCTTTCATCCGTTTTATTAAATATTTAAGAGAATTTTAACTACCAGTGTTTCAATTTATAGTAGCCTACAAGCAGCTAGCTACTGTGTTTTGTTTTCAGTCTGTCAATTTATAGATTGCTAAGCAGAGAATTAGTAAGTTTCTGCCAGGGTGTACCAACTGTGGTATGTTTTTACTCGTGGCAGCATTACATTTTCTCTCTTATTTACACTCGGTTTGCAGTGTTAACTGGGCAAAAAATACTATCTCACGACACGTTACAATTATCAGACATTTAAATCATACGTTACAATAAATTACATTACAATAAATGAGTGCATATATTTTATATAGGCTATATATAATATATATGTATATATGTATAGGCTGTCCATAAATTATCACTACAACTTCAAACGTTAATAACAAATTACCTAAAGATGATAGAGGTATGAGTTTTTTGCTTGTGAAAGAGCATTTCTCAAAGTTTTTAAACAAAATTTAGTAGACCTCTACATGTCCACCCTTTGTTGCCCGAAGCATATCAAATCGATATTCCAGCTCCTACCGTGTCAGCAATGGCATTATCTCGTCAACAGTCTCAATGACTGCTACAATCCTTTTCTTCAGTTCATACAAATTGTAAACAAGTGAGTTCTACATGATGCCCTGGACACAACCCCATAAGAAGAGTCTAAAGGCGTGATATCCAGCGATGTGGCGAAGGAATTGGACAATCTCTGCCAATCCATCGTCCTGGAAACCACTGATATAAGGATTCACGCACAGCCAAACCCGAGTGTGGGGCTGCTCCATCGTGTTGAGAAAGAACATTAGGTTTGAATGCCTTCCAATTACGGGATCACGAATTAGGGTTAACATGTCCAGGTACACATCGGCTGAGATAGTCCTTTCAGTGAAGAAGAATGGGCCAATGATGCGATTACACATGACACCACATTACACATTAACCTTCGGGGTGTTACGCACAATCTCATGTGATTCATGAGGATGTTCTGATCCCCAGACCTTCACATTATGCTGGTTCAGTACATCTGTAACATGAAATGTTGCTCGCTTGAGGAAGTTGTCATCTTCGTCAGTGCATTGCAAAATGTCGCCAGAAAATTTCGGTGCATCGTCAGGTTGCAGAGCCTGGACCCCAGCTGCACTTCGTATGCATAGAGCCGTAACTGCTTGTACAGAACTCTGTGCACCGTTGATCGGGGTGACTGCAGTTGCCTTGCAGCAGTGAAAACCGTCTTAAGAGGGCTAAGCACGTATGCAGCACGCACGCACTCAATGTATTCAGTACTTGTGCGTGGCCAGCCGGCACCCTTCTGATGCAGAATGCTGCAAGTTTCCATAAACTTAAGGTGCCACTCCCGTATTGTGGATCATGCAGGTGGGTCCATAACACACCTCGTCCTGTAATTACGTTGAACTTGTGTGTCTGATTTGGTGTCAATAAACCAATACACACATTGAGCCTTCTCTTGTGGAGTGGTCAATTGGGTGAGTTAGTAGTCACACCTGAATCAAAAACAAAAATTCTTTACAAATCTTTGGGACAAGCTCAGTCACATGCAAAAAAACAGTATATCTCTATCACCTTTAGGTAATTTTTTATTACCGTTTGAAGTTGTAGTGATAATTTATGGACACTCTGTATGTAATATATATATATATAAACACATGAGTACTCAAAATTTCGTGTATGAACTAGAGTTCTGCAAATACATGACTCCTATCATTTTCTCAAGCTTGAATACATCGAGATTTGTAGACTAAAACGAGCTTAATGCAGTTTTTCTCCACAGTATATAACAAGTAAAGCCTTGTAATTTTTATTTCTAGCGCATTATGGTTGTTCCGATACCACTTTATCACTACGTGTATTGACACCTTGATACTACAGCCCATATAAATACTCGGGTGCCACTTTGTTGAAAATTTTCCCTTTTTTTTCAACCTTTTACCCCGCCGCGTATGGTCTATACAATTTTATTTATCAAGGGAAAAAAACACGTTTAACCTTTGCCCGTTTCAATAAAAATTATAATTATTTATATGCAAATATTAATGGAATGTGTTGAAAGCTCGCATTTTTTTTTTTGTATTTTTTATAACATCACATTAAAAAAAACTGCTTGTTGCTACTTTTATAAGTAACTATTTCTTTCAACACGCGAATAAATTTTAACTACGTTCGCGATCACAAAAAAAAAAAAGTTTTTGAATCCCTGTACCCAAACCATATGACAGAATACGTCATTGCCCACCATGGTAAAAATAAATGTAAATATGTCACAATGTTTTAGCAATCATAATCATTACTGCTGGCGCTGGGGTCGTAGCTGTACGACAAACCGGGCGAAGTGCAGAATGAATGCACCATATTTATGGTGCACAGAAACAACTGTTCGCGTTTAACAACGTTGAAATAAAGTGGGGTACTTCAATGTATGTGAATGCAAATAGAGAAATATTTATTATGCACCATGTAGGCAGGGTTTACAAATAAACAACCGAATGTGTAGGTGACAACACACACTGCAAAATACTAAAAATCACCACAAAAAAAATCCACAGACTTACATCTTACCAGCATGTTTCGTTGCATCCAGGCTTATCTCCGCCTCCGCACAGCTATACATGTGTCACACTTTAAATATTTTCTCGGAAATAATAAGAAACTACTAGCATATCAATCAAAGAAGCCCTAGGGTGACGTGGAGTTTAATGCAAACAAGATCTTTTCTCAATTAAAAGAATGTTTCCGAAGTTGCATTGTGACCACAGAATGTTCACAAATACTACGCAACAGTTCGCCAAAAATATTTTATTTAAAACTCTGTGTGTCTGTCAAAAATAGCAATTATGTGCGTGTGCTTGGAATCCAAAATTTAAGTATTTGCAGTGTTTTAAATGTTCGCACCAAAATTTAAATGTTTTAGTGTGCAGAAAGTTTGGTTAGTGTTCGAAAAGTAATCACACTCTCACGTTACATTATACAAGAAATCTGACTATGCGTCTACACTGAATAAAATGCTCCAGGCTAGCATTGTCAAAAGTAGGTAGAGTAAAATACGAGTTCTTATTTTCAGGCACTGTGTGATCAGCAAGAAAGTATTGTATTAAATGTGCAGTTAACAGCAAACGTCTTTAGCTCTCCACTGCTGGACCAACGGTCACTTAGTATGTCGGTGATAAGATACCTTATATATATGAGTAATAATCTAAGTTGCTAAGCTCTTGAGCCCTCTTCAGACAGTTTGAAAACACTCTGTCGGCTATTTACATAAAACGGAGCATATTTGTCGGGGTCAAACTCACTTTTAAATTATAATTATTCACTTTTCATACGGAGCTCAGGTCTATCAGATCTCTTACCTTAGTGACCCATTTCAAACAAGATGGAGACCAGAACATTCTTTCAACAACTCAATTTGGCGCCGGTTATCTAATTTGAATTTTCCTGTGTGACGTAGGGCTTATATCATGGTGCATTCCTTATGATTACAATCGATACGTTGTTATCAGCCATTACCAACATACACAAATTAACATGTAGCTCAAAAACTTAACAATATGAAAATAAATACGTAATATTGAATATATGAACTGCTGCGTGTACGATAGTAAATATGTAAAACAAAATAAAAATAAAAATAAAATTACTCAATAATAAGCTTGAACACGCCACAACAATAGCATTTTTATAAAACAAACATGTGTGTACTCGTATGCTAGATTTCCATACGACTGTAAGGCTTAAAATGTTAATTAGGTGTTCTACATAATGAGACGTTACAATGTAGAATAAATATGGCGTATTGCGATCTCTGGCTCAGCAAAACCAGTCTTCATGTTCTAACATTGAACTGCTTTTCTGCCTACAAGACTATCATGAACGATACGAATAGGATTATGAGATTAGAATGCTGCAGTGTAGCACCGACCGTATGTATGTCTACTTACTGCAGTGATGCCCCAAAAATTATGTATAGACAAGAAGTGCTGTTATTGGGAAAAGAATGCAAATTTCCCTGATGCATGTATGGTGTGAATCGCAATTACACTTGCTAGTATGTCTAGAATACCAACACTTAGCACTCCGTGAGATGTGTACCATGCATCTGGAACAATGCAATCAGGATAGTACTCATCCGGCACTATCTCCTATTAAGACTTACCATGGCAGACATAGTGACTCGCAATCATATCACACTTGAAATAAACACTAAAAAATAACTCTACCTACCCTCCTATCAGTGAGGAGACTCACCATGAAATATCACTAACACCATATTTATTTAAATATTGGAATATATCAGACAACTTTCCATATTATTATCGAAGACATAAAAATACTCAGTCCAGTACGTACACGAATAATATCTGAGACTGTTAGAAATTGAATTGTGGCCACAAATGAGTTAGCTCAGCCCAGTGATTGACACAAAAAAACATTTATATTCCATCCAAATAACGTTCTTTATTACTAATTATTCTTAGGAAGCTCACGCCGATCTGACTTGGGAGCTCGAGTCGCCAGACATCTACGAAGATGAGTCGAGGTGACCTTCCGGAATGGCTTCATTTGCAACAAAAATTTATCTTCGGCCATCATGATAAATTGCTCCGTCTGTTAGAAAATATAACGTTCGGCTCACAGATCAAATGTGGTAGGATTAGCGTGTTGAAGTTCTGCGATGCGTGGGGTCCCGTGTTCAGGCGTCTTGCCTGATTCAGGTATACGAGCCTAGGCACGCGTGCATACAGTTCATCATGTACCACTTGGATCACTCGCGGGTGGCCAACTAAATTAATTATAAAACCCGTAGGAAGCGTGATCAGACTATTAGTCTTGTTTCCACAAAATACCGGCTTCGCCGTCAGGCAGTCTGCTGCCTCAAACAACTGAACTCGAGCCAGGCTCCCTGGCATGTCATAGAAAATCTACCATGCGTCACAGCCCACGTATGTGTAGAAAAGCCAGGTTGCTAAGCCCTTCACTAACTGCTTAAGGTGAGGATTCCCGGTTCATTCATTCACGGGACGGCTGCACCAACGGGGGTGACAATCGTCATCTCGTTACTATAGCAACTATCAACAAAAGGTTACTCTTATGTACGGCCACGTGACAATAAACAAATGTTTTACATAACCTGAAACACTTGCGAAGTTTGCAAAAAAAATGTATAAATTATAATGCACAACGAAGTAACTTGCAAATAAATTTTTCTGCTTTAAAATAGAATGAGAATTAATATTTATATGTATCACACAATTATATGAAAATTATTAAAATATTTTATATTGTCTAATATCAGCATAGTAAACAGTCCGTCGTGATGCACATACATAACGACGCATAAACTCAGATGTTACAACACTGTTGAGTAAACAAGTAACTTACTTTAAGATTGTTGTATATTTCCTCTAACAATTTTTTTAAAATTTAAGTTACATCAAAACTTGTAAAAGTATTTTATTTATGTATTAGGGCTGTCTATAAAAATTAAGACTAAAATAAATACGTTCATCAACGTTGACCATGTGAATTTTTGTTATTGTTTTTATTTGGGATAGGTCAGTGTTGGGTACATGAGCAGAATACGAATACTAGGTCTACCTTATCTTTAGACAATGTTTAACGTTGTTACAGATTAAACTTTGAATTAACATGATGTAGATCGCCTTATTCGCCTTCTGTGCATGTAATCAAAATTGACGTACCCCCCCCCCCCCCAAAAAAAAAAAAAACACAACTCTCGAAGCCACATCGTCAGCCGTGATGAAAATGATTGTTTATATATAAAATTCTAAATGACAAGCACGATTATATTAATAAAATACTTTTACCGATTTCAATTTAACAAAACAGCATTACAAATTGATTACAGGAAATATACATACATCTCAAAACTTTTCTTTACAAATCAGTTTTATAACCTAACATCCAAACCGTGCCGTTTTGGCAAGAAGTGTTTGCAGAAAAGCAGTTCTAATTTAGGACACGGAGATTGGTTGAGCGCAACCAGCGAAATCGGTCTACCTCATCTTTCGTCTATGGATTGTACTAAATCACCATAGAAAAAGGACTAGATTGCCAAATTAGCAAATACTACCGACAAAGAAAAAGTGTATTTGCCACCACTTCGCGTGCATATGAAAAAGATAAAAATAATTAAAAATCTGAGTACGGAATTACTAGATTTCTTGGCAATTACTTGAGGGATATGATTTATAAACTAAATAAATGAGTTAATGTTTACGTATAATTTTTTAAAGCTCACCTAACATTACAAATCTTATATCTATTCATGTCTGGAGGTATGGTATTGTTGTTTTTGCACCAAATACCACACTTACTAAATAATTTTATTTTTTCTGATGAGTACCGAACATTAAAAGTTGGTGTATTCATGATATTTTTAAGAAGAATAAAACACCTAATATTTAAATATGTTTGAATAGGTAATTTTTGTTAGTGTGTGTAATGAGTTATCGAAGAATTTATTTATTTAAGGAAATGTTTTTATCTATTTATTTGACGGTGACATATTTGTGCTACTGTACACTTCTGAAAATATTTCACATAAAATTGATACAGTAATAGTTTTAAGGGATATTGAAAATATGGTTCATGTTGTTTGCTCGCCACATTCCTATGAATTAACTCAGAGTTTGTTATTCTAATACAAAGCTTGATTTGTTATTAAAGGCACAATTTAGAAGCTGCAATATTTTAGTCACTTTGTGCCAAATAGATTACTGATACTTTTATATATAAGCAATTCGCGGTAAAGGGAGCACTTTTGAACGGCCTCTCAATTGGAATAATGGTCGATAAATATATTTTATTTTACTCTTAGACGTTAACTTCTGAGTGCGGTGGAATCTACGTATATATGTATTACTTAAATGGCAACTTTTTTTTAAGAAAGGTGGTTAAAGGGTACAAAATGGCTTAAATAAAAAAGCATCTAGGGACTCGAAATTGCTCACAGTGAACAGATTATAGAGAGTTTAATTATTATTGTACAACTTGCTCGTGTTCCGCTGAGAAGATACATAGAAATTTTTTTCGCACTCTCGGCTCGAGCTTGATTCAAACGAAATTCCAGGGCTCGTACGTGATTGTGTATCTTTTATAAGACCAATAAGATTATGTTTTTGTGTTGGTATGATTAGACTGCTCATTGCCGACCTTGGGACTAAATAAAATGAAGATCGCACACTCGCAGAACACAGCAAGACGAAAAACGAAAAACCTTTTACAACGCCGCCTGAAGAAGGGGACAGATTTCAGAGCGCGAAACGTGGTGAAGACTTATTATTATTATTATTATTGTGTTGTCAGTTTTTCGTCATTTTGTATCCTCTGTGTTGGTTTATTCATTCTTTTCTCTGATTTTTGTTGTCTTATTTGATGAGTGTGTTCTTAGTTTTTATTTTCCACTGTTTGTTTACTTCTGTTTTGCTTTCGTTTTCATCGTAGTGTTGTCTTTTCTTTTGGTTTTCTTTTGGTGTCGGTCCTGTTTTGTAATCACAGGTTGTTCGTCCATATTTTTTAATTTTTGTAGATTATATATATAATGTGTGTGTGATTTTTGTGTCTCTTCTGTTTGACAAGGCAACAGCTTTACAACAGCTTTCCATAATTATCTGCCTGTGGATTTGTATAATGTTTTTCATTTTTAGTCTTGCTGAGTTGTGTGAGTGCGATTATTATATTTAGTCTCACGGTCGGCAATCATACCAACATGATAACATGAAATCACAATTTCCTTTAAACTTAAAAAATAAAACCAAAAATATCAATTAAGCTTTAAACTTATTAGTTTATAAAGCATTTTTCAAGTAAGTTACGCCTGTATGATACACTTCGGATCTGAAGTATAAACCAAACTTTCAATCTCATTTTTATTGAAATAAATGTATTTTATCCAACCGAGGTCAATTAGGTGTCACATTGACTGGCCTGGCTTGTTGTCCAGTAAATATTACACGAGGGCTGAGCCTGTGTGTTTGTAAATCGTGCTTCCACCCGACTGAGCACCAACAGGGTAACACAGGAAACATGCAGACAGTCGCAGGTTCTCTCAGCTCGCAACGTTCCGTGTATCCGTGGCAAGTGCGGAGCCAGGTTGTACCGTGTATAGGCTATTCACGGTCAAGTGAGCAATAAATATATCTTATCTCAGCATTAGGAGTTAAATTCGGAGAGTAATGAAACGTATACACTGAGTTTATTGGTAACATTGCTAGGTATAGATTAAAACGAAGCAGGAAGATATAAATTGGGCGAAAGGAAAAAAAAAATCAGAAGGGACTTAAAATCTGCTCACTTCAGCGTAAACAGCCTGTATCCTCGTTGCCTCCTTATCGCTACTGGGTCGTCGTTTCTTTCTCTGTGACATATTAGCGGAGCAACAAAAATAGTACATAATGCGGGAGATATTATTTGACAAAAGTATAGATTAGTATAGCCTACCTCATGAAGATGTTTCCGTGATATTAGCTACCCAGTAACGATAGTACAAATATTTCGATACTTTCAATAATACAATATTCCATTCTTGGCTTCATTAGCGGGGGTAGGGTACCTACGCTTATTTCCAGTATCGAAAATTAATTTGTGACGTTGATATTTCCATATCAGTATGAGGAATGCGATATAAATATGAAATATATTAGGAATGTTGGTATTGTTATATCAGTTTGAACTATTTTTGCTATGTCGATACAATATCAGTGTAAGCGATATTTGTGACATATCAGTGTTTATTTTTGTACCTTACGAAAACGAACTAATTGATATAGATAATGTCAGAATATAATGGAACCGTGTTGAAGAGTGGATATCGCGCTACCCCTCAAGAAGCTAGGGAGAGATACAGGCGACACG
The DNA here is from genome assembly GCA_029891345.1 of Dryococelus australis. Lineage (NCBI taxonomy): Eukaryota > Metazoa > Arthropoda > Insecta > Phasmatodea > Phasmatidae > Dryococelus > Dryococelus australis. The sequence continues at coordinate 11,758,659 of CM056994.1, read as the reverse complement.
TTCCTACGCGCAAGGCGTGCAGTACATCCGTACTAACGCTTTACTGTGCAAATTATATCAGTAACTGTGGGGTTTTCATTACACGCGATCAAAGTACACAGATCAAAGTACCTACGTATAATCGTACTTTTCTCTTACCGCCTAAAGAAACGTTATAGGCAAGCTTAAAAAATGCGATATTTGACCACGTTTCCGATTTGTTTTCTGAATTAATACACTTAATATAGTACAAGTAAAAAGATGACGACATATACAATAGTTTTTTATACTGTCTGAAAAAACGTCGTATTTCCAGAACATTTATTTACCGAGAAACGCGTTTACGCGCAAACAAAGATTTCACAGAAAACGTTTCAGTACATAGGAGCCTTAACAACGCTCATTCAAGAATCCAGCTGCTGTCTTATATATACATTTTTTTTTACAGGGAAATGACCTCTGCTTAAATATGCATAAAATAAACTTTTATGAATTATCTGAATGCATTTTTTTTTTGGTTTAGTGATAGTGTCCTCATTAAATTATCAACTATGATGACGTGTCCTTTAATGAATTACAAAATTAATCCGCGAATTACTGTATGAATAATAATTGTTCGTTTTTCAACATTTGTTGCGGCAAAGATTTTTATGGTTAAATATGAATCACTGCAAAATAGATACAACAAAAAAATTTTTTTTGGTTGTTTTATAAGTCAGTGGCAATTATAACATTGCATTTTCGTTAAAATAGTTCGGCCGTAATCTTTGGTAAAGTAAGTTAATGTACATATGTTTAAGGTTCAACCATTACAATGTTTATCTAACGAATTTGTTAATGACGTATTATACCATATGTGGTATAGAATTTTCCAATTTATTATTTTATTTCAGAAGTATTTATATTGATGTAATTCAGTAATAGTTATTTTCTCTTTTAATTATTATTTTCTGCCCCGACTTAGGTAAAACTTATTAATTAATTTTAATCACCAATTATTTTATAGGTTTTAGTTAAAAAACTGAATTTTCTAACCCATAAGTATATGAAAGATTCGTCGAAAAATTTTTAAATTGTTATTAATTGTAATAATTTTTAAAGTAGCAATTTATCTTTTTTGTATTTCTTTTTTGGTTTGGGTTAGAATTTTGAGATTGGTTTCCATAACCCGTGGTGCTCCGGATCCGGAAGTTGCGTATCTTGGCAGCGTTTGATTGGTCAATGGCCTCGCTACAAGGCCGGATCCTTGGCGGTAATTTAAAACAGGTAGAACGTTTCCGTGATCGCTGGGATTTCTCACCAAAAAATCCCCACTGTCGCCATGTTAATTATTAATTTAGTTTCCCACCGAAGGCAATTAGAAATGTTAGGCAGCCACGACGTTGGTAGAAGAGGTCGTAGGGCCGAACATTAATTATTAATTATTTAATTTGAGTTGAGCCATGGTGTGGTATGACGCCATACATACTACAGACCCCTTTGTAAACGGCAGGAGGGGCGCCAGGCGCCACATTTGTTGATCATCGTTTTCGAAATTAACTTTGAAGTGCCCCAAGTAACTTTCCTATAGCGTTATTTTGAATTTTTTTTTACCGCAACCCAGTGCTACTGGGATCTGCTCTACCAATACCAGTTAGCTGGTATTATCAACTAAACCTATAAATTTGACTTTATTCTGTAATACAGACTCCTTAATTTATTATATTTAAACATTTCTTTTGGGAGTTATTTTTAAGAACAGAAAATTTTCGGAATGTCATTTAGCGTGTTTTTTGTGTAAGACGACCTTGAACTTTGTTTAAGTAACATTCATTTTTTTTTTACCTTCAGAGAACATTTTTTTACCTAATAAAATAAATTGTGTAAGGAGGATGATATTTCAAACATCATATCTAATAATCTATCATTTGCATTAACATTTTCAACACGTTTTACCGTACATTGAATTTTTTATGAATAATTTAACCCTAATTATTTGATTGATTATGTTTTGTAATTTGTTCTTTGTTACCTCTGAGTGAATTCTCTATGCTAATTTCAAGAGTTGTATTTTTTTTTTTTTTTTTTTTTTTTTAAGGCTCGCTTTGTCTGCCGGTACACACGCAAATGCCCGCACTATTCCGAATAAATTTCTTGTTGCGCTTAACAAACAAACCAAGTCAAACAATCAATAATATAAATTAAATCGTCAAACTAACTAACCTCCATCATCACACTACCATTCTGTATGTTTAATTACGTACTAAATACTACAACATACGAAATAAATTTTTAATATTCTTAACAATTACCTTCGGTACACGGGAAGATTTCTTTACTGTAAACTAAACGTGCTGAAAGAAATTAATTTCGTTTCTGTAAAGAAACGTATAATAGCCACAAAAGTAAAATTAATAATGAAGAAATTTAAAAGCGGCAAACATGCGTTTCCAAATATTGCCTTTGATTTAAATCAAGACTTTGTTACAATAACACCCCAGAGAAACTCTTATCTTTACTATAGACACAGCTTTTAAAGTATCTTCTCCAGTGTATTGAAGTTATATTTTATTTCCTTCATCCATATAAATAGATTGTAATCTTACTATACAAGTGTGTCGGTGTAATAACAAAGCGCTATTGGCAAACATTAAGTGGTTCCAGATATGGATAAATGCAAAATGAAGTTATACAATTCAAAAAGCCATGAACATATACGCACCTTAAAAGTGATTACATAAATTTATCTCACCATATCTATGTTCAAAACATATATTACATGATTAGGATATATCCCAGAAAGTAACATAGATTGTAGCTGTAAAGAAAATCAAACCCCTATCACTGTGATAAACCCGAATCGTAAACACAGGTCAATAAACTAAGAGTCACTTAACAAGACTTAAGAAGCTGAAACTAACCGGTGGGTCCAAAACAATAAATATGACGTACAATGTTGTAATTATCATATCTATAAAGCTGACCCGTTCACCACATTTAGATCTGTCAAAAACCGCGTCATCAAATAGTGGGCCGGCAGTTTGTTTTCGTTCAGATTTCCACGTGGTCTGTGTTCTTTCGCGAATTCCCTTGACGTGAATACATTTCACTTGCAACACAAATACGTGAGGGTATTGCTCCACCACGCAGTCGAACCACGTTATTATGACCACCTGCTGGTATCCAGAGTTACCGCCCCACGCAGCAGCTAGACGAGCTGGCAGTGACTCAACGTCTGCAAGGGTATCTGGAGCCATAATGTCTGCAGTTCATCCCACAACTGTTGATGGGTGCGTGGCGAAGGAGACAGACGGCGAACACCACGATCGAGGTGGTCCCACAGATGTTCTATTGGATTGAGGTCGAGGCTGTACGGGTGCCAGGGACGAGCTTGGAAATCTTGATCGTGTTTTTCCAGCCAGGTGCGGATTATTCTAGCCGTGTGGCAAGGTCCATTATCGTGCTGGAAGATCCCATCCTCCCGATGAAAGACAATCGTCATGTACGGATGGACGTGATCGCTGAAGACGGATTCTTATCACACGTACCGGACTGCTATGGAAACTACTTAACGTTACACGCTGTACGATTCGTGTTCACTAAAATCTCTTAACGATAAAGTAAGCCATAAATGTACAATATATTTTAGAGCACAAACTAGCATGCAGTATTCCACTTAAAATGACACTGAATCGTTAAAAAAAATTTTGCGAGTGTAATGTGAAAACGTATTGTCACTGAAGTGAGTGCTTCAACGGTGGATTTTAACACACTAAATAATGCATTTACGGACAAGTAAAACATTTCCACTCAAAACAGTTTCCACTGCGATATCACCGGGACAGTCTCGTGTGTATCCGTTCAAGCATGGAGGTAGGTGTAAACAGAAGACGGCATGTTGTGACGTAGATGAGGCCACTTGCCATCACTCTAGCCCAAAACATGGTGTTTACGTTAGTATGTCGTTACGAGAATGATTACTTTCGTAGCATTCGGTGTTTAACAAAGAGGACGAGAAATAAATAAATGTATTTTACAATATTAACTATTTTATTACCGGCTTGTATTAGTTTCGTAATCAAATAATTTTCTCATGAAGCTACCGATTGTGAGATTACATACGCCCAGTATTCGGTCATGGGCAACAATAAGCACGTGTTTAGGATATAGTATAACAAGCACGTTATCGTAGCCGTGTAGTAATTTTTACGTCCAGTTTTAATAATTATAGTCTTCCTAAAATATGCCTATGGTACCTGCTGGTATGTAGGTGACGTCACACGTTATGATGTCGAGAACTAAGTTTCGATGCAATAAAGTATATATTTCATGCCAGTGCTCGAATTTACAAAAAAAAAATATATATATCATTGGACTTGATTTTATGTGAGACAAAATGTTAATTTAATTCAATATGAAACTTACTGTATGCATTCAGTCAAAGCACATCTCACTAAAAAAAAAAAAAAAAAATTCCACATATGCTTATTCATTTTTTGTGTTCGTCCTTGGCCATTTATCGAACAGTTGTTAATGACATTGAGATATTTGGGAGTCATTTAAGAGTTCAGGATTTCAGTGTTGATGGGGGTGAAGTGAGGTTGATGTGGATATGGTGGGGGAAACCACAGAACCCTGAGAAAACCAGCCAGTGGCAACATCCGTAATGTTTCCCACATGCGATCATCCTCGGCTACCACGCCAGGAATAAAATGGTTTTCACAAAAAAAAAACACCATGAAAGATATAACAGCTGTTAATGTACGTAAAACGAAATTTACACAGTTGAAATACACTGTTGCGGAATACCTTTTTGTACACACACACACACAGACAGAGGTATATGTAAATGTACACATAGATACACAGACTTGCAGAACAATTTAATGTTTTCCTGGAGATAAATGAACATGTACTTCTACGTTATTAATAACATGGTAAATAACACAGTGCTCATATTGTAACTTTTTAAACCACTAATGCAACTGTAAGTCAAATTCAGCTGTTGTGAACACTACACCTGTTAGTACAACAGGAACAAAACTCCTCGCTTGAACCTGTAGATTGAAAAGAGGGGCATGGCAGCTCCAAGAGGGCAGTTCCCTTTGGTCTCAACATGGAACATATATTGTTTGTTTTTTGCACTAGGTTTAACAGCATGCATAAAAATTAGGATATGAGTTTCCGTTTTTATTTAAATTTAAATTTATTCGGAAGACTGCATCTTTAGAGTGTGTACTTATCTAGTGCCCACAATTAAAACTACTTTATTGGTTATTTACCTTGTGTAGTATATGAATTATCCTAAGACTACTTGATCATCAAACCAATTTGTACCAATACCCATACGCAAATATTTTAAATTTAAATGGTTCAGAGCATCAGGATGATATAAATTTAAAAACTTCTGATATGATGAGTTTTCACTTATGATACAGCTAATTACTACTTGCTAGACTACATGCCTCATAATACGCACACGCTAACTTTCTTGTCACTGCTATACAACAGCTAACTCTGGCATTGCAGATGTGTCAGTACAATATTTTCTGTATAAGTAAATTTTTTTCTTTCAAAAATGTATTACTCATGAACACAATACTAAATAATCTGACCTCAGTTAACTATCCTAACCTAGGATTCAAGAAATTTCACAGAAGATTCTTGTTAACATAGCCTTTATGGCAAAACAACAATCCTGCGTAAATTTAGGTATTAAGTATCAGGTCCTTTAATTCGGGGTTTTTTTTTTTACCAGTGCCTAGAGGAGTAGTAACTGGAGGGAAATGAAAATTTGGGAAAAATATTATGGGCCAGATACATAGTTGAGTTTAAGTCGAGTTGGGGTACAATCTATAATTTAATACAAACTTTTTCGACGTGTGTGCTTACAGCAGAACACTGAGTTTGTTTTATTCTACAAAATTCTTGAAATAATTTGTATTTCAGTTACAGTGTCACTCGGACTACACTGCGTACAAGAATGCATTAGTGCCCTATGGTAGCCTAAAATGTGTACTAAATGTGTGGCCAAACTTGACATTTTATGACATTTTTAAGGGTGCCAAAAGGCATGCCCCCTCTCCAACCACCAAGTTGAAATTCTTGTTTTGCTCCTGACCAACATATTTAATCAGCATAAAAACAGAGCCAAAAGAATTAGACATTTTTAAACCACACGAGCATGAAATATACAATGCAGGTTAAATTCTTCGGTGCTGGTTTTTGTTTTTCACTTGCATTAATGGGCCCGCCTACAAGGTGCTTGAGCTGAACTGCAGCGTGTTTGGTATACACATTTATCAACGAAACTGTCAAATGTTTTACAGTGCACTGCCTATTTGTAGGAAAGGGAATTTTATTTGGCTTGTATAGGTAATTAATGTATATACATATCTTGCCGAACTGAATGAACTGATGGCATTTTTATTTACATAGAGAATTACATAGATTAGATACAACAACGACGATATTGCACACAAGACTACATTGTAGAAAACTGCTGCGACATCTACAGGGCAGGTGGGAAGTATGTCTAACTGTGTTGATTCAACTAATATTCCAACACCCTCCTTATTTGGCGAGTCCCTGATGATGAATACAATTCTTGAATTTGTCGCAGTTGCGCCTTCGTCAAGGAATCGGCAACCATATATTTTGTGGACACATACTTGAAATCAATTTGCTTGCGGAGAACTTTTTCACGGAGTATGTGGTGCCCAACATCAATGTGTTTGGTTCCAGCTTCATAAGTCCCATTCGTTGTAAGATTTCGAGCTCCTTGGTTGTCCACAAAGATGATTGTAGGAGTCTCGCCAGTGGATAGAATTATTTATTGAGACAGTCCTCTCAACCATAGTGCTTCCTGAGTTGCAACAGAAATGGACATGTACTCAGCCTCAGTTGTTTAGACGGCAATAGTTGGTTGTCTTTCGTACACCAAGAGATAGGAGCTTTACACTTCAAAAATATGTAGCCGGTCACGGACCTTCGCCCATCAAGGTAGCTGGCCCAATTAGCATTCCAAAATCCTGAGATGATTCCTTTCTCATTTCCATCAAACTCTAGCTTTCACTGTGAAGTCCCTTTTATGTATCTGATAACACGTTTGAATGCAGCGCTCAGTGTTCCATACCCGGGTTGCCATTAAATCTGCTCAAACAACTGATCGCATAGGCTATGTCGGGTCTGGAGACCTTTGCAGCAAATATCAGGTTGCCAATTGCTTCCTTGTATGGAACATTTCTCATTTTAGTCACTTCCTCTTCTGATTTTGGCGCTTGAGACTTCGTAAATTTTTCATTGGCACTCAGAGGGGTCGAAACAGGTTTAGACTGATCCATATCAAAGCGCTTGAGGACTTGTTTGATGTAAGCTTCCTGATTGAGCCAAATTTTCCTTTCTTTGCGGTCATCAGTCAATTGGAAATCCAAGGACGAATTTTGTTTCTCCAAGATCAGTCATTTGAACATCTTCGAAAGTTACGATTTCACACATTGCTTCAGATTTCCATCATTTGTAAAGATCAAATAGTCATCAACCCACACTGCCGCAAATAGCATCGTTTTACCATTCACTTTGTAATATATGCATGAATCAAATCTTTATTGATGAAGTCCGATGCTTTTCAAACAGGAATCCAATTTGTTGTTCCAGATTCTGCTGGCTTGGTTAAGACCATATAGAATTTTCTTTAGTTGACATACTTGGTTCGATTTGTTGTTATATCCTGGAGGCTGATGCATGTAAATTTCCTCGTCCAGGTCTCCTTGTAAGAAAGCTGACACTGCATCCATCTGGTCAATATCGAGGTCATGCTCTGTAGCCAGGGCCAAAAGAAATCGAATTGAGCCATGCCGCACAACTGGAGAAAAAGTTTCTTCATAGTCCATACCCCTCCTTTGGGCGCCTCCCTTAACCACAAGCCAAGCTTTGTGTTGAACAGTTTTGCCAGAGGCATCCTTCGTCGTTCTGAACACCCATTTGCAATCCAGTGCTTTCCTTGTAGTGGGGAGGTCAACCTATTCCCATGTTATGCTGTCCAGCAGTGATTTTAATTCATGGTCCATGGCTGCGACCCATAGATCCTTGTCCTCACGATGCAAAGCCTCTTCAAGAGTAACATGGCCCATCATATCACAAATAAAAGCAGCATAGGTTTCAAAATCCTCTTAAGGCAGAGGGAGGTTTACGGTCCCTGAGAGGTCTAGGAGCAGTAGACTCTTCACGAGGTACATTAGCAGTCAGAGGTGGCAAGACTTCAGCATCACCAACAGAATCATCAAGAACGTCATCAGAATCATCAATATATTGATCAGTGTCCGGATAAGTGGCAATGGGTTCGCCAATTGCATCGGGCATTACATAAAAATATCCAGTCATCTGTGGTTTATATTTAGCTAATAAGGGACTGCCCCACTGGTCTCCAGCAAAGGTGGCATCGCTTGACACAAACATAACCTGTTTTGCTGGATCATAAAGTCTATACCCTTTTGATTCCAAACAGTACCCAACAAAAATGCAAGGTGCAGGCCGCAGGCTCAGTTTAGATTTTTGTTTCAGCAGGAACGTGTGCAAATGCTTTACATCCAAATGTTCGGAGATGTTTTAGAGACAGCTGACCACACATGTTCTGGGGTGGTCCCTACAGATTTGCACGGCGATCTGTTCAAAAGATAGATAGCAGAATACACGGCCTCGGCCCAAAAGGCATTGGGCAGCCCTGGCTGTAATAGTAGACATCTCGCTCAATCGAGAAGCATCCGATTTAGCCTCCTCGATTTACCATTCTGAGCTGGCGTGTAAGGGCAAATTGTTTGATGCAGAATGCCTGAGGATTTGAAAAATTAGCGAAGATCATGATTACAATATTACCCTCCATTGTTGGTATGCAAAATTTTAATTTTCCTGCAACCTGGATCTCAACGTGCCGTTTAAAAAGTTTAAAGTGTTTGGCGACTTGGTCTCTTGATTTTAAGAAGTAAACAAAGGATCTGTGACTGAAGTCATCAAGAAAAGTCAAAATAGATCTCGATTCATCCAAAGACCCCACTTTCATTAGGCCAGCCAGGTCAGAATGCCCTAACTCTATCACATGACTGGTAGTCGAATCACTTCTTGGGAAAGGCAAATGGTGGCTTTTGCCTAGCATGCATGTGTCACATATGGTGAAACGTTTCTCATGAGATGAAAAGTCAATATCATGGGCTATACCATGCAACATCTTCAAACTATCGAAAGTTAGGTGAGGCATATGTCGGTGCTATAGACTGATGTCAGTGCATTGCATAGAGTATACTTTATCGGTAGAGGGAACGTCTGACATAAATATACCGTCCACCAAAGTTGCAGTGCAATCATTTTATTTGCTGAGTTGTAAACTCGACCTCTTGTGATGTCAAACACAAGAGTATTTCCTTTAAAATCAATTCGTCCTACTCACTAGAGGTTTACTTGAATATCAGGTACATCGTAAATATCACTCACCAGAATGTCAGAGGTGTCACCACAGATACTCACTGAAAGAATCATATTGCCAGCCATATCTGATATCATTTTATTATTATTGGTGGCAGTAATTGTCAATTTAGGAGCCTTTCTAGAATTTTCCAGATGTATCGAGTCACTACATATATTAACTGAAGCACAGGAGTCAAGATACTAGTCAACATTCACTAGGGAAAGCAATTGCATCGAAAAAGCAGCTGCAAATATTGATTTCATACTGTTACTGGGTTTGTTTATGTTAATTATACTCGTTACTTGGTCGCAGTTCCGTGAGATGTGGCCATACCTGTTACATTCGTAGCAGCGAGGTCCATTTTGGTATGTCTTTTTTTTTTTTTTTCAGAGATGCGGTCGCTACTGGAACTGTTACTGTTCCTATAGGACGTTTTTTTTGGAACTGGTACTGTACAACGCCGAATCGCCCTCGTCACCGATGTAATATCCTGTAGCAAGTTCGCCTTTATAGAATCTCCAGTCACCCGGATCCCAAAACTTTCAATACGCATGATAATCGGCTCGTGTTTACTAGGCAAACCAGCGAGGAGTATAGCACCAGTCCTTTCATCACTTAACTTGTAGACCAACTGTCGATAATTTGTGCACCGTATTCACGATCCGGTGCACATATCTTCCACAGAATTACATCCGTCCAATTTTGTAGTTATTAGAGTACGGAGGAGACCCATTTTTCTCGTCAAACCGTCATCCTGAAATGCCTTTTGCAAAATTTCCCAAGTTGCCTTGGCAGTGGTTGTGTTTTGAACGTGCGCATATTTCAACATATCGACCAACAAGATCAACTTGGATCGGCATTTCTTGTTGCGTTCTGCATCAGTATCCGTAACTGAACAGCAAACTTCCATGTGTCGTAATTTTCTCTCCCTTTAAGACGCTCAATGGGAAGCGCAGCTGGTTGACTGGACATAGCGGATGGAGTTTCGTATTCACACACTTGAGATCGCGAATATCTCTTCAGATATATTCCGTACGGCTCATAATCTGTAGGAAAGAATATTCCATGGGACTTGTATAGGCAATTAATGCATGTACACGACTTGCTGAATTGAACGAACTGATGTCATTTTTATTTTTACAGAGAATGACATAGATTAGATACAACAACGACGATATTGCACACAAGTCTACAATGTCTACGATGCGACATCTACAGGGCAGGCGGAAAGTCCATCTAACAGTGTTGACTAAACTAACATTCCAACACTATTTACTAAAAGTACATACATTTTAAATGAGGGTGGGTTGTGTAATTTTAAAACATTATAGACTGCACATAAGAAAATTACATTTTGAAACCCTGCAATATAGCTCAAATTGATTTTTCAGTAGGCCATTTCATAAAACATACTAATCGGGCATCCACAAAACTACCATATGGGTCTGAAGACTGTCCATGGCAGGGCCACTGCTAAGGTGCCATAGTTACATGTAGCACGACAAAAACCTTGTATGCTTATTTAGTGTCGTGTGTGTGGCAGCGATGTGGCAATATCACCCTTACTATCCCCATGTTTCTGTGCCTCACAGAAATTAGCTCCAGGTAGGTGGCCTGTTATGTAATAAGTGTACTTATGACTTAGATTTTTTACCATATTCTATTTATTAAATAGCGCAATGTTCCAGGCGCAGACCTATTCTTATAAGATTATCAAATTCATCAGTTAAGTTATTTTCAAATAAAATTATATGACATGTCGTGTGACATTATTAACAAAATATATTAACATTTGCAGGAATTATTTTCCCGATTTTCCGAAAAGTCCCTGTTCTATATAATTACCGAATGAATGCAGTGAAGTAAAATCTAAAAAGTTAGAAAAGTCTATTCTACACCGCAAAAATTTTAAAACAAATTGCTGATTTTGAGCGTTATGTAATGAAAACCAACCAATTACCATTCTCTTGGTTACACGTATGGGCGGGATGTACTACCACTTTACTGATATAACTGACAATAAAATTAGGTTATACTGGGTTCTTCAGCTTAATCCATGCCCATGTTGATGTACTCTAGTTGTTTGAGATTATAAAGAGCGACTTTTCTATAAGTAGCAGACAGCTATTAATAATATCAACTGTTATTATATTCTATTTCAGTACGGCAAAAGTTTTATCGTAACTTTTAAAAACTGCGATAGTCCTCACAAAATTATTTCGTAACATATTTTCAAGGCAAATATATACGAAATAGGAAGCAAATCAACCAAAATGCCGTACAGAACACGTTCGTGTTAAATGTAAACAATTCATAGATTTACATATATAACGGAGACAAACCCACTCGCACACTTTATATATATTATCGTGAAGGTCAAAAAGGGTTGTAAGTTAATTCATGTCGATTTGAACACATTTCAAAACACACGTGTAAGAACAGCTGGCATAATGTTTTGGCCTACTAATGATCACGTGACCTTTACACCAGAAAACAACCTTCTAACTCCAGAGTAAAAACTGGCTTCACTTGATTCCACTGCACGGTATATGACGTAGACGCCCCCTGGGGCATTTAGCAACATATTTATCTACGGAGATATTAATTTTCACGTCTAGCACTCCTCTGTTTTTTAATCCATTGCATGATAGTAAAAAATTGATTAAACAAGGAAATTTTTTTTCTCACTCAATTAAATGAGTTCTTTCTAAAATATCGAGACTGCTTTTGGATTAGTACAAGAACAGTAAATTGGAATACTGTAAGTGTTCATGTTTTATTTCCTATTCAGGTTTTGTGAAGGCCACAGAATCCTTCATGCGACTGAGCGTTTAGCCATACCTTCGCAGAAGTAATAAATTAACTGGATTAGTTTCATTAAGAGATACGAAATAACCTACGGGTAATTTTAATGCTGTCACGTTATAACGCTATTTAAGCAGTGACCAAGTTTCTTGGTTTAAAATCATACAATTTATTAAACTGGAAATGCCACATTGCGTATATTCTACCTAAACTAAGTTATAACTGTTTCTCTGTACAAAGTGTTGCAGAGGTCTTGAACAAAAATAAAACAAAAGTGGCAGATTTTCATTCCATAACGTGCTACGGTATAATTTTTTGGGATAATTCCACTGAAAGCAAAAAAGTATTTCACGTGCAATAGAGAGCTGTGAGAATAATCAATTGCAAAAGAATGTCACTCACGAAGACCTCTTTTCAAGACCTCAGAGATTTTAACATTTGCATGAGAGTATAAATTTTCAGTACTCATATTTGTGTCCAAAATGAGTAATTTATTTCAGAAAAATTAGTCCTCTCATAAGCATGAAACTAGAGTAAATAACACACATGGCTTCTGTTAACTTAAAACTATCCCAGAAAGGGACATCCTACCTTGGTAGAAAATTTTTCAGTAAATTACCACAACACCTTCAAGAAATGTGCCCCTCTAACTAAAAATAATAATAATAATAACAAGCTGAACCGGTTTTTTATTGAATGTGCATTTTATAACATAGATAAATACCTAAACTGGAAAAATTAATAAATTACTGTGTAACATTTCAATGTACACATTTGTTGTTTCTGTTTCTCTGGTTCCGTTTGTCTTATGTTTCAGTAAAACTATGACGCCCTACAGGACGCTGGAAGAAGATTAGTCACATTAGGAAGAAAAGATACGATGTGTGTGTGTGTGTGTGTGCGTGCGTATGTGTGTGTCCGTCCAGTGTATAATCTTTGTATACTGCAATTTCACTTGATTGACTTGTCCGATATCTTTGCACAGCTACGTATTGAAAAAAAATATATCTTTCGGACGTAATAAACCAAACAAATCAATGAAGTGAACAGGCCCATAACGATGTTGGTTTTACGTAAAGTTGGTTCCACAACTCAGGGTTGCGTGTGATTCGTTCTGATGAGCTGTGGCCAATCAGGAAGCCTCAGCAGTCTTGTTGCAGTGCGTGGGATGAGCTGTGGCCAATCAGGAAGCCTCAGCAGTCTTGTTGCAGTGCGTGGGCGACCACAATAACCTATATAGATGTACATAAATTTTTAAGTAAATTTATATCTGCCTGCTGCATCAGCTGGCAACTAAATACTACAAATAGTTTTTTTTTATATAACATCTTTTGCACTTATAGAAATGTTTATTTCTTTAAAAATAAGGAACTAAAATTATTAAGTTAGTGAAAAAAGCGGTTCTGGTTGCATGCATTATACAGTGGCCTTGTGACGCACAATGCAACTCTTGCCAAACTACCAGGAAATCAATATCAACTCGAACGGCAGCATCAAAATGTATTTTGATTCGTTTCTGTTCGCGTAGTTGTAATTTGATTTTTTTAATACGAACACAATGCATTCGAATTTCGCGACGTACCTCCTTGAGTTTAAGTCGTCGTGTTTACAAAACATACATTTTTATTGCAATAATTCGACGTGTAATAACGTGTATCTTCAGCACTCCTGCATCCCGACCACTGTAATTGTATTTCTAGGCTTAATAGAAGAAGGATTATTGACTATTGAATTGTGCGTTTATTCCATTTAAACGTATTGGAACCTGTGACGCCACAACAACAAAAATGGCCTCGTTAGAGTACTCGAGTTATAGGTTACTCTGTCAGCCACGAGTGCGTGGTGAGATTCTAGCGTTGCGATGACGGAGAAGAAAAATTGTTTACATTTTGATGAGTACAATCGCGTTTACGCCCACGAATTTGCATTCGTAATTTTATTGTTGCTGCAATGACGTACAAACTAGAAGGCAAGACTTCTTGGACATATGGGCAATGCCATATAAAAATGTGTCTATTAAAACCACCAAAATAATCCTCCTTCGTCTTATGTGTCTCCCGTACTCGCTATATGCAAATGCGTAATTTTTCATCGCACATCACGTTCATGAGGCCATGTTTGTTTAGCCTCTAATCGCATCAAACATTTAGTGCTTTTAGAGTAACATTTCGGACTGGATCGAACGCGGATTGGAATCAACTTGTAGCGAACTCGGAGTTAACTCGTATCGACAATAAGTGTTTAAGGTAAAGTTTCGAACGTGAACTAAAATGTAAACAAGACAATGCGGATTGAAACGGCATAGAAGCACTCTATTGGCGTCTGGCGGCACTATAAAACAAATATAATATAAAATGAATTTCACAAATTTCTCCATTCAAATATATATCTTTTCCTTAGTGGCTATTTATTTTTTGCTTCATTTAAAAAAAACACTTATTTTGCTAGTCTCAGAATGATTCTAACCTCTTACATAAGCAAACTAACCAGTCAATATGGTGGCCACTTCTTTGTTCTAATTCCAGTCCGATCAGTGTTTAAAGTAAAATTTCAATCCGGATTCTACATTCCAGTCCACCTCGAAAACTGTACCGGATTGTCCTACTCCACTCCTACTTCAGTCCAGTACGGATGTGTTTATACTAACATTTCAATCTGGATTCTTCAGTCCACTCCAGGTTCAATCCGGATTGAAATGCTACCGTAAACGCACCAATAGTGTCAATATTTTCGCGTGTCTTTTGTTACATTTCTGAGGCCTAAACACGTAATTTGTCCGCCTCGCGATAGATAGCAGCACCATATCAGACGGGGTGCGCAACCGACAGATCGTTGTACAGTATAGTGAAACAGTAAGCACAGTTCGTCGAGCCGGTACGTATCGCATCGCATCGCATCGCTGTATTGTGGAACCAGCTGAAGTCTCAAGGAAACAGATGTCGGATGGACAGTAAATGCGACGCACAATTCACGGTGAACATCCTACAGAGCGACTCCTGCCTTGTGCACATGTGGCCGTCATGGACTGCGTCAGCCAGTGCGACTGCCGAAGCCACATTGTCGACGGAGATGTACGTGTTTGTTTATTACAACTTGCATTTTCAAGTCACCCATTTATATGAGGAAGCTACTTTGACTGCTTAAAATATATTCTAGTTGCATTAAACATAGGTTACAGGAAGTGTTTAGAAAAACACTGTTACGACAGCGCTGCCATCGTCGTTACTCTATCGATATATCGTTCTGCATAGTGTTGTTCTCGATGGCACACTCGTTTCCCTTCCCCTGACTTCCCCTCTCTAACCACCCTCATTTACCCACCGGTAGTGCGTCGCCACTTTTTTTTTTTTGGGCTTTTTTTAGGCTGAAATTTCACCTGTATGATGTACGAGTGAGTGAAGAATTTGTACGGCTCTTAACAACGAGGTCTTGAGAGCCGATGAAGGGGATCGAGGTGAGTCTGGAGCAGCGCCGGAATGAAATGGCGGGGAAAACGGGAGATCCCCGAGAAAACCCGCCGACCAGCGGCATCGTTCGGCACGATTCCCACGAGCGAAATTCCGGAGTGGCCCGGCTGGGGACTGAGCTCGGATCGCCTTGGTGGGAGGCGAGCAGGCTAACTGCTCAGCCACCGTGGACCCTGCATGATGTAAGAGGTCAGCTGACATAGCTTGAGGCTGCGACGAGTATCGCATTTTAAGTAAAATTATTTGTAACAACGTACGACGCAAATAATTTAGTAATTGAGGAGTGATGTGCTAGTGTTTAAATATATAACATGATAAAAGAAAGTTTTGTTAAATTTAATTCGTGGCATATTTGTCACAACACCTTATGTATATAAACAGTGTTCTAACCTCAAATGCTGTCATGTGGCTTTTTGATAGCGCCATTGGCAGGACAGCAGTCCAATGTTAAGAAACGGAGAGTGAGTAGGGCGCTGCTCGCATGCGCACCTTACCAGGGGAGTTGCCGGCCGCTATCAAAGTGAACGAGCTGTACCAGGCATAAACTCGCCGCTCCCCCGCGGCACACGTGTTGACGAGGGTCGAGGCACGTTGGTTAATAAAACGGTTGACGAAGAAGGGGAGAGGAGAGAATAGAGGAGCTGGCTGGTCAGGAGTCCCAGAGCGGCCATCACCAGCAGCAATGCGGGGGTAATCCCGCGCCCGTGTCTTCTCGCTCCCACACGTGAACTCCGGGTGCTTTCCCTAATCCACTTGCCCGCCGAGCCGCTCCAGGTGTGTTCCGGTACTGCTCGCTGCGTATCTCTGCAGGCGAGGCGGGAAACATGCCTTTACAGTCTACAGATGTGGATACCTGTTATCAGTAGCAGATATTGGGAAGGGACGGCCGATACCTGTTTTCCAAGTTTAGATAATACCTGGCTGTTACTGGTAGACGTGCCTTGTAAAGAGTAAAGATAAAAATATAGAGTGCGGGCTCAAAGTGCACAGTAGACACATTCGATATTACAAAGCTGGACTGTATTACTTATATTACGATTAACATAAACGATGAGGATATGATTTAAGGTTAAAACACTGTGCTTTGAAAATAGATATAATAAAAATATCTCAAACTATTGAACCAATTCTCACCCAATTCGGCAGGTAGCCTAAGTGTGTCTATGGTAGGCCAAGTAAAGCTAAGTAATTGTCCTTGATTAGGTACTTATTTTCAAAATGGTGACTTTACATATTTTTTAGGTTTATTTGGCACATCTACCATACCGTTAAAACACAATTCTGTATACTGATGGTTTATGTTACAAGCAACATATACACTAACACATACCCACTTTTGTAGTCCATTTTGGAACATAGTGCCATACATTTAAATAAAGTTATTATGCCATATCTCGGGAAATAATTGACCGATTCCTATCAAATTTTGGCAATCAAACAGTACTGCAGCAGGTGGTGTAAACTGCTACGTTTTAGGTAGGTGGGGCTCTTATTTTCAAAATTTTGGCTACATAAATATTTCAACTCAGTATATAGTGAATATTACATTCATAAATTATGTCTATGCAGACCCTCATTTCTCTGTCATTTTGAAACTACAGTTTTTATTTCATATCTCTGGAAACCATCAACTCACTCTTACAAAATTTGGCGAAGACGCTGTATTGTGGTAGGCCATATTATTATATGTATTTTTCAAAGTACATTACACTTATTTTAGACTATCTTACAGAATGGCGGCTGTAAAATCATTTCAGATTTTTGTCATTTATCTACAAAGATATGTAATATATTTTAATTTATATTTTTTATTGGCGGTATGTAATCGTGGAACTGATTCCCACAAAATGTTCCACTGGAACATTTCAACTAATCTGTACCAAATTGTACACACCATAAATGCCGCAGGGGATTATGTAAACATTTGTGATTTAAATGTTACTTTTTGAACGTTATAAATGGCAGCGTCATAAATAGTTTAGGTAATTTTGAAACGCATATTTAGAAATTTAACGAAATTCAACCTATATTTGTATGAGACAATATACATTAGAAGCATCGGAATTTTTTATAAACTTTGTACAATAGTATCTAACAAGGAAATGAAGTTTTTTTTATGCTATACCTGAGGAACCAAATAACCGATGCCCACCTAAATCTGCACACAATTAGCGCTGCGGTACGTATGTAACCTTACATATTGAAGTGGCTGAGTTACTTATTTTCAAAATAACAGTTCTCAAAATATTTTCGTTTGGTAAACCCTATCATTCGAAACATTTGAATGATTGAATTTGAAGTTGATCTTCCGAATCCGACCTCCATAATGGAGTGCATTGCACGCTAGCCAATTGTACGAGTGAGTGAGTGCCGAGATTTGGGCGGCTCCTGACAGTGAGTACTTGAGAGCCCATCCAATTGTACGAAGTTGTCTGGGTTCAAGTCCCGGGCATGGCACGTGAATATTTGTAATCGTCTCACTACCCTTGCGTACGTTTCGGGTTTCATTTCTAATGTTATTGTTTTCAAAGAGAAATGAAATCGTACCTACCAACTCAACTTCCGAAAACTTATTTTAAAATTGATTGCACATATATTGAGGGATATAGGCTTATAAGTTATATCAGTGGCTTCTTGTTGCTTCGTGTTGGCAGAAAATAAGTTCAATTTTGGGACGTTGAGACTGGTTCTGCGCAGCCAGTGAGGTCGCTATCACTACGTAGTATAAAAGGAAGTCCCTGGCGCGCGTCTGTCTGTATGACTGCGATAATCTCGAGAACCAATGAACATATTTCAATGCCGTTTCTACTGTTATGATCGGTAGGTTTGCGCTAGTTGTTAAAATTACTGTAGTACTTATAGGAGCTGAGCATTAACGGTATTAGTGAATCAAATAAGGAAAAATTAAGTATTTTGCTGCTTCCTAACCACGCTCTACCAAAACTGCAGGGCCGATTGTCATAATTATTTCATTGTTAGCAAACTACATTCTTCCATATAGCTATATACATATATCAAGTGGAGCCACAGAGGCCCAGTGGGTAGAGTAATCTCAAGTGGAGCCGCAGTGGACCAGTAGGTAGAGCAGTTTTGTCTCAGTGGCTAGAGAACTCCCAAGTGGAGCCGCAGCGGTTCAGTGGATATAAATATATCAATTGGGGCCGCAGTGATTCAGTGGCTGGAGCGATCCCAAGTGAGTGTCTAGGACGATTCCAAGTAGGACTGCAGTGTCTTAGTAGATAGAGATATACGAGATAAATGCATCAATAAATCAATGCCCAAAAAAGTGGACGAGGGTACATATGGTACTCCATATTCGCTCTACGAACTACACACAGTTAGTGACCTGGAGTGAATCTGTAACAATAGGTATTACTATAGCAGGTATTTGTAAAAGGCAAGGAACTTAACTGGTACGAGGTGTTGCTGATAAATACTTTTATCGCCCGTATCTACCGCAGACCTGCCGATGCATCGTCGTGTTTCCTCTGTTACAAACACGGTTATTGTTCTTAAGAATACCTCGCCCAGAGCTTCGGCAACAGCAGCTAAGAGTTAGTTGTAGCTGCGCGTCCAAGAGGTCAAGAAGCAAGGGAGCAATACGGGCGACACTAACACGCACGCCTAGTGCCTCATCGCTCCTAAGCGCAAGGCGATCAGTGTTTCCATCGTGACGCTGTACTGTGCAATTCAGATCTGTAACAGTGTGGTTTTATTACACGCGCTGAAAGACCACAGAAAATACTACGTTAGTATCTCTGTCATTTTCTCTTGCCGTTAAAGGAAACTGCACAGGCAAACTTTAAAAATGCAATATTCGACCATCTTCACGAATTTTTTCCTCCGAGAATATACTTAATATGACAAAATTGAAATAATAAGGATATAGATAATTGTTTTTTTTTTATCTTTTCTGACAAAAAGTCGTATTTGCGGACATTTATTTACCGAGATACGCGTATTCGTGTAAACAATTGTTTCAGAAGAGACGTGGTCGTCCAGATATCTCTCCAGACTGCTCCGAGTCAGCGAACTCGACACACCAAATCTGTTCAAACGGTTCCACGTATATCAGTACACATCAACTGGTTATTTCAGTTACGGGTATTCACTGACAGTGACACTGATTTCTGCTCTAGTGAACTGCGCTGATCCGGCAGTGAAATTTCAGCTCATTACATGATTCACCAGTGAATCAAATCTGATTAATGGCTGTCCTCGATAAAGTGAGCACTTTAGAAATGTACCTTAGAAAATAGTCACTGCCCCTGCATGCATGTATTTTAATGGGCGCACTGAGTGACATTCGCCCAGTAAAGACGGTAATGATGGATGGAAAGTAGTTCCATATCTTACCGCCGAATAAAATGTTCTAATTAACCATTTGTGATAACTTAAAATTATGTCTTTCACTTTCTGTATTTCTAATTCATTGAGTTGTAAAAATGAACAGATTAGTAAAATATTTACTTTCTTAATAATGTCACAGTTTTATTTGACCGACGCATGATTGAAGTGATGAGGTCCGCGGTAGCGTTAATTTTACATGAGGCGGAGGAATACACAATATTTGCACAAGTATATCTTAACCGGAGCATCTTTTCAAAAACGCCCATTCTACCGTGAACAGCCTATAGCTGAAAGTTCGGAGTGTAATAGTTGTGATTGAAAACACTGATTCACACTTAGCAGCAGGCAGTAGGGGCAGTTACGTAATAGGAATACACTCAGTAGTCTGCTGAAGCTGGCTGACGCGGCACTTTGAGGGAAACAACATTTCGCGGCGGTAACTCCAACCAGGACCCTACTGGCAAACAGTAGGAAATCAGGCCGAATGGGGGGAGACCACTGCATCTCTCGTGAAATACTTCTTTACGTGAATACGCATATCTCGCTTAATAAATGTTCTGCAAATACGACTTTTTGCCAGAAAAGGCAAAAAAAAAAAAAAAAAAAAAAGTATCTACCCCACCCTCTATTATTTTACTTTTGTTATTATAAGTGAATTTTTGGAGGAAAAAATCCTGAAAATGGCCAAGTATCCCATTTTTAAAGCTTGTCTATGGAGTTTCCTTAAGGGGGTAGTATCCACTCCATATTCGAATTATCTTACAAATATTCGTAATGAGAATGTATGACCAGAAATAAAAAATCAAAGATAGACATGACATGGACCACTACTTAACAAATTGTTTTTTAATTTGTAGGGTTTCAAATATACCTGTATTTTCCCATGTGGGACTGAAATTATTAAATAATTATATAATATTTGATTACTGTTACAGATGTGACACTAATCATGTAAGAAAAATAAGTCGGATTTAGAAATAACTGTTAAAATGTTGCATATGTCATGACTAGCTAGGTTTTTAAACAGACTCCGAAAATTCAGTTAATGAGGAAAATACGTAAATCCAAGATAACAAGGATACTTCCCCCTTAAGCGGCAAGAGATAAGTGAAAATATACGGGCGTAGTTTAATCTGACTGTGGGCTTTCATTGCGGGTAATCAAACCCCTATGTCACAGATATAATTTGCACAGTACAGCGTTACGACGGAAACACTGCACGCCTTGCGCGTAGGAGCGATGAGGCACCAGGCGTGCGTGTTAGTGTCGCCCGTATCGCTCCCTCGCTTCTTGACCTTGGACACGGGGTTCCATCCCACTCTTAAGTGCAGTGAGAATCCCAGACGAAGAAAGGCAGAGGAGTCAGCGACCTGGATCTACGAACTGTAGCCATCTATTCCGGCGACCAGGGCAGCTGTTCATAAACTGTGGTTTGCAGGCCCTGGGGTTCCTTGAAATTATACCAAGGGGGCCTCGTGTGAAACATATGTTTTACTCTTAATTAAAACATTGTAATAAAGTTTTTAATTCCGAAACTTTTTTTTTTTTAATTTAACCCATTTTTGGTCATTTTGTTGTAAACTAAACTTGTGATAGTAATAATAGTGGAAAATGCTTTCGTTGTATACATGAAAGGATTTCTTTGGCTTCAATTGAAGAAACTGGCTGGGGTCTTGAAAAACTTACATCATATTAAAAGGGTCCTCGGAAACACAAAGAACCCCTTCTCTGGGTTGTAATAAGTAACCTGGCTCCAGACACCTGCCTATCACTGTCTGTTCTTTCCCTGGCAGTGATCTGAGCAGATCACGTCACTAGTTCCCTGTCATTACTAGTTAGGTATTACTCGAGTAATGTTCCTAATGGAATCATCTTTATGTGGCGTTTCAGTGTCTGCATTCTCGCTTAAATATGTTTGGTTTCACTTATTACGCAGAAGTATAACACACCCTAAATTCAAATCAGTGGCAAACCTTATTCTCCCTTATTTCTCATTAAAAGATATTGTAAGATTTATTATCATAATCATAATATTAACATATTTAACACTAATAGAACCCTACCTACTAGGAGATCCTGATAACTCTACCCCATCAAACCCCTTAGTAACACCAACACATATCCAACCAGAATGATACTTCCCATTTGCATATGCGATTCTTCGATCAATTCCTAATAAACTAGGATGGGTAATTGCATTAACATTGTCAATTATTATTTTAATAATCATACCACTACATAAAAGAAATTTTCAAGGACTAACTTTTTATCCTATTAATCAAATAACATTCTGGTTGATAGTAACAACAACAATTCACAGTGAAATTCCACTAACCGATTCAGTGAAAACGGCTCCACTTAGAATCACTGGAAAACCACTGATAGTTTAGGGGAAAAAATCTCGCAGATTGTGTTAGTGAAGTGAAACAATTTCACTGATTGAATAAGTGATGGCCGACTGCTGTGGCGAATTAAATATTTTTTTTATTGAACGCAGCGAAATAATTACGTAAAATGAACATATTTACGCTAGTTTATGATTTATTTTGCACGATTTACCGTAATGTAAAAAGAAAACAATTGTTAGAGTTGGCCGGGAATGAACGCAAACGACCCTCCCATTTCAATTTTATGCCGTTTGCTTGCCACTACGCTACTAAGCCAAGTTTCTAGAAAACCAGAGGAAAAAATATATTTTCTATGTCTTATCGAAATTGTGGAAGATTTAAATTGTATGCCCTTACTTTTAGTTTTAGATTTAATTGGTACCGTAAGGATTATTACATACAATAGTATATATGAGTGCACTCTCTTCACCACATTATATGCAGTTCAAACCTTCAAACAGAGCGCTGTGATGATTACATGAAAACGAAATGAAAGACATAAACGGATAAAACCCTGAATGTTCAAACGACCTCGTAAAATGGTGTTTTGAAAAACTAAACACATTTTAGAAAGTATTTAGTATTGGTTTTATAAGTTTATTCGTGGTTATTTCACTAGATACATACTGTTTAACTGATCTATAAGTCCAAAATAAACCACTGAAAAACTGTGAAAAAAAATTGCTGATGAATCAGTTGAAAATGTCACTGAACCAAAAACTGAAGGAAATCTGGCATTTTTCACTGATTCATCAGTTAAATTCATTGAAGTGACTCTTGAATCAATCAGCTACTGTTGACTGATTGAAACAGTGAAATTCTCACTTATGAAGGTTTAGAGTGCAGTGAGTTCTTCGGACATTTCTTGCGATGAGAGAAAATAAATATAATTGTCATTATTTTTTTACATACTTCATTGCAGAGCTCTCTTTTATCTAAAGGAAACCAATAAAATGTTGTAAAACATGCAAAGGCGCCAAGAAACCAGCCATACTTGTCTCTCGGTACTGGGACAGACCTGAATTCATGAAAACTCGTTGTTGTTCTGATGCAGTGTCTTCTGTTTTTTGTCTGCATTGTCTTAGTTCAATCGGCTAGAAGTTTTTCCTTATACCTGTACATATTCTCTCGTTCTACGTTTATTTAGACACTTGTAGACACGAGGTTGTGTCTCGTTTCCTTTGCAGTTGCTCTCGTGATTTATATTTCATTTATTGTGTGTTTTATTCACACGTCCCTTTAGATTGTTCCTGTAAGAAACGGAACTGTGATGCATCTCGGGACGGCCTCGTTCTGTTATTGGAGTTTACTTTACGAAACCCGGAATACCGACTACGTGACTATTCTACAAACATCCCCTTGCAGATGTGTCTTAGTTTCTTCAGCCTTGCGAAATTGAATGATTTCAGATTCGGGTTCCAAGGATGAAAAAGACTTCGTGACGTACCAGTGGAATTCTGTCCTCTGCGCCAATACTCCAGCAGGCGCGAGAGACTGTGATGGAATTCCAGTCGTTCTTCGAGTGTTGTTTTTTTTCTAGGCGTTGGTAGCGCGCCTGGACAAGAGGGGAAGCCAGCCGAGCCTTGTTCCCGAAACTTCGCCCGTGGAAGTAGATCTCGAGGAGGCTCGAGCCAAGTACAGGCGCTACTCGAAGCAGCAGCAGCAGCAGCAGCAGCAGCTAGACTCCCTTCTTCAAGACGCATGCTCGACTCGATTACGAATGTTCCCTTCCACGCTAGCGGATGACGGCGTTGGAAATCTTTTTGCTTCGAATTTCGACTACGTCTTTTGTTTCGTCTCTCGCAAGCTGCGAAGTTTCCAAGGCGCAGCGGAACGACTCGATCACACAGCTTCCGTTTCCGACCAATTGTGAAGTGGCGTCCGTCCTGGGTAACAGACGACATAGCAAGAGCATAGCGTTGAATTACTTAACGGTCTTGCTATGTCCAGGGAAGCAGTGTGCAATTTTTTCATACCGATATTTTAGTTTAACGAAAAATAAAATATGTTCTGTTACTGTTTTATTCAAAGCAGGATAAAACTGTACAAGCGCTACACCCTAAACTTTAGTTTGTTCTAATATAAAATATACATCCGTGTGTTATCATTTTAAACATGAATTTTCTGTATTGAATCTGTTCTGTGCAGAAATATATAGCTGACTTTACATGTTGAATTATAAAAAAAAATTGTCGTTTAGGATTAGAACTGGCGTAACACTGTCATTTCAGGCCAAGTAAAACTGAATTAGCATTTTAGTCGCAGTTTTCAAACTGCCGTACGGATAAAATGAATTCTCAGAAATGAGATTCGCCCATTATTTATGCAAAGCTTCTTTTGTAGGATTATATTAGGGAAGGCTTTACCTGGAAGAGGGTCACAATTTTCATTAATTGTCAGCGTCTTCTTTCATCTGCATACAGCTGCTTCCGGTTTCATTTCAAGCTATTTCCTCTCTCTGTCTTCTTCCTTTTCTGCAATCGCCTTCTAATTATTCCTTAGTAATTGTCTATTTAAAAATCTTCTATGCAGTATAGACTATGCCCCTAAAATAGATGTTTTCTCTGTTTATAGAAGGGCCAATCAGCATTCTTTCCTATCCTTTTTTTTTTATCGATACTTATACATTTCTCTTTTATATAGGCCCGTTTCTCCTTTCTAATTCTACTCCAAAACCATGTTTCATAACTATCTAAACATTTTGTTTTCTTAAGCTCTACTTTTATATAATCACTCCCCATTAAAGTTATATTCCAAATCAAATATTTACCAAATAATTTCCTCGGCTATGTTGGAATCATGTGTGGTCGCTATTTCTAGCTAATTTCAATCGTATTTTAAAACGCAGAAATTTTTTTATGGATACCTACGCATGTGTCCCGCCCAAGGTTTTACCTCCTAAACTCACTGAAAAACAAACCTGTCATCTCTCAAAACAATAAAATAAAAGGAATTGAGCTGAATTGTTTGTAATAGTGCACACATTTATAGAAATCGTCAAAAAATGTTGAAGCGGTCACGTTGGAATATTTACAAGAGCTACAGTTCTTCCAACCCCCCCCCCCCTTCCCCCTTCAACTTAACCCATTTACCAACATTTTTAGGATAAATAGCGGCGTTAACACTGGATCGCAAATACATAGAGAAAATTGCTCCTAACACGTTTTGAGTCCGGAACAAAGCGATTGGAGTTATCAGGAAAGAATCATATTTTCATTTCACTGACTTTTTAATGCATCAGTGAATTTTTCATAGTAGATGTACAAAGAGAGTGCTGGTGCAGCATACTTTCTGGGGCTATTTCTTCTAAAATTACAACAAAAAAACGCAGTGCACTAAATAGAACTATTTTGTCTAAAATTGCAGGAAAAATTAAAAACTCAAAATCTTAAATTCAATGAAATAATCGTGAAAATAGTGTAAATTAAAGTCTAAATCATAGTTTTTGAGGCTAAATTTTGGCGCTAAAAATTGTTTAAAAAGGAGCTCTCAAAAATAAGATATTTTGCTCCGAAAGTAAGCAATTTTTAGCATTAAAAAAAAAACAAGTAATTTTAGCAGTTTTTCATAGATGAGCGTGCAGGATGTGACACAGGGTAAAATATGCATAGTTATACAAAAAACAAGTAAATTTATCAGTTTCTAGAAACGCTAATTTTGCAATAGATTAATATAAATCAAGGAAAATTAAGACAAAAACAAGCAAAATCAAAAGAAAAATATTAAAAAGATTACTGATAAAATTTCAATATTGAATTCAATATCATGTACGAATTTTCCGCTTTTAATTTCTTTTTAACCTTTATATGCTATAAAAACTAGCTGCTCATTCATCATTTTAAAGCTATTTTCATAAGTTATCTTTTACATAGCGATCTGGTAAAGTGATTATATAATTACCATCTAGAATGCAATTTTTTTTTGCCAAACTTAGATCATAAATTTGAAATTCTGTAGCTCCATACCATTTATCAATTTCGAGGCCATATAGTTTAGTCAAGTCATATGAATTGTTCAATTGCTGAGCAGAGCCTCCATTTCGGTTTGTGTTATTTAACAGGAAACAAATTTATAAAGAGAAAACATTTTGAGATTAAAAATAACATTTAAATTATAATTATAAAAAAAACATTGTTTCTCTTTATAAATATTTTTTCTGTATAAATAAAAATGGAAAATAATGACATGTGTAACCAACGTAAAAAGTATAGTGAAGTATTAAACATAGAAAGTTTTTCACCACATAAACACACAAAGCATAAGCATTTTAACATCTGTAAAAAATGTTATAGTAAATATGCTAGTAGTAAGAGTTATGAGTTAAAAAAAAAGAGAAGTATTGTGCGAATGTGGAAAATATGTTTACAATACATCTCTAAAAGATCATAACAATTGTAAATTACACAATACAGCATTAGATAATTATCCAACTAAAACATGTCAAGTGTGTAATGAGAATAAATCTATAAAATTATTTTCTCTGAATGAATATAGTAAGGACAAATATTCAATCACGTGTAAAAGAATGTGGTGTTGATTATATGAAGAATTATCGTCATAGCAAGAAGTTAAATATGGTTTCTCAGTAATTTAAGCCCTTTTCGTTTTATCCCGTATATCTGTTTTTTACATTTTATTTATACAATTTTATTTCTTAAAATAGAAACAAAAATGGAGGCTTATATAACAGCTGAGTTGAATGATGTGGGAGTGAGGGAGTTGAAAGATATTGCTAGATATTTTAAAATAAAATATATAAGCAGACTAAGGAAAAAGCTATCTAATTAGAACTCTTATACCAATTGTTATGCAATGGCGTATAGACGAGCGGATAAAAAGAAAGCAGATAGAAAGAACAAAGAATAATATTACAAATTTTCCTTTAGGTGATGTCGATAACAATGAATTATATCCCAAAGATAGAAAGGAATTTGAAGAAACCTTTCCATTATACAATAATTTATTTGTTAACAGAACAAAAAGAAGAACCAACAAAAATTACTTACTTAATAAAAATTTTGAAAGTAGGATATCTATATGTAACATTGAAAATACCTTTAATTTAGTACAGTCTATTAATTCTTGGACTTCAGTAAAAAAATAAGGTATTTGAGATAATACGCACTAATCTTAGGAACCTTAGAGAGCTGAAAACCAGTAATATGTAATATGCCTATTTTCGTAAGCAAAATAATAATCATGTAGAACGATTTACATTTCAATCCCCCCATTATACAATATTGAATAAAGGAGATAAGAAAAGGATTTATAAATTCATAATACAAGAAATGATTACACAAGTATCTGAATTTCAAAGGAGAGGCTCTGGATGGACATTAGATAGAATAATGGGAATACAATTAGCTATAAATAAGTATAATCCATTAGATGGCTCATCATATATTGAACTACCGGAAGTGATTAAGAATAAAAAAGCATGTCTTAACGTAAAGAATAATGATCAAAAATGATGTTTTGTGCAATTAAATCAGCATTGTTTCCGGTAGAAAAGGATCCTCAAAGGGTTAGTAAATATAAAAATGTTGGACTTGATATTGATAAAGTTATAGATATTTATGAATATCCTATTAAAATTGATGAAATGCCCAAAATAGAAAATCAAATTGATACATCTAAGAATGTATACATGATTAAAGATGACTATACAGTATATCCACTAAATCGTGTAAAAAAGAAAGAGGTAAAACTTGTAAATTTACTTTTTTCAAAGATGATAAAAATTCACATGGATTGAAGTTGCTTTCTGCACAAAAAACTAAATACAATGGTAGAACTTATATATGCGACATGTGTCTTCAATTCTTTACCTCTCAAGATAAATTAAATAAACACGCAGAAGACTGCTCTAAAAATGAATCAGTAAAAATCACTTTACCCTCGAAAGGAGAGAAAATAAAATTTAAGAATTACAAACAAACAATGAAGGTTCCTTTCACAATACATGCAGATTTTGAATCAGTTCTAAAGAAAGTATCAACAACTAAACTAAATCCAAAGGAAATTAACCAATTTAAATTAATAAAAAAATATCCAGTTTTAACAGAAGATGGTATTGATAATGGTCTTTATAAGGAACTACTTAAAGAAAGATATAAACTTACTAATGAACAAATAGATAACATTAATATAAAGTAGAATGATGAGTCATATACTATTAAATGTCAATTACACAAAGCATTTGGTTTTTGCTATTATATTGTATCTGCTTAGGTTGATTATATGTCTCCAGTTGTATATCGACGCCCAGATGTACATAAAAAGTTTATTCGTTGTATGAAAAGGGAAGTAGAAGAAATTAGAGAAATATGTTCACAAATTGAACCAATGCATACACTAACAAAAGAAGAAAAAGTATTTTATAGTAAAACAATATACGGAGGAAAATTAAAAAACGTCATCACGATCACATAATTGGAAAATTAATTAATTCTGTATGTAATAATTGTATTCTAAGATAAAAATTACCCAACTTTGTACCAATTTATTTCCATAATTTATCCAGGTATGATGCTCATTTATTTATTAAAGAGCTAGGATATGATGAAAATAATATAGATTTAATTGCTAATAATAAAGAAATGTTTACCACTTTTGGGAGAGCAACAGAAAATTAAAAAATGAAATTTATTGACACTTCTAATTTATGGCAAGTATTAAGATAAATTATAATCTAATATAAGTAAAGATCATATGAAACACACACAAAAACATTTTCCAAAAGAACAAGTAGATTTAGTAATTAGATAAGGTGTTTATCCATACGATTATATGGACAGTTGGAAGAAATAGGAAGAAACTGAACTTCCATCAAAGAGTGAATTTTACAATAAATTAAATGAATCTGACATATTTCAGAATGAATATGAGCATGTAAAAATATATGGAATCAATTTAATATAAAAAAATATTGGAGAATATCATGATTTATATTTAAAAAGTGATGTACTGCAGTTGACAGATATATTCTAAAATTTTAGAGATACATGTATAAATTCATATGGTCTAGATCCTGCTCGGTATATTACAGCACCTGGACTATCATGGTACACAAATTTTAAAGATGACTGAACAGCCATTAGATTTATTACACGATTATGATATGAATATATGATTTGGAGGATGATTATGAGTATGGTTATATATTAGAAGTTGATTTAGAATGTCCACAAGAGCTACATAATGTACATAAAGATCTACCCTTTTGCCCAGAAAATATGGTAGTCCCAGGAACAAAACAATCTAAATTATTAACAACTTTAGCTAGTAAAGAAATATGTGTAATACACTATCGTAATTTGAAACAGTGCCTAAATAATGGATTAAAATTTACTAAAATTCATAGAATATTGTTGTTTGATCAGTTCGAAATGACTGAAGAAATGTATAGATTTGAATACATAGATGAGAACTAATGCAAAAATGACTTTGAAAAAGATTTTTACAAACTGATGAATAATTCTGTGTTTGTAAAAACAACAGAAAATATAAGAAACAGAGTTATTATAAACTAATATAAGATGCAGAAAAATGTGAAAAATTAGTTGCAAAACCAAATTTCAAACGAAGTACTATATTTAATGAGAATATTTGAGATATAAATATGAATAAAATTAGTGCAAAATTTAATAAGCCTATTTAGGTTGGCATGTCAATTTTAAACATATCAAAAGAATTTGTTTATGATATTCATTATAAAGTAATGAAACCAAAATATGGTGATAAAATATAAATTTACTATCAAGACACTTATTCGTACATTTATACCATAAAAACAGAAGCTTTTTACAAAGACAAGAAAACAATGATAGAAGAATTTGATACAAGTGATTATCCAAATGACAATATCTATAACATGCCTCAAATAAATTAAAATATTTTAGGAAAAATGAATGATGAATGTAATGGTGAAATACTGACTGAATTGGTTGGTTTAAGAGAAAAAATGTATGCTTACAAGGTTGGGGAAAAGGAAAACAAAAAACCGAAAGGTGAGAAAATATATGTTGTTGGCAAGAGAATTATATTTGACTATAAGAATTGCTTATTTAATGAAAAGATACATTACAGAACAATTAATCTAATAAGAAGCAAAAAACATGAAATATATACAATGTAAGTTAATAAAATAGCATTAAGCCCTAATGATGATAAGAGAATTGTACTAGACAATAACATAGATCCATTGCCATATGGATATCAAAATGTATAATTTTTTATTTGATTCTTATATCATACTTCAAACATCTTCATTTTCTAAAACAATGTTAATATCAGAACCATCAAAATCATTCAGTTTACCAATTTTGTCTCTAATTTCTAAAACAATGTGATTAAAGCATTCATTATTAATTCTATAAAAAGTTGGATATAGCAGCTTATAGCTAGTTTAATTTTTAAAGCCAAACATAGTTTTGGTGGAAAACTAGCAATTATATCAGTTTCTAAATGATTAGATTCATCATATTTTAGAAACATTCCATAGGCTAAATTACAGTGAACATTTATTGTTTTAAATGAATTAAAATTAGATAACTTAGTACCTACAAGAATTTTGTATTTTTTAATAAGCATATTTCTCTCAAAACCAAGCATATCAGATAATCGATCGTCAAGTTTAATATCAAACTTAGATTTAATAGATATTCTATTTTTATATCATTTGCTGTCAATTCAATGTTATTTGTCGAAAACGGATCAATCGAATTTATAGTTTCTTTTATCGATTCGATATTGTGTTAACCTCTAGGAATAGTTATAACTTCGTTTTTATCAACAACTGTAATCATGTGTTCAATTGTTGCTATATTATGATATTGTATATATTTGCAGTCAAATATTTTGTGTGAAAACTAATTAAAGCAATCGATCTTTCACTATAGATGGTATCATGATGAAATTTTTCTTTAGAACAGAAGTATTATTTGTTAACATCATATTATCCATTTATTACAAAAATTATTGTTACTAAATGAAAAAAAAACAGCAACCAAAACAGCCTATGCTGGGCAAAGTTAATTGGGGTGTTAGTATTTTGATTTCCGAAGAAAACTCTAATAATAAAAAGAATGGTGAATTATTGCCTAATGATATTAGAGGGATAATTGTAGGGCCGAGTAAATGTGTGAAAACCAATTTAATGACCAATTAAATTATAAGTCAGGATGGTTAAATTTTAATACACTGTATGTTTGCTCAAAAAGTTTGAACCAAGCCAAATATATTATGTTTCAAAATGATTTTCATGAGGCATTCAAAAAATTTAAATAAAAAAAAAAGCCATACCTTTTTAATAGTACTGAGGAAATGGTCCTTTTAGATCAATGTGAAGACGAATCTCTAACTATATTTAATGATGTTATTTTAGACAATCAAGACGTAGTCCGCGAGTACTATACAATTTGTAGGCCTAAACACATTTATGAATTTTATTTAGCACAAACACATTCGAAAATACCAAAACAACTTGTGAGAGAGAATGCAAATTTTCTATGTATATTTAGACAAGATGACACAAACTAGAGACAGATCTTTAATTATTTTGTTGGTGGGGATATGTCCTATGAAAAATTATAGAGATCTGTGCGAAATGTTGGAATGAAGATTATGGCTTTATTACAATAGATGTGAGTATAAAACTGAAAAACAGGAAGTAACGATATCGAATAAAAGATTTTATATTTTAACTCTCTCTTGTGGAATTCTATAGAAGAATATATATTTTTTTACTATTAAATGGAAAACAGTTGGTGCTTGTGTAAGAAGGTCACAAAAAATAAGAATATAAAAACTGAAAATACTAAAAATGGGTGAAAAGTATATGCTCGATATGTAATTTAAAAAATCAATATGTCTAAAAAATAATAATTCCCACTGTGAGAGAGGGAATAACTACCAAACTGTATAAACCTGCACAAAAACATTTCCCCAGAAGAAAAGTAATTTCGTATAGTTATGATTTATGACAAATCGATCTTGTTGAGATGGATAATGGTAATTTAAAAGGCATATCACATATAAATAATGGATTTAAATATATTATAACTATTATTGATGTTTTCTCAAAATATGCATTTGCTATACCAATTAAAGATTATAAAAAAAAACCAATAATGTAGCAATTGCTTTAGAGTCTATATTAGTTAAAAGAAAACCATGTAATATTCAAAGTGATAATGGCTTAAAATGTTATAATAAAATATTTAAAGAACTTATGCAAAAATATACCATCAATCACTATTCTACATTCAGTGAACTTAAAACCAGTCGTGTAGAAAGATTTAATCATAATATGAAGAATAAAATGTGGAAAAAATTTGCTTTGGATGGCAATTACAAATGGGATCTACGGGGTCAATTTAATGCAAACAAATTTTGTAGACATGATTACTAAACCAAAATACAAAGTGTGGTATATTGTCCACGTGAGTAAGAGTCAACTAATATTTGAAATTAGTTACACATCTAATTGTACAATATAATCATTTACCATTGTTGAGGTTTTAAATAATTATGTACCTACTTACATTCTGAAAGATGCCAACAGAGATGAAATAAAGGGCAGTTTTTATGAATACGAAAACAAACTATCCAGATGAATATTTGGTTGAAAAAGTCTTAAAAACTAAATATGATAAAATGTATGTAAAATGGTTAGGTTCTGATAATTAACATAACTCTTGGATTTATAAAACTGATGTTTTGTAAACTAAAATATAATAATGTATATATCTTTTTCCAAAAACGCGACATGAAAATGTGTTTTTAATGAATATAAAATGCTTTCAACATTTAATCAATACTCGTTCATTATTCATTCAGCTTTAGTTTACAGAGCTTTATTTTCTTTGAAAAAATACAAAAGGGTTTATGAGCAACTTAATGCCAACACCCGGGACCCTTATTTAATTAAGTTTACAAACAAATTAATGACAATGCCAGTGACTAGATTTTTCTATTTTTCCAGCCTTAATTTGCAGTAAAAAGAATTCCAAGTGGAGAAACCACTACTTCATCACTGACCAGCCTTTTTTTATTTTATTTCAGTGGTGAAATGAGGGTTTTTTAATTTTTTATTTCTTATGGTACCCCTTCCCCATATGATGCTGGTGCCTTACATCGTATGGAGAACACTCCAGCTTATGCATCTCTCATATTATTTTTGTAATGTCGAGAGCATTTCTCTCCAACTGGGGTTTCGAATCAACGACCTTTGAGTTACAAGACAAACACTCTTGCCACTGAGCCATGGTGGTCGAGCGAGGGTGGCGAAAGTTAAAAGTCCACATGAGGCGAGATGTGTCGAGCTGGTAGCCTGTTATACTCGCCACACTGTTACTCGTGGTGAGTTCGCAGGAGCGAGTAGAGATAGCAGTGCAGTTCAGACAACATTTCCTGTCACGGGCAGTGCTCGCTGTCGTCGGGGACGAGGAAAAACTGTGCAGTGATGCTTTTTCCTGTAGTCCTAGTGTAGTCATCAAACCATCATCATAGTCAGATATTTTGTTATTTTTTTTATTTTAAAAATTAAAATATAAACCTTTGCTAACATCAAAAGGCTGACTGTAATATATTTTTTGAGATCCCTTTATAACAGTCACAGTATCGTTTGGTAAATTGGGATTAACAGTAATTATTTTATATACATTACAATCCCTCAAAAAAGTAAAGAATATTTTATTATTATCTAAGTGAAAATTATCATTACTTTTATTCCACTTTGCAAGTTAATAAAATATATGAAACTTTTCTTCCTTACATTTTTCAACTTTTGTGTTAACAAGTTTATTGCAGTAATTCAAAACTGATTGGTTTAAATTTTGTCATTTTGTAGCTATTTCCTTGTCAAAATATCTTTTATTGGCTGGATCTTTCCCATCTACGGGGTCAGCCATATTATTGATTCTACGATTTTGAAGAGAAACATCCTGTGTTTTATAAACAAAAACTTTACTATGTGGATCTTCAAAGCAGAAACAATGGTATTATATTTTGATTCTACAAATGATTTTAAATCAGATACAACAGTATTATATTTTGAATCTACATCCTTTTTTAATGTATAGTCAGAAACAATGGTTTTGCAGTTTGAATATACATTGTTTTTTAATATCTGTTTCACATTATTTATTCGTTTTATACGATCAGCAATAGTGTTACTGAGTTGTAAATTTATATATTATTTTAAAGCATAGTCAGCTATTTGTTTATCGAAATATCTTTTATTGACTGCATCTTTATAGTCTCTGGGATCATTTATATTAACATTTCTATGATCAAAAAAAGAAACATAAGATTTGGTATATTCAAAACATAAGCACTAGTGTCAAAACTTTTATTTAAGGATTTGATTAATGTTTTCCCAAATATATCCCGTCATTTACTAACATAGAAATTATATCATTAAACTCAAATCCTCTCGGAAAAAGATGTAATATAAATAAAAATAGATGTCCACAAATAACTGAATTATAAATCTAAATTCTATCATCATTGTAAAAAAAAACATTTCTGTTTTTAAAGTAATTGGAAAAATTAGTGAGAATATTGCCTCGAAATGAATCAAAATAGTTAACATTGTTGTTTTCTTTAAAATAATAAACCCAATGAGTCCACAGATTTGCTGAAATATCACAATTTTTCCCACAGCACATTCATTTTTGAGCATACTTTCCGGTAATTCGACAATCATATAAACATTTTTGAAATTCTTAATATATTGAATAATTTTACATTTTTTTTCAATATCGATATTAGATAGCAGACATATATTCAAATTTTTTTTTTGGCCTTCCTCTTTTTGCAACTAATCCTTTTCCAGCCTTGTTTTCCATTGCTAAATTATTAATTTTTTGTTCTTCTGATTCTTTTTTATTTTTTATAGTTTGTTCAATAGAATTGTAAATTACAGTAGCTCCAATGGCTAAGCCACAGAGTGCACTGATAGCAGGAAGTAAAGTTGCTATAATCCCTCCACGGTGTAAACAACTGCTATTCTTTTCTTTGGCCAAATGTTTGACTGTTGGGAATGATAAAGTTGATTTGAAACTTTTTCCTTCTCTAAATTTTTTATTTTTTTCTCTCAATTTGATCTTTTTTTAAAAATTTATCAATACCTAAATCTTTTAATTCCTCAAAAGGAATATCGAAATTTATATTTGGTATATTATTTTATAAGTTATATATATTCAATAAAACATTTTTATTCCCCATCCTAATTTTCTTTTTGTAAACGAGGCAACACCAGCAGCAGCAATTTTTTTCACCAATTGGTGTATCTTTATCTAACATGATTACTTTTGCTTCTTTTTGTAAAATTGTATCAGCATTAGATTCTAAATCTAGATTCTAAATTCTAGATTTTAAATCTTGAGATGATTGCTGTAAGCAATATCGTGATAATTGCAAGCTTCATCTAATTTATTTACTCCTTGACACCTCTTTCTAATCTTTCATTAAATTTTTTAATGGGCCACGATAATTACAGCCTGGAAAATGTATTTCAGGCAGATTTGAATTGTTTGGTGCACAATTTATTATACCTTTGCATAATGTTCACAGCTCCAAAATTACTGCGGAATTACATTTAAAACTCTTATAATATATGGAATTCCTTTCGGATTGTTTATAACAAAATCAGAAAATGTATTGTTTAACATATTCACTATGCCCACTTTTACATTGTAATAAATGTTATTTCCAGCATTTTCTTCGCCATGAATAATTAATAATCTATCAAACAATTTTCTAACATAATCCTTCTAAACATATTCTTTTGGCAAACTATTGTATTTTTTTTATGCCATCACCAGTTCTAGGAGAATTTGTAAAACTTGTTATTTTTGGTGTGTTCAGCTCCGATCTTAATTCTCTTAAATATGGTCTTATATTGTCATCAAAAATTCGTGTAATTAGATTATTATACTTCCAACCTACACTCAAAGTCGGATTTTTATAAGTATCATATTGTTGGAATGCAGCATTGGTTGTTTTGACAATTTCTGTGTAGATTTCATAGTCATTAACAGTGTATTTACCCTCAAAAGCTTCTTGCGAATTTCCTGTTAACAAATTACAATGTCGCGGTGGTAGTTCATATTATTTATCCTTAACAGATAGTGTATCCTTATTTATCGTTACTTGTGTATCTCCAATGTAAAGTTTTTCCCACACTCCATGTAAGCCGAATTTTTATTTAGAACATTAATTTTTTTCCCAATTTCTGCTCCTAGATTTATAGTAGAAATATTTGCTATAGGCGGCAAATCTTTTAATGGAATAATACCCATTTGCTCTTCCAAATTAGGAGATTGTTGTTCTGCACATAATTCTCTTTCAAACGTTGTTTTTTCTGGTGTTGTTGGATAATCTAAATATTTTACTGCAACAGGAACTAGTGCTGTTATTCAATTCTTGATTTCTTCCCTTTTTCTACTTTTTTTGCCAATATTTCGTAATTCGTCAATTAATGGCAATTCTTTCTTCTTATTTTTCAAATTATTTTTCATTGCATTTAGATATATTTTACATCTTGCAATGAGTAATTTAACTTGAGAAACCCCCTTCGATTCATACATTTATATATATATATACTTTTTTTTTTTTTTTACTTATAACTGAGTCATGAAAGTATTGAGCTCATCGAGAGGCAAACTTCTCCCCCTACTGATCAAACTAGAGGGAATTTAAATGTTTACAATAATAGAATTGAATTTGATATTCCTATAGATGTCTTTTCTTTTCCAAATGGTGCACATGTTTATGAACAATTTAGTTTACTAAAGAGAGATAAGGTTGGAAATGAGGCAAAATATGTTGAAGAAGACAATATTGATGTTTGTTCAAACTTTTTTCATTTCCAATTTTCTAGAGTAGAAATCTCAAAACATGGAAATATTATTGGACCTGTTGGTAATCCAGGTATAATATCAACAATAATGAATTCTTTATTAAGATCGCCAAGTGAACAAAATTATTTAGAATTTACTGGTGTTGATGATCTATATCGAAACTAATCTGTTTCTGATAAAATAACAAAAGAGGTTAAACCTGTTTCTAGTAATAAAACAAATTAAATAATCGTTCCTCTTAGATATATGTTTGCTTTTATTCGTGATAACAATGAAGTTTATTGGAAAGGTGGTTATAAAATTACTTTTTTCGTAATTCATTTGATAACAACTGCTTATTTCTTTATGAAACTTTAGATAAAGAAGTTACGAAACGTCGTCCTGATCCTGGTGAAATTGTTATTTAAAAAATTATAACTTATGTGGCATATGGTTGAATATGAATCAAACATGTCCATTGCAATTAAAGAAAAAATATACAAAGAACCTAAAATACCTATTAATTTTGATTATTGGCAATTTTTTGAAAAATAGTTCCTAAAGAAACAACTTTGATATAAAAGATCAGTTTAATAATTTACAATTTGACATGCCCGATTTTGTAATTGTAAGCTTTAAATTGAATAGAAAAATCGTGCTGAACATCGTTAACACGTTGCTATGTTTGATCAATGTAATGTGAGAAACATTTATGTAAAAAAGGTTGGAAATGAAATTTTTCCTAAAGAAAACTGGAATCCAGATATTGAAAATTGTGTTTATCTTAAACAATTTCTTGCTTATAGTGATTTTAGATATTCATAAACCAAATTAGATACCAACTTTATAAATAATGAACTTTATAAATAACCAACTGTAAACTTTGATGGAGATATTAACTACTATTCATTTTGGGGGCGAAGACATTTATCTTATTGATTGTTCATATAGAAAAACACCTGGGGTTAAAGAAAAAACAAATATTAAAATTTGTGTTGATTTCAATAAAGCTCCTGAAAAATCGGGGACAGTTTGTAATATTGTTCTAATTAGTACAAGAAATCTAATTTATGATTATTTAAAAGAAAAAATTATTGAAGATTTATACATTTTAATATTATTAAATGGAGGAATAAACAAATTGTTCCGATAGTTTAAAACAATTTTTTCAGCTTATAGTTGAGTGGTTACATTTTAAACTTTTACGATTTTTGATCAAATAAAAGATTTTTTTTATAATTCTAAATAAATTTAGTTTCCTTGTAAATACAAAATGCCTGTTTTACCTTGCAGTTCGACAAACATTTTAAAATGTGATGGCGGGTCAAAACTCCCTTCCTATAGATGGGGTAATGCATCTGAAGAACTTAGAAAATATAGTTGACATATTTCATTCAAATTTACAAAGCTTACTATTAAACATTTTAGAAAATACTGACGATAAATATGACCTTCCGAGAAATTGGCGAAAATCTAGAGGAAATAGAACAAGATTTTAAAAAATTAATAGAACTTCGATAATGATGATTTTATTGAATTTATTTCGTTTCTCAATCAAATTAATCATCTGCATTGTAACCAGATTCTTCCTCAATAGAACTTTCCGAAAAAGATTCATCAGAAATTTCCGAATCAACAAAAAACCTCTTCTGAGTTCTAAAAATTGACTACAATTGTCAAAACTATCTTAATCTGAATTTTCTTAATCGTCTAAAACATCTTAATCATCTGAATCATTTGAAACACAACCAGATACTTCAGAATTAGATATGTGATATGCAATTGGGGATCCCTCGTAATCATGATAAATTTCGCTTCCTCCATTTAGAAATCCAACTTAATTCACTGCAGACTCATAACCAGATGCGCCTCCTGTGTCTGAATGACCGTCCATTCCGAATTTTTTTAATACGAGTATTTATAAGATATTAATTTTATAAAGAAAAATTTTATTTTGCATTTATAGAAAACGATAAATTTACTTGATTTCTGTATAATTTTGTCACATCCTGCACGCTCATTTTTGAAAATCTGCTAAAATTGCTTGTTATTTTTTTGCTTAAAATTGCTTGCTTTATGAGCAAAATATCCTAGTTTTGAGAGCTCCTTTTAAAAAAATAATTTAGAGCCTATATGATGCCTCAAAAACTATGATTTTAACTTTCATTTACATGATTTTCACGATTTTCATTGAATTTCAGATTTTGAGTTTTTAATTTTTTCCTGCAATTTTAGACGAAATAGCCCTATTTAGTGTAGTGCGTTTTTTGTTGTAGTTTTAGAAGAAATACCCCAAAAAGTGTGCTGCGCCAGCACTATCTTCGTACATCTACTTATCATTCTAGATAACTAAATCTCTTCATTACAAATGATTTTACTTCCTCTACGGTCTTCCTGCTACATATAATGTACACGTGTATAATTGTACTTGAAACACTAATAGGAGTTGCACGAGTTGCGTTATAGGCCGCAGATGTTTGTGAAACAGCTGATAGCGTGGTCAGCGCTGCGCGCGCATCTTTTCCTCCTCACGCCCAGCAACCAATTGTGACGACTGACCGAGCGAGATGTGTCCAGACGTCTGCTGGCCACGGTGCTGGAGAGAACTTCTCTCCAAGGAACTTGCTTCAGTTCGACAGCACACCAGACGTCTGCTGGCCACGGTGCTGGAGAGAACGTCTCTCCAAGGAACTTGCTTCAGTTCGACAGCACCAACCGTCTGCTGGCCACGGTGCTGGAGAGAACGTCTCTCCAAGGAACTTGCTTCAGTTCGACAGCAACAGACGTCTGCTGGCCACGGTGCTGGAGAGAACGTCTCTCCAAGGAACTTGCTTCAGTTCGACAGCACACCAGACGTCTGCTGGCCACGGTGCTGGAGAGAACGTCTCTCCAAGGAACTTGCTTCAGTTCGACAGCACCAGACGTCTGCTGGCCACGATGCTGGAGAGAACGTCTCTCCAAGGAACTTGCTTCAGTTCGACAGCACCAGACGTCTGCTGGCCACGGTGCTGGAGAGAACGTCTCTCCAAGGAACTTGCTTCAGTTCGACAGCACCAGACGTCTGCTGGCCACGGTGCTGGAGAGAACGTCTCTCCAAGGAACTTGCTTCAGTTCGACAGCACCAACCGTCTGCTGGCCACGGTGCTGGAGAGAACGTCTCTCCAAGGAACTTGCTTCAGTTCGACAGCACACCAGACGTCTGCTGGCCACGGTGCTGGAGAGAACGTCTCTCCAAGGAACTTGCTTCAGTTCGACAGCACACCAGACGTCTGCTGGCCACGGTGCTGGAGAGAACGTCTCTCCAAGGACCTTGCTTCAGTTCGACAGCACCAGACGTCTGCTGGCCACGATGCTGGAGAGAACGTCTCTCCAAGGAACTTGCTTCAGTTCGACAGCACCAGACGTCTGCTGGCCACGGTGCTGTAGAGAACGTCTCTCCAAGGAACTTGCTTCAGTTCGACAGCACCAGACGTCTGCTGGCCACGGTGCTGGAGAGAACATCTCTCCAAGGAACTTGCTTCAGTTCGACAGCACCAGACGTCTGCTGGCCACGGTGCTGGAGAGAACGTCTCTCCAAGGAACTTGCTTCAGTTCGACAGCATCAGACGTCTGCTGGCCACGGTGCTGGAGAGAACGTCTCTCCAAGGAACTTGCTTCAGTTCGACAGCACCAGACGTCTGCTGGCCACGATGCTGGAGAGAACGTCTCTCCAAGGAACTTGCTTCAGTTCGACAGCACCAGACGTCTGCTGGCCACGGTGCTGGAGAGAACGTCTCTCCAAGGAACTTGCTTCAGTTCGACAGCACCAGACGTCTGCTGGCCACGGTGCTGGAGAGAACGTCTCTCCAAGGAACTTGCTTCAGTTCGACAGCACCAGACGTCTGCTGGCCACGGTGCTGGAGAGAACGTCTCTCCATGGAACTTGCTTCAGTTCGACAGCACCAGACGTCTGCTGGCCACGGTGCTGGAGAGAACGTCTCTCCAAGGAACTTGCTTCAGTTCGACAGCACCAGACGTCTGCTGGCCACGATGCTGGAGAGAACGTCTCTCCAAGGAACTTGCTTCAGTTCGACAGCACCAGACGTCTGCTGGCCACGGTGCTGGAGAGAACGTCTCTCCATGGAACTTGCTTCAGTTCGACAGCACCAGATGTCTGCTGGCCACGGTGCTGGAGAGAACGTCTCTCCAAGGAACTTGCTTCAGTTCGACAGCACCAGACGTCTGCTGGCCACGGTGCTGGAGAGAACGTCTCTCCAAGGAACTTGCTTCAGTTCGACAGCACCAGACGTCTGCTGGCCACGGTGCTGGAGACAACGTCTCTCCAAGGAACTTGCTTCAGTTCGACAGCACACCAGACGTCTGCTGGCCACGGTGCTGGAGAGAACGTCTCTCCAAGGAACTTGCTTCAGTTCGACACCACCAGACGTTTGCTGGCCACGGTGCTGGAGAGAACGTCTCTCCAAGGAACTTGCTTCAGTTCGACAGCACCAGACGTCTGCTGGCCACGGTGCTGGAGAGAACGTCTCTCCAAGGAACTTGCTTCAGTTCGACAGCACCAGAAGCTAAACACAGAACCGTTGTCCACACACAGACATCGAGTATCTCTGGCTCAGAGTTCACAACTGCATAAAGGCTGTCCACGGTAAAACGAGCACTTTTGAAAACTACCTAATACAATTGTCTCTGCACACGCCTGCATATATTTTAACGGGCGCACTGAGGGACATGCACCCGGTAAAGTTGGCAACGAAGGACGGAAAGTAGTTCCACATCTTAACGTCAAATAAAAAGTTTTCGGTAACCATTTGCGACAGCTTAAATTATTTCTTTCCCTTTCTGCTTTTCTAATGCTTAGAAGTGTAAAAATGAGCAGATTAAAAAAAATATTTAGTTTCCCAATAATTTTACAGTTTCACTTGACCGACGCATCAATAAAGTACTGAGGCCCGTGGCAATGTTA
This sequence comes from Dryococelus australis, assembly GCA_029891345.1. Classification (NCBI taxonomy): domain Eukaryota; kingdom Metazoa; phylum Arthropoda; class Insecta; order Phasmatodea; family Phasmatidae; genus Dryococelus; species Dryococelus australis. Next base: position 11,716,426 of record CM056994.1, on the reverse strand, counting down.
TTTTTACATAAGGCCGAAGAAGGCATTACGTTCATGCAAGCAGATCTTAAGCAGGTCTTTCAAAAGTGCTCACTTCATTGTGAACAGCCTATACCACCCGGAGGTTTATCCTGGAATCATCCTTCCCCACGGCAGCACCACCATCAGCCACTTCACAGGCTGCTTTCATTAGTCGTGTACTGTACAAAACACTGCTGATGTCGCTACCCAGCGTTTATTTCCACGGTGGTGTAGTGGTTAGACTGTTCGCCCCCACCCTAACAGAACCGGGTTCGATCCCCAGCCGGGTCACTCCCGGACTACGACGCTGGTCGGTGGGGTTTTCTCGGAGGTCTCCTTTGTATTCCGCCGCTGCCCCTTGCTCACGTCACTTCAACTTGATCTCGACTCTGAAGACCGCGATGTCCCACTGGTCCAAGGCGTCAAATCTGAGAGCCGAAGTCATCGTGCCGAGGATACTGATGAAACGCTCTGGAGACATCACTGGCGCAGCCTCCACTCTGAACAACCCATGGTTGAGAACAATAACACCATACAATCCACCCGCACACCACCCCTAAGGGTTTGACAACCCAATTACTGCACCCAATTATCCTCGGCGAGTCGGCGCTACGGTGGGGCGAAGCGGCATAATTGTGTTTGCCGGTGAAGATGTGCCTCCAGGTGACAAGCACCTACACGTCGCACACGAGGGTCGTCGACGAGATGAAGGATGCTGGAAGGGGAAGAGAGAGCGAAGTGAGGAGCCATAATGAAAGGAGAAGGTGCGCCGGGGTTAAGGGGGGGGGGGGTGTATGATGGTGAAATTGTCTTAATTCAATCCTCGCTTACTTCGAAAGTCATTGGCGCGCGTCGCTGCCGGGGAGACATTTAATTACCGGGGTTGTTCTCTGCGGTCCTGGAACTGCATTCTTCTCTCTTCTTCCCTTCACTACCCACCGGGGCACACCCCCCCCCCCCCATCTCTGCTTGCTAAACAGTCCCCGGACCATGGCTGGGGGGGGAGGGGGAGTAGTGTAAGAAACGTCGACCCCGGCTCGGAGCTCGCATACCAGACGTCCACTTGACGGCGTCATCGCGAGGAAAACGAGAATGCCCCAGCCCAGCCACAGAGACTATCTTCAGCAGGGGCTGAGATAGAGTTCGAGTTCCCACTCAACCGCGCCGCACACAGACACTAGAGGCATATCGTCACTACACGTAACAGCTGTTCACGATAAAGTGAGCACTATAGAAATGAACCTTAGAAAAAAATTACTGCCCCTGCATGAAATATATTTTAATAAGCCCATTGAGTGACATTCGCCCAGTATAGTTGGTAACGATGAAGGGAAAGTAGTTTCATATCTTAACTGGGAATAAAAAGTGTTAAGTAAACATTTGTCATAACTTAAAATTAGTTATTTCGCTTTACGTTTTTTTTTAAAGCATTGATGTGTAGAAATGAGCAGATTTGTAAAGAATTTACTTTCTTAATAATTTCACACCTTCATTTGACCGACGCATTAATAAAGTGATGAGGCCCATGTCAATGTTAGTTTTACTAAAGGCGTAAGAATACACAACGTGCCTACAAGTAGATCTTATGCAGGGATTCCAAAAGTGCATAACGTATTTCGTTGTTCCCTAAATAGGCCATGTTTCAAAAGCGTTTTATAATTTTGTTCATAAAAGTACCTTATTTGTAGTTAAAATGAAAGTTTTTTTTATATATTAACTACTACTTATAATATTTCATTTGCAGTTAATATGAATAAAGATATTGAGAAAATGCGTGTGAGGTAATGCCTTGTAAGAAATAGTTATAATATTAAGTATTATTACACTGAGTGCGCACAAATGTTGTGTGTTCTCTCATTGGCGTAATTTTCCAGATTTGGTTAAGCTTTCGTTTCACAAGGCGGAAGAATATTCTGGAAGTATAACTTTAGCAGCGCTTTAGAAAAGCGTTGAGTAATAGTGGATGGACTTTACGAAAAACAGTTGCTTATGTGACTCGTGGAAACACTGAAGCTATACACAATCTACCAAAAAGTAACTGGGCACCTGTCCACAATGTTTGCTAGGTGGTTGTCGCCCCGTTAGAATCTCGTAGGGCCACCTCTTGCAGCTATAACAGCAGCCACCCTGTCTGGCATGCTCTCTACGAGTGTTTGCAGGACATCCACGGGGATTCGTCGCCATTCCTCTTGCAACCATTCCATGAGTTTAGCAGTGTATTTTTGGCGGCGCCTGACGAGCCCTCACCCGGCATTAACACGGAAATTTCGTTATGTGGGACTGACACTGGTGTGCGACCCCGTATACTGGGCGAAACTTCGTTTCGTCTCAGGACTTGGACCCATACCCCGGAAAGGAAGGAAAGTCATGTAAATGAGGCGTGCGTCGCGGCAGAGAGGGAACGGGTAGCCATGGCCCGTGTTTAGGGCCTGAGTGCACCTATAACAAAGGGGAAAAGTGGCGTAGACACGGTATAAACACCTCCCGACAGGAAAGAAGTTCAGCACTTATGCGTGCAATACTGAGATGCTACGGGAAACGGAGGGTGTGGAAACCATGCTCTTTAATGTGATTAGGAAGAAGTGCGAGTAGGCCACCATCCAACAAAGCAGATTTGTCCGATTGCCAAGCTGCTGCCAATATTCCCACTCTGGCGAACCAACGCAACAACATCCTCAGCGATAAGTAAGATGCAGGGACGCCGTTGCTCCTAGCTGAGTACGTCGGAAAACCAGGAAGTGTCAGTCATGGTGGGCTTCTCCGCCATCGCTCTTTTTCGCTGACAGCAATATCTTCATACCAGGTGAAGGCGAGGAGCAGTTTCCCGGGGAGCCACCCTCTCTCAACCCTCCAAATAATCCCTCAGTCTTGGCTGAGCTCTAATAAAAGGTTGGTGGGACATTGAGGACCTACCAGTCATGTATAAGGTAAAACCATTTATTATTCATTAAATCTCATATGATCACATACATACATAATATCATATTGAATACATACCAATAATTATAAACCAATTCTACGTAACCTAATATTCTCATATTACCACAATTACCTGTTATCTTACTAAACATATAAATTTGATCACCAAAATTAAATTTCATTTTCTTTCGTGAATACATAACAGGATTTCCAAATGAACTCATAACAGCAGTACTACTTATAACACCTTCATTAACTGGGAATGTCTTCCAACAAATTATATCTCGAGAATCTATTTCTCTAATATCTTTTGGTTTTGGGTCTTTAGAATTATTTGCTCGTCTGAAAAAAAAAACAGAACTCTAAGAATCCAGAGACAGCTTCTGCAGTAGTACCTTGGAGTCCAAATCTGAATAACAATGACGATAATATATAACTTTCTTCTATGTCCACAACTCGTACAGTCCACTCAGTATCATCTTTGTTAACGTCCTTTTCAATGGGATGTATATTACGAAACAGCTTCCTTGGAAAATAACAACTTCCACCGATCTCAGCGATGCTTCCGATGTCCGATACATTCCGATCCATTCCTCGCGCACCCACTATCAGAAGCCCGCAGAGTCCAGCAGTTGGGTTCGCTACACTTCACCCTTGTCGCACCTCGAGGTTCCCCTCCCCGACTTGACCGCAGGGTTGCTTCATGCTGGAAGCGCTTCGCCATCTCGTACCTAGCTAGCCAGTTTCCCGACGTCCACGAAGACGGCGCTTACGCACCTGCCAGTTCGCAATGGCGTTTATTCCGTAGACGCAAGGTAAACAACGCTTTCCCTACACATATCGGAAAAGTTTCACCCTTCATAGTTTTCGCCTTAATTTTAAACACATTTCATTCTGAGTTTCCCATTTCCCATTTTATAGAAACAGAGTTTTCGTAACTCCCGTACTGTACACGCGCAGTGCTGCTATCTAGTATTTATCTCCACAAACGGGAGCGACTAGCGATGAGTCGAACTCGCAAGCAACAACACGCCACAACGTTCCTTCGCCAGGGCAAGCAGTCGTCCTGTTTGCGTCCTCCAGTCCTACATGTTTCCTTGGAAAATGGATGAAAGTGTTCGGGAAAACGGGAGTTTTCTTATAATTTGTAATATGCTCTCTAAATAATATACAGTGCAAATATTCTTACATTCATTTTGTTTCAGTTTTTATAACTAATGTTAGGTATTATAAACCGGTAAATACATGTGGAGGGTAAGCAAAGTTGGAAGTTGCGTTTGTAAGTACAAACTGCTTAACCTGTAAAATTAAAACACACTACACGCCACTGGCCATTTGGTCCACGAGCTAGTGTTTGAAAATTTCCCAGCCACCCTAGATCCTGGGGGTACCCTATCCGCCACCTGGAACCGGGATAGTCATGACGCCCAGCTTGCCCTAGACCCGCCGCACTCGCAGAAGCCCCTCGTTATCGCTGGTCCTAAGGGGCGGGCAGGTCCTGGCGAGAGAGCAGCCATGAGCACCATGTTCACCCCACGATAGCCCAACTGGCACAGCAGAATAAACGAATAACGAAGACAGATTTCAGAGAGATAGATGCTGTTCACGATAAACTGAGCACTTTAAGAAACGAACCTTAGAAAAATGTCACGCTCCATGCATGCATACATTTTAATGGGCGCACTGAATGACATTCGCCAAGTTAAGTTGGTAACGATGAATGGCAAGTAGTTCCATATCCAAACGTTGAATAAAAAGTGTCGGGTAATTATTTGTGATAACTCATAACTAGGGATAGGAACAATTCGCTGGTTCATTTCAGGACAAGATTGATGCCAAACACGTGTACACTGAAGTTGACTTGGCTATTGGATCGCAGTTTAATAGACATGCCCTGGACGACTCTGAGCCAACAGCAGACTTGCAAGGAAACAAGTCTCCTCCCAGCTCTCTTTCGTTTGCGCGCAGATGGCTCTTTCTGACATCCTCAACTCCCTTCCTTTTTCTTCTCTATCGCGAGCCCGTCTCTTGCAGCCGGACTACCGAACACCCCAAAACTTTATCAGATATAGAAAATAATAATATCTATTTCCATTTTTTCGAAGAAACACTGAACACAATGCACTATGTTCATAAACTGAAACTTTATTTATGGTTCACCATACCACTATTCTATGACGCACTTGATGCATTTAACGGCATGCCTGGAGTACCATCAAATTACAAACTGGCTGCGTATTCACACAGCAAGGTCAATGCCTGGAAAAAAAAAGACGATGACTTGGAAAACTGATAGATTTTTTCTTGGTGCGTCTGAGTTAACGCACGCTATTGCATTCTTTGTAATGGGTACAATGTTTTGTTATAATTCTCTTCTTTATGCAATCACAAACTGTTTTGTAACTACCACAACATAATTTTGTATCAACCACAAAGAAATTCACGAAGATGGACTCAAAACATTTTTGGTACTAATTTTCTTTTTCTATTTTCATGAAGGCCAGTAAACTTTATGAATTCACTTCGTGCCAAGCTAGAGTTCATAAAATTGTTGAATTATGTTGTTTTCGTGAGTAGTTGGTTCAAAATGTTCTGGATGTTTTTGAGCCATAATTATAGTTAGAAATATAGTGGTCAAAAAATGTTAACACAGTTCAAATAAGATGAAATGAATATGGCTAAGATGACAGACGGAGAAGAAAAGCAGGTTGCAGTATTGTATAAAGAAGACATTAACCAACCTGCACCTTGTGTAGTTTTAGACCTATCTTTTCTCCGAAACATAACTCTATAAACGGGGGACAGTCGAGTTGTGGTATCCGTCTCCACATCAATACCATTCATCCCATCACTGACGATTTTCCAGCTTCACAAGTTGTCACTTGTTCTTACTGATTCGTAGGAATGGGAACATTTCGCGAGTTCATTTCAGGACAAGATAGACGTCTAACACGTGTGCACTGAAGTTGAATTTGCAATTGGATCGCAGTTTATTAGACACGCCCTGGACGACTCTGAGCCAACAGCAGACTTGCAAGGAAACAAGTAGGGAGTGCCATACTGCCAGGTGTGGAGTAACACTGTCTACTGTCTGGGGCAGCAGCCAATGAACAAACATCTGAGGCTCGAGTATACACATGACTGTGGAGTCTAGCCTACAGGTCATTGAACTCGCGAATTTTTCCTATCCCTACTAATTCGGATCTCAACATGCTTACTGCGACCGATTGGTGAATATTTGCTTGTGATCTTTAACTCGATTCCCCAATGGGAATTTCTGGCTTTGCACATGTATAGATATTCTCGACTACAGCATATATGGTTTGCATTCTGTCCTGTTTGGTAAAACTGCAGTGTTCGAGTGCGTTTCTTTGTTGTGCTATCCCATTTTGTATCTACATATTTCGTCAGTGTTGTCCTATTTTTCAAGCAGGTTTCTTTCTAGACTGTGTTATTTTCTATGGGTCATATGTTGGTCGTGTACGCACATTTTTTTTTTCGTAGCTAGTTATTCTCCTGTTTTTGACGTGAGTACATCTTTAAATTTGCAACCATAATTGGAGGCAATCCAGAAGAATCCGATGATAACTAAACCGGGGGATGCAGTTTGGCAGTGCAGCTCCGAATCTATCATCTACATTCAAAAGTCAATTACACCACTCAGTTGTCAAAGTATCAAAGAATATGTTACGTTGAGTGAGGTCTGCGAGGCCTCGCGCACACCCGATGGGGGGGGGGGGGGTGCAATTTTTGAGTTCGTTTCGCCGCGTCTCATAAATTGCGCGTAGTATAACTGTTGACTAGGAGAAGCTACGCCGTCCATGTAAGTTTCAATCGACAGCTGTCAACATCAATCGATCGCATGTATAGAAACATTTGTGTGGCATGGTTACGGTGAAATTGTACGAGTTTAAGGTAAAAAAAAAAATTAAGAAATTGTAACGCAATGTCGGCTTGTACTCGCCAAAAGCCAAGTCGAAATACAGAAATCGTTTACGATTGGAAAGAGAATCTCACAAACAATCCAGTGATAGCCATACAACCTCATATGATCGAGTGAAGAGAGAACGTAAAATAAACATGAAGGCGTCCGAACGCGTCAACGTGGACGTATTCACGGGAAACAAACGGCCATGTCCCCAACACATCCACACCCCATTTTTAATTATATTCCCACTTTTTCAGTGGGAATATAAATATATATATATATAAATAAATAAATAAATATATATATATATATTTATATTTATATATTTATATTTATATTCTCGTCCATAGGTTATTTATCTTTTTTAAGTATTTTCTTTCGTTCTCAGTCTTGTTTTCCCATGCCAGACATTTACAATGTAATGGCGAATCTCCAAATATCTCCATCCAGAATATTTATTTACTGCCGTCCTTTAAGGACACTGTCTAGTGTGAGATCAGTCGAGCAAAATAATAATGTTTTACATTTTCAATTATTTCTATATGTGTACCAGCTACAATGTCTCCGAGTTATTGTAAAACACCTCTTTGGATTAATTCAATATCTTTCCCTGTCTCTTTTTATTAATTTTCGATCGTGATTCTACATGTTACAGAAACAATAAAGTTTAAACTGAAACACTCGAATGTGCAGAAACTGTGTAGTGAATGTGTACGATATTTTCTTGAAATTACGTAATATACAGCGTGATAGATTTAAACAGATTCTTGGCCAAATTTAATAACTTGATAGTTTCTTCGTGCCTACGCTGTACCAGTTCTATTAAGTGGCTGCAGAGGTTATCCTTGATTAACCCAGAAGTTCGCTCCCAACGCAACTATTTCTGATATTAGACAAGAGCCGCTTGGTTTTAGATAGATAGAGAGAGATAGATAGATAGATAGATAGATAGATTGCGGAGGAGTTAACACTTTCGTTCTTCGAACTTCGGTATCAAGTTAGCAAATTCGTTGCAAAGACGCATAATCGACATCAATAGTTTTACATGCGGAAACAGGAAAATACTAGAGTAACTTAATTAAAGGGTCCAATTTTTGTTGCATGTAAGTATGTGCAAGAATTTCTAAACATTTATTTTACTGGGAACTTACTTATTATTATATTTTGGGCTCTAAAATTAGCGTTTAAAAAAATCACCACTTACATAGAGGAAAATGTGTTCAATAAAGACAAATTTGTTATGTACAGAAAAGTAAATGTTAAAATGGGAGTAATTAAATGACATTTGTACTACAACGAAGTCATTGTAATGTTTGGTTAGTGCAAGTACACATTTGCAGGATTTGCCTTTATACAGTAGAGTTTAATTTTTGTAAAAAAAATTACGACTTAACAGAGATTCAAATTCAAAACTTCCGCAACTGAAACATATGACTTATCATGACCTCGAGCTGTAGAATATTTACGTTTATATCGAATACAAGATATGGTAATCACGTAAATAATTTCCAGATTTACAGCTTATCTCTTCTGATTTCTATTCATATCATTTCTAAGAATTGTTTTTACCAATATCAAGTTTTACGAAATACGCTAACAAACAATGCTAATATCTTATTTGTCACGGGCTATATGAACAAACATTCAAGCTACATATTCGAGCCACGAAAAATAACGCGATTAATAGACAGTCAACCAAACGAATTCCGGTACTAGACACAACTGATTGTGCAGCCGTTATAAATTCGTTATGCATAAGCTTAATAGCATATCAGATTGTTCAAGCTAACCGTACTTGAAAGAAAACACGAATTTGATTGTATTATGACACATTTAAATGTAGTTCTCGACAACCAAAATGATTATTTAAACATGTTTGTAAAATGGGTGAGTGTAATAAATGCATGAGGATTATTTAGTAACAACCGAATAGGTGCTCTGCTCAGTAAATTATTTCTAAACATTTTATTCGTTTCATGGGAACAAACGCAGGTGTTGGTAAATAGATAAGATTAGTTCTACGAACACAATATTTTAAAGCCAATGTATATATTCTTTAAGTCTATTTGGTGCCCGTATTTTATTTCTTAGTCTATGAACAGCACTGACAGTTATTATATTTTGCTTTCAGGAGTGTACAATTCTGCAGTCAAAATGGCCACTACATATACACGCTAGGCGTAAAAGTTTAATTTGACCCAAAATAAGGATATTCTATACTAACTAAAGCATAAAACACTTGCAGTACATTGTTGCATAACAATGCTTCGGGGAAACATTCTTCATAGCTGGAGGAAGAAAGAATGCTATGTGAACATGGTTCGCAAACGCTTCGTTTCTTCACTACAACCTGTAACACATAACGTACATTGTGTGGCCCGCGTGTTGGATCATGTTACTGTGGAATGCCATCGCAGCTGTAATTGGCAGCCCCACACCAGCCCCCCCGAGGAGCCCTAATTTAAATCCACTAGACTGTTATTTGTGGGCACGTGTGTATGCAACCCCAGTGGCCGTGAGTAACATCCGTAACCACATTGTGGCGAGCTACGAAACAATCAGGAATTTTCCAGGCATTCATCAACACATCCGATTTTCCATGCAACAGCGGGTTCATGCAATTGTTCGTGCTTATGGAGAGCATTTTGAACATTTCCTTTAGTGCCGACGATAAACCTTCACAGATGTGCAGTTCCTACTGTTCTAGGTGTAGTGCATTAGTGTTAGGTGTCGTATATCATGCAAACGAACGCTGCGATGGCATTCCACAGTAACATGATCCAGCCCGCGGGCCATACACTGTACGTTATGTATTACAGGTTCTAGCGAAGAAACTAAGCGTTTGCGGACCTACGTTTATAACATTTTTTCATCCTCCAGATGCGAGGAATGTTTCCCCGAAGTATTGTCCTGCAATTTTGCAACATACTGTACATGAAAGAACCGAGCGCTTCATTCATGGCGTGATTTTTCAAAGATTTCATTTTAAAGTGTGAAGAAATAGCGAATAGACATAGCCTTAAGGGCCCCGCCTACCTGCATCTTTTTTTCAGCGGTGACGCTATTATTTTATTGATGAGTCTGTAGGAAGGTTCAATACAGATCTCTATCGTAGTTTGGGTCGTATCCGTCTAGCATGTTTTAAGATATGGCAGTCTGAAGAGGCAATTTTTTAACTGTATTGGGGGACTCCAAATTAACATTTACAGCTCACGTGGTAACTTTAAAGTACCAATATTTCCTCGTCTGAGATATGATCTCTTTTCGCAGGTAAACATACTTGTGGCACGTTTAGCAGATTCGTCAGTAACCCAGACTTTCAAACGGTCTGCAACACAGTTCAAGTACAGCACAAATGCCCAGCCAGTCGAGGGGAAGACGAGGTGCTCCTACATCGCGGGCCATTCCGCTTCTGTAAACTCGCATCTTGTCCGCGCGCGGGCGGGATGTTGCGATCCGCATTTCCGGACGTCGTTCCGTATCCGCCCTAAGATGCGCTTGAACGCGTCGACGCGTCGACATCGGCGTCCAATCGTTCTTTTACAGGGCACAACCCCCTCCCTATGGCGCCCCCCCCTCCCACTCCAAGACAAACCCCTTAGGCCGGCCGCGGGGGGCCACTTTCATTTCCCTCGGGTTCGTTTTCTGTCAAATGTCCCCTTCGCGCGTCCGAGCGGTGATCCCTATCACTCGCCCGCCGCAATCAAGTTTTACGGCGCGTCACTCACGACGGGATATTGTAATACTGCCCCTGCTTCGATATCCCTCTTCGGGCTTCGCTGCTGTTTCGCCATGTATCCTGCTTCCCCTGTCGGGTGGTGTTCGGGAAAGATGGAGGAGAGGTGGAAGGATCTACCCCCTGCCTGCACTTCTGTGGTTCCATCAGCACTGTGTCCGGACTCATCAGTGGAGTGACAACGGCCACGGGTATCGAGCGGAGGACACAAGGAAGATTCGTCGATCGCCGAGCCGCCTCATAGATTGAGAGTGCCCCGGGACACACACCCTCTCAAATCCTCCCATTCCCTGGCTCCCGGCGGGAAGAAAAAACCCTCGGCGAGCTCTCCCGTGGAGCGTGCAAGGTCCCCGTGTTCCCGGAAAATCCCCTTTCCTTCTCTCCTGGAGCCCGCATTAAGGCGAACAAAGGACGGTCCCTTGTTCTGCTAGCGCTTTACTGCCCTGGTTCCGAGTCTTGGGATTATGCGTGCCACTGCATAAAAGATGAAGTCGTGAATATATATATATATACGATTAGTGGCTAAGCGGTTAGACTGCGTGCCTCCCGCCAAGATGAGCCGTGTTCAATCCCCGGCCGGGTCACTCCCGGATTTCCCGCAAGTGGTAATCTTGTCGTGCGATGCCGGTTGGCGGATTTTCTCGCATATATCCCGTTTCGCCTTTCCATTCCGGCGCTGCTCCATCCTTGCCTTCATTTCACCTTCATCGACTCTCTGAACCTAGTAGCTAAGAGCCACCCAAATCTTTCAATTCAATTCCATTCTCTCCCCGGTGAACGAACATCCGCCTTTCCCCGACTGACTTCAACACATTATTGTTAAGTAGAATCCTTAGTAATCATTATTAAAAACCTCAAGGTCAGATCCGGACTTGAGGAATTCCAACGGCAGCGAAATGAAAAGAGCAAAAACATGCTTCGCGTTTGTTCCGTTTCCTCGAAATTTTAAGCCGCGACTGTGGTTATCTTTGAAGAATGTTCCGGTCGTCGCCCTCGCCCTCCCTCGGCGCTGCTAGGGGCGCGAGGAACCTTCTAGACCGAGTGTGTATATGCCTCGGCGGGCCTCAGAGTCAAGTGTCTGGGAGCTTGTGCGGCCTTGAACAACGGGAGCGCTGTACCAGCGAGACGGCGAGCGATGACGACAGATCAGCCGCGGGAGTCAAGTCTGTGAGCATCTGTGCAGTGGAGAGTGAGGCCGACCAAATGTATACATTTTAAACCATGTACAAACAAGTAAAGGCTGTTCACATTAAAGCGAGCACTTTTGAAATAAATGAGAAAAAAGTCGCTGCCCCTGCCTGCACATATTTCAACTGGCTTACTGTGTGAAATGTTTCCAGTAAAGTTGGTAACGATGGATGGAAAGTAGTCCCATATCTTAACATCGAACAAAGAAGTGATAGGTGTCTATTTTTGATAACTTAGATTATTATTTTTTGCGTTCTGTTTTTTTTTATGCATCGGAGTGTAAAAATTGCCATATTTGTAAAATATTTACATTTCTAATAATTTCACAGTTTCATCTGACCGACGCATGAACAAAGCTATGAGTACCATGGCAATGTTAATTTTACATAAGGCGGGAGAATACATAACATGCGTACAAGTATATCATAAGCAGGGCTTTCAAAAGTGTTCATTTTATCGTGAATAGCCTATAGTTTGTCGGCCGGTAACAAAGCTTTACCTCATTAGCATTACCTCAAAGCATTACATTAGGCCGCTGTGATACACCCTCTAAAATATATATTTGTTCTTTTACAAGACAAATCTTTGGAACCCAGTTGCCAAGAAAATTCTTTGTAATACTACAAACGGTTTTCTTGTAAAACCTGCAAAATATATACCTGTAATACTAGCCTTGTATTACAGCTTATGTTTTTGTGAAGTGTGCATAAAATTATTTCTTCTAGGAAACAAATGTGATGAATGAGTAGCACAGAATAACCAAAAAAATATTTAAAAAAAATAATTTTCGAAATGTAAAAAGACATTTCGCCTGCACGGGGACTACAACCCACGCCCTTCGCATTAGCTTGCAGCCTTCGCATTAGCTTGCAGCCTTCGCATTAGCTTGCAGCCTTAAAACAAGAACAACCCGACTTACAAGGAAAACACTAATTTTTATATTAAATATACCGTCAAGTACTTACGAAATATTACGGAAGCTACTTGATTTGAAATAATAAATTTATTTCATTTTATGGAGATCTGTGTAACTAGGAAAAATTAATAGTTATTTAGCAATAATATTGAGACTATCGTTTCAGTTGTTTTAAGTGTTTCAAACTTGCAAAATATTTCTAATGCATACATTTCTTTTTGCACACAACTACTCTTTAAATCACCCATAATTTTTGCGCAAACAGCTATATACGGTTTTACGTTGTTGAGTGTCCGCCATTTTGCTGTATCTCGTGGACATGGGTCAGTATAGTACATATATGTTTTGAGGTCTATTACAAACATGACCCTTGCAGTTTTACAAATGAGTAGCTTTACAATAGAAATATTTGTACTGTAAATTTACAAACAATTTTTCAGTAGAGATTACAAAATTTTTTTCACGGTGCAGTGGTTACACGACTTGCCTCCCACCTCGGGGAACAGTGTTCGATTCCCGGTTGGGATTACACCCGGGTTTTCACGTGTGGGAATCGTGCCAGATGATGCCGCTGGTCAGCGGATTTTCTTGGGGATATCCCTTTAACCCAGCCCTTTCATTCCGGCGCTGCTCGATTCTCATGTCGATTCACCCACATCGCCTCTTAAGACCTCCATGTTAAAATCCGCCCATATTTCTTCACTATTCACTCATTCATTCCTTTACCATGTCGAGCGATACATAATACCACACGACCTGTTACCTGCGATGATTCATAAGCTTCCTTTAACAGTCGCAAGATTTTCAAAAATCGTTATTTGAAATTGTTGTTAGATATTTTAGACCAATTCTTGAATGCAGGAGTCATATCTTGAAATGAAATATAATGTTTGGGAAAATTGTGTAAAATATTATATCTTTTCACTACGAAAATTTAACTCTGCCCCAAAGATTCAAATTCTGGCTGACCAAATCCGCGTCATTTCCAGTTCTGTAGCTAATTATTTATGAGAACTTTCCTTTAGAAGCGTATCACTGAGCCACCAATCTATTTTAGAAGTGGTATTTATTTTTTATCATTAAAACTTTTTTACATTCAAGAGTTTACAGTTATGTTCCATGATATCTTAGCTCGCCTTATTATATTCAAGAGTTTACAGTTATGTTCCATGATATCTTAGTTCGCCTTATTATATTTATTAAAGGGGTGGTCCAACCCCATCAAAATGTTTAGGGTCGCAGAATTTTATCCAAGAAAACTGTGTCCATCAAATAATAATGCTTGACTTAAATAAAGTTTCAAAATAATATTATCTCAAAATCTCAACTTTGAAATTCGCATTCGAACTTTTAGAATTGTTGCATGTTATTAGCCACATTATATATATATATATATATATATATATATATATATATATATATATATATATATATATATATATATATATATATATATATATATATATAAAATTTTTGTTGTGAACGAGGAATTATCTTACTGTGTTTTTACCTGGAGTTCAGAGTAAACATGCTCAGAATGACTAACACTACTGAGATTTCAAAGTTGAGATATGGACCAAGTCAAGTCAATTTAATACACGAATATACAGAATACAATAAAATATACAATAATATTGTACACTCAGTGACATAAAAATGTATTACACAATACTTAATACACTAACACAATACAAACGGCAACTACTAACTGCAACTGATTATAATAAACACACTACTAACTGCAACTGTAAATTTATATGTGTGGGCGTGCATATACTGGCATATAACAATACCAACAATGAAAGCTCATCTACAAAAAAATTTCTTCGACATAGCAATTAATAACAATAGTCAAGCAGCAGTTACTTTGTGGCAAAATGTTTTTTTTTTAAGGTGGTTTACAGTGTGTGTTTTTGAACATTATACGTATTGTTCTTTTCGGCATAACAATTATTTTATTTTATTTTATTTTTTGTAAATTAACACAATTGAAGTCTATTTATGGTCACACACAGGGAAAGTTTCGGAGAGATGCCGCATGTAAGAAAAAATCGTTAAAAATTCACACGTTTACTAAAAAGGATTGTTTTTTTTAGTACATTTAATGTACTTACCGATTAGAGGGAAAATATTCAAATTTATTTGATGGCAATACACAAGATTCTCTACAAGCAGAGACTCTCGCGGCGGACTAAAAACAGCTCAGCTTCTCTCTGCTGACGCCATGTGGTCAGCGACATCAACACGATAGAAGCGATCGGCTTGTCTCTACCTTTTTTCTTCTCGCGCTATAAATATAAATGAGTAATGGCGAGCGCTATGGTATGGGAACTCGCAGCCAATTCTGTTCTGTTTCCTCTACAGCTGGCATCACGTTCTTCAATCATGGCGGAAACGCGAATTTTCTTGCCGAGTACGGTATGTCGTTATTCAGAAATTACTGAATTATTTGTTTGGAGACTCTATACGAGTCCTTGATAGCTAAACGCAAAAAGATTTTAACACAAAAATATATATATAAAATACCATTAAAAATCGAATTATATTATATATTGAGCAAAAACATGATCTGTAATATGTAGTGGCATAGCCGTCTTTAGTGTCTATGGTAGTGCTCAAACAATTTGACTTCCGCACATGTGAATGGGACTAGATTCCAAGTGGTATAGGTTGAGTTGAGTTGAGAGATTTGGGAGGCTCTTAATAGCGAGATCTTGAAAAGCCGATAAGGGTGAAATGAGGTGGGAATGTAGCAGCGTCGGAATGCAAGGTCGGGGAGGAAACGGGAGATCCCCGAGAAAACCCCCCGACCAGAGGCGACGTCCGGCACGATTCCCACTGGTGAAAATCCGGGAGTTTCCCGGCCAGGGATTGAATCCTATTCGCCTAGGTGGGGGGGTGAGGAGTCTAACCACTCATTGTTAAAGAAGATGCGAAAAAGGTACTATGGAATTAAGAAGATAAACTGGCAAGGAAGAAGTCGAGACACAAAGAAACCATCAGTAGCATAAAAATAGGGGAAAAATACACAACAACAATTATGGAAAAATTTAAAGTTATGATGGACAAACTACTACCTAATCTTGAAGGAACATAAGAAGAAATAGAATTACATACTTTGGAAGAAGAAGAGAAAAAAAATGTGGAGAAATTAAATGAGATATTGAAAATGCAATACAAATATGCAGCGTTAAAAAAGCACCGGGAATCGATAGGATAACAATCGAAGTAATAAATAAAACCTGGGAAACAATTAAATCAACAATAACAAAAATTATAAAAAATAAGCAGTTATCCGGAAATATGGAAAACAGGAACGATAGTATTTTTTATACAAAACTAAGAATAAATTAAAAACAGAGGATTCATTTTACAGACCAATATGTCTATCAACATTAGGCAAAATATACGAAAGGATAATATACAGTAAAATCAAATCAGAAACAAAAAAAAGTTATTCGCGATAACCAATTTGGATTTAGAGAAAAAAATCAACTAACAGACGATAAATAAGGTATTACATTTAATAGAAATTAGTACAAAAAATTATTTGATTGGCATTTCAATAGACATAAGCAACGCATTTTCAACAGTGACATGGAAAAACTTTAAAGAACAGATTAATATAATACCAATATGGAAAAAATGGAAAGAAATTTTATGGGACTATTTCAATAACCGGATCATAATAGTACAAGATAATCAGATAACGTTAAAAAAGGGGAATAAATCGCGGCTGTCCACAAGGATGAGTAATAGGACAAAGTCTATGGAATTTAGTAATAAATTATTACATAGTACAAAACAATAATGAAGATTCAAAAGTTGTCATTCGCTGACGATTGTATAATTTTGATAGGAGGTAATACAAGAAAGGAAATAAAAGAATGGACACAAAAAATGAATAAAACTTTAATACGGATGAAAGAGAAAAAAAACTTAAATTATCAGTAGAGAAAACAGTTGCCATAATTAAAAAAAAAATTAGATAAATGACCGCCACTGATAAAGTATAACAAACAAACAATAACAGTTAAAAAAGAAATAGTATACTCGGGCATTATTTTGGATAATTGATTAAGTTTTGTCCCACATATTAAACATATAACCGAAAAAGTTAAGAATATATTTTTAAAATAAATAAAAAACGGTATGGAATTTCAAAAATTATAATAATAAAAAAAAGAATATAATATATAGTCCATTCGCGTTTTCTTTGGCCTTTTGGAATCGAACCTTTGAAAAATCACCCTAGGCGTATTATTTCAACCAGTTTTTCCAATAACTTGTATTCCACCAATATTGAACACTGTGATGTGATGAACTTTAGAGTACTGTATTATTGAATACATGAAACTTTACCTTAGTATCTTATATAACTTGTAATATTCATTTCATATTAAATATGATTTAACAACAGCGAGAGCAGCGACGTGTTGGCAATGGCCGGTAAGAAATAGTTCACAGTTAAAATATTATTTTAACCTAGTTTTATGTATACTATTTGTAAAATAAACGTTGCCAAATGATATATCTGTATTGTTAGATAGCACTGACGGAAACACATTTCATTGCTGCAGTTAAAAATATCCTTGCAAATTCCCGTGTGTAGGCTGGTGTTTTTTTTCGTCCGGAATAAATGTTCAATAAGCGAAGCAGAGCGTGTCTCTCTCGTTCTCTCTGTCTCTCTTCTCTCTCTCGGGAAGATCGTACCACCTGTGTAGGAAAGGTATACATTTTGTTATTTTTAAGTTCAGTAACAGTAATGATGCCTGAGATTGTAATTTGCAATTGAAACGAAACTTTATTATTTAAATACCTATTATATGTTATTTAGATGCAACGACATATTTTAAATGCGATGGCGCGACACAGCTCGTAGCGCGACACTTACAAATCCAGCAGGTTGGCAGACGTGGTGATGAAAGCGTTCCCAATATGGCGGCGGCGGGCGACGTACAATGACACGGCGTGTTGCTCAATGAAGCGACAAGTTCGTACTCGTGTTTTGAAACATCCTACGGAAGTTACAATGTTGTGATAAATATGTGTTTCCACGGCAGAGTGAATGTGTTGTGATCGTTGCGTATGAAAGGGCGTGGTGGCTGCGTTGTAATCGTTATGCAGGCCAGGTGTGTGTGTTGATTTCAAATATGTGCAAAATTTATACGTTTTAACCATGAACTGATGTTATGACGAAATTCATTATTTACCTTCACATCTGTTTATAACAACGTTGTACCTTTGCGCAAGGTGTTTGGAAAACAGCTGTGTAGCGAGTTTACGTTTCTGTGATCGGAATGTCTGCAACAATCCCAACGAAATACTAAGCCCGCCCAGATAAATTTAAATAAATATTAAAATTAACCTACAAACCAGTAAGTACCAATGCATGTAAATATTAGCGGAATAAATGTTACGTTAGGCCTATGTGTTTGCATGTCCACCACTATCTTTTACGTTTGTCGATGTACGATAAATAAGCGACACGAGTTGCGTGCTTGAATTAACTGCGTAGTTTCGTAGGACTGGTTGTCATTTCGTTTTAATTTTTATTCCAAACACATATTAATAACAACAGGTTAAATACTATTGTTGTTTCCGCCACAGTTGAAACAAACACCGTCGTAGCAAAATATTAATGTGTATTATGTGTAATGTGCTATATCGTGTGTAACAAATAGTTATAAAGCTGACCTAAATATTGTTATTGGCCTAAATTGTGAACATTCGTAGGAAATGGTTTCTGCAGTATGACATAGTTCTTTGAACAGCTGTAAACAGCAACCAACGCATTTGACAGTTATAAAAATAGAAGTCACATGGCAGTGTTTATGTTTACGTGTAGCGGAAGTCAACGTAATCAGTAACCAAAAGTAGAAATTTATCAGGGCTTCAGAAAAAGCCGAAGTTATCGTGAATAAACTATATCAGGCTTTGTACCATAATATAATTCAATATGCTAGCACTTGTTACAAAAATAAAATTGAAAATATACACATTAAATTTATACTAAGAGAATCACAAATATATGTATTGATAAAAATAATGAATTTAAACACCAAAAACATCATATGTATCCACGATAACTGTTAGTAACGAAATTCCAATAGACTATAGTATAAAAGATAGAAATATGATATATCAAATAAAAAATGAAGTAGATGAAATAGAATACAACGGAAATACATATAATAATATAGTAGAAAACAATAATATTTGGATTGAAAAAGAAAATTAAATAATCAACCTAGTAGTTTAAAAGAATAAAAGAAATAAATCAATAAACAAAGAGTTAAAAATTGGCAAACAGAGTTCGATGCAACAGAAACAGGCCTAAATACTAATAATTATATTAAAAATATACAACAATGGTACGAAAGTAAAAACAATATAAATAATAGTGTGTTGAAAGTAATAACACGACAATGTCAAATTAAAGAATATTTAGATAAAATAAATAAAATAGAAGAGGACAGTTGTCTGTGTGAAAGGGAGCTAAGACGGTATACCATATTCTGTACTTGTGTGACATGTTTAAAGAAGAAAGGAAAGTATTAGAACAGAAATTAAAACCTTTTAATGACAAATGGCCACTAGAAATACATTATATATAATATATATATATATATATATATATATATATATATATATATATATATATATATATATATATATATATATACATATATATATATATAAAACAAGGAAATTGTAGAAATAATAAATGTAAGTAAAAGTAAAATATATGATTTGGTAAAAACTATGAATGATGATTTAACTGAGTAATCTAGGGAGCAGATGAGAGTGTGCTGGAACTAGGGAACTATTCAGTGAGTGTTTGTATTTGTCTAGTGTTTTATCGTTTAAATTAAATAAAAATTATAAATAACTCTCTCGTTTAGATAAGAAACAGAATTTTCAGTGAATATTACAAATTTAAAAGCTCCAAACACGAAAAAATTATTAAGAAGATCACAAAATCCGAAATGAATGCAAGAAGAATTGAAGGAAATATGGAGAAAAATAGAACAAGAAGGAGGAAGAGAATAAAAAGAAGAAACAGAAGAAGCGGAAAGAAAATGGGGAGGAGAACAGAAAAGGAACGTAAAAGAACAACAGAAGAGAGAAAAAGAGGAGGAGAAGCAGCATGAAAGAGAAGATGAAAGAAGAACGGAAGGAACTGCGGAGAAGAAAATCTAAATGAAGGAAAGATGTGATTTGTGATAATATGTTGGTTGATGTCTGTGTATGTGTCTGTGTAAAAAAAAAAATGAGGGTGGGCACCCGTAGGAGCGGAGCTCCATTCCCTCGTCCGCCGGGAAACGAAGACCTGGGTGTCCAGAAGGGCTACTTCGATGTCCTGGACGATGCTTAGGTTGGAGCGAAACGGTGTGAGAGAAAACAAAATAAAAAGAACAAAATAGAATAGAACTGTTAGGGAGGGAGCTGGGGACCTTCGGGTTCGTGGGTGGGGCCATTCTACCGTTGGGTGCTATTGCGGACCGGCTGAAAGGCTAGTTAGCTGTGTGCGGGCCCGACGGCATCTGGTCGCGCGGGCGGATTTGTGGGAATCCCGGTCCCTGGTATGTTCCTGCGGGGCGGCGAAACGGGAGGGCGGCCGAAAGGATACCCGTCGGCGAGCTGTCTCGGTCGGGGCAGAATAGCTCACCACCTTCCTAGGAAGTGTGAATGATGCTTTTGAATAAAAACATAATTTGTAGCTTAAATTATGGGCGCCCAGACAAACAGCCGCCCTCCCACAAAAAAAAATTGTGAATTTATATAACTTGTATACTGTTTGTTCAATTGTAGGAATCATTATAGAATTTAACACCCTGGATGGCTGTACTGTTAAGCAGGGTTAATGGAAAAAAAAAGCCTAACCGCTCAACCATCGAGACCCCAGGTGATATAGGGGAATTCTCAGATTTTCACATGTGTGCGAAACTAAGTGTATGTTACCATTTGCCGGTGATTGTTCTCAATGTTCTTCTGTACACTTACTTCACTGTTGCATTGCATCGCTAGTCTACCTTTACATCATTTTACCTCTATCGTATACAAAGAATCTGTTTTTAGAGACGTTTAAATATTTATCGCTTACTGCAGTCGGCATTACAAATATTTTCTAATCATTGTCTTATAGTTTGCTCTTTGAGCACTTTTAAAATCCCTGCTTAGTTCTAATTATATGATATATTTGTATGCTTCCACCACAAGTGAAACTAACACTAACTTCCCTGCATCAATGAAGTATAGCTATGAAGCTGTCAGAAGTGTCACATAATTTATCATTCTTAATCTTACACCGTAATTTTTTTTGCAAATGAATTCTTTGTAAACTAACTGCCAAAGATTATGTCTGTAACACAACAAATAAATTATAATAAATTTGGCAAACACCTTACTGTGGAACGTGTAAAAAAAAAATCACTTAGAATTTTAACAAAGAGAAGTTTATTATAAACATCGAACCCCATAAACAAATATGTATGTTTTCTAAAACATGTTTGTTGTAAAAATATTTCAGCAGTAGAGTTGCGAGAAAATGTTTGCCAATCAGGTTTCATAGAATTATTTTAAGAATTACAGAAAACTTTTTGTATGTATGATGAGCATAAGAAACAGAAACTAAATGTCATAAATTCGATGTTGACGAACTCGGAAGTGACACTTTTAATAATACGGCAAGACATGGATAAACTTACACTACATCTCTTCCAACTGCACTTGGAGCATGCTACTCAGTGTGCTCCTTGAAATATATGCAATGATTCCCAAGTCTATCATCGACCGTCTGTTTAACTTACCAAAACAGTAATAGATTAAGCCGTTATTTATGGAGCGGTCCCGCAATGGGCAGGGGATCTTGGTATTCACGATCACAGCACGTGATCTCAGGATAAGACTACAGTTGGCCAAATCCGAACTCCAAGGGTATGACACTCCTGTGGACATTCGAACAGCCTGCCAACATTCTTGAAACACTTGGTCTTTTTTCTGCGTTTGAGGCCGAGAAGCGTGGACGAGATAAGGGCGACATTCCCATGTGCATCAAGTGCACCATCGCCGCTAAGAGCAAGACTCTCAACTAACGTGCAGTGTTTTTGTTGCACTGTGTGTACCTATGGAACTTTCAGCGGTGACCTTATTAATTTATTGGTGGAAAGTCTGTAAGGAGGTTCACTGCAGGGCGCTTGAGTAATTTAGTGTGTATCTGATACGTATATACTGAGATACAGCACTTAGAAAAAGTAGGTTTTAGGGATTTTCTAATGATCTTAAATAGTGTTTCTAAAGGCTGCTCACTAAAAAGTGAGCACTTTTTAAAACAACCTTAGAAAAATGTCTCTGCTCCTACCTGCATACATTTTAACGTGCGCACTGAGTGACATGCGCCCAGTAAAATTGGTAACGATGGATGAGAAGAAGTTCCATATCTTAAGGTCGAATATAGAGTGTTAGATAATCATTTGTGATAACTTATATTATTTCGCTCGCTTTATGTTCCTTTAATGCACCAGAGTGTAAAAATGATCTAATTTTAAAATTATTTACTTTTCTTATAATTTCAAAGTTTCACTTCACCGGAGCTTTAATAAAGAGACGAGGCCCGCTGCACTGTCGATTTTACATATGGTGGAAGAATACACAACGTGTGTACAAGAAGATCTTAAGCAGGTCTTTCAAAAGTGCTCATTTTAACGTGAATAGCCTATAAATTGCGTGACATCTTGAAAGCACTCAGCAACCCTCGTCTGACGTGTGTTCTTGTCGTGGATCAGCTTATTGGACACACATTTAATAGGTTCGTTGAACAACGAGTATTACACACTCTCCGCAACACAGTTCAAGTGCCAAGCTGGTGGGAGCCTTAAACCAGCCAGTGTGCACCGTCCTTGGATTTTTTCAGTTTTCATCGTAGCTTTCATTTAAGTCAGTTTAACAAAATTTTTCGCACAACACAGCTTAATTCGTAACTTCTCACTCTTTATCTAATTGTTATCGTGTCATCATCTTTATTTATGTTTATTACACGCTTTTAATTAATTTGGCTTGTTTGTGTGTACGGTGTCTGTCCGACCTCTATGCATTGAACTGGCGTGCAGTCTGCCTGCAGTGCATTACTGTTCGTAAGGTTGCAGCCCGAAGTGTGGAAGTGGCCCAAGTGTTTAACTTAATGTTTTAAGTCTTTTCAGTATCACCTATTTTATTGCATCACTTGTCGTCAGGCTGCAGCCCAAAGTTTGGAAGGGTCCCACGAATCTTTAAATACACATTGGTAGTCTTTTTAGTCTCAAGAATGTATTAATGAACTTATAATTAGTCTACATGTATAATAATAACAGAAATTATTGAGACTAAAATTTGAAAATAAATTAACTATAGAAAAAGGTTTTAAAACCAACCTTTTATATATTTGTAACAGCTGGGAAGAAATACCTGATTTTCCCTTGTGGGAGACTACAGCAGTTAAACTAGCCATTGCACTAGCCATCCCAACTTCATAAAATGTACAAAGGATTGTTCTGTGTTCTGTCGTTCCGTAAATTTCAATACAAAATCCATAACGCAGGTTGTTTGCGAAAATGACAAGAAATCAGAGTGGCCGCCTTTACCCCCACCCCTGCTGATTGTCCAGATGTACACCGGGACAGCGTTATCGCTGAGCTGCAGTTACCAGTGACGATTATTATTTAAGTTTACTCAAAAATATCACAATTAACGGTGATCCATCTATACAATAGTTGTGTTCGTGAATATTAAATACGCCGTTGCACAATCCGTGGTGTCTAGAAGCAGTTACGAGTCGTCTCGATTACAATGGAAGTCTGGAGAGAAGTCGGACGCTGAGGAGGTTACAGACTCCCGGAGCTCGTCGCCACTGAGCCATCAGATGCACTGCGAGGCTCGTATTTTACGCCTGTCGTAATGCTTCGTTGTAACAAGCGCTCATGGCTCCTGGATCTGACTGCTGTCCCTCAGGACACGCCCTAATATGTTCGCGGCCAGCCACCTCGTTCTCCTAGCTCACGCCACTGCGCTGGTTTACGGCTGTTGTGCCTCTGCGTACCTCACCTAAAGGTTGATCACGGTAAAATGAGCACTTTTCAAAGCCCTGATTAAGATCTACCTGTCTGCAAGTTGTGTATTCTTCCGCCTTGTGTAAAATTAACATTGTCATGGACCTCATCACTTTATTCATGCGTCGGTCAAGTGAAACTGTGCAATTATTAAAAAAGAAAATTTTTACAAATCTGCTCATTTTTACAACTAGAAGCATTAACAAAACCAGGAAGCGAAAGAAATAATTTAAGTTATCACAAATTGTTATCTAACATTTTTTATTCGACATTAAGGTATATAAGTACTTTCCCTCCATCGTTACCTACTTTACTGGCATGATGTTACTCAGTGCGCCAATTAAAATATATGCAGTAAAGGATATCAACTTTCTTCTAAGGTTTATTTCCAAAGTACTTACTTTATCGTGCATAGCCTTTAGCACACCTGTGTTCCTGCCACCACGAGTTCGAAAATATTCGGTTGAATGTACCATGCTGGAATCGCTAGGCCTATCATATTCGCGAGGCCAACGTAACAAGGGAACAGAATAAGCAAAATCACAAGAAAAATTGGGTGTGGCTGTGTTGGGGACACGGCCGTTTATTTTGCGTGAATACGTCTACGTTGACGCGCTCGGACGCCTTGATGTTAATTTTACGTTCCCGGCACCGCTTCACTCGATCATACGAGGTTTTATGGATACCACTGGATTGCTTTCGTGATGCTCTTTCCAACCGCATACGATTCCTGCATTTAAATTTGGCTTTTTGACGAGTACAGGCCGAAATTGTGTTAAGTTTTCTTAATTCTCTACCTTAAACTCATACAATTTCACCATAACCACGCCACACAAATTTTTTTATGCACGCATTCGATTAATCTTGACGAGAGCTGTCGATTGAAACTCAAACGAGCGTTGTGATTTTTCCTAGTCAAAAGTTTACGCGGAAGTTATGAGACGCGGCGAAACGAACTCAAAACTGCATTACAAATTGGTTAGAGGAAGTATACATATGTCTACATCTCAAATACATCATCATATACATCATTCGCTGGTCAGTATTCTAACCTCAAATCCAATCCATGCTGTTTGTCGTGTTGGCAGAAAAGCAGTTCAATGTTGGGACAGAGAGACTGGTTGTGCGCAGCCAGCGAGATCGCTCTACTTGATCTCGAGTCAGTCTGTGCTACCAGCATCATTTCGGAACAGCTATGGAAAACAGGTGTAACAAGCCGTCTGTAATCTGCGACGAGGACAATCAGGAAGAGGATGTATCCTCGTGGTAGGTAGATTCTCTCCCAACACCCATTGGAATAACTGGCGCAGTTAAGGCGGGATTGGTGCGGACGCACGGAAATGTTATCCTGGGGGATATTGGGCACACCTGTGTGCTAATGAAGGATCGGGATTCTCTGCCACGTAGGGCTAGCCCAACGTACGGAAACTGTGTTGGCGGTAGGTAGGGCAGCAGGCAGGGATGTTGGCGGTAGGTAGGGCAGCAGGCAGGGATGTTGGCGGTAGGTAGGGCAGCAGGCAGGGATGTTGCGACATCGCCCTGTCATGGCATTCGCCAGAATATTGTCCGTTCCTTGTATCTACACACTCTTTCAACCAAACCTTTTGAAAAATCACCCAAGGTAAGACGTGAGTGAGTGAAGAGTTTGGGGCAGCTCTTAACAGCGAGCTAACCTCCCGTGGCGCAGTCGGGAGGCTCTGGGTTCGAATCCCGGGTAAGGTATGGGTGTTAATTTAAGTTAGGTTATATCTTAGTCCGTAAGCCGTCCCCTGCTAAGCTTTCAAGCATAAATCCACGGGACGTTAAAAAGCCCTTTGCAATACACAAAATCTTAAGGGCGAGGTCTTGACAGCCAATGAGGTTGATTGAAGTGAGTGAGGAGCGGCGCTGGAATGAAGGTGCGGGGGACACGGGAGATCACCGAGAAAACCCGCCGACCAACGGCATCATCCGGTACGAATCCCACTGGCGATAATCCGGTGACCTGGCCGGGGATTGAACCAGGTGGGAGGCGAGTTGTCTAACCTCGACACCACCGCGGCCCCATTAATAAATCTGAAGAGTAAGTAGGGGTGTGGGTAATACGTAGTAAGAAATAATTACCATGCAAAATACTATCAAACCTAGTGTCTGGACAAATGTGGTGGGTTCAGCCAGAGCTTGAGTATGCGAAGGGACTGTGGATTGTGACTAGACCCGCGAAATTTTTCTTAACCTTCCAGCAAAATGTAGTTCTAGGCTGTTCAAGGTAAAATGAGCACTTTCGAAAGCACTGCTTGAGATCTACTTTTATGCATGTTGTGTATTCTTCCGCTTTATGTAAAATCAACGTTGCCTTGGGCCTCATCACTTTATTCATGCGTCGGTCAAGTGAAAATGTAAAATTGTTACAAAACGAAAAAATTTAACAGATCTGCTCGTTTTTACACTTCCATGCATTAGAAAAAAAAAACATAATGTTAGAAGAAATAATTTAAGGCTTCATAAATAGTTACCTAACACTTTTTATTCGCCGTTAATTCACACTTGGCTGACGAATGGGTTAAACTGTCAGGTCCACGGCAATGATAATTAAACATATGGTAGAAGAGTACGCAATGTATATACAAGTAGATCTTGAGCGAGTCTCTCAGGAGTCCTCTGTTTACCGTGTAATATAGTGCTCAGTGTATCTCAGAGAGAGAGAGAGAGAGAGAGAGAGAGAGAGAGAGAAGAAGCATTTTCCCGAACAGTCGCGAGTCAGAAGCTGAAGGCAGAGGACGCAGTGGGGACGGAATGCAGGCGAGAGCGCTCTCCACCCTAGCCCCGCTGGCGAGGGCAAAAGGCGAGAACCTCTCCTTTGCATAATTGAGCCACGCGCCGCATGTAAAGAAGTGTATAATAAGTAGGAGGAGGGAGGGAGGGAGGAGGAGGTTGATCGTGCGCAACTTCTGTCGCGTCGGGCGAGCTTCAACTGCCTTCTGTCGACGCCCCTTCCTCCCTTCACTCCGCCGGCGGGACCCCGGACTCACTCATTATCGCACGGTCCCCTTCCTCTGGCAATCCTCCCGAGTGCTCCATTCGACTCTTTGCCCCTTCCCCCCTACCCCCCAACGGCGAAGAGAAAAAAAACAAAGAATAATTTATGCATTAAAAAAATTAGAGCGCGCGTTGTGCAAATGTCTAATTGAACACTCGAAATTGCATATATTCGCCCCTCCGACCCGCTTTATTTTACGACAAAGGACCCTTGTCGCCGCGTCAAACGATTTCCGACCTTCGAGCTCTTTGTGATGGCAGGTCGAATGCCCAGCCGGAACACGCGGAAATCCTTTCACTTCGCAAAGTCACTCGGTTGGCAGTGGCCGCCCATATCTGAACAGGATTTTATTTTTTTATTTTTTTCACTTTACTGGAAATAATAAAGCCCCTTCATACATGCGGGAGGTCGTAACAACGCGCCGATTTCACGTTTCGCCAAATTACTTACTTCCGCATTAGGTTCATTTGACATAATACTCTATCAGTCTGTGGGCCGACCAAGGAAAGCATAGGGCACAATTTCTCAGCGGGAAATGTCCCAATTCCTGTAACTAGAGGCTGTTCACGATAAAGTGAGCACTTTTGAAATCAACCGTAGAAAAAAAAGTCGCTACTCCCACCTGCATTATATTTTAACTACGGTTTTTAACGCGCGCAATGAGTGACATAAGTCCAGTAAAGTTGGTCACGAATCAGGGGAAAGTAGTTCCGTACATTAATGTAGAACAAAGAGTGTTTGTCATAACTTAAATCATTTCTTTCGCTTTCTATATTTTTTAATGCATCGAAGTGTAAAAATGAGCGGATTCATACAATATTTACTTTTCTAATAATTTCACTGTTTCACTCCACCCACGCGTGGATAAAGTTATGCGGCCCATGGCAATGTTAATTTTACACAAGGCGGAAGAACACACACCGTGTATACAAACAGGTGTTAATCAGGGCTTTCAAAAGTGCTCATTTCACCGTGAACAGCCTATACGTATGTTGTGTATCTTGGGAGTGCCGGAACTTTCCAGAGTGCGTTAACATGCGTAGCTTCTATTACTCAGTGTGATATCTCGGTTGTTTTACCTCTGCACGCATGAGTCTGCTGGTTGTTATGGCTCCTCTATCACGATACGCCACGCCACTCTTTTTGAAGACATTAATTGGTGATTCTTTTACTGCGGAACTCAAGCTTCACGTGAATTAATATTTTAATAACTTGATGCCCTCGCTTGCCTCACCCCAGTAGTCTTGTTTATGTAGCCTACTATTAATCAAGAATGAAAGATTGCGGCGTCATAACACTTCACGCCCAAACGGCGAGAGGGATAGGAAGGAGCCTAGGTTGGACCGATAGTGCCTCATTGGGAAAAGGGGTGAGTTATGGTTGCCGACACTCCCTACCTCCCCTCCCGGGGGAGGGGGGGGGGGGGCAGGTGGAGTAATTTGCATATCCCAGGATTAAGGTTCGTGTATACCATAAAAGTTGGTTTAGGGTGTACCATAATTATCGTACGCAAGTTCATATACCCATTTGTCTCGTACCCTTAAGGCTTAAGGAGAGTTTTGAGTCTTATGTCTTACGTTTTACATCTGAAGTCTTACATCTTACGTCTTAAATTTTAAGTCATTCCCATTTCAACTGTATGTCGGGATGTGTGAGCGAGCACGTACCGGAGTTCCCAGACCACATTGTACCATAAATACTAATTCGTACGGTTTGCTGCACCACTGTTGGCTTAGCCCTTGGATTCCGCGGGTCCGTCCTTTGATTAATTTTCGAGTGTCATTGCTCACCGGGAATTTCTTTGAGATAGTTAAAGGAGCTATTCGTGAAACGGCCATAGCAACCTGAAAACTTAGTTGCACTTTGCCGATTGAAGTGACAGATTACTTATCATATAAATATTACGTGTTCTCCTCGTCTGACATTATGAGGTTAGTTTATGGTGGGTTGGCATCTTAGAGTCTGAGCGCTGTGAAGGAGTGTGCTCCATCTCATATGTGAGTTTTTATTTTGAAGTGTGATGATTAGATTTGGTGGGTTTTTTTTTTCCAGCTGTGCGTTCGACTCGTGTAGTGGCGTCAGCCCGCAGCGCGTTAGGGCCCCTTCACACGGGGCCACTTTGCAGCGCTTCTCAGTGGCTCGTTAGCAGCGCCACTCACGCGCCTTGACATCGTCACACATCCGTGCAACGCTGTGACGCGAGATCTACTACAGTGCGCAGCACAATGGGTGTTGAAGGTGATCTCATTCTGGCCAGCCAGATTATAAAGAGAAAAAAGAGGAAGGGAAAGTCTAGAAAATTGTGGGTACATCTATTGTTTATGGAAAGACCAAATAAGGGACTGTTTCGCAACTTGTTTGACAATTTGCAAGAAGATAGTGACACTTTTTTTTTTCGTATTTCCGCTTGTCGAAAAATTCATTACACGAGTTGGTATCTATGATCGAAGAGAGTATCCGTAAACAGGACACAGTGATGAGAGAGGCGATACCATCTGATCAAGAGACTCGCTTTGACTGTGAGGTAGGTTTATGTTCACACAACATATCTGTAAAAACCAAAATATTGTTGAACGATCGCCGTACATAGTAATAAGTTTCTATTTATTATACTTGTCGAAGACAACATATTAGTTTCAACACACAATCATGTTTACATTAGTGAATTGCAAACAACGATGTAGATAAACAGTTATGCAATTCAATTGTTTAATATTTTTATAATGACCGATGATCAAATGTCGAAATAACAATTTGTAACAGTCAAGAAGGTACCAAGTCATAAGTTGAAAACAATAATTAGAAATAAGAAAAATGTTTAAACCATTATATTGTATGAAGAACATAACATTACTTCAACATGTATTTACATAAATGAATTCAACCCAACTATCGTTTCATTCTCATGCCGAGTATACCTATTTTTTCAAGGTAAGAACTATTCAATAACAACACTTTCAAATTCCAAATCTCAGTTCTTAATATTATTCAAGACGTCGCTGAGTCAGAAGTTTAATAATTCATCGCCATGGTTCAAAACAAATTAGAAACACCACTATTGACAGATGAGGTGTCATCAACACCACTATTGACAGATGAGGTGTCTTCAACACCACTATTGACAGATGAGGTGTTCTTCAACACCACTATTGACAGATGAGGTGTCTTCAACACCACTATTGACAGATGAGGTGTCTTCAACACCACTATTGACAGATGAGGTGTCATCAACACCACTATTGACAGATGAGGTGTCTTCAACACCACTATTGACAGATGAGGTGTCATCAACACCACTATTGACAGATGAGGTGTCTTCAACACCACTATTGACAGATGAGGTGTCTTCAACACCACTATTGACAGATGAGGTGTCTTCAACACCACTATTGACAGATGAGGTGTCTTCAATGCCACTATTGACAGATGAGGTGTCATCAACACCACTATTGACAGATGAGGTGTCATCAACACCACTATTGACAGATGAGGTGTCTTCAACACCACTATTGACAGATGAGGTGTCATCAACACCACTATTGACAGATGAGGTGTCTTCAACACCACTATTGACAGATGAGGTGTCTTCAACACCACTATTGACAGATGAGGTGTCATCAACACCACTATTGACAGATGAGGTGTCTTCAACACCACTATTGACAGATGAGGTGTCTTCAACACCACTATTGACAGATGAGGTGTCTTCAACACCACTATTGACAGATGAGGTGTCATCAACACCACAATTGACAGATGAGGTGTCATCAACACCACTGCCTATAAGAGGGGTAAGAATGGGAGCCACTGATGTCGACTTTGGTTGCTTGGAGTGGGAATGTTGATGACATTAGTAACAAGTCCTGTACGGTGGCACGTACTGTCGGGCAGGCGTGTTGTTGTGTTTGTTGCTTGCTGTCGTAGAATAAAGGACAGTTGTGGAGTGAGTGCCTGTAAATTGAGCCTGTCGTGCTGCTATTGCTGCTAGGACTCCAATGATCTGACTTTTCACGTCAAGCTTCATGTGTTCCGGGATTTTTTTAAAGTCTGAGTGCAATGACAGTAAAAAAAAAACTGCCATCGTCCGCTTCCTCACTTTATTGGCGACAGTATCAAAATATCAAGCAGCTGAGCATCTGTATCATCACCTTTTCTCTTATTATTCCTAGCAGTTCTGGTACGGTGATTGTTTGTATCGGTTACTTCTGAAATTTGCTCGTCTTCATATGCATTGTCCTCTTCACCACTGTTTGCACCAAGACTGTAATCAGTTGTAGTTTTTGCTGGCTTGGCGAAGTCTGCACTGCCATATGGGTTTCATATAAGGGCCAGTGCTTTCCACCTCTCGCAGTACAAATGCTACTAGAAACAGCTGCTGGCTTTGAGGAATGAGCCAACTTTCCTCATTGTGTTGCTGCAGTTGACAGTAAATATACAAGGATAATTAAACGCAACGACAGTGACTCTTTAAACTTGAACTTCAAGCACTTCTTTTCTATTCTCCTGCTGGCTGCATGTGACTAATTACAGGTTCCTATACGTTGATGTCGGTGCTCCCGGAAAAGCCTCCGATTCGACTACTTTCAAAAACACAAGAGACTACACAAAACTACAAAGTAACTAGATTAAACTTCCAGCGCCAATACCACTTTCACAACAACGACCTGACCAAGTACCTTATGTGATAATTGGTAATGAAGTCTTTGGTCTCTCTCAGTTCGTTCTGAGGCCTTCTGGAGGGAGGTTTTTGACATCTGAGAAGAGTCTTTAACTATCGTCTGACCCGAGCTAGAAGAGACATTGAATGCTGCTTCGGAATCTTGAGTAATAAGTGGAGAAACTTTCATCGTGCTATCAATGTTGAGCCAGACTTTGCAGAAACAATGATAAAAACATGCTGACTTCTTCATAACTTTGCGAGGGAACGAGACGGCGTAAAGTTTGAAGATAGACTGACAGTTCGAGGATTTGCGGAAGGAATGCCTGTAGACAACTGTAACCATGGCAACAATGCTAGGTGCACCCGTGCAATACTCATGGACTATTTATTGAATGAAGGAACGTTGGAATGGCAAATGCAAAAGATTTAAGGGCACATATTAGTGTTAATCACCGGAAGAATGCATTTTACTGATGTGCAGTAAACTCTCGGTATAGTGAATGTCAATAACCTGAGCATCTATTAACGCAGACGTAATGTGAAGGGAAGAAAGGAATGGATTGAACAAATTCTGTATTTGACTATATAATACATTATATTGTGGCATACGTGTACTAACTGTTTGTCAGTGTAATAAACATTATCAGTGTTTCTCTATACAAATTTTGGTAGGTCGAAATCGCACCACAGAGTAGTCTGCTTTGAAATGGCACATAACAAATCGCTATTCTTTAAGTGCAGCCAAACAACGTTTAAACAGAACCTTGAGACTGTTTACTACTACCGCCAAATGCGTGTGCAGATTCTGGAAAAGCAAAACACATTTCTTTTGTTAAAGAATGAATCCGGAAAAGAGAGAGATGTTTTCTTCTAGAGTGACCAAGATGTTCACCTTTACCAATGTACTTCTGTTACTATTCTACTACATACAAATATGTTTATTTTCCATTTTAAAATATGCCCACTTTGCCCTATTTAATTGTTAATGAACGCAAATTATTGTAGGGACATTAAATGCAAAATTCCTCAACTATATACTATAGCGAACAAAAGATACGCAACATGCCAGAACGGTATGAGATTTTATTGATCTGTACAAAGGTATATGGTAAAATGTTTCGTTGTGTGTTTACTGTGTAGGTCATGGCTAAGTTCTGTACATTACGTTTGTAGAATATAGATTATTTATGTAATATTTATGTCAATGAACATCAGTGCCGTAGCCAGGATTTGGGTCGGGGGAGGGGGGTCGGACTGGTCCCTTGTCCACCCCCCCCCCCCTATATACGGCACTGATGAACATTATAGCATGTTCAGTGTGTTTTGATAACATTAGTAATAACTTATTGGGGCAACCAAGACGTCTTCAAAAAATGAACATTTCCGTACAGAGGTATTCATTGTGCGAATAGCTCCACGAAAGAAAACGTTAAATATTTGGATCAACTTTATATATAGAAAGAATTAATTACTATCCTCACATATATATTAAAAATACCACTCTCCAAGAGGACTTAAATGTGAACTTACCGACAGAGTTTTTCTATGCTGTGCTTAGACCACTGAAGTTGGGTTCATATGTACCGATAACAGCTTCCCTAGCATTTCTCTTACTCGCCACTGGTCTGGTCCCATATCGCTGGATACTTTTCTATTTCACTAATGAAATCTTCCGTGTTTCCATTTACTGTTTCTGACGCCATTTCACCCACTATCTACCACAAAACATGAAATGTAAATGACCACGTTCATACACAACACTTGCTTGAAGGGTGGTTGCTGGTGTACTGGGTGGTCGGCAGGCAGCGCCACTGGCGGATTACCAGGACTCTGGCGTGGCTGCAGCCACGTGTGAAGGCTACCATTTGATTCCGTGTATCGTGAACGGGGGTTCGACTTTTTGTTTTGGAGGGTTGCAGCGCGAAGTGTGGAGCGGCCACCTGCTCGAATTATGTGTGGTCGGTTCTTGTAATAATGTTTATTTAAAAAGGTCGTCAGTATAGAGCGCGCTGAAGCCAGGCCTGGCGTCTATGGAGAATGGGTTGTGCGTGGAGGGGGCTGCCGGGAATGTATATAAGGGGCGTGGTTTAGGGGTCGCCAACTCCGGGACTCGGGTTCGCAGCTGAGTAGGTGCTGCGGGAATGTCGGCCTAACGATGCAGCAGTTAAGTACGATTTGGGACTTGGTTATTTTCTCAAGACCCAGTGGTGTTAACATATCCTGCACTTCAGTATGAAATTAGTGAGCGGACAGAAGATGATTTTGTCAATAAAACTAACTATAATAAATTATTATCCAGCAAAAATAACTATTTTATATTTTTCAGAATATAAATGTTTTGTTTTTAAGTTTATTACCTACTCATGACTACCCACCGACCGACATCCTGTTCTGTGGTAAATCTGACATTGGAATCTATTATTGTTGAAACAGTAATAACAAGTGGTCTAACAGTACTGAGCAGTGTGTTACAATTAAAAGTTAACATATCGAACACATACCTCTCGAACAGACATAACTCATGCCAATAACAATTGGTAAAATAATAATTTTCATATATATTATTTATGTATACATCATTAAAACCTATGTAGTGTGGTACTAGAAACCACAGATGTTGTCATTTAAAAGATGTCATATAGTACAGACTTGTTTTTTTACCTTTGGAAAAGAATACTGTAGTAAAGATATGTTGACTATTTCATTTTAAATTTCTGGTCAAAGGGAAATAGAAACCCCAGTAGTTTATTTCATTAAAATGTAACATATTTTTACACGTCTTGCTGATGCTATATGTGTATGAAATCACATGTTATTTATTGTAATTTGCATACGTATTTGATTACAGTGCAGTGTAATTGTATTGTAAAGTTAATAGCATATTTTGGATTATAGTTGTCAGGTTTCTTAGCAGGAATATTTTAATGTATACTGGTTGACATGGACGTAGAGATCAAAAATGGTAACTATGTACAAAAATCACTGATAAAAAGATTCCTTATGATTGTGTGAATAAGAAAGGTATTTTTTAAAAAATAGCTTGGATTCATTAAGTAATTTCTATCGTTCTGGATATAATTTGAGTGATCTTCAATCGAATACATCACCAGTACCATTCCAGCTTTGATATGCGCAATAAAATTGTTCGGCTTCAGGAACTGAGGTAATCAATATCTAGTTCTCAAAAATAAGTACGGCGTGCATGAGACTGTCGAATACTCTTCCTTTTAGCAGTTTTTAATGTAATGTAATGTTTAAAATTTTGTTCGTGACATGTAAATTTGAAAAGGAAAAGTTAAAGCCTAGTTTGCAAGAACACTGGGTAGGCCAAAGAGACATGCAAAGTGGCCTGGGAATTTCACAAATTGGTAGCTCTACAGAGCTTGAATAATCAGCAAACCATTTTACACTTCATAATAATTTTGAACAAGCAATAGAAATTCATGAGCTTCGCCAGCATACATAATAATTTCCATGCATGTCGTTTGAATGCTGTGTTTAGGACACATATGTAATAGTTGAATTAAGTGTAAGTAACCATTTGGCTCTGCTTTATGTTACTCAATGTCGGGGTATTGTGTTCTGTTGTCGTGTGTGTGTGTATGAGATAATGCATGTCTTGTCTACAATTGTGTTAAGGGTTTATTATGTATGTGCTATGTTTTGTTTTATTTATTTTAATAGTAAGTGTTTCTTGTTAATTTTAAGAGGGTTTTTTCTTGTTGCCTCATAATATTCTGTCACTGTTGCTTAATGCATGTACACGGTTACATTAAATTGGAAACAATTTTCCTCAGGCCTCTCCAATTACAATCTAAACTTTAATCTGTGAGTTTCTGCTAGTGGATAATTTTGACAGAACAGGTGAAAACCGGGCAAACATAATAAATACACCTGTCCCTGTCTAAGATATATTTCCTAGGGCACACCAGCGGTTCTGTCGATCGACAATACCCTCACAGTTCTGACTCCTCTACACAGAGCAATTACCACTTGGTAGGCCATTCTGGCGGTGTTCCCCTGCACGAAGCACTCAACAGATGGAACTCACGTCATGCCTAGAAACAATACATCGAGGTTAAATGATGGAGCATGAACTATTACATTCTTGAAAGAAGATGGTAGCATAGAATGACAGAGCGTGAACTGGAAAATTCTAGAAACAAGATAGTAGCATGATATGGCATAGGATGAAGTCGTATGGCCAAGCCAGGAATTGGAAAATTATAGAAAAAGATGGCGGCATGGAATGAAGAATGTGGGTAGGCCTCTGGACTTCTCCCAGATGCCATGTGAAGGAATGTCTGAACAGGAACTGGTAAATTCCAATATGGCGGTATGGAAAAACGGAGCATGAAATGGGAGATTCTAGAAACAAAATGGCGGCAAATTGGCTCCTAAGATGGCGGTCGTGGTGCA
Organism: Dryococelus australis; assembly: GCA_029891345.1. NCBI lineage: Eukaryota > Metazoa > Arthropoda > Insecta > Phasmatodea > Phasmatidae > Dryococelus > Dryococelus australis. The sequence continues at coordinate 11,680,554 of CM056994.1, read as the reverse complement.
ATCCAAAATGGTGGGCAATGAACACGAACATTGTTCAGACAAATTGGATGGTGCTGGCATGGAATGATAGAGCATGCTTGTAAATTATTGCACAATCGGGCAGACTGAGCAAAACATATTTTTTGTAGAAAATTTTGCTGGTTTTTTGGGAAATCAGGAAATTTGGAGGGAAATGTAAAATTTTAAAGTAGAAGAAACATTTGTAAGGGAATTCTGGAGATTTTGGCCGTTTCTGAGAGAAAGGGTGTAATTTTGAGAGAAAAAAGAAGAAAAGTTTAAATCCAAGATACCGCCAAGTTCAAAGTCAACCTCAGGCCTCTGCCAGATGCCGCTGTTCCCGAACATACAACATCATGCTACTCACGAAGGTAAGAATACAACACTAGCTACCACAATACTCAACTAGCTGGCGACAAACAATTCCGCTACCAAGCAAATGATTTTATTCAATGGCGACATAATATTATAACGTTTTTTTTTTTAAATGGTGGTATCATTTATTGGAAGAAAAATAGTTCAACTTTGATAATTTTTTTTATTATTATTGGTATTTTTTAAATGTAAAACTTAATGTTCGAGGACTTATTATTTAAGGTTAACTGGACACTTTTACACTTTGAAGTACAAAAACAGAAATTAAGTACACCAAGCCTCCAAAAATTGCATATTTTTTCAACGCGAACACAGGCTGAATAGATTTCAAATTTTTGAAGCGAAATCACAAAATTTAGTTCTGTCCTGATGCGTGGTATAAAGGAGAGGTGTTCAAAAATGTGCAGAAAATAAAATTTTTTTATTTTGTAGTAATAATTACGAAACATATATTATTTTATAACTTTTTTAACTTATGCGCTTGTATGGAGTACATACAGTCATCAAGCCTAGTACAAGACTACTCGAGTTGGATTAAGTGTTCTGCTTATCAAGCCCACTGAGACAGAAGTTAAGAAGAAAATCAATGTTAAAAAAATACCTTCTTAGTGTGTGCTGAGCACAAATAATTTACACTGAAAATTTTTTTAAAAAACCTGTATTTTTTCAGAACATTTGTGTTTGCACCTTGACAACATCATATAAAACAGTAATCAAACTTTTCCAGTTTACGAAAGATACGTTTACAAGCATTCATTGGCTCCCTAATGATTTTGTAATGATTAAAAAACTAGAACATTTTACAAATAATGTAATGCCGTATTATAAATAGCTTACAAAACAAGCTAGCAATACTGTTTTACGCAAAATTCCATAGATTGACATATCTTCAAATATTTACATGATCCAATAATACCTACTGACAATAATAAGAAGCGTAGCGAATTGTAACAGGAGGGCAGCCGAATAAGCACAGCAAAGCCTCAATTATCAAATGTACAATGACTAGAAAAACCTTTAAAAATTACATATTAGAAAAATGCTAACATAAATCATTAATGTGATCAATTAGACAAATGAGGGCAGCCAGTTAAGCCAGTGGTGTCTCCTATGATTAAAATTTCACCCTAAACCTTTCAATAAAATATTACTTTAAACATATAATGAGCGTTAGAGGCAGTCAAAGAACCCTACCAAAGCTCCAACGATTAAAAATGAATGGACGAAACATTCAAAATTTAATTATAAATTTTAAAGATCGCTGTTTTAAACAACATGGCATTACTTAATATACATTGCCACGTTAATAAACCTTGAAAATTTTTATATTTTATAATTTTTCTACCGATTAGTATTTAAATTTTTCATTTAAAAACATTAAAGTTAAATAAATTTTTTTGAAAATTTCTATAAGTGGCAGTATTCACTGAGCAAATATAGTGGAATATTTTTTGTTAAAAACAGGTATCTTGAAAATTAATAAACATTTGAGAGATCTCTGTGATATTGGTACCTTATTTAAATTCCGCGATTGCAGACTTGGGAGGCACAGCACTTGAGAACGTGAGCATTTTTTTTCGAAAGTGTTTCTCCCGAACAGCGAACCAGGATTAGCAGTAGGTACACTCGAAACGTTCGCGTTCGATTCGCTTGGTGTTCTCGTGCGACAGTTTGTTATGTTGTGCGTGAACGCGCCTTCAATTACGTCGTCGCCTGAGACCCGCCCTAAAGGACAAACCAGGAAGGCGGGTTGCTGCAAACTGGGCGTGCATCGCCAAACTCTGGTAAGCGAGAACTACCGACCAGGAAGCATGCGGATTTGCATCATGCGACGTGAATATCTGACATTACGGAGTGGCAGGTGGCGTCTTTCTCCGTCGTGACGCCGACCAGAATGGAGGACCCCGGGAGAATGTTGCTCCGTTTGTTTGTCGTAACCCCGCATTATGTACTACATCCTCGCAACTCAACACAAGGTTGGACATACCCCGATTATTCAGTTACTTAGTATGGTGCTTTGCTCCCTCCGCTCTCTCAATGTCACTTGCTTGTACTTGTGTAATGTCAGTTGTTACAATATAACTGGGACAGATCCATAGTAGCCGTACTGCTTCATTTACCCACTCAGTGCTCTACCTCTGGCTTCAACCCCATCACGTATCTCAACCATAAACCTCCACTAGCCCTTAATTACAAGTATGGCCAAGGAGGCATACTTTGTAACAAGTTCCTATCCAAGTCCCGTTATAAGGAACGTCGCATGGCGTGATGTTACGAAAATGCTTTTATAATGAGACATGATCAGGTAGAGCACAACAGTATAAGATGGGGTTTATTGAACATAAGGATGATGCAATAACTGTTTACGTGACTATTGATCGGGGAATACCAAGATGCCAATTCAGTATAATAAGTTTTATTACAGCACGCACTACTATTACAATCTAATTGGAAAGTCCCCACACCTTGTTCATGTTGCCGGAGGTTGACTGTAGGAGGAGATTAACGACGGTCGGACATACCCATCTCCATGTCTTCTTGGTCCGCTGCCCCGATGACAAAAGACGCCGCTCCCAGTGTTACGTTGGCATATATCGGGCGCGCTGTTGAATATTTCCGGCCCCGTTTACTAGTCGGTGGAGGGGGGTTTCTGCAACTGTCCTTCGCAAGGTGTTATCGCAGTCACGCTCGTGCCCTAGTGCCATGTTTGAAGGTGTGATCAGGCAGGCCGTCCAGCTAAGGCCTGATCCCTTCGTAACAGCGAGTGTTTCTCTGGCACAATTGGAACGCAGAGTGGCGATAGTTGTATTGGTTCACTGCCGCAGCTGCGAGCTTTGCTGACGGTATACTTTTCTTACCAGTAGCGACTTCGTGTCCTAAATACAGACCGGCACGCCGCAATGCTCCTGGCTTGCAGCCAGCAGTCTTCTCGTGGTCTGCCTAACTAAAATCATAAATCTACCGAGAAATTGCCACTTCTGCTCCGAGTGCCACTTTACTAGCGCTATGCCACGCCACAATTACTCTTAGCGACTCGGAAATTTCGCGGATTAATTTCGATGTCGAAACTAAACTTCAACTAACTCTACAGCTAACTCTTTCTCGTTGGACGGTAAATCATCTGAAATGCTCTAGATGCCAGTGGAGCAAAATTAAGCATCTCAAGAAAAGCGGGGCAGGATAATGCACAAACGGCCTGAAAAATGCAGCCAGTTGAATATATATATATATATATATATATATATATATATATATATATATATATATATATATATATATATATATATATATATATATATAGCCCTATAGAAGCTTGTGAAATGCCGCGTACTCTCACAGCAAGTTGTGAACCTACCCAGTATGTAATTATTAGCTTTCGTCAGTTTAAATGCAGTTGTACATGTTAAAAAAACTATACAATACAACTTATAAGGAGTAAGGTGCTGCTTTTTCAACACCTAATGCAGTGTGTCATATGAAATTAACTATCCGCTGGCCTTTAAATGTTACCTTGGTGCAAACTTTCACAGGAAAATTTTATTACGGTAGTGTTAGGATACATTCTGGGTTTATTAGTGCATATCGCAGATGAACTAGGCTAGAACAGCACGTCTCTATATGTTATTGCTATATGTTACCAATACCCTTAGAATAAATAAATTAGAGAATGTGGAAGTGTTTTTGTATCTTCAACGTCGTCCCTACCGGAAACGCCTTATTTTAGCTACATTATATATAATATATATTAAATATAATATATAATGTAATATATTATATATAATATATATTAAATATAATATATAATGTAATATATTATATATAATATATAAACCGTGGTCACACAAAATTATTTAAATTTTGTAGGAAATGTTAGTTGGTGAAAATCTATTTTATCTACGCAAACGTTTTACGATATCTAAAGTTTGGTTATAATTTTGTTATGATTTCCGATGGGGTTATTTCACACTCGTGCAGTACAGTTATCCGGGATCGAACTTGTGAACTCCTGCCTAAGAATCTGTCACGTGGCTGCTCGAGCAAACGCTTTTGACTCGACGAGCATCGAGCAAGGACACTGCAGTTTTATTCTCTACAGCCGCTGCTGTTCGAACCCACAAGGGCCGTCAAAACAAACGTTCATTTCCAATCCCGGTAATTCTCTTCATCCAGCGGTTTTTCGATAGAAGTTAAATTACCTGGTATCCAAAAATTACTCTGTCGCTGCGATGGGGCGAAAAAAAATTCCTTATTGTTTGTTAGTGAGAGCTGTTCAAATGAAGCCGTACAATACGCCAATTCCCGATCGAGTGGCGCTATTGTGAAGTTACAGTGACACAGAAAGAAAGAGAGAAAGAGAGAATGAGAGAGAGAGAGAGAGAGAACGCGTGCACTGACAAACTATTGTACACACATCATGAGCTAAAGAACCCCTTAATTGAGTCAATTAGATTACTTTCAGCAATCGCGTCTGTAGAAAAATATTAAAGAAAGAACTTGAATAAAATTTTTATTCGTCTCGCGTATTTCGAACGCTTCGTCGTAGAAGAGCGTCGAGGTCGTTTGACTGAACTGAACAAATTATTGCGGAAATGGTGTTGGGGGGGGGGGGGGGTGGATTATGTGGCCGTGGTGGAGTGAAGAGGGGGAGGGGAGTTCACAACTCATTCCGCCAAGACCGTGTAGGCTAGTCGCAAACATGAGCTGGATGAAAGATTCTCGACAGATGCCGGAGAAGGATAACGCTGCGTGCGAGAGAGAGAGAGAGAGAGAGAGAGAGAGAGAGAGAGAGAGAAAGAAAATGAATAAAATGTTCTCACGAGTTCCCTTCTCGAAGTTGAAAGGAATCAAGAGCGAATACAAAACGACTTCACCTCTTACCACAAGGCGGCTGGTAAGTCTCTTATTCTGCGTGCGACTTCAATATTTTCTTTTTTTGTCTTTGAAGATGGCGATGCTGGAAATGTGTGCGTGTGCGAGAGAAATAGGGCGTACATGTGTATGTATGTATGTATGTGTACATGAAGGGTACACGCAAAAAAGGGGAATGTCAAAGAAAGGAGGGAAATGAAGAAACAGCACTATTGCGTACACGGCGAGAGGTAGACTCATTGGACACTATGTCCAATAAAAGAAAGGGGAAGGTCACTGGAATATAACATGTATTATAGGCTGTTCACGGTAAAGTGAGCACTTTTTAAGGCCCTTCCAAAAGGCATCGACCCTTTATAAATATACTTTATTGCAGTCTCAGATGTTAACAGTTCACAGTGAAGAAATGTATACACTGTGTTTTTTAGTCATAGTACAATATTTACATTAAAGATTGGCAAAAAGGTAGATAATAGTTGAAATAAAAAATTTAGCAGTGCCTTAAAAAGTGCTCACTTTACCGTGAACAGTCTATAGAAAACATGCACACGTGAAAACAGTGGAATAAAGGGAATTATCTGTTTGTATAGGTGGTAACACCTTTATTCTGTGTGTGACTGCAATGCGGTTTTAGTAGTACTATCTCAATTCTCAGCTGTTGCACATATTAAAGCAATACAATACAATACAATAGAAAAGTAAGCGTTTAATTATACGTTATGACTTGTGCAGGAGAAATTAATTTGTGTTATCTTATGTATTGGTTTCCAATGGTACTTAGCAGGTCGTGCGCGTGGTTGAGATTTCCGTAAACATCAAAAGAAAGAGATATATTTTGTATCTTAAGTGAAACTTATGAGGCGAAGACCTATCAGAACAGAGCAGTAATTTTTGTTGGCGGGAAACAGTCGTTTACCGAACTGTAACTATGAAAAATATTACAAAGGCGCGCGTGTGTCCGTGTTTATGATTTTATGTGTTCACAAAATTAAGTTTCTCAGATGGAAAATGTCGGATTTCAAGTATGATCTACTTAAATACGGCTGCAATAAACGAAGTTACGCTAGGAACCATATAGTCCATTGACGGTTTCTTCGGCCTTTTTGAATTAAACCTTTGAAAAATCTCCCTATGTATGACGTGTTTAGTTATTTCCCAAATAAGCCCTGTATCACAAACGTTTTATACTTGTGTTCATAAAAGTGACTTTTTTCCTGTTAAATTAAAATGTTATTAATATCTTATCTATAAATTATAATACTTCATTGATAAATAATTTGAATAAAAACAGGCAGAAAATAGGTCTGTTGGTAACATCTAGTGAGAAACAGTTCTTATACAAAATATCATTACAACTGAGTGCGCACGAATGTGGTACGTTGTCCCTCTGGTGTAATTCCCCAGGCTTGTCATATTTTGCACGAGGCGGAGGAATATCCTGCAAGTAGAACATTAGCAGGGCTTCATAAAAGACTGAGGCAACCGTGAATGGATTATAATAACCATGACAGGTTCGTAGCGTGTTTTGTTGGCTGGAAATAAGAAAGAAACGGAGAATTAAAACATCAATTGGAAGCTGAAAGTACAGAATACACGTCTCCGTATGTCATATCAGCGCTTACTGCATAATTCTTTGTAAACCCAGCCAAACGCACGGACCGTCGATGTTTGCGTGCTATAACATATTATTACTTCTTAATGATGCGAATGTTAAACCAAGTAGGCCTTGCATCTGCGGTCTCAAAAAGGCGAAAGTGTATTATATAAGGATACGACTCACAGGACTTGTATCACAGAAAGAATCGGATAAGGAAGCAATAGCAGCGGATTTTCAAAAAGAAAAATACTTACCTGATATATTGACTGAGGCCCACTATCGCGCGCAGAACAGCTTTAACTCTCCCTTTCAACATACATAGTTTTTTTATAGTGGAAATTATGTTCGCAAATGCGTACCGAGAGACAACTGCAGGGACAGCAGCAGATGAAGTGTGCTCTCCGTTGCATCATTTTATATTTTGTGAATTGAGTGAAGATGTCTAGCATCTGATAATCTTCTGTGACGGTGCATGTGGACAGAACAAAAACTGGACTGTTCTCCGATTTCTTCATTTTGTAGTTCACGAAGCCAAACCTCTAGTTTCTGTGAAAATAGTTTCCCCCATTCGTGGGGCACTCGTACATAAAGTGCGTTATAAATATGGCACTCATTAATCAGAAATATCCAGCCAAAAACGAAGATGTATAGGCGGATCACTTGAGGAGTTCACAAAGGAAGCCATAGGCATTCCATGTCATATTCTTCAACCAATGATTCGTCAACGGACGAATTATTTAACACCTCTCTACCGAAAGGTATGCCCATTTAAAACAAGACCTGTAAGGCAACTTATAATCTCCATGAAGCACATACGAGTGATAGAATGCCGAGACACAACGGCCAGTGGGAGAGAACTTTTGTAAACGTTCCAAGAATACCATCATGATTACCAGTGACATATGTCATACTGTTCATTCCTACAGAGAGATCAATGACGGTGGGTGGATAAGTTGTATGAAATTGTTCCTCCTTTGTCAACATATATTACATATTGCGAGCTGTTATTCTAATTGTCCTACATTCCTACTTTTTTGTTTCAGATTTAGTCACAATATCCACATAAATACTTTTCAAGTACCTAGGACATCTGTGGACCAGGAGAAAGATCCATGATTGATAAGCCTTCCTCACAATGATTAGAGAGACAAATAAAAGCAGAGAAACAACAGACGCAGCTGGGTGATGTGCTTGAATGTTTAAGAATGGTTTATCGGAAGTTATAATACAATTAACATTACCCATTATTTGCGTTACAAATGTGTATTTACATTACTTACTGATTTATTGTATTATACTTATTGGTTTTACTTTGTCGAATACATGTGCGTAGAACGCCAGGATATTAGGCTTAGAAATATACATGCAATAATTTATATAGATATATTCTTGTACACTATAAGGTTAAGACCTACACTTCGATTACCTCAGAATGTGAAAAATATGACATTTCCCCTTTTTTCGCTTGTACCCTTCATGTATATGTATTATATATATATATATATTTTATATATATATATATATATATATATATAAGTAAAGAGACAGAAAGCTAAAGGAAAATGTCCAAGATAGACTGGTTTGGTCAGTGTATTACAATAACAGGAGTGGTCACTAGCGAAAAATGAAAAAAAAAAAAAATTTACTTACTTATTTAACAGTTTTCAGTAAGATATAGTTTTCCTGCGTTGCTTTCATGCTAAATCGGATGTAAAAGTGCAGCTTTGATCTTGAAAGAGGCAGGCAGATACTCTTGTGGGCTTCAGCTTTAAGGGGACTTCACATGTGAGAATCCTGCCGGACGATGCCGCAGGTCGCCGGGTTTTCTCCGGGAACTCCCGTTTCCCCCGACCCCACTTTCCGGTGCTGTTCCATGCTCACCTCGTTACACCCTCATCGACTCTCAAAGACCTCGATGTTAAGAGCTGCCTAAATATCTTCATACGGATCTCATGTAAGCATTTGTCCAGGTTTATTCTAATATAAAAAAAAAACAATGGGATATTTCATTGTAAATATTTTACGGGCAGAAATGAGAGTTGATATTTCGTGGCCCATACTCAAAATTTGGTCAATGAAAAACAAAAGCGATCGTTGAATTGTTTCAAAGTCCGCAAAAAAAAAAAAACCTCTGAGAGCAACACTTTGTTTCCTATAATTGTTCTTCTTGAAAAAAAAAGTATTTTTAACTATAGCGAGAATGCTGTACTTTTGCTGAACATATTGCCGTATTGGAATACTGGAGTCGCCGTTTAGAATTCATAGGAAACAGAATACGCGAGAAAGTTGTTAAAGGCTGTTCACGATAAAGTGAGCTCTTTTGAAATCAACCTTATAAAAAAAGTCACTGCTCCTACCTGCATATATTTTAACGGGGGCACTGAGTGGCATGCGCCCAGTAAAGTTGGTCACGATCTAGGGGAAAGTAGTTTCATATAACTACTTCGAGTTAAATGTGATAGGTAATCATTTGTGACGACTCAAGTTATTTCTCTCTCTCTCTCTCTCTCTCTCTCTCTCTCTCTCTTGTGTGAAAATGAGCTGATATGAAAAATATTTACTTTTCTAATAATTTTACAATTTCACTTGACCGACGCATGAATAAAGTGATGAGACCAATGACAATGTTCATCTTAATAATATTATACATGCGGAGATGTGTATGTTTGTTTGTTACTCCATCACGTCGTAACGGCTCAGCGAATTTGGATGAAATTTGGTACAGGAGTACATTATATTCTGGATTAGCATTTAGGATAATTTTCATCCCAGAAAAACGAACAGTTTCTTAGAGTATAAATAAAATATGCCACCAACCATTCGAATTGGCGCTGGTTGGTGGTCTGTTTTTTATATTTCTTAAAGGATATGAAATAAAGTAATAACATTTTAGAGTAATAAAGAAGAACAATTAAGATGGAGCACTTGGTCATTATAATCAGGGTTTGATTTTTGTACGCCGGTGAAGCCGTGGGTAGCAGATAGTTTTACATAAAGCGTGAGACTGCACAACACGTATACAAGTGGATCTTAAGCAGGGCATTCAAAAGTGCTCGTTTTGCCGTGAACAGACTATAATGCCACGTACGGCTATATTATAGTTATTCCATGGTTACCTCCTGCTTTTCGAAGTTAAACTTACAGGATATTTCTCCGGAGTAGTAAGGGCGTGCCAATTTCAACTCAAAGGGATGTCGCCTTTATTAATATCCAAGAGTTAAATTGATTAAAAGGTTTAATTAATTTCATCGGAAGGGTTAGTAAAAATGGAAAGGGTTGGTAAAAATGAAAAGGGTTGAATTTATTGAAAGGGTGAAATGTATTTAAAGGGATAATTTTTGATAGGATAAAATTGTTTATAATTTTTTGTGTGTTTGGTGCAGGAGTGTACCAATGGTCTATTTATTAGTTTCTTTGGGGAGAAGCTCTGGTACGCCCTAACCCTTGGAGCTCTAGCAGTCAACTGAGGTGCGGCATGTTAGGGATGGTGTATAGATATGTGGAGTTTTGTGCAAGAGTGGTTTAAGTTTATTGTTTTTTTTTCCATAGCGAAATTGCTCGTAGACGGTGTTGGTATATAGGCGACTTTGAAAGATAGTATTATTCCAATTGAATAACAGTGTTGCATGAGAGGAAAAATTATTTCAGAGTGTGTAAACTCTTTCTACATATGAATAAATTGCATGCATCCAATCGCAAATTTCAAACAATCACAACTACATGAATAGCATGTGGTGTCGACAAGTGCTAAATTATCACAATTACCTCAGTCTCTAGTATGGAATTAATGAAGCAAAAAAATGTCCCTATAAATTAAATGGCTAACACACACAATAACAAGATATATGACACTACCATGATGCCTCTCACACATACCTTACATGTCCATCTGCATGCGAGACCGTTGAGAAACTTTAGAAACATAAACCACATATTAAAAGAAATTAATGTGCATAAAAAAGAAAATGTTTAATGTACATCAATTCGCTCTGGAGCTTAGTGAAGCACTATTTGATTATAGACAGAGGTGAAAAACTCGGAAATTTTAAACAAAACGAATGTTTCAAAATAAATTAAACGAACACTTAATGAAATCGTACATCTCCCAAAACACACCCGTCCACCTCGGAGGTCAGTCAACGAATGAAGCGATCTTAGATCGGGAGTCTAACTATATATATGTGGGTGTGGCTGTGTTTAAATTCACAACTAAAAGAACATATTTCCCTATCAATTTACTATTAACGATTTGATTATGCTATTCGTCCTACAACTACATGAATGAAACAATACATTTATAATGAAAGTTTCACTCTTAGTAATAGAGTTGAGTTTAATATTTTAAGTAGTTCTTTCAGTTATTATTTCTGAGTTGGTGTAAAGTATGGGTGTTTTTACCAGCAAGCATCTGCGAGTTGAATCTTCAGCTGAAACAGTTGTAATATTGGTGCTGTGCGGAAAAAATATATATTTTATTTTCAAAGGTGGCTGGACTCTCTCAGTTGTGGGACAGCGGGGAAACGTTGTGTTGTGATGCTAATGGCTCTTTCTACCTGGCCCTAAAAAGGTCTTTGTGAATGACTTTCAGTTTTGTTAAATTCCCTAGGGTTCTTGAACTTGACCAGCGGCCCAGCAAAGTTTTCTCGAGATATCCAAGTCTGTTCCTTCCATTTCAAAAATCCATTCCGACTTCTTCGATACTCTCCATCATTTTATGTCAGTTCTCCTCAGCTCTTCAGAGTGTGTTTTAATTTAAATGTTAGTTTTTCTCCTTCATCAAGTTGAAATCAACATCCTTGTAAATTTTTTTGTGAAAGTGAGAAAACGGATAATCTTACTTTAGAAATCTTTTCAACAAACTGCAAACAACTTACCAAACTTTTTATTTTCAATTAATATACAGTTATTTATAACTCATCCAATTATTCACAAAGTAGTTGCATGGGTAAATTTTTGAAACTAATAAATAACATGTCACAGCATTCAATTTTAACATATAAAAATGTTATTAACTTTTTTTTTAAAAATAATTCTATAGGAGCTAAAATATTTACAATGACTTTACAACAAATATTGACACACTTAAAGACATTTTCAATCACACATTTTACCGATTGATCAAATTTATACACAACCAATATTTCACATATTTTAAGACAAACATTCATGTTACAAAATAAATTACCAAAATTTTTAACTACAAGACATTTGAACAAAAGCAAGGTATTAAAAAAACAAGCCATTTTCAGCACAAGATAACTATTTTTCCAGTTTTCTGCAATAAAGCTGTCCACATCAATCATACATCATAACACAACTACTACTATGGCTACACTACTGCTACTACTATTACAAAAATGTTCTGACACAAATTACAAAACCAAAAAAATGATAAACAAAAAATTTACATACAAAATGTTTACAAATATATTACAACAATCTGAATATTGTCATTTTCACCTAAAATTATGTGTATATACATAATATATACACTCTTGAAGAAGTAATAATGACTCACATCTAAGGTGTTAATTTATTGTGTCAAAACCGGGTTATATCTACACATCTGCCGACGACGGGGTGTAACACACACACACACAAGCACGTAGTTTCCTGTAGATGATTTGTCATACTGTGACTCTTCTTATCATTATTATGTATTGAAGACAGTTGTATTCTTGTTACAGACATGCCTTACAGATAGGCAAATAGGGAGCAGTAGCATTGAATGGTGATACAATACATGTTGTAGCTAGTTGTAGACATTGTGAGCAGCAATAGTTAGCTGTGAATTTGTTCGTGGAACAGGAGGTGTGTGTGTGGTGGTGTTGGCAGATGGAAGTCATTTGCGGTGTGGTGTTGGTGACAGTTGTGGTGTCATGTGTGGACTGAATTTATTTTCGTGCTGAAACTATTGTAAGGAGAAAAAAACCTAGGTATTTGGTAGTGCCCCCAAGGTAAGGTTGATATTCCATTTGCCTCAATGTACCGCTTATCATCCATACCTGACAACACTACCATGGTTACATGTTCGGTTTAGACTTGATGAGAACACAAACGGAAGTGATATTGGGTCCCCAGAACCCTTGTACATTTTTTCAAACAATCTCGATAATTCTCGTACCTGAGTGACTGTAACACATGAGGTTTCACACCTTTCGCATTAAGTGTATACATTGTTCATTTCCAACAACATTCGTGTAAAGTTTGGGACATAAACCACAAAGTGTATGATAATGTACCCAGCACATTCATCACGCATCACCCCGGAACTGCCTTTGTTCTCGTAAGGGAATCCTTTTGGGTTATCGAGCTCATAATTGGATGTATCAAACCATTCCTTTAAATCTCGGGTAATTACTTAACATATGTCCTCACAAGCAACAGAATATACAAATGAATCGGAGTCACAATAAAGGAGGTGTAAGGCTGGTGGAAGAAATTTATTATGCATGTACTAACAATAGAATTTGTAGAGGGTTAATTATGATAAATAAAGAATGGCAACAACAGTGTACAAAGGTTTGTTGAACAGAACAGAACTCTTTGACATCTCTATAAGAACCAAGTTTTCATCTATAATCTGCCTTGCCTGGAATGTAGGATGTCCTATTAGCTCTTCAGCCTCGTAGATCGTGTCATATATCGAATCGATTCTTATGTTCCTTTCCTAGTGGACATTCTGTAGGTTTTTCCATAAACAGAATTATACATTAACTTGAAAAACGATTTTTCGAATGTGTCCGTTGCTTGGGCGTGTTTTTCAATGTTAAAGTTGTAGTACAGAGCCATTCAAGCCTTCTGTTCAAAGCACAAAACATGATGAACAGAGTCAAGTTTTGCTTCATACATCAAGTACTCCCTCAGTGTTTCCCCATTTATAAAATAATTCCTCTGTGGCATGAGTGTCAAAAGAAGTTTCTCATGCAAGCCGTTCGTGGGTATGCCATCTTCTGGGGCCAACAGCATATCAGCTAGTGCATCATGACACTCCTCTGGAAAGACAGATCAACTTCTACGAAAAAACAAGTGTCACAGTCATTCACTGTGTTTGAAAAATCCTATGTTGATAGGATTTTTCAAACTTGCCTCAAACACTCAAAATTGCCAATCGGAAGCTTGGATCATATTGTATGACTGTACAGCCCGTTGATGTCGAAATAGCATTTATATTTCGATGCCACACTGGGGTCGTAGTCCTCGCCCATGCAAACATTTTTGGCTTTCACACTTCTTTTTGAAAACTGGATAATACTGCCCCTAACACCATGTTATACAAAAAGATACATGTCAGGATCAGTCAAAGGCTCTAGCCGTGCACGTATCATTGATAATAAAGCATATTATGAAAGAGATGGAGCTGTGATGACATGGTGGGGTCAAAGCCATAATGAGCCAAACATACGGTCCTAAAATTCTCAAAAACATCAGCCAGCAAAGAAGTGATCACACATAAGTAATGAATGGCATACTGCAGCAAGTTTATGCAATTGAACGCATCCCATGTGGCTTGGGCGAGAGCATAGTCCTCATTTTTAATGCCTTTGCCTCTCATCACATTATGAAATGTGTCCTTTAGTGGGGGTGACTAGCACATAATACTGTCTGGCGACTTAACAATGTCATTAGGAAAAACTCCCTTCTGTTTTGCCAATTCGAATTGGGTATTGTCTGGAAACATCGAGCAGGTGATACTCAATTGTGCAGGTAGTAAATTACCTGCCAAAGTTTTCAGAGAGACGCTCATGAAATGGAATGACTCAATAAATCGTAATTTGAAATCCAACCCATTGGGAATTTGCTTGGTAATACATTTGTATTTTTCAAGGGCCATTCCAATCACTTCAATTTTACCAGTTCAGCCAAAGGCTTTATGATAAACTGAGCATCATAATTCTGCAGGTAATGAAAAACAGCGACAAGATATCTTTTCGTCAGTATGAAATTTAAGTTGCACTTATTATGTGCCCAACCTCTGATTTCGCCCATCAGATGCTCATAATCGACCACAATACCATCTCTACAGAGCATTTATTTACAAATGTGACAACTTTTCGGAGCCACCAACCTAGCTTCATCAGCAGGGTTTTTTTTTGGCTTCATTGGAACAATCACGCTGTAAGTTCCTGAAACCCACATTGTAAGTTCAACTAATTTATCAACTAATTGGTACATACAATCAGCACACACAAACTCAAAATATTTAGATAAACTTGGATTGTATGAACAGACCAATAAAATGCTTCAAGCATATGTAATATGGTAGTTGTATTACTCGCTCCATCATTAGGCATGCAAGTGGACATGGGTTTCAGGCCACTTTCAACGCCACAATAGGCGACGAAACACAATCTTTGCTGTTTGCTGTAATCTTTAAATTCCAAGTACTTTTGTTCAGAGTGGAAAAAGTACTGTGAACAGCTTTTTGTAGCGGACTAAGAATAGCATGACTTGTGAGTTTTTTGTCAGTTCTGAAATACTGAAGACAGTGCTTACAAACAATTTTCTTATGGGCATGTTTACTCATCTGACTACCAACCAGCCGAGACAAATTTAATACAGACAAAATGCAAATGAGCAGCATTTCTACTCGTGCGGATCACCAGAATATTCACATGTTTGTCATGGCGTACAGGAGAAATATGCATGGGTACTATAACTCCACCCTTTTTGCAAGTTTCGTCAATTATATTGACACAGTAGACATTGATAGAAATAGAAGTGTTCTTCTCAAACTTACTAATATCCTGTATGACTACAGGTGTCAACAGACTTTCAGTATTAAAAATCTGATGAGAATTTGGATATGAAGTAGTTCTCTCACCATTTAATGTGGCAGGAAACAAATATGCTAATACAGCATAGTGGAAACACATTCCCTCTGGGCAGTGTACGTCGACACAAGCAAGACAATTAGAAAAAAACTGTGTTAATTTAGTGTGCACAGCACCGATGGTCAACAGCCGGTATTGGCTCAGATGTACATCCATGTACACTAAACTCTTCAAGTCTGTTTGTGAGATAAGGGATGATGCCATTGTTATAGATTAAACCCACATCAGATAATAGTAGAAAAGGGAGTGCTTTGCTTTGAAAATATAAATTTTCCATACAGCCTTCTTCTGCCATGAGGGATTTCAAATACTTACCCGCTATGATAACTGAAACTCTAATTGGTTGGGGTGATACCATTATTATGCTTAATAAAGGAACCTTATACACATGGGAAAAACAAGAAATGTCTGTGTCAGTGTCAAGTCTATCATTAAGTATTCATGCATCATTTAGTCTTCCCACAAATGCCTTAGTCATGAGATCGTATGTCAGGGCTGATGCTGCAGGATCGGAAAACGAATTATTTTCTGGCTCCCTTGGTGAAATATTTCTAATCGACTCGAAAGTTGGTTGTGAAATGAACAGAGCACTCTCCAAATCACAAGGATTTACAGAACCTGGTAGAAATAAGTATTAATTTAAAATATCAACCTTCTCATGTTTGGAGGAAACAGACATGTTTTGACCTTTGGGCACTGACAATCTCTCTGTAAGTGAATCCGTACTCGAATCACTTAAGTAGAGATTGTCTTCCAATAGATTAACTCATAAATGCTTAGGCAAAGGGACACTGTCTCGATAGCTTGCTGTAGACTGCCTTTCTATCTGCGATTCAGAATCTGAATTGCTTATGTAAAGATCATCAAGCAAGATGTCAAACAGGATCGCAAACACTGACCCATTTTAATTAACTAAAACTTTCTTTATTTTCCCCTCTACAATAGCTACAACACCACAATAAATTAAATTGAAGTGTTTTGTCATTCTGAAAACATAGAGATATAATAGCAATTTATTCCCTCATCATGTCATATTTGTAATTAATACATACAATATTTATTATAATGAAAAAAAAAAATTTGTGTGAACTTCTATTTATTTGGGGAAGGCAGTCGACTCCAGCGATGTGTTTTTACTAAAAAAGAGACAGGTAGGAGTCTACCTAAAACCACATGTATAAAGCCAGGTAGCGGACAGCAGAGAACTGAGTGTGTTTGGGGAGTGGGCGAAAATTAGGTCTTGACAGCCGATGAGGGCGAATCACACATAGTTGGATCAACGTAAAAGATGGCATGCCATGCACAGAGTTTTGGGCCATGGGAGAGAGAATGGTTCAGTAAACTGTCGCAGTACGCATCATATGCCACTATGCAGGTATGCTGCCTTCCCCCGCATATCATCTTCCCCTTCCAGCCTGCTGTCATGCAAAGCCTATGGGCATGTATGTGCTCCTCTGGGAGAACTTCATCCCATCCACCAACCTGCCTCACTGCGCCGACTCTAGTCTGCGACATCCATTGTCCAGACTTTCACGCAGCTCGCATCCACTATCAATTCACCACAGCCCTGAGCCTACTTCGCCTTGCTTGTTTTTTCTCAAGTTTTCAATTTTAAAGCAAGTACACTTTGTTTACAATATTGCATTGAAATGTAAGCCCAGTATTAAACATGTTACATTTAAAACGTGCTCTTTTTGAAAAATACTGTAAGTTACTCAACACCATCAAAACTAGTGTACACTGTAAAAAATTATTAATATTATACAACAAAAATATGTTCTAGGCTACACCATCAAAAATATGTTCGGGGTTACATTGTTTACACCATAAAAAATATTTTCCATAGGCGACACCATCTAAAATATGTTCAAGGTTACATAATTTACACCATCAAAAATACATTCAAGACTACATAGTTTACACCATCAAAAATGTGTAAGTTTATACTATAAAAACACTTTACACTGTCAATTAATAATTTTCATATAAACAATTTAGCAAGGGAGCAACCCACTGGATATTAATACAGACTAAACAAACACTCTTAAAACTAATTTTTTAAATACTTCTCAATTCTCTATCTCTCTCACTCTGTCACACTCGCATTTACTCATCAACTTTGAAAAGGAAGTGTCTTAAAATACACTAAATATCCAATCCTCCCTGTCACATACACATCAAAAACATTTCATTCGTTAGAAGTACTCAAGGCTCATACAATCATTTTTCAATCGCCCATCTCCAGGTAACTCATATAGAACAAGCTTGAGAGTGAGATTATGCATCTCCTGAATATGCTAGGCATATACAGCTTAGTTCTCCCTTGTTTTAACCGTTCCACAGTTTATACCTCATACACACAACAACCCTCCATTAAAATATCTTAAAACTATGTAAAACTAACTAAAATTTATTGAAAACACACAATTTCCCCCCTGCACTCATACTCATAGCCATGTTCTTATTTTTTTCAGAGTACTTTGTATTTTTATTCTAGATGGCATTGAAATATATTTATGAGTATTTAGCAGTTAGTTAAGGCCTGAATTTGCTATACCTTCTGTCCATAGTGCTACACTATGTTGGTTACTCAGTGTCTCCTTCAAAACTCCTTTAAATGTCCTCTCAAATACAAGTCAACAACCCACCTAAAATTTATTGAAAACACAATTTTCCCCTGTACTCATACTTGCACACATAGTCTCTCACACACACACATATACATACACACATGTAAATAAACTATATTTATTTAACACTTTAAATTCTAGAAAAATACACTCAGAATAAATTGCATAAAATTTTTTTCAAGTTGTAAGGACTTCTTTAATAATTTAATAAAAATGTCATTCAATTTCTTAGAAAGTTTATAAAATTTAATTCAGTGCATTAAAATGTTCAACAAATTTCATTCGAATTCTAAAGACTTTGTTAAAAGTTTAAAGAAATTCATATAAGTTGCAAAGACCAGTTTAATGATTTAATAAAAAAATTTAATTATTGATTTAAAAGTTATAACATTTTTTCAATTTCTAACAACCTTTTTAACGATTTTACAGAGACATCATAAGTTATAATTTTTTTTCTTCAAATTTTAAAGACTTGTTTAATGAGTTTAAAGTATCATTCGAAATGTAAATGTTTCATTAAAATGTTTAACAATTTTAAGGAAAGTTTCTGAAAAAATGGTAAAAGAATTAAAAAGCCCGAAATTAACCACTTACTTTAACACTGGTACCCAAGTTCATTGGCTTCGAACAATACCTGAACCCAAGGTCAAGCTTTTTGAGCATTAGCCCTCTCAGGCAGGTGTAAGTCTGGGATGTCTACTTCAACAGACGTGAAGTCGGCAGAATTCCCAAGAAAACGGGCGAATTTCCCAGTAGGCGGTAAAGGACCTTCTCACTTCAGACTCGTTTCCACTTCACCGCACAACCCCGTAGTGTCAGGTCCCACTAGTGGCTGGTGGAACAGACGACCAATGTCCTTGAATAATCAAGGTTAGGCAGGCAGCTGCTAGCAATCCGGACCGGTTAACAGATAGAATGATACTCCCACACACTGGAAGGGTGATGTTACCTCCCTGAGGAACAATAAAAAATTGCAAGCTGGGGATGGTTATTTTTAAATAATTCACTTTTATCATGTACTGTTATTTTTATAGTCAGATAGTTGTAGGACGAATAATGTAATCAAGTCGTCAATAGTAGCTTGGTAGGGAAATGGTTCTGTCAGTCGTAAATTTCAATTCAACCGCGCTCCACATATATATAGTCAGACTCTCAATCTAAGATCGCTTTATTCATTGACTGACCTTCGAGGTGGATGGGTATGTTTTGTGAGAGGTGCGATTTCATTACATGAATTTCTATTATGTTATTGTGTCTGTTTAAAATTCAAAATGTGAGTTTGGAAATCTTTATTTGTCCGTGTTAGCTGGAAGTGCTAAATCATTGTGTGTGCATTTCGCTAATTAAATTGTATGCATTGCTTGGTAGGGATACTTTTTCTACATATAATTCAGGATGTGTATGAGTAGTGTCTAAATCGTTTAGTCAATAGTATTGAGAGTTTTTTTGTTAATTTCAACTCACCTGCAAGCTCTACGTATATAAGTTGGCGCACATCATACACTGATGGCATTCCTTCACCATCCTCCGAGGTGGACGGATGTGTTTTGGGAGAGGTGCGATTTCATTAAGTGTTCGTTTAATTTATTTTGAAACTTTCGTTTTGTTTAAAATTCCCGAGTTTTTCACCTCAGTCTATAATCAAACAGTGCTTCACTAAGCTCCCAAGCGAATGGACGTGTATTAAATGTTTTCTTTTTTGTGCATGTTAATCAATTAATTTCTTTTAACAGGTGGATTACATTTCTAAAGTGCCTCACCAGTCTCATATGCAGACGGACGTGTAAGGTATGTACAAGAGGCATCAAGTAGTCTCATATATCTTGTTATTGTGTTTGTTAGCAGTTTGATTTATAGGAACATTTTTTTTTGCTTTGCTAATTCCATACTGGAGACTCATGTAATTGTGATCGTTTAGCATTTGTCGACACCAGATGTTATTCATGTAGTTATAATTGTTTGAATTTGCGATTGGATGTGTGTAATTTATTCATATGTAGATATTGTTTAAACACACTGACCTTATTTTTTCTCTCGTACAACACTGTTATTCATTTGGAATAATAATATCTTTCAAAGTCGCTTATTTACCAACACCATCTCCAAGCAATATCACTAACAAACAAAATAATTACACTTAGGCCACTCTTGCACAAAACTCACCATATATCTATACCCCATCCCTAACATGCCACATTTCATTTGATTGCTAGAGCTCCAAGGATGAGGACATACCAGAACTCCTCCCCAAATAAATTAATAAAATTTATCCTTGGTACACTCTTGCACCAAACACATACACTATATATATATATATATATATATATATATATATATATATATATATATATATAAAATTGACCCAATTAAAAATTAACCCTTTCAATACATTTAACTCATTCAATTAATTTTTACCTCTTTCCATTTTTTTACTAACGCTTTCCATTTTTGGTCAGCAATTTCAATCATTTTTATTAACCCTGTCAATTTATTTAACCCTTTGATATCAATAAAGGCGGCATCCCCTTTGAGTTGAAACCAGCATGCCCCTACTACTCTCCGGCCCATGCAAACAAATCTTAACCGAGTCTACAAAATTTCACCAAAGGTACAATACTTTGCATTCGTACGCACTCAACGTGAAACTATTTTGCAAGAGAACTAAATTTTACAGGCATTACCAACATCTGTTTCCTCTCTGTTTTAATCGCATTAATTATAAATAAAATATTATATTGTAAAGATAATATTTAAGGAAAATTTCAATTCAACAAAAAAAAATTCACTTTTATGTTAACAAAACTAATACATTCTTGTGATAAATGGCATATTTATGAAACAACTAAACACGTCATTCATGGGGTGATCTTTTAGTTTCAGTTCAAAAATTGCGAAGAAACTGCGAATAAATGATACTTCCCATAGATTACAATATGATGTATCCCACTATAAACAGTTGACATAGCAGCTCGGCATAACTCTGCACATACGTCATTACGCACGTGATCCAAGTGGATGTGAAGTTTTACACTCTTGCAATTATGGGTTTTGTTTCTGTGTGATAATTAGCTTACAGGTTTTCATATAAATCACAGATAAATTAATGGCGTTTGACAAAGGAAGCAGGTTGATATGTTCGTGTAACTTATTCTGAGAAATACAGCATTTTTCAGCTCACCCAAAATGTGAGTTTATGGCACTTTTTGTGTTTTCTTTTATGTTCTCCTTTTCTAGACAAATCGCGACCACTGCTAGAAGCCTCCCTGATGAATTTCCCATTGTAACTGTTAACCCATCGTCAGACGCTGCCCTGCAGGTGACTACAGAAGGATTAAGAAGTTTATGCAATAAAATATTTTCTGTAAAATCGTTATTTACACATATACGCATATCTCATAAGTAAATGTTCTTGGAACTAGGTATTATCCCTAAATAATAAAAATCTAATACCAAAAGGTTTTTTCTTTCTTTCTTTCTTTCTTTCTCGTATTAGGTGTAGCAAAAAAATCCTTGAAATGTTGAGAAAAAAAATTGTACTTTCATAGCCTACCAGTGTAGTTTACTAAGAGGTAGAAGGAAAGTATACGCTGTTCACGGTAAAATGAGCTCTTTTGAAAGCTCTGCTTAAGATCTACTTGCATGCACGTTGTGTATTATTCCGCCTTATGTAGAATTAACATTTTCATGCGCATTAACACTTTAGTTATGCCTCGGTCAAGTGAAAATGTGAAACTGTAAGAAAATCAATATTTTACTAATATACTCGTTTTTACACTTCGATAATTAAAACAAAGCAGAACGCAAAATAAATAATTAAAGTGATCGCCAATCGTTTTCTAACACTTTTCATTCGACGTTAAGGTACAGAACTATTTTCCATCCATTGTGACCAACTTTATTGGGCGATTGTCATTCAGTGCACCCGTCAAAATTAATTGTAGTAAGGCCAGTTGGACATTTTTGTAAGGTTGATTTCAAAAGTGCTAACTTTAACCTGAACAGCTTTTATGAATTTACTTTTATAGTTAAACATGTTTCCCTTCATCGCGACGTAATGACGTTTGTTAGGGCGCTGTTGCACGAGGTAGCTAGCCACTGGCCTGCTGTGTAACATCCCACTCTGAACCCGTCCTCACATCTTCAGAGTAAAACCAAGACGCCAAGGGATGGCGTCAAAGCATTACTACTATAACCCCCTCCACCAAGCAGGGAAAGAGGTCAGCAATGTCTAAACGTTAAACAACTCACCGATATAGGCCCGACGCGATGAATGCCACCGAATCTTCCCACGACTGGCCAGATTACAGGGAAGATGGCATCCATGCGTGTGTCCGACCGAGGTCGATCGCCCAGCTAGAAACAGCCTCCAGCAGCATGTTTCAGGTGGGGACTGTCCAACACATATTTACAGACCTTAAGGCGTGAGGTGCTCGTAACATTTATAGGACTAATGCAATAATAACTTAATATCATTTAAAGTATCTCCCCGTTACAGTTAATTTTACATTGTTGTATTGTCCATGTCGCATAACATGATTGAATCCCCTCATTTACAATAAGCTCTACCATATATCATTCACCTACAAGCTAGAACCACTAACCACCTTAGTTTATGAATATGACATCTAACCATTAATTTTAACTTTGTGCCACAGATTGTCGACTAGTTAAATTGCGAAGCCATTTCTCTGCCACTGTGGAGCATCCACACTGGACTCATGTTAGTCGAGAATATATCACAAAGTAATGACTTCTGGCCCCTGTCACATTGTCAACTTTTTTCGTCAAACTGCCCTGGCTGCACCAAAAGCAGAGTGCGAACAACCTTTCTGACCTTGCTGCGTCCTGAACCAAGGGTGCAGCAAGGCAGGTTTTTAATAAACCCTAGCAAAAACCAGTCTGAACACTAAGAATGCTAAAAGCCATGCAAAAAACATTTTTCTGCACAGTGTAAGGGTAGTTAAATGTTTGCAATGATCTGTAATAGAAACAAAGAAATGTGGTAATGTTTATTTTTATTTTTAATATTTCTTTCAATTTTTTTTCTTTCATTTACATTTCTTGCACAAAATATTTTACATAATAAACTTCTTTGGTTTGATTCCTTACATTTCAGATTAACAAAGAACATTCTTTTCCTTTCCCATATACGACAATTTTATATTTAAAATACATTTACATAAAACCCCGGTTGCCACAACATAGAATAAAATGCAACCAAATGCAGACACCAATACTTTCGCTGGTATTCAGCTATTACTTATACAAGTTATATTCAAGCTCCTTACTGGCCTAATGAAAAGGTAAATACAAACTGCAAAAGGCCATCACAAAAATATATTGAGCAGGTTACTTCCATTAACCCTAATTACAAATGGCTGCTATATTTCTGTCGCACCTACATTTGCCATTGAAACTATTTCATCATACACTAGGAATTAAAAACGCCTTTTTGGGTAACACCTTACTGGCCATCAAACAATATTTAAGTTTTAATTTACTCGCAATCCCAAAAATGGACGGGAGCGATTGCTAAGCAACGCCAGACTTAACTCCACGAGGAAATTGAATTTTTGGATAAGTCCTAAACTTCGCAAAGTTTCTTATTGAAAGACATAAAAACAAGAAGTTTCGAATAGTTCCTGTTAAATAACAGAGGCTGAGACGATAATCAACTATTATTGACAAGCTTTTAAAAAACATTTTAACTGTTTCCCTAGGTTTGCAATAGATTACAAATGTTTACAAGTGGTTTCTAGTAGTTACCGCCACGTTACGTCTTTGTGACGACATATCAACTAAAACTTGGTTTCAAAAAAGTGACAGTATTGGATTTTGGGCTAAAAGGCCAACATTTTTCTAATTCTCAAAACTTTAAGTTATTTTACGGCTATCATGGCCCCTGCCTACTGTCAAAGTGACGTAAGTGACCTATTCGCTTTAGGAGGCTACATTGGTGATTTCAAATAAAGTCTACTTATCTCATTGTAGAAGCTTGCACCCTCTAGGTCGCTGAACTGACCCGGAGATCAGCGCGAGCCGCCACTAACTACACTGCACCACTCTCTTGCGCTACCAATCAATTTAATTTTCCCCTCAAAAACAGTTTTTCCAAGAAATCGAGGGGTTTTCAGTTACCCCTAGGTGGTACGAGCAGTGCACAGCCAATGGCAGAAAATATTACAATTAGTGGCCACCGATGCAGCAGACACCAATTTCCCTTAGGGAGTATAGCACAATGTAAATAAAAAAACCCAGCCAGGTTACAATTATGCCCTCAACTTCCGTCCTCTTGACCAAGATGCCCGAAGTAACGTGACGTAAACGTCACGTTTTTTGTCGGCGCACGCATCGTCCTAAACTGTTTACCAAGTAGGTCACCGACTGTGCTGCGCTCGCACGACGAATCACTGAAACATCAGTCTGGTGCACACTCCTTCGCCAGGCCTTGATGTTGCTGCACGTGGAAATTATATATTTTTGATTTGTTTAGTAGTGAAGTAATGCTAGCACGAACATAAAAGTTTTATTTTATTAGTGATTTAATCTACGTCGAAAAGTTCTAAACCTCAAAACAATGTGTGTGAAAGTTCGTGCGTACCGGGTCGTAAGCTGCACAATTCAACAGGTCACCAGACAGACACTAAGTACATATTTTCCGAGGGAAATGGCGACGTGGTCCTACCCACTAATTAGTTTTAAGAGCGTTTTTACTTATTTGCAAGGTGTAAATTATTCACAGACGTGCAGTGACTGGATTTCAATCACACTGCTTCCAATAAGTTTGGTCGAATAAAAATGGACAGTTATGACATCATTGAAACGTCACAAACGCCGCCATTTTCGCCTGAGAAATTTGGATGGCTTGAGTTCCCATCAAACGTTTGAAGATTGGACTGGTTCTAAAATGTATTTTATGTTTGACAGTCTCAGCCAATCAGAATCGTGCACGACGAAAATGGACGTCAAGAAACTTAAAAAATAAAACGAACGATTGCTAGTAACTAAGTAAGTTATGAAGTTAATTAATTAATGTAGAAGCTGTCTGGGCATGTATGTTATTCTAATTGAATATTGCACGTAATATTACGAACTCAAAGGCATTAAATTTCATTGTGCTGGAAACATCTCTGATGAATAAAATCTGAATTTAGAAAAGAAGCGAAAATGAATTAGGCTACAACTTTCCTTACATTTCCGAACTAAATTAATAAAACCAAAACAATATCTCACTATAAAAATAAAATTTAAATACTAATTCAAATTTGATTTTTTAGTCAAAATATTTGACAGTGTGACACATTTTGAAACACATTCAAGATTATTTGATAAAATTTGTTGGAAGGGAAAAATTTGATGTCCGTATTTTGTCTTCAAATTTTCTTGTCAAATATAAATGAAGGCAATAGTTTGACAGTGTGATAGCGGCTTCAGAGCAGTGAATTTCTCCTCTTCATATTGACTCTCGAGATCTCGATGTTAGGAGCCACCAAAATTTCATCACTCACTCATTCTCCTCTTCCCAAATTAAATCCTCTGTATTCACAATTGCATCCACTTACTGTTCCAATTTATATGTTTTCTCTTCCTTTTCATCCCTATCCATAATTCTAATAATTTGGAAAGCACACTTTAACAAAACAAACAATACCTTGTCAAAACAACACGACGAACGTATTGAGGTTATTTGACTTTCAGTTATCAGAGGCCCAATTTTTTAAACCATCAGAATTTTTCCTCTAAATTAATGACGTCATTCCACTATCGGAATGTCTAAAGCCAATTTCTGATCACTCGATAGTGAAATTGTACACCGGAAATGGACAATGAGGTGTCGAAATGGTTCCGACCGCAAGGCAGATGTCGGGATTCTCAATCTTCGAGAGACTAGAGATTTGTCTTATAATAGCATTGTGTGATGTAGGAAACTTGAATATACACTCCGTTGTGGTTTGTTACAGATGAAATTAATAAAGGAGAGAGAAACTTTTACCATACATCTCATTAGCGGCTTTAGAAATATCTGTGAAAAATCGTGTAAACAAAATTAAGTTAGTGCGAAGAAAATTTTGTCCGAGTAAAACGTAGTCATGGATAATGACTACAATTTGAAAATAATATGTTTCAAGTATAAAATAACGATTCTATTTCGTGGCCAACGCAATTAACTATTGTACATACCGAACCGTGCCGTGCCAAGCTGTCTGTTCCTACAGGCCGTTCACTGTAAAGTGAGCACTTTTTGAAGCTGTTTCATCAGATATAATAACCAATAAATATATTTCATTTTGGCATCGAATGTATACACTGTGTTTATTACTCGCATGGCAGGGTTTACATTTGCAAGTGGCGGAAGGATGTAAATTGGTTGAAAGAAAAAAAGTAACTCACTTTACCGTGAACGGCCTATAATAATCTACCTCCTATAGGGCCTGTCTACATTCGACTGTTCCTGCGGGCGTGTCCGAAATTCGGCGTCAAGTGACGTCACATTGACGCGGTTCGAATATGGTCTACAAATTGAAACAACTCACTACCGCCTATTTATAATGTGCTCTTTCTCCTCCCTTCCAGTTACTCACTTCACCTTAAGTGGAGGTAAGGGTGTTCGGGAGTTTACTCAGGGAGAGCTGAATAATAGATAGGATTATAAAAATATATATTTAATTAATAACAACTTTAATCTCATGAACAACAATTACAGCAAGAATACATGGGATAACAAGTTACTTCTACTCACACGTCATATGCTTAATACAAATAGCAAGTTACGTTTAAAGTTTATAAAACAACCCGCCCGGCTACAGTGTACTCTGCGTTCTACCTAAAGTGTGTAGCGCAGCCATATGACGCTACAAAATGCGTTGTCCGAAATGAGCTATCAGAATCTGACACTAGATCGCAATAAATTCGGAATATTATCCATTGTTACGCAGTGATGTTTAAATTTGCTGTATTATTGACTATTTAATATTAACGAAATGGTTCATTTTAATATGTATTTATAATAAACGCATTGACGGTTTTATTTTAAATAAGTTCGCCAACTGACATCCCGATTCTATTTTTTAAACTTACGTTTTAAAAGCTTTAGCCTTCAAATAAATAGTTCAGACCGAACGAAAATGACCCTAATTATTTATTACCATTTCATTATATTTGTTTTGAGGAAGTCCACCTTGCACATACATTGTTTACATTAATAACGTAAACATTGCGTGCGAAAGTATTTGATATATTCTTCTTTTTCTATCAGCTTAGGACACAACTTCGAACACAAAAGTTCAGATTTCCGAATGCTTCAACTTGGGAGATAGGTTGACCTTGGACACGGCAGATCTGGACAGCGCCGTGACTTCAGAGGGTCAGGTGCACCAATCAGCACATCCTTGTCCTAAGACACAGATTGGGATAGCCCAAATCTAGACAAGCCCTTAACGCAGATCGTGAAAACGACAACTTGTATCAGTAAAGCAGGCTGGCTTCTTGTCTGGGAGGTCAGTAGAAATGTCAAGTAAGTCAAGAGCGAAACCAAGCGGAAAAAAAAAAAAAAATAAACTTCGAAGGAAGAACCTGGAGTATGAAATGACAGGTGTCAGTTCCTGTGCCATCTCTAAAAGTCGTCGAGAAGATGTTTAGACGTACCTGCTATCGGCGAGCGTTCTGCTGGCGAAGACAGCAAGTATCCCCTCCCCCGCCCCCCCCCCCAAAGGCATAGACTGTCTTTGAGAGCTCTGCTTTGAAAGGTTTTGAAAAAAAGCTGAGCAGCTCACTTCGACATTTTCGGGGCGAACCTCTCCAGTGGGAAACGACGTTTCAATCTGCAGGGCCATTGCGAGTGAGCCAGTTCGTCACGACGAAGGGGTTAGGGATAGATTGGCGATCACAAACTGGCGTTCCACCCAGATGTACCTGGTTCACGCCGTTTTTAAAGTGGTCCGTTCGTTATCTTGTAGTTCGCCTTTAAGTTGGTTAAAGTTTTGATATTGTACGTAATCTCTTCGTTAGCACGTACAGCAACAAGTCGGTTTTATAATTTGAGGAAACCCAGTGCTTAAGAACAGGCGCAGATTTTATTCAGTTATCCCGTCGATGTTAACTGTATTCTATTAAGAAATCATAGTAAAACAATTATATTGTTTCAAATATTACCATTGACACAGTCCTTAATTATTCATTTTAACTTTTATTACTATCACTGAACCTAATTATTTACTTCAAAACAAGTTCCGCAGATATTCAAACGGATATTCCAAAGTTTAAACCTGCGTTTCAGTCATTGTACTATTTAGGGTTATCTGAATTTAATGCTTGATATGTTTCATCACACACGGGACACAAAATGCTACATCACAAAGCGCTTCATCAAATATTTTTAGTATTCAATTCGGGCCATGTTTTTATTTAGTTAGCAAATGGGTCTCACTTTTGTTTTGGGGTTGTTTTGGTCACTAACACTTTGGTAAGGTACCGCTTCCCACTCTGGTCCTTTAATTTATTGCTAATATAATTATAAAATAAAACTTTACAAATTCAAGGGTATAGAGCTTTAACTGTATACCTTAATTTGAAGTACAGACATAAATTTATATGTTTTTCCGGTGTATATATATATTACTATAGAAATGTATTTTTAAGTATTTGTATCGGGCTATCAACAGTAAAATGAGAAGAAACTAAAGATTATAAATTAATACATAAATATAGAAAAGAATGTTCTATTTACCAACGAATAAACGAAAAATGAACTCACTCTAAAATCGAATAAGTTGGGAACTACTGATTCACAGTGAAATTCATCTACTGGGACAAGTGCAAATAGCTCCATTTAGAATCGGTGTCAAAGAACTCATTAATTCAGTGCATCAGTTCCACTTTTTGAATAAATTACAAGTAACTGCGTGCGGTAAATTAAATATCGTTTTTATTCAAATTAGTCTAATCATTACGAGAAGTAAATACATTTCTGAGAGACACTATTTATATTGTGCAATTTAATGTAATTTAATATAAGGGAAAAATAATAGTGGGGTCCACGATATTAACAAAAAGTGCGTCGTTTCTTTACCTTAACCTTATTACACGAGCAACCAATCCAAAATAATACGCAGAGAGAAAAATATATGTAATATATTTCTTGATAAAAAATGTAGTTTGTAATCGTATGACTTTTATTTTCGTTGTTAGGTAAATGGATGTAATTAGGATTGTTAAAAACAATTAGTACTCATGTGTGCACTCACTTCGCCACATTTAATGCAGTTTAAATATGCAAACGGAGCGCTGTGATAATTACGTGAAAACAAAATGAAAGTCGTAAAAGGAAAATGAAAAACTTAATGTTTATGTTGCCTCGTGAGATTGTATTATAAAAGAACAAATTCACACTTTCATAATATAATTTGGAAAGTTTTGATTAGTTTGTGCATTATTATTTCATTTGATACACATCGTCTCACGCAGATATAGTCTCACGCAGATATAGTCTCACACAGATATAGTCCCACACAGATGTAGTCTCACGCAGATGTAGTCTCACGCAGATGTAGTCTCGCGCAGATATAGTCTCACACAGATATAGTCTCAGACACATATAGTCTTTTCATTGGTTGCTTGTTGTTGAAGTACAAGACGGCGATTGAGCCAACAACCTATTGTATCTGTATGTTTGTTACTGGCGCATTTATGACGACGCGGTGCCAATCAACGAGTCGACCAATTGTAAACTTAACACGAACGTAAAAGTTTGTGAATTCTAACTTGTCTCGAAATGAACCCGCGAATTTTTTTCAGGTGTAACAAATCTCAGTAAAACAGCAAATGGAATGATTGATGAGTCTGTGGAAAATGTCAGAAACGACTCAATATGTGAAGGAAAACTGGCATTTTGACGTGAATACGTCATTAAATTTGCGACCATAGCGGGAGGCAATCCAGAAAATCCGATGATAACAAAATCGGGAGATACAGTTTGGCATTGCAGCACCGAATCTATAGACTACATTCAAAATTCAATTACACCACTGGATTGCCAATAGATCAAAGAATATGTTACGTTGAGTGAGGACTGCGAAGTATTGCACACTTTGATGATTTTTGGGGGGGGGGGGGGGGGGGCAATTTTGAGTTCGTTTCGCGGAGTCTCATATTTTCCGCGTAGTATAACTTTTGACTACGAGAAGCTACGACGCTCGTTTGAGTTCCAATCGACAGCTCTCTTCAAGATCAATCGATTGCGTGTATAATAACATTTGTGTGGCGTGGTTATGGTGAAATTGTATGCGTTTAATGTAAAAAAATTAAGAAAACTTTACACAATGTCGGCCTGTACTCGTCAAAAAGCCAAGTCAAAATACATAAATCGTATGCAGTTGGAAAGAGCATCTCAGTAGCAATCCCGTGATACCCATAAAACTCCATATGATCGAGTGAAGCGGCGCCGGGAACGTAAATAAACATCAAGGCGTCCGAGCGCGTCAACGTAGACGTATTCACGCAAAATAAACGGCCTTGTTCCCAACACAGCCACATCCCATTTTTTTTATATAAAGTGTTTAAATGTAAGAAAAGGTGATATTACATTAATTTCGCCACAAAAATCGTATTTATTATTATTATTATTAAACCCGCTATATTTCAAAACACCACGGCCACATCAGCAGTTCTCTTCTCCTTATTGTCAACTTATCCTTGTGAGAAGACTTTCTTACCCGAGTGACCACCCAGAATTGATTTTATGTGATAAAGTAAATCTGTGATTCGCTAACTGACATAACACGCAAATCATCCAACCACGAAAGTGGATTTAAGACAAAGGATTTTGAAATACAACCGGTCATGGTAACTTTTCGCGAAAATAAGGCGTCGTTTTTTACACCCTATTCAAGGTTGCTTCGTATTTATTCAATTAAACCATTGAAAAAATCACACCATGTATGACTTGCCTAATTTTTCCTAAATACCTCGTGCATTACAAGCGTTTTGTGTGTCAACATAAAAATTACTTATTTTCTATGTAATCAAACTTTTCCATATCTTCCATCTCTAAATCATAATATTTTATATTCATAATTAATATAAATATAATCTAGTGGGGGGGGGGGGGATAGGCGTGTAGGTAATACCTAGTAAGAAATAGTTTTTATGGAAAATATTATTACACTGTGCGCGGTCCCTTTCTAGACCCGGTTAAGCTTTATTTGCATGAGGTGGAAGAATATACAGAAATAAGATCTGCAGCAGGGCTTCAGAAGAAGGGGTGATAACCGCGCGATAGTACACGACCATACACACGTTGCACATGAATGATATATGTCCGGCCCTGTACGCGGTAGAGCAATTCTAATCCATGCATGGTTACTTCCCACATTTGTGAGGCACTGCTTAGGTTCTGCCTCCAGGATATTCCTCCGCTTCTCGCAAAGCTAAGCTTAGCTGCACGGGAAAATTACCTGACATGTGTGAGGTAATATTCGCGAGCTTGTGGGGAGAACGTACATAGTTTTCCTCACGGGTGAGGTAAAATTACCGCACTCTGGAGTAAAATTCACGTGCATGTTAGCGGAAAATCACATACATGGATGGGAAAATTACCTTACGACGTGTGCATCTCTTCGGGCGTTGTAACGTTAGCTCTCCCAAGTGCTTAATATAACAGTACTCTGTTATTGAATGTTCTTCATTTTAAAATAAACCCCTCATTCACAGTAGTGCTTTACCACACCATATCTTGTCATTCAGCTACGCCCATAACTCTTTCTTGTGTGGAGTTACAGAAATGTTACACAACAGAATTCGTGCACACTCAGTTATAATAATATTTTACACTGAAACTATTTCTTACTAGGCACTACGAGCTCACATGTTTTCTCACGGTTTTTATTCATATTTATTCAAAATGAAATATTATTATGAATAAATTAAACATAGGTACATCTCGAACTTAATACAAATGAGACATCTTTATGTTAACAGAGTTATAGAACGCTTGTGATACATTAAAAATAAGTAAACACATCATACGCAGTGCGGTTTTTCAAAAGTTTCATTTAAAAAGTGCCAAGAAGCCGCAAATAGACTATAGATGCACGCGGATTGTTGCAGCAAAATAACTTATCGTTAAATATAAACTACTGCAAAGGAGGTTTGTTACAAACGAAAGTTTTATTTGATGGACCTATCGATGGCAATGATACCCTTGCATCGTGGTCGCAGTAGTTCGACAGTAGCCAGTGAGATAAATTCAGTTGAAGGCTGTTCTCAATAAAGTGAGTACTTTTGAAATCAACCTCATAAAAAAGTAACTGCAATCAACCTTATAAAAAAAGTAACTGCTCCTACATGCGCTTCAAAGAGCGCCCTGGGTGACATTCGCCCAGTAAAGTTGGCAACGATTGATGAAAAGTATTTCCATATCTTAACGTCGAATAAAAAGTGTTAGGTAACCATTAGTGATAATTTAAATTATTTATTTCACTTTCTGTTTTTTTTATGCATCAGTGGGTAAAAATTACGAGATTTTTAAAACTTTTACTTTTCTAATAATTTCGCAGTTTCACTAGACCGACGCGTGCATAAAGTGAGGAGAGTCATGGTAATATTAATTTTACATGAGGCGAAAGAATACACAGCGTGCATACAAGTAGATCTTAAGCAGGGCCTTCAAAAGTGCTCATTTTACAGTGAACATCCTATACTCTATTTTATGCATGAAACTATTATGTCGACGTTCTTAGGAATTTGTTTTTTTGTATCGTAGTATTTAGAAAGATTCGTTATGCACTGAAAAAAAAAATTAACAAGAGAAAAATTTTAATATCACTTAACCCATTTCTTTTGTGTGCAGAAACTTTTCTTTACCACTTGAGTTCAAAAAAGGAGGTAAGAGGTTGCGTCGCTCTATTACAGCGCAGCCAGAAAGAAAAACTGCCAGCTAAAAGTAACAGAGAATTAAACCTCATTTGCACTTTCGCTTATACACTTCTCAGATTATATGTATTGTTATTTTTACGAGGCAGTGCGTGTAAAAATCGTTTAATATTATATTTATTTTAAATTTCTAGGAATCCATAATGCTCATTTATTTTGTGACGGAAACGTAATTACTCTCTATCGATCGTGTAAGTGTTCCTGTGTAATAATAAAAATTAGCAATCTTTTTGTTGTTATCACCACCATGCAGTTTTGTGGATGATACAAAATAATTTTGTGCTACAGCAAAAAGTTTTGTCGGGCGAATTTTTGCAAAATCTTACTTTCAGTTTTTAAGTAAATATTCATTGTTTTATATATGTATCACACTCGTGCACATTTCATGTGATGTCATTTCAAGCACGTAGTATTTCACTAATTCTGGATCTGTTGAAAATTTATAAGCAGGACAGGGAAAAGTTACGTTTTTAGATTTTACAAATAATTAAAACTAATTCACAAGTGGTAATGAGAAGTTTCATTTGTGCTATGGCATTCTTCAATTAGCGGTATGCACTCACATGCAGAGAAAATGTTTTGTTTTTATATAATAATTTTTTTGTGTGTTTTATCTGTGATTGCTATGGAAGTTTCTTACACAAATTTTTTTTAACACGCCGTAATATGAATTAGGAAAATTCTTGTCAGTATCCGTAAGTTAGTATTTTTAAATTGTTCAGTTTATTTCATTTGTGTTACGAAAAAAACTGCTAATTATGATCGACAACTTTGAAACACTGTAAACGCAACAAATGAAAAATATATAGAAAAAATATTATGAGTGATGTTTAAAATTTGACAATACGAAAAAAAAAATATATATATATTCCCAATTTATTGACAAATTTAATCTTTCCAATTATGTACAGAGCTATAAAGGGTCGCAAAACGTCCCGATTATCATTCACCATGAAACATTACAACATGACTTTCCATTCATATGCAAGAGCGACGCTCCAGTGTTGTGCTTCGTTTCTGGAAGGATTTGGATGCACATCAAAAGCGTGTACTCTTCAATGAGCCGTCGGTAGGTTTCCGTTGCCACTAAGGGCTACGCTGTCACAAATATTGGGCGATTACACCTGATAAAAGAAACAAACTCGACCGGTACACACAAATTCACTGCTGTATATCTACCATCTTCGTATTAACCACTGCTGTATATCTACAATCTTTGTATTAACCACTGCTGTATATCTACCATCTTCGTATTAACCACTGCTGCATATCTACCATCTTCGTATTAACCACTGCTGTAAATCTACCATCTTCGTATTAACCACTGATGAATATCTACCATCTTCGTATTATCCACTGATATATATCTACCATCTTCGTATTAACCACTACTGTATATCTACAATCTTCGTATTAACCACTGCTGTATATCTACCATCTTCGTATTAACCACTGATGTATATCTACCATCTTCGTATTAACCACTGCTGTATATCTACCATCTTCGTATTAACCACTGCTGTATATCTACCATCTTCGTATTAACCACTGCTGTATATCTACCATCTTCGTATTAACCACTGCTGTATATCTACCATCTTCGTAGTAACCACTGCTGTATATCTACCATCTTCGTATTAACCACTGCTGTATATCTACCATCTTCGTATTAACCACTGATGTATATCTACCATCTTCGTATTAACCACTGCTGTATATCTACCATCTTCGTATTAACCACTGCTGTATATCTACCATCTTCGTATTAACCACTGATGTATATCTACCATCTTCGTATTAACCACTGCTGTATATCTACCATCTTCGTATTAACCACTGCTGTATATCTACCATCTTCGTATTAACCACTGATGTATATCTACCATCTTCGTATTAACCACTGCTGTATATCTACCATCTTCGTATTAACCACTGCTGTATATCTACCATCTTCGTATTAACCACTGCTGTATATCTACCATCTTCGTAGTAACCACTGATGTATATCTACCATCTTCGCATTAACCACTGATGTATATCTACCATCTTCGTATTAACTACTGGGTTAGTGACTAGCAGAGTGGTGGTTTGTAGTCCAGTATTTTTCGACCGTAATGCCACAAGGCAAAGTATAAATTTACTGTAAGTGAATTTGTATGTTATAATTTACTTTTCTTTATTTAAAAAAAAAACTCAATGTTAATAGCCGTAACCATTACACTATTGTCTTAGTTCCTTCCAACTTTAAAATCTCCTTTTATAAATTCATGTACAATAGAGGACATTTGAAAACTGTGACCAAGATCTTCTTCTCTACCTGTCGTGTATGCTACCATTAAATCCAAACTAAAATTGTCATAAGCATGATGGATTCAGTGATTGTCAATTAAGTGTGTTATTTTCTTAGGAATGTAAACATGACACTGGCATGCTAAATATTAGTAATATAAGCAAATAAAATTGAATAAATGTATTGTGTACAGATTTAAGTGCAACAGGGTTTAATACGATATTAATGCCCGGAACTACTTGCGATTTTTTTTAGAAGCATATGAGTTATTATTTCCATCAAAACGTATCTATCTAAACGTTATGATCAGGTATGTTTTAAAGGTTTATTTATTAATCTTTGAATGTATCAGGAACAGCAAAAGGTATTAGTAGGGACAGGAAAATTTCAGGTTATAAACGAATCGTAGGCTAGACTCTACTGTACTATGAATTTCCGAGCATTAGCTGTCTGTTGATTGGTTGCTGCCCCAGTATGTATCCAGTTTTACCTCAGATCAGGTGGCACAAAGATATTGCGATTCCCTGCAGGTCTCTTATTGGCTCATATACTTCTTTAGAGCGAATCTTAAACTGTGATCCAATTGCAAACATGTGAGATTTGTACACGTGTTTGCAGTCTAGCTTATCCTAAAATGAGTCCTCGAAATTCTGCAGTCTCTCGGTATTAGGTGCATGGCATTTCTAATGTTACATGTGACCGTAGACAAGCGCCGGCAAGAGTAAACCATGCTGGAATGTAGCAATTGCTTACTTAACCTAAACGAGTTACATTCGTGTGTTAAATGCAACATTGATCAGGTCAGGTAGTTTTCTTTCAGCTCTAGACGCAAGTTAAAGTGACGAATTGAATTATCATAGAGATGAAAGGGCATTGGCTGTAAAATTGTTAGTGAGTATCAACTTCAAGAACACTGACATCAGTTTAAGGATATTTATTTTGTCTAGAAGTACGAAACGAGCTTTACAAATATTAGGGCATGGCATCTTTTGAAGGAAAAACGGGACATTTTAAGGGAAAAAATGGACTTCAGAAAACGAGCGACTTGCTGAATGCATTTCAGACACGTAGGTACCACGGCGCACGGCCGTCTGTAGAGTTCCTAGAGGAGTGGGGGGGGGGGGGGATTCCAGGGGGGGGGGGGGGGGGAGTCGACTTTCCAACAGACTTGGTCGTCTCCTGGAAATACGTACTCCAAGACTCGGGTAGCTTATTTTACGCGAGAAATTTCGCTGAAATCCGCTGGAAATTTAACAACGGCGCAGGTTGACGCCATGTAATCCGGCGCTGTTGACGGCATTACACCCGGCAAGTCCAACATGACTGCGGACCGCTCAACCCCAGGAGGAAACTTGAATAATGCGACGTATGGATTCCATCGTCGGTGAGGGAATGCGGGGTGAAGTATACGGTAACGACAGCGAAACGAAAGCAGGGAAGGAATCGATTGCGGGACATCGTGGGCTGGCTCTATCGGATATCCAGTCATTGGCCAGCTTACAACGCGGACATTTATTGCTAGGAAGACAACCCCAATAAAAGATCATTCTTATACCGGATTATTAAGACCCTTCTGCTATAAAGTAAAATTATTCGATAGATAGTGCAGATTAGTTTTTATTTCTTGTATCATTATAATAAAATAAACATTTTTTTTTTACTTATGTGTATTTTCAGTAACACAGCTATAAGTACAGAGTTAATATATTAACATGGTAAAGAAAATATTACTTCATTTAAATAACTGTTTACAAGAATCTCTATTTCAGTTCAAAATTAAAAATAATTCTTGTTTACGACAGTTGAAGGGCTTAGTTCCTGAGATAATTTAAATTATATATGTGGAATAAAATAGGGAAGTCTGAGGCAAGGGCATGGGACGTCGAAGGACCCGAGCAGTTCATGATCTGTCATTCCGCTCGCCCGGCGGCCATCTTGTCCGCTACGTGGGATGTCTGTGACATTGATCTTTGAGCTTAATCGCTGGTGGGTTTAAACTAAAAAAAAACTGTTTAAAAATTGTTAAAAAAATATTGTTAGAAAATGATTATGTAAGAAGTTATTATAAAAAAATTTTATTTATAAAAAAAATTAAATTTTTGAATGTCCTCCCAGCACCAGTAGACGACTGATCCTCAAACCACTTGTTACTGGCTGTTTATTCGTCAGGCATCCACTCCCACCAATGATTCTCATTGGCTAACCACGTCACGTGACAATCCCTCTCATTGGCCAATTTCATGTGGGTTTTCGGAAACCTTCGTTCCTACCAATTAGAAGCCTACTAATTCGTAAGCGGCTGTGTTTTCGGACTATTATTATAAAACTCTTTATAAGGTGCATCTCGAGACACCCGGAAAAGTAATTTCGTCGCTCTTAATCAAAGAAAAATGTGCCCTTGTTGTCCGAGCGTTGTTTTTGCGAAAATATTTTCGCGAAAGCTAGACTCCAATGTCCTATGATATACATGCAGTTTTCCTTTGGTTATTGGCCACGCGTTTTTGTCAGGAGACAGTTCCTTACCTGACTACATCAATCAGAATTTGGTAACTCCGACATCGAGTGTCCGTGATTCGCTGGCAGACAACTGCAATGCGTGACTGTTGAAATCATGCAGTCACGAAAGTTGATCTGAGATTTAATGTTTTGGAGTACAAGTCGTCCCGAAATTTTTTCGAGAATAAAAGTTCTACATATTACACTTTCGTGTTTAATTATCAGTATTTTCTAAATTTTAAAATTAATTATTTTTAATTGTCCCACAGAGAATATGGAACTTTTTTTTTGTACGCTACAGATTTGAAAGTGTAAAATTTTAAACTTGTTTACGATAATTGAAGAGCCTAGCGCTAGTAATTACGTAAACTTTATAAAATCATAATTTGAAAGTTATGTTTGAATTGATTACAAAATAAATTTCGTATCATTTCGTATAAAAGTTTGACTTTTTTTTTTGGCTCGTTGATGTGGTTGCTCGTAGCCAAAATCGTTCATAAAATTAGGCCAACCAAATAGGATATATCTTCGCTTTCATTGGCCCCTTGTTTTGGTTGCGATGAGAAATAAACACGTGTTGTGTAATGCTCGTTACAATAGTGTAGGCCTACGTGTACTTCTCTAGTCTTCGCGAATATCTCTATAATGTATATGGAATTGAGCTTCCGACATAGGTCCACACTGTCTGGGCTCTAGGCGGCATTTGTATGCATTAAGACAGTGACATATGAATATAGCATGATTCCGAGTTGTGTTGATTGTAAGCGCATCGATGACTTTCAGGTTGAAGTAAAGCAACTGCCTACGGAGCACTGAACCCGACTATACAACGTGAAGAACTGCCTACGGAGCACTGCACCCGACTATACAACGTGAGGAACTGCCTACGGAGCACTGCACCCGACTATACAACGTGAAGAACTGCCTACGGAGCACTGCACCCGACTGTACAACGTGAAGAACTGCCTACGGAGCACTGCACCCGACTATACAACGTGAAGAACTGCCTACGGAGCACTGCACCCGACTATACAACGTGAAGAACTGCCTACGGAGCACTGCACCCGACTGTACAACGTGAAGAACTGCCTACGGAGCACTGCACCCGACTATGCAACGTGAAGAACTGCCTACGGAGCACTGCACCCGACTGTACAACGTGAAGAACTGCCTACGGAGCACTGCACCCGACTATACAACGTGAAGAACTCATTACAAAGTAGTACAGACACCATACAAACATTGTCAGAAAAGTGCGTTTTATGCCGTATATGAAAGAAGAATGTATATATTTTGCAACATTATAAAATATTTTACTAAAATATACTTTTTAAATGCAAAAAAAAAAAATATTTTTTAAATTTAACTATATTTCCATTCTGGATGTTTCAGAAAGAAAGAAGAATTTGGAGGAAAATCTTCATGACAGAACATCGTCATTATGTTTACTACGATTGAATGTATAAAATTGTAATAGTAATGTGGGAAATAATTTTTGTATTTGATTTTATGTGCGTCCATTTATACCAAACATTTATGGCTGAAACTGACAGAAATAAAGTTAATTATAAAATTGATATGATACATTATTACTGTGATTTTATTGCATAATATCGCAGTAAATATTATGGCAATATTTCTTTAAGAAGATTTTCTTGTCAATTCTGCTCTCCGGAGCATCCAAAACGAAAATGCGCTTAAATTTTGTTAAAAATGTGGACTTTAAAGATAGATTAATTCTTTATATTGAAAATATATATTTTAGTAAAATATTTTATAATGCTACAAAATATATACATTTTTCTTTCATATACAGCATAACTCACACTTTTGTGACAATTTTTATGGGGTCTGTGCTACATTTTTATGAGTTCTTCGCATTGTATAGTCTGGTGCAGTGCTCCATAGGCAGTTGCTTTACTTCAAACTTGAGAGTTAGTGTGTTCAACAACGATATGTGTGAAGCGAGGTGAACGCGGTGATAGTGACTGACGCCTGTGAAAGGTGGCAGCACTGCGAGAAAATCCCCACCGCGCAACGACACAAGTATCCGCCACGTGTCTATCATGCGAAATTTCTGGTTAACGCCGCCGGTGATAGAACCAGACTCACGGCGCTGGAAGGCTGAGACTGGTCACCTTGCCAGCGAAGCCCCGAGAAAACAATACTCAGAGGAACAACGTTCAGAACTCTAAACAACCAGCGAGCTTTATTTTCTTCCACCCAAGTCATTTTCCTCTGTATTTGGTCCGCGCGAGCGTCTCGTGTCCCTAGCCAGTGTTATGCTGGACACCAACCCAATATCCATAATTCCGTCGTTCCGTGCATGATTACTCACACGCACTACTGCTACTATAAATGTAATTACGACCACGTGAACGCAGAAGCAGAACCACAGCTGCAATTTTTCCCTACGATATTCCGCAGAGACGACACGTTTCATGCTCCACAGAAAATGGGTAGAGACCTGAATAATTCGAGGATTCATTTTGGGACAATTTACACAATAAAATATTATTTGTAAATTTACCATTACAGTGTATTCGTGTAGTGACAAAGCGCGAATGCTAAAATATTTTCCTAAGCATAACTGGTAACGTTCCTACAGTTGCTAGGGAAAGAATAAGAAAATAGGAAAGTTAGGAAAGTTCCCAACTTTGTAAAGTAGCGATGCTAAACATTCCCAATTTTCAGCCTGATACGTAGTACTACAACTGTATAGGTAAAAAACTTCCATTACAGTTTAGGAAGATCACCAGAAGTTTTTTTCCACCGTAGAATTCAAAACATGTGTGCTTATATAAAATTAGCCATTGATACACACAGTGTTTGACACCTCCTGGAGAACGCTGGCCCAATCGTTGCCTTTCACTTTGACAGCAGACAACCAATGCACAATTGAGATCGATAAATTTTTTCATAAGACTGTAGAATCTAGCCTGCAGGTCACTGAACTCGCGAATTTTTCAGGTCTCTACAAATAGGCCTATGCACACTATCGCATCAACCACTCTTGTATTCTGGACTGTCATAGAGCAAATAAGCGTTTGTAAGATGCACCTAGAATATAAATTCTTCATAAAATAAAACTGCGTAACTTATAATGTGACAAATACTTCTAAAAATAATTTAAAATTTTCTGTAAAAACACAAACTTTTTTTTTTGCTTAATAAGAAAGTTTACAGAACCCTTAGACGTGATCGAGCATGTTTCGCAAGTTTCCGTCATCTGTGGTCAACAGAAGTATATCGATGCTGTTTTAGAAACGTGTATTGTTCAATAATACTGTTACACACTCTTACTTTTAACATAATAACCCCTCTTGCACCGCAATATGATGAACGCGTACCTTTCAAACGTAAGACAGAGCTTACTCTGGCAAAATTCTTGTTTAAACTATATGGAGAAAGAGGAGGGCTTCATTGAAACAATACGTTAGTTTTTATCTTGACACTCGAAATATCTTGTATACCGCAGTGAACGATTTTTAGCCCTAATTAATGTCCTATGTTATCTTATCAGTAGGGATAGGAAACTTTCGCGAGTTCAGTAACAGGTATGCTAGACTCCACAATCCTATGTATAGTCGAACCACAGATGTTTGTTCATTCGCTGTTTCCCCAGTGTTACCCCACATTTGACAGTACATGATTCGCTTCTTGTTCACATGCTAGTCGGCTATTGGCGCGGAGTTGTCCAGGGTGTCTCTTGTAAACTCTGATCCAATTGCAAAGGTGAATTCAGTGTACACGCAATTGAAATCTATCTTGTCCAGAAATGAATTCGCGAATTTTTCCTATCCCTACTTATCAGGCGCGCTGTTCAGAAACCTATCGTCCAGGGTTGGCACTGGGCGACAGTAACATTTATTCAACAAAATCACATTTGTGAAATTAATTTTAATACATAATTTCAGCACACGCTGACTGGTGTAGTCTGGCGACTTTGTAGTGGATGGGTAGAGACAGGAACAATTCGCGGAATCATTTCGAGACAAGTTGTAATTTAAGAACTTGTACGTTCATGATACTTTTGCAATTGGTCACCGCGTTGTTTGACACCTTATGGAGTGCAATGAGCCAATTACAAACATGCAATAAATTGTAGGTCCAACCACCGTCTTGTAGTGTTACAACAAGCAACCAATAAACACTTGATATATGCATGAGTTTATATAAGACCGTGAAGCCTAACCTATAGGTAGAATTAGCGAGTCAAATGACCTGTAGGCTAGACTGCACAGTCATATGTATGTACAAATATGCCGGTATCTACTTCACATTGGTTGTCTGCTGTCACAGCTGAAGGACGCGACTGGTCCAGCGGTCTCCACGAGATGTCACACTGCGCGACCCAATTGCTGAGGTTATATAAACGCACGCGTTTTGAAATCTGGCTTGTCCCGAGACGAATCCGCGAATTTTTCAGATCTCTACCTATAGGTCATTGAACTCACGAATTTATCAGGTCTTAATGGATGATTAAACAAACCTGGTTGACTTACGAGAATAACCTTTAAAAAAAATAATTTCTTTAATTGCACTTGCTTTACAACGCCGACACAGACTAGTTAATGCGCAACTTATCAAGTGATTGCCGAGTCGTAATGCCTTTCCGAAGGTTCGATCATAGCGGCTTGGAGCATGTAGTTGATTTAACGTTCACTGTTGTGGCACTGGAAGCTAAATTTCCGCTCAGCGGATTTTATACTTGACTCTCACACACACTATGAATTTATTCGAAAATTTACTTTACCAGTGTATACGCTTAGTGAGAAAGCAGAATGGTAATGTTTCCCCCTGATACGTTCATTGTAGCGTCCCTACATTGGCTCAGGAAACAGTCAAATGCATGCGGAAGTTCCCAACTTTATATAGTAGAGCTGCTAAATATTCCTACATATGCAGCTTGATGTGTGGTATTATAACCATACAGTGTATAGGTTAA
Organism: Dryococelus australis; assembly: GCA_029891345.1. Taxonomy (NCBI): domain Eukaryota; kingdom Metazoa; phylum Arthropoda; class Insecta; order Phasmatodea; family Phasmatidae; genus Dryococelus; species Dryococelus australis. The sequence continues at coordinate 11,637,590 of CM056994.1, read as the reverse complement.
AAACGTACATTACAGTTTAGCAAGTTCACCAGAAAATTTTTACAGTGTATATGGTCGCGATGGTAATACCTGACAGTGGATCTACGATAGAAACAAATAAAACTCACAATTTGTCAAGTAGTGTTCCCAGTATATGCTGTTCCCAGTCAATTAAAAACTTTTGAAATCGACATTTGAAAAATGTACTGGCCAAGTCTGCGTACATTTGAACATGCACGCTAATTAGTATGCGTTTACTTAAGTTGATAACGACAAACAGAAAGTTGTTAATGTTTTAACATTGAACGTGTTAAGGAAATATTTTTGAAGACTGAAATGATTAATTTGGGTTTGTTGTTTTAATGCATATAAAGGCAGGCATTAAAAAAGTTATAAAATTGTTACTTTTGTAATAATTTCAGTCATATTTGACCAACACATGAATAAAGTGATAAGGCCCGTGTCCAAGGTAAAGAAGCGAGGGAGCGATACGGGCGACATTAACACGCACGTCTGGTGCACCATCGCTCCTACGCGCAAGACGTGCAGTGTTTCCGTCGTGACGCTGTACTGTGTAAACTGGACCTGTAACTGCGGGGTTTTATTACACGCGATGAAAGTACACAGATTAAACTACTCCCGTATGTTTGTACTTTTCTCTCGCCGCTTAAGGAAACTGCATAGGCGAGCTTCAAATATACGATGTTTTATCATTTTCACGAAGTTTCCTCTCCAAGAATATAGTTAATATGAGAAAAGTGAAAAAAATTGGAGGGGGGAGGGGGAGTATATAATTGTATTTATCTTTTTTGACAAAAAAATTATTTACAGAACATTTATTTACTGAGATGCGCGTATTCGGGCAAACAACTATTTCACAGAACATGTTTTAGACCACACTCGTCTTAATATCACGTACAGCGGAAGGATACACAATGTACATCCAAGTAGGCCAGGGCCCACTTTGACTGAGCGGCTAGCCTGCTCGCCTCCCACCAATGCGATCCGGGTTCAATCCCCGGCCGGGTCGCTCCGGACTTTCGCAATTGGGGAATCGTGCCGGACGATGCTGTTGGTCGGCGGGTTTTCTCGGGGATCTTCCGCTTCCCACGCCCTTCCAGTTAAAAGCCGTCCAAATCTCTTTACTCAGATTATTCCGGCGGGATGGCGTAGCCCAGGTCGTCGCGTTTACAAACGTTTCCCTCGTGTTGTACAGATGAAGCTAAGAACTGACTTAATTAGTCCATATATATATATATATATATATATATATATATATATATATATATATCGTGTTGACCAACATAAACATTTGATCCACCAACTTAACAAACATAATTACTCCTTTCGGGCATGTTAAAGGGATCACATCGAGAGGGAATGAGGGGGGAATGAATTTATCTCTTCTTGGAGATCTTTTGTCAATCTAATGTTATTTGTATATATTTCTGTATAACATCTTGGACGTTTCCCTAAGTAAGCTCCATAAATTTCGCTATTAATTTTAATAATAGAATTTTTGAAGGGTGCACTTTTTGAGTATCTAGTGTGATGTCCTTGATGTGTATTTATATAACTCCGTATATTTAATAGTATAAAATACGTGCTAGAAATTTCCCCCCTCAACACACCTCCCTTTTTAATATAAAGGAAAGGAATATAAAAAATACCAAAAAAAACGCCTCTGTACATTTCGCACCTACAAAACATTTATTTACAAAATAAAAAATACTAACTCATAATCACGGATTGAAAAATAATTCCACATGACTAAGAATATGCATTGTCACCAGTAGTAACAAATAATTTCTGATACAACCAAACCTGATCACCGAGTTCCATCTTCATATATATATATATATATATATATATATATATATATATCCAAGAACTCCACAGTCTCCAATCATCGACACAGATGTATCACTCATTAGGAGAATGAAAATATTAATATTTTACGTACAGAGGCTACACAAGGGGAAAAAGTATATTGATTTAAATACACGTTTAAAATTTTTATTTTTCATAAACTCCGAACAACTACAATGTAAATTCCTTATTGTGGAAGCTAGGGCATAAAGAGTTGGCGATATGATTCGCGCGAAGGGAGTGGGGAACACAGACCCCGTGTTATCTTGATACTTGAGCTAGGCGGATATTTCGTGCGAGGTAACGAAAGCAACTTGATGCATAAGGAGAAGTGAAATACAGGAATGGCATGATACGTAAACCTCCGGCCGAACCTGGAGAAAGAATTAATGGCTACGGAGTTAGGCGGCGGTACGAGGAAGTGAATAAACGGAATGAGCAGCGCAATAGGTGACGGTGAAGAAACCTAGGTTAGGGAATAGGAAGACAGGTTTCCGTGAAGAGGTGATCACTGGTATACGCTGTTCCCGGTAAAACGAGCACTTTCGAAAGCCCTGCTTAAGATCTACTGGTATGCGCGTTGTATATTCTTCCACCGTGTGTAAAATTAACATTCACTGTCATGAACTTTATTGCGAAATTATTAATTTATTATAAAAGTAAACATGTTATAAATCTGCTAATTGTTGAACACTGGTGCATTAAAATATCAGAAAGCGAAATAAATAATTTAAATTATCACGAATGGTTACCTAACAGTTTGTATTCGACATTAAGAAATGGAACTACTTTCCACCCATCGCTACAAAACTTACCCGGCGCATGTGACACTCAATGCGTCCGTTGAAGTACATGCAGGCAGGGGCTGTGAAGTGCTCAATTTATCGTGAACAGCGTTCAGCATTCAAAAACTTTACAGTTGTAATTTAGGACTTAACTTGGTTACCGTTTCTGGAACTTTGCCTCATGCGTACTTAAACATTGTTAAGATGCCACGTATAATTAATAATTTTACAAGGGAAAAAATATGAAATAAAACTGTAGTTCTTAGTTTTCAAGCGTAACATATCACAGAGAAGCATTAAATTACTCTGGTGACATCTGTAATTATAAATATTAATATGCACTGACTTACAAAAAAAGTGAACTACCTAAAACGAGTATTTAGGTTTTTTTTCAACATACATGCCATCACTGGGTGGGTAAATACTAAGCCTTAACATAATGTAAGTTATGTAACTGTCGCAATAGTATATTAGTGGCCATGAAACGATTATAGCAACAGTATTATAAAACGTGCGCTGAGTCTCAGGCAGTCGAATCAGTGAGGGAAGGCCACATAACACAGCTCGCATCGTTAGGAAGCATTACTAGTATTTCGTGGAGCTTGGTAGGGCCGTGTCGTGGGCCTGCATGAGGTAGTTGCAGTTGTCGAGGCATGTGGAGCAATCGGATGCCACAGTGACCCAACGTTTAAACATGTGGGCGTGTGAGAATACTCAAGCATGTTGTGAAGTTTCCCGTCAACACGAACATAAAGCCAAGAAAGCATCGCTTTATGGTGTACCAAGCTTTACACAACCCTACGACCTTGGCACATGTCATGCAGACACAATTAGTGGACATGCTATAGCATCCCATTTAGGGAGTGAAGATATGTGGGCTGCTCTCGACAGCGAGGTACTGAGAGCCGATGAGGGTTATTGAGGCAGGCGAGTATGGAGGGGCGCCGCAATGAAGATGCGGGAAAACGGGAGATCCTCGAGAAAACCCTCCTATCAGCGGCATCGTCCGCCACGATTCCTGCATGCGCAAACCCGGGAGTGAGCGGGCCGGGGATCGAACCCGGTTCGCTTTGGTGGGAGGCGAGCAGGTTAACCGCTAAGCCACTGCGACCACCAGCATTACATGTAGTTCCAAAGCATATTTAGGCGACGGGCATCTGCGTATGCTGCCGTCAACATCAAACTATATATGGTGGTATTTGTAGTGGTTCGGGAATCATTAAGTGATGAGCGGAGTCGCTTTATGATCAACAATGAGCCTCGGTTTTGCATTATCACAATAGTGTCGGGAGTCATAGAGTATGCCTCAGGTGCAGCTCTGGTAAGAGATGTTCACGATGAAGTGAGCACTTTTGAAAAAAAAAAAAAAAAAAAACCCTAGAAAAAGTCACTTTTCCTACCTGCATACATTTTAACGGGCGCACTGTGTGACATGCGCTCATTCACGTCGAAAACGATGGAAGGGGAAGTAGTTTTATATAGCCCGATAACGTCGAATAAAGGGTGTTAGGTAACCACTTGTGATAACGTAAATTATTTATGTCACTTTCTGTTTTTTTTTTTAATGAATCAAAGTATAAAAGTAAGCAGATTGGTAAAATATTTCCTTTTCTAAGAATTTCACGGTTTCACCTGACCGACGCATGTATAAAGTGATGGGGCCCATTGCAATGTTAAATTTACATAATACGGAAGAAAACACAGCGTGCACACAAGTAGATACTAAGCAGGGCTTTCAAAAGTGCTCATTTTACCGTGAACAGACTATAATTCTTCGAGTAACCTCCAGTGACATATTGTGTCCATGAATGTTACACTTAAAAAGAGATAACATGATGGTACAGTATTTCAAAAATACAACTATCGTCTACACACGACAAGTGTGTCTGTGGAATATCTACATCATGTTGAGGTATGGACGTGGTCGCCAACGTCATCCAATCTGTCCCTGATAAAACACGTGTTCGACTGATATGGACATCATGTTAAGGTATGGACGTGGTCGCCAACGTCATCCAATCTGTCCCTGATAAAACACGTGTTCGACTGATATGGACATCATGTTAAGGTATGGACGTGGTCGCCAACGTCATCCAATCTGTCCCTGATAAAACACGTGTTCGACTGATATGGACATCATGTTGAGGTATGGACGTGGTCGCCAACGTCATCCAATCTGTCCCTGATAAAACACGTGTTCGACTGATATGGACATCAGTTCCGCCATGATGCTGATCTGCAGGCTATCGTGTCGGGGGGGGGGGGGCGGGTAATTTACGACAGTCGTGAGCTAACTTGCCTCATGAAATAATGAAACTTTTATATTACTCTCTTGTAAACTGAACCTTGGCATGTATCCAGGTTCGAAGAGATGCTACGTCCTACTGACATGAGATCAGAAGTATGCCCGTAATGCCAAATCTGCTATCTGTGTGGAATGGTATTCTAATAACTGTAATATAATTACATTATCTTTCAACATGCGCAATTTCAATCATTTTCACTACTCAATTTACAGTGTGAGTACTTCAAAAGAAGCCCCGCGGGACATGTGTCTAACGGAGCGAGGGAATGAGGAAATACCGTCCAGTGTGGCAACAAAATACCTAGAGTAGGTGCTGGAAGTGGCCGCCATTGACCTCGAGGCAGGTGTGCAGACGACACCAAAGTTGTGAAAGGCGCGGGCGAGGACATGCTGCGGGATGGCATCGATAGCGGTGATAATGTTGGCCTGGAGTTCTTCGAGTGTGCGCGGGTTGTCGCTGTAGGCCTGTCCCTTTAGAGCGCCCCACAAGAAGGCATCACAGACGGATATATCTGGTGAGCGGGGTGGCATTCCGCATCTGATGACACGATCAGGCTGGAACACCGACTCAATGCGCGCGATCGTTGCGCCTACAGTATGCGCCGTGGCTCCATCCTGCTGAAATTAGGCATTGTTGCGTTCATCCTCCGTCAGTTGTTCCGCAAAACCATTGGAAATGTGTTTGATGTAACGAGCCGAGTTCACAGTCTCCTGGAAGAACACGGAGCATCTTTTAAAGGACTCGCCATGTACATTTTGAACACATTAGTCAGTGTGGTTATTTACAATCCTCGACAAGGTGGGCTGCGATCATGATTATAGCTATAGTATGAACAACGAGGCGAGTATTTCAAGAGTTGACGTGGCTACGGGTTAAACATCAGTCCTGTACACACTACCCATTCTCGTTTGTTAATTGGTTGTTGTGCCTTTGTACTGGAGTATTCGTGACTCCGCCATACTATTATTCCATCTTTATAACTGACTCTCGTCGTCTCAAAACGAATATAAAAAATCTGCTTTTCCGTCCTAATGGAAAATTAAAATTAAAAACTAACTTTTTTATTACTCTGCCGCAGTATGAACTCATCAAATATGCGCATATTTCGCACTGCCAACATCGCACGCGATGTTTTCTTGATTGTGAACTAAGTGCATAAAATGAATTTAAATATCAGGGTGCGAAGTGTTTTTAAGTTTATTTATGTACATAGAGTTTATCACTTATCCGTACTGATTACGACTGAGAACTAGTTACTATTTATGCAGCATTTCTCTAGCAAACTTTCGCACACCGAATGTTAACTATGAAGTTGACGTAATTTATTTAATTCTGTACTTTATTTAAATTTATATTACTGATAAGAAAAAATACAATTATACAAAAATAAAGTTCTTGTATTTTAACTGGGCATCATGTCCAGGACATGTATGTGAATTCAGGAGTGCATACACGTTTAACGTCCTTTAGTGCAAAGGGGAAGTCTTGCTGCCTCTTCACAGAGCAGGTTCGTCTCGTGAAATCTTGGCGAATAACCTCTCGTAGCTAACCGCTTGTGACACCTGTGCAGGTAACACTCACTCTACTCATAGAAGAACAATGTAAGAATCATCTCCGGACCGCCAGACATCTGTGTGGACTGTGGGAGAGCTGAAGATGATACCTGCTCAGTTAGCACTCACTCTACTCATAGAAGAACAATGTAAGAATCATCTGAGCAATGCCAGATATCTGTGTGGACTGTGGGAGAGCTGACGATGTTACCTGCTCAGGTAACACTTACTCTACTCATAGAAGAACAATGTAAGAATCATCTCCGGACCGCCAGACATCTGTGTGGACTGTGGGAGAGGTGAAGATGTCACCTGCTCAGTTAACACTCACTCTACTCATAAATGAACAATGTAAGAATCATCTGAGGAATGCCAGACATTTGTGGGAACTGTGGGAGAGCTGAGGATGTTACCTGCTCAGTTAACACTCACTCTACTCATAAATGAACAATGTAAGAATCATCTGAGGAACTCCAGATATCTGTGTGAACTGTGGGAGAGCTGAGGATGTTACCTGCTCAGGTAACACTCACTCTACTCATAGAAGAACAATGTAAGAATCATCTCGGGACCGCCAGACATCTGTGTGGACTGTGGGAGAGCTGAAGATGATACCTGCTCAGTTAACACTCACTCTACTCATAAATGAACGATGTAAGAATCATCTGAGGAACTCCAGATATCTGTGTGAACTGTGAGAGAGCTGAGGATGTTACCTGCTCAGGTAACACTCACTCTACTCATAGAAGAACAATGTAAGAATCATCTCGGGACCGCCAGACATCTGTGTGGACTGTGGGAGAGCTGAAGATGATACCTGCTCAGTTAACACTCACTCTACTCATAAATGAACGATGTAAGAATCATCTGAGGAACTCCAGATATCTGTGTGAACTGTGAGAGAGCTGAAGATGTTACCTGCTCAGGTAACACTCACTCTACTCATAGGAGAACAATGTAAGAATCATCTCGGGACCGCCAGACATCTGTGTGGACTGTGGGAGAGCTGAAGATGATACCTGCTCAGTGAACACTCACTCTACTCATAAATGAACAATGTAAGAATCATCTGAGGAACTCCAGATATCTGTGTGAACTGTGAGAGAGCTGAGGATGTTACCTGCTCAGGTAACACTCACTCTACTCATAGGAGAACAATGTAAGAATCATCTGAGGAATGCCAGACATCTGTGTGGACTGTGGGAGAGCTGAAGATGTTACCTTCTCAATTAACACTCACTCTACTCATAGGAGAACAATGTAAGAATCATCTCGGGACCGCCAGACATCTGTGTGGACTGTGGGAGAGCTGAAGATGTTACCTGCTCAGGTAACACTCACTCTACTCATAGGAGAACAATGTAAGAATCATCTCGGGACCGCCAGACATCTGTGTGGACTGTGGGAGAGCTGAAGATGATACCTGCTCAGTTAACACTCACTCTACTCATAAATGAACAATGTAAGAATCATCTGAGGAACTCCAGATATCTATGTGAACTGTGAGAGAGCTGAAGATGTTACCTGCTCAGGTAACACTCACTCTACTCATAGGAGAATAATATAAGAATCATCTGAGGAACGCCAGACATCTGTGTGAACTCTGGGAGAGTTGAGGACAACCTCATTGGCCAGAGAGTGGGTAGGATCATTTCCTTTTAAGGCAACGGTACTTAATTTCTACAGCTTTTGCAAGGGTTTAATTTTTGGTAACCGAACGGGAGCCTATGTAGTAATATCCTCTTACAGTTTTGTTACAAATTGTTTCTATTATGTAGTCAAATTTTCCTGACACAGGAAAAAAGTACATACTTTTATACAAGTGACTAAATAAAGAAAAATTTTCTTATTTAATAATTAGTTCAAATAAATAGTTTTTTACGTTAAAAAATTTGACTACATAATAACAATTTGTAACAAAATTGTAAGAGGAGTTTTTCGATACCGGCTCCCGTTTGGATACAAAATATGAATTCTCGCAAAAGCTTTAAAAATGAAGGTTCGTGGCCTTAAGGAACAGCACTTGAAATTTTGCTAAAATTAAGAGAGGGCGGTAAATCATTTATAGGCTATTCACGGTAAAGTTAGCAGTTTTTTAACTTCTCTGATTTGAAATTATAGTGAATATTTATCGAAGACTTACACTTTAACTATTGAGACCGGTGAAATATATACACTATGTGGGGGCGTATCCAGAATATTTTTCGGGGGGGGGGGGGGGTGGCTGAATACCCCCCTCCCGTTTATTCATAAAACGGTGTTTTGATATATAAGATGTAATCATACGTATGTGTAGTTAATATCAAATAAATAAAGATTGCCATATTAATATAGGATGCAAAAAATGTGTGTCATGTAGGTAATATAACAAATGCAAATGATTGACATATTGATAATAAGGTTTAAAAAAAATATTTATTTCGGGAGGCGGGTGCTGCAGTCCCGTAAGCCCCCCCCCCCCCTTTTTCTACGGCCTTGGATACGCCCCTGACACTATGTTTATTACTTTAGTGACAATATTTATTTTAATAATTGGTGGAAATATAAAATATAGCTGATAAGAAAAAAGTAACTAGGACCTCAAATTTGCTCACTTTACCGTGAACCGCATATAGTAGAAACATTCCCTGTTCAAATATAAGCTCTTTAGTATTGCATAGTTCCATGCGAGATGCTCTTGCCATTGCTTCCATCAAACTTTTTGTTTCCTATCAGGATTCCGTATCCAAAAATCGTTCCTGGGACGCACATTTTACAGATTCTGCGCGTTAATATGCATGGTTTGGAGGAAATTCAATAAATCAGGAGCCCGGCGGCGTAACTTTTCTCAGTTGGCTGCCATCAGTAGACTTCGCTTAAAAAAAACTGAAAAAAATGTTTAATAACCGAGGTTCCAGATTACTTTCAGCCTATCATTTATCCGAAATTTACATCGAAATACGAAACTCCATATCGGAATTTATAATTATGCTCTCTCCACAATATTCCGTTCAGATTTGTCTTTTAACAGTTTTGCGTGTAAGAGATCAAGGCGGACATTAATGTAACTGACAAAGATTGTTGTGTTTTCGCGAATCCATGTTGCGCAATGTGAAATCCGTTTATCGCCTGTCTCAGCGCGTCAGTATTCTGAGCAAGCATAGCGACGAGCAGAAATATAAGACGGAACGGCTACAGCCAGATGTTATATGGAACCATAACAATGCCTGATATTGTCAAACAAAGTTAAAAGTAAG